>QUSF01000008.1:30539888-31139888 GCA_003676055.1 Chloebia gouldiae | reverse complement strand
GATCACAGTGATTACAAGAAAAGCACTTTATTTTAACAATTAAAATAGTAAATTTCTGGGATCAGCCGTTCTCTAGGAAGATTTGCCCTCAACCAAAAGAGTCCTGAAACCCAGGAGGTTATGTGTAACCGTGGTACCTGATTGAATTTCAAACATCACAACAAATGCTCAACTGGTAGGGAAATGTCTTTCCATTTCCGAAGATCTGTATCTAACAGAACATGTGCATAAACTTTAGCTTTGATCTTCAGCAATGATAATCTTAGTAATAAACCCTTTGGTGCTAGGAGTTGGGGCGTGACATGGCGCAGCGACAGCTCATGCACCGTTGCAGGTGACATCGGGGAACCCCCACTCCATGGGATTATCATTGGAAGTATCTCTGCCTTCAGCTCTTGTTAGCTCCCTCAAAGACTGTGATATTGCAGAGTATTCCTGGCTGTGTTGTGTGAGTGAGTAGATGAGTCTGAGAGATGTTCCTACAGAGATGCCTTAGCCTCTTGATGTGGAAAGCTGAGTGCCCAAGCATGAAGCCCACTGCTGGCAGTGCATGTGCTGGGATGGTCAAGGGGTAGATGGGCATTTTAGCAAGGCAGCTAAAGATGCAGAGTAACTTAGACAATTTTTCATGTTTCATGTTTTATCTTTAATAATGGATGGATAATCAGATAGAAATATATCATGATGTATATTCTAACTGCATAGGATTTCATTATGTCACCCTGTAACACTAAAGACATGTAGATGTTGTCCCTGTGCAGAGAGAGAGGAGAGCAGCAAATGCATTGCAGGTCTGTCCTGGACTGGTGGTGTAGAGGTGTCTACACTGACACAGTGAGTGAGTGACTGAAATAATGAAGTACTTAACAGATGGGCATTAATTAGTTCTCTGCAAAGTTCTTGTACTCACAGACTGAAACTATGGTGATTCAAAATCTGTGTTACATGCCTGTGTTTTCTCCCCTATGTTTTCAGCTTGTACTAGCAATAAGTTTCTTGGCACAGGGCACCTCCAGCCAGTGGCCAGCTGGCTGTGGCACTGGCCAGCAGCTCCTCATGCAGTGCTGCCCTGCGCTTTGCCCTCCGTTGCGTAGCCAGGTAGCGTGCTGTTTGCAGGAGGGGCCTGGTAGTGAACTATTTGTAAACCTTTTAAGACATCACTTTGCATTGCATTGTCTACCTTCTGAAACATCAGTGATCCAGTTTATGATGCAGAGTCAGCAGCCACCTTGTGCTGCCCAGGCCTAGAGGATTCTGTCTTACCAGTGTTAGATGACAGAGAAGTGGACAAGCAGTCCTGAGAGAAACTTTCAAAGCTCTTCTTTTGCTGTCTGCGGTTGTGGTTGAATTTGGACAGGAGATGGTGGCTGGTTGTCTTGGTGAGCCTTTTGAGCACAGTACATTTCAGACCTTGACTCCAGCTTGTACTGACTTCCATGACATACAGTATGCCCTCTTGTACTGCAGCCATCTCAGAGGAAATAGGTCAATTCTGTTTGGATTTTGGCAGTTTTGCATACGGCTTCGCTTTCCACACTAATCCATGTTCCAGTACATTCCTGTTGCTTAAAAAACATTTATTCCAGTATTGTTTTACCTTTTTTTTTCATCTTTACTTGTGGCTTCTTAAAGCTGACTGTTCTTGCAGGGGCCATGTGCTTCTCCTAGAGTACAAAAGTAAGGTCTTTCCTTACTAACTGCAGGGTCTATATATTACACCTCAACGTACACACTTTGCTGCTACTGTTTGTACTGTCTACAGTAGAATTTCCTTATCTTGCTCCTGGTAGTGCATTACAGGCAAGCATGAAATGTAAAGTATTTATTTAAATAAAAACCTCTAAATTGGTAATTGAATTACCTCCCTGTAGCTTTAGAGTTTGTGACATTTCTTGACCTTGCTAGTTCTTTCATTAGATCCATGCAAGATCTAGTCATATGGTTAAGGATATTAAGCAGACATGACTATGAACCCAAGAAACCGTATTATTGTTGGTCATACTTAAACTGTTTATTTCCTTAAGTATATGACCCACAAGGATGTGAAATAACTACAAGAAACTGTTTTTGTACACTGTACATCCTTAGTATTTTTACACGTATATGATAGGGATGCACATTATTTTCCTTCGTACAGACAGCTTAAATAAAGCACTATGTCAATCTGCTACTTCTGTGTTTTTTAATGCTAATTTGTTCTGGAGGATTGTAAATATATATATATATATGTTCAAGCTTGCCACAGAGGACGTATTTTTTTATATCTGCACATTACTATTAAATATCTTAGAGGATAAAATTCTTAAGTTGTTCTGTGTCAGAGAAAGAAAAATGGAAATGAGAACGCTATATTGCAGATTACAAAAGATTTCTCAAGTTTTGGGTTAAATATTTACTTCATATTTTAAAGTAATTTTATATAGGTTAGATGTTTAAATCCTGAAATGCACAAAGAATTTACTTAATTTCTTCTTACAAGAAAATGTACATCATTATTTTTTTATCACTGTATATATAATGATCTGTGCATGTTTAGTTACAAGTTTTATTTGCTGTGAAGTCCTAGTGATAACTGTAAATCGCTGTGACATATTTCAGATACTGGGTGAACAGTTTCAGCTTGTAAATGATTAAGTTACAGTATTGTCAAAAAAAAGTTTTTATGACTAAGCAAAATGTATCTGTGCTTTGGACTGAGGCTGTTTCCATACAGGTGGTTCCTATTAACTCTGTGAGATGCATGTCACTTATAAAAGTAAATTTGGGTTACACTTTTGAAGATATGCTCCTATCAGAACATCCACCATTTAAGTGATTTTCAGCTGATTAAATTCTTGGCCTCATATCCCACAGCTAGATGATGTTTGGGAAAGGAGAGGCAAGAAAGGGAAGGTGGGATTTGCAGGGCACTGCAGAATGGGACTCTTTGAAGCCCATGGGCTGGTCCAGAGCTGTTTGAACCAGCCAGCCTGGAGGGCTGAGTGTCCCTAAAGCAGTGGGTCATCTGGGTTTTCTGACAGGTTTTCTGCTCTCTGACATGAATGCTTCTCAGGAATAGAGGTGCTTCATCCAGGTCTCAAGTTTTTTCCTTTCTTTTTTTCTCCTTTTTTTCCCTCCACCACCTTGTAATAGGAAAGAGCATCAGGGAGAAAGCCATCCATTAGTTCAGTGGTATCAGGATGTCAGTGACCAGGACAAAACTGCAGCAGTGACAGGACTACCTGGTTAGGCTGCATCCCGTGTTGTGGAATCGCGCTCTGTGTGCTGACCTGGATTTGACTATCCGGTAAAAAAACTTGTAAAATTTGTAAAACCAAGCATTTAGTGCTTAAGTAGAAGCAGGGGAATGTGGGGAGGGATATGAGACAAGTAGGCCTGGTGCTGTAATGACTTACTAATTGCTACATAGTAGAGAAACTGCTGCAGGGGAAGTTACTCCTTGTGGACTACCAGCAAGACAATAGTTGCACCTATGCCCGGGATGAGTGTGAAAAACCCATTTGAACTACATATATACTGGCAGCCCAGGACCCTTTGTTGAAATCAGACTCGAACATGCACGTGGGTGGCTGGCAGTGGGGCCCTGCATGTGGTCACCAGAAGTCACCTGATAGGTGAGGCAAGTCCAGAAAGGTTGAGGGTCCCAGTGTGCTCTAGGGTCTCAGTGAAACCTAAGTGTCAGGAATAGGTGCCCGAGTTCCTTTGCACACATAGCCCATAAGCACTGTCTCCTAGTTAAACACACATTTAGGCTGTGGAATAATAAAAAATAAATGTTGAAGTTTGCATTTCCTACATTTATAAATGTATAATTATAAATCTTAACTGTGTAACCATCTATAAAGTAGTGACACTTCAAAAGCTGCCAGCCTGACTACTGTGAAAAATTCTGAGTTTAATTACAGAGGGCTTTCCTTCAGCAGCCTTTCTTCTCTCTAAAGACCTGAGGCCTTTCTCATCATGCTCAGTGTCTGTGAAGCTGTTCAGGGAGGTGATCAGATGTGTTTGGCAGTTTTGTATGGCAGGAAATTGAAATAGGGGGGAAAAATCACTTTGATATTAGGGCTGTACCACTAATAATTCTTAAAATATAAGGGAAGGGAGGATTGTGTTCCACATCCAATGTTAATTTATTGCATGTGTTCTTACTTTTACTTTTGTTATGTTTTCTGTGTTCATGCTGGCTGAAGTAACTTTATTGCTGGGGAACCGTTCTTTGCGCTTTTTTCACCCCCTTTACCAAATACATTAAAAAAATAGATGTAGAAACTTTTCTCTTGTGTGTGTAGCTTATCCTACACTAGATAGCAAAATACTCAGATAAACTCTTTCTAAAACAGTTGGGTGTTTGAAAAGTAACCTTGAAAAACATGAGTGCACAGTTAACCAGAAAAAAGCCCTCCACCTGTACCATCCAAATGTTCTGAGTTCAATAATTTGAAGCCAAGTTCAGCTGGTGCTGAATATGTGCTGGTGGAAAAGTCCAGCTTCACCACTTCAGTGTGGAGCCCATCACCTCTTGTAATGGTTCCTCTGTAATAATCAAGGGCTCCTTTCTCTTAAAGGCCTTGTTCAGTGAATGTTTTAAAGGGGAACCTGACCCATGGAAATTCCTCCACATTAGGTGGAATATTTCTCAATCTTCTCTTATGCTTTTCTGATTAGTAAGTAGTTGTTGGGGCTCTCACTTTTTATATGAAAGTGACAAATGTCCTGTTGAATAAAGTTCCGAGGTATATTCTGGTACTGAGTTTGTAATAAGGAGGGCAGTGTATAGGTGCAGCAATTGCAAACAGCCTCCTTCTCCCTCCTCCCCTTGCACATGCTTTCCCTTGAATTCAGAAGGACAGAACAAGGAACCTAGAGAACCTATTAGGTTTATTGATATTTCAGTCTGTAAATAATATAGACATGTATGTTCAATTATGAAAATAGATAAAAACATTTTATAAACATTGTACAAATTATTGACATCCACACCACGTAATAGTTGTTAAAACTGGCTTGCAAGCCTGATCTTTTCAGAAAAGTCTCAGCTGTTGTCCTAGAAAGTTTGGTAGGCAGGTAAGGCTTCAAAATATTTGTGATTCTGTAGTTAAAACCAAATAGAAACCAGCTGAAATTAGCTAGCAGGTGTGCCTGTTTTCTGCAGAGGTGTCTTTGGGTGAGCCTCAGACAAGTTTCAGCCAGGTGCAGAGCAGACCTGAAAGATAAAAGGAAGAGATGGGTAGTCTGTATGGCAGTGCCTGTGTTTCTCATTTGCGTCACGTCAGCCTGCAGACAAGTTCTCAGAAGAGAACTAAAAACTGGTTAAGACTGCAGTAAGGCAGAGTAAACAAGTACAGTTTCAAAGCCAGCGCTGCCTGTGGGCTTGCTGTCCTCACCTCTTTCTAAGCTCAGAAGTCTTAAAGGTAGCAAGAACAAGAGACACCTGATTTCTGAAAAACAGGATCTCCATGAGCTTTTGACATGGCTCCTGTTTAGCAGTAAATAAGTGAGCTCTTGTTTTGGGGCACGTCTAAAATCCTGCCCCTTGTCCCTTCCAGGAAGAAGGTGGCAGGGTTTTGCCAGAGGGTGTTTACTGTGCAGTGTTCAGCGTGTGTCTGGGGTGGGCAGCTGTAGCAAAACAGGAAACTGTTGCCTTGGTGCCAGTATGAAACCTCTGGTGGGAAGGCTAATTCGCAGTTTTGAAGCTCTTGCATAGCTGTGTTGTTTGTGCTTCCTCGGTAGCACTTAAGGACTGAATTGAGCAAGACATCAAACTATTGGAGCTGGGGGAGCTACCTCGAATTAAGCCACTGCAGTACTAAAAATTGAATTTAAGAGATGTACATGACCTCAGAAATAAAAATAAACTTTCTACTTTGGCTGGTTTTGCATTAGAAGCCTGAAGGGTTTTGTTTTTTTTTCCTTTCCCCCTTGGTTGGTTAGGCTGAATTAAAGAAAATTCATGAAACTGCAGTTCATTAAAGAATGAAAATGAGTAACATGGTGTTCTTTTCCCCCACAATAATGCACCAACATCAACTGCTACAGTTGTGTTTGCGACCAGTGCAAGGAACTATGGCAATGGAAAGCCCTGAGGCTTAAATTCCTTGTAAGTGCCTCGGTAGTGACAACCAGAGGAAACACTGCACTCTGTGGTGCAGTGACCCTCAGCATTAGAGTATGGGCAGAACCCCAAAAACTCAACTCCTGAAGAAGTTGAACTCCTGGAAATTTCTGTTGTGGGTGTCCTTCCACACCACAATTACCTAGTGCTAATGCTTTTTGAGATGCAGAACCTCAGCTTGATTGATGAAGTGGGCCAAATCTCCTGACTCCAGCCTGGCCTGAACCTCTTCACAAAGCAAGCAACAATCCTGTCAGAATCTCTGTACCGCATTGTCCCAGGGCCCAAGTATTAAAGCTGTCATTTAAGGTGTGCTGTTTTCTAATGAAAGGGGCACAACTGTCACTGTCACATTCAGGTAATTGGTAAATGAGTTGGTTACTGGACAGTCAGGGTAGGGGCCTTCCCAGTCTTAGTTTCTCCTCCTCCCAAGAATATTTTAGTTTTCAGTGCACAAAATGCTGCAGCACACAGTGCCCAGGTTCCTCTGGGCACTCCGTTCTTACCTCATGGCATCTGCTTTAACAGGCTGGTTGGGTATTACATGTACAAGTTGGAAGGGTTTGTGGGAGTGAAACTGCAGATGCCTGACTGGTTTATTTTATTGCTGCCAGCTATACTGGGAGGAGGGAAGAGCAACTGACTTCCTGCTTGATTAGAAAGTACTCAGGTGGCTTCAGTGCCTCAATCCTCCATTGCATGGGACCCAAGGCGGGACTCTCAGGCAGGCCAGGCTCAACTCCTCAGCTGGTGCCCAGCTTTGTCCAGTAGCCAGACACTGTATGGGATGTACAGGACTCCCACAGCTGCAGATGCACAATCACTGAGGAGCTGAATACTTGAAGCCTCATGTCAGGGCAGTCAGACATCAAACCAGAGGTCTATCTTTATCCCTTCCTGTCATGGTTTAACTTGCATCACTTCTGATTAAACTCCATCCAAACAGAAGTGAAGATTTTCATCTGCTTAAAGAAAACCACAACATCCACCAACCCCATCTGTGGACTGTCACTGGCTGTTACAAACACCTGGCAGAGGCACCATCTTTGTTCAGTAAGACTACACTAAGACAAAAGCTCTCTCCTAATAACAAAAGCAATCTTCAGGCCTCCTGAGGTTGAGGGCCATGTAAGGATCAGCTTGAATCACTTTTGACAGCAGAGATGGATGACCTACCTGTTTGCTGGAAATAAGGCTCTTCCTTCTGTAATACATAATGAAAATTAAAAAGCAAACAGGGCACTTGGGACACACTGCTGCATTAACCACTGGGACCTCACTGAAAATTCCTGCTGACACAAGAAAGGAAAGCAAAGCCCTGCTCTAGAACAGCTGTAATTCTGACAGTGCCTCCTGCTGAGTGACTGAGGTGAGGACTGGAGCACAGGCACGGGTGAGTGTACTTGAACTCCTTTTAGCAGAAGGGTGATCAGCTCCCAGACACGCTCACTGTGACAAAGACATCTGTAAGGAGGGAGGAGAGAGCCTGAGCGGCTCAGCCATACGGAGAGCACAGGGAGAGTGTGGGTTCCTGGCCAGAGGGAGGCTGGCTTGCAGGAGGAGATCTTCATGGGGAAGTCAGAGCAGCAGCACAGGATGACAGCCCTCGCTGGAAGTAATCCTCAAGGTCCAAATCCTACCCGTCTGTGCTCTCACTGGCTCAGCTGGCCAGCAACCCCTTCTGGCAGCTGGGGTCTGTGAGGGGATTATCCACCAGAACAAATACTTATTTCTGTCAAACCCGATGGACACCAAGACAGATCCTGCAAGAGAGGCATCCCAGCTCTCACAAATACACTCATGCCTGGTGGGGAGTGCTGAGGTTTCCAGCAATCTCTGTCTAGATATTTGTTTGCTTTCTGTGCACATTTATTTAGTATTTTGTATTCCATACCTATGTAGGAGGGCAATTAAATATCTTTTATCCTCCTGCCTTAGGGTGAGTTCCAATATACAAGAAACTTTCAAAGGTAAAAATTCCAAACCTGAGTGTTCCAAAAACTTCCAAATTGAGAAGCATAAATCCTATAATTAAAATTTGATTACCTTTACCAGGTCCTGAATATGCTCATGTAGCCTGTAAAGGAATGCAGCATTCAGCAGGACCAGGTAACTTCTTTTATGATTTCTTTTCCTTAATTTTAAAACCCTGAATTTTCCTTACAGAGTCAAATGACTTTTCCAAGAAAAACAACACATAAGAATGTAGCTGAATTTAAAGACTGTTTTTTTTCTTTCTGCTGTCTTTTCCCCCATACAACAAACATGTAGAAATAAAAACTACAGTGGAAGTAACATGACTTGTGAAAACAAATCCTATCAAGGCTTAGGACTTGTTAGGGATTGTTGGCTAGGACAGCTAGATTCAAATAAATGATGCAATTTTAAATTCTTTAGAAGTTCAATAACTCTTACAAGGCAGTAGGAACAGCTACAGCTATGTTGCACTACTGTAACTCGGACAGCACTGCTCCCAGTACAAATATCTACATAATATTTCTTTCAATGTGACACGAACTGTTATGATTTATTACAAAACCAATTGCAGCCTTTCTGAAGAGATAGGGATGGTTCAAGCTTCCTCAACATAGAAAATACTGGAAGCAACAAAACGAAGCATTTTAAATCAAAAGGCAAACACCTAGGGACTATCCAGACACAAAGTACCTAGATTAAATCTGAGATCTTCCAGAAGTTTCCACTTAGCTAAGAGTTGTACATCTGCCTTTCCCTTCAACATACATATTTAAGATTTTTTTTAAATTCTATTAGGTAAACTTGCCTTTACTATTGAGAGCTTGTCCTTAAATTTTTAAGTGCTTAAAGAGAAAAAATCAAAGCACAAAAAACTTCAACAGTTTCAAACCCAAAAATGTTTCAAACACTTCCTTCTTCTTTTTGTCTTTTAAGTGTCTGCCAGATTCAACTCACATCTGCAAATAGTTTTAGTTGTGCTCTCCTTTCCTCTCCTCCCCACTCTATATATAGGATATAGAAAAAAATTACCTACTTCTGCTCATTTCTCTTTATCCATCCAGGTTTTTACTTCATTCCATCTGTGTCCTGTTTGAGATCTGCATCCCATTTTTTTCCCTGAAATATGCAACTGCAGTTACTAGAGGCTTATGTTCCAAGATACAACAGCACATTTAAGTTAGTGTATTTTACATCATCTTTAAAAGATTAGGTAATGGTTGATTGCTTCCACCTCCCTGCCCTCCCCCCCAAAAGAACCTTCATAGACCTGGTTAATTATAAAAGAACAACTATTGGACAATATAGTAAAATGTGGAATATGAGGTCACTTTAACCTTTGATCAACATCAACTATGCAGTTGTTTGGTTTCAGTATTTCCATACTAACTACAGGTATCTTTCTGCAAAGAGCTTCAATTTATGGTGAACTGTTCTTCAGTTTCCTTAAAACAATTGTCTGATATTCCAAGCAGCTCTTTTGGGCTGAATTCCAGTTCTCAGAGAACCACCATTGCTTTAAATATATGCACATAGATTTTTAGGGCTCATTCTGTAATAATTTTTTCTATCATTCCTCTTTTCTGAATGTTCTCAACTTAAAAAATATCCTATGGAGCACATTTAACTTGTAATGAACATAAAGAAGGCAGCTTCTGCCAGTCAAGTCTTGATAGAAATGTAATATTTGAATTATTTTTTTCCTCTTTTGTATGATCTTTGTACTTCTGCCCAACTCCATGAAAACACAGTCACTTCCAGATAAAACAGATTATCAGTAACAAAATCCCTGTGGACCATGTAAAGGCTGTTTACATTACTAAGAGCGCTTTACTTAAAGCAGAAATTTTAATTTATTTAAACTACCTCCTTAACCTCTCTTACAGAGAGAACACTCTGGTTGCCCTAAAATTTGCCAGTAGTTACTACAGTGCTGATAACCTTACACACCGAGTTTGTCTACTAAAACAGGAAGTCCTGTAAAACCAAACACATGGACATGATTAGGGTCTTAACAAAGTATGGATTTTATTCTCCTAAGTTAAACATTTACTGACTTCTACAAATAAAAATCCTACAAAAATAGTATGATTTAAATACTTTAAAGTTCTAAGCCAATTCATGTTCTGTTTACTGCTAGGTGTGCTACTATACCAAATTTCCTATACTGAGTGTCCTTTGTTACCATGTTAAGCAAACTCCAGCTATCCTGGGCAAACTCATGAGTTTGAAAATTAGAAAGCATTGTAATTTGCTTTGTGACTGAGTAAATACACTAATTCAACACTGAGTTTGATTATCTGATAGTTTTACTTTAAACCTCATTCTGTGCTTGTTAGTTCTCTTCCTTTTTCTGAAAGAAGGAAAAAGAAAAAATGCAGCCCCACAGTCTTCTCCCTTATTTCCAAAGCACTTACTGGCCAAAGAACAGTGGCCAAGACAAAAAAAGCCAGAATAGCCTATAAGAAGCCACAGTTTCCTAGGGACCACTGGAAGCAACAGTCAGAACTGCTGGAGAAGCAGTGCTGTGATTAGTGCCCAGGCAAGATTGATTGTACATTTACCATCTCACATTGGGTGCATGAATCACAGAATATTTCAAGTTGAAAGAGACCCACTGGGATCATCAAAGCTTAACTAGTGTCTCTGCACAGGACAATCCCGAGAGTCTCACCATGAGTGGTCACTGAGCAACAAAAAAAAAAGTAACTTTTAAAAATAAAGAAGAAAAAATCATGAAGTGATAGAAGGACTTCAGTCTGACAAATGGCAGCAAAACCTCTAAGCAGTTATCAATATCAAGTTACCATTTAAACATTAATAATGTTAAAGAAGATTTCCCTTTTCGCTGAAAAAATCTTCAGATAAGAAAGCTAAAAACTGTAACTTAAAATAACTTTGGCTTTTTTATTGTCACTTTAAAACACTTCTTTCATTTAGTTTATATTTAAGTGAGAGTCAGGTTCAGCTACCTTTCCAACTGTGTGAATTTTTATTTTATTTTTTATAAGGTAATGCTGCATTTAAAAGAATAACAGCAACAAAATCCAGCAGTTGAAATCAGACTGCTGGCAAATTTCTCTGCTGAAGCTGCAGAATTATTCCCCTCAGACTTTCTTTTCTTTTGGCACAGTACCTGTGTTCGCAGAAACTGCACCTCTTCTGTAAGCAGGTGCTTCTCTTTGAAGAGCTGATTCTGTTTGTTGAGCAACTCCACTAACTGCTGAGCAGTGGCCTGGCAGTGCTTGTCAAGCTGCTGTAACCTGGAAAAGAAATAGATAAAAGGGTTGCAGAGCATCTGAAATTGGAGTTCATGGAAGAGGCTTTGGTGTTTGCAGTGGTGGTGGCAGCGCCCAGAGTTCAGGCTGAGACTAAAGTATTACTCCTAGAATGGGCATTAAATGTATTTTCACACTTTAAATTAACACTTTTAAAGGTTGGCACGTTTAATTTAGAAACTTTATGAGGACATGACAGCAAATCTGCTTTGCTGTGACATGAGTAAATACTGCAGGAGTGCATCCCAACACCTGTAGCTAAGCAAGCAACACACTCTGCAGCTGCTTCAGTAACTGTCTTCTTGAAACACACGCAGTAGCCCAGATTATAAAACCAAATACCCAACTCCCTGACAAACTGGACAAAAACTTCTGTTTTCTGTCCACTGCTCTTTGCAAGCTGGTCAATGTCCAAAACTCATTAAAGAACATAGCATTTATTTCAAGTAAGCTTAGTGTTAATTAAGCATGTCAGCACAGATCCTGTAACAGTCGAACAGGGATTCCTAGGGAAAGATGTAAAGAGTCCATCATTCCAAGCCCCTCCTCATCAGGGGCTGCAAAACAGAGGGAAAAAGCTGGCAGGTCTCAGAAGAAACATGCAGAGGCCTTCTGCTTACACTGGAAGAGCAAGTGCCTGAATTGGGACAACAGTGTTGTAACAAAGGTCAACTGCATACTTATTTCTTTAATCACAAAAGCAGGTATCACTTGTTATTTCTCCAGTGACTGTTTGTTACTTCTGACACCCAGTTATAAGTCATTTCCAACTAATGTGAATTTTACATCAGAACAATATTTTTTAGTAGATAATCACAGGTAGCCCATGCAAATGTCAAAAATATTGCTGGACACAAACCCTAATGTGCTCTATTGTGAAGGTCTATGTCCTTTCAAATAAACTGCTGTAAATGGAAAAGTCTTTAATTATGGAAATAATCAATTACACTTTTCTGCTTGTAACTTCACCACCCAATGTTACATTTAGACTGTCTCCTTGAGCAGAGGGAGAAAGATGACACAGGCACTGAGCTGGGTTTGACTGGCAGGCCACAACTTTACCTTTATCATCTGTATCTCCAGTGCTTGATTACAGGTTTAATGACATACTGATCTACAACTCTGGGCTACAATGGATGAAAAGGGTGCAGTACTAGTCAGTGCAGATCTGGATCTGTGAATTTCCAAATTCTGCCTGCCAGTCTGCTCTCCCTAAACTGCTGCCAAGCTGGCCCTTGGTTGACACACTGGGACTCCCAGCCTGCTCTGCTGCCTTTAGCTCCTGAGGACAGGCTCCGGGCCCTCTCACAGTATCTGCTATTACGTGTGACATGTGCAGCACAGCCACACATTCCCATATGCATTGTATCTGGCCTGCCTGCTGATCTTGTAAATGATTCAAGATGAGAAATGAACAGCTCCACCCACATTCACTGTACTTCCCATATGTTACAACTGCACATCGATGCCTGCCATCATTTTTACAACTGGGTGACAGAACCTTCTGCACACTTCGCTAATATGAGTGAGCGAGGTTGCACGGTTGCCACGTTCACTTTGGCAACACCACCTACCAGGCAAATATACTGTGTCCTGAGTATCTGAGTGACCACTGTGTCCCTCCTGTCTAAATGAGATAATTTTTGCACCAATGTGGCAAGATTGGTCTAGCTGGGATGGCATACAGCTGCTCCCCCTTGGCTTGGCTATGTTGGAGTACAGGGACTGACTCCATGCTCTGTCACGTTACTTCAAGGCACAAGGTGAAAACATAACTCTTGAACCATGTTACCATGTCTGGACTACCCACAGGACAACCTGGCACCAAGGAGAGAGCTCCCAGTCGGTAGTAATAACAATACCCTTCAAATAATTTCCCATTAACCACTTCAAACCAAAATCCCTATTTCTATATGGAGGCAAGAAAGAGACAGTTCCATAAGATGAGTGGCTCCACAGAAAGAGAACACAACTGAGGCATCACACGCTGCAGGGAAAGCTTCAAGGTAAACGTTTTGCTCTGATCCTCTGTACTTGGAACTCATACACAGCTTCATGTTAGAAAGGCTCCAACCTACCTTGCTTTTCTGTGCAGTTACAACATGCAGAAGACCTCACACAGCAGTTAAATTTGGATCTGAGACTAGGCTATACCTCAGGCTGTCCAGAAATAAAGTGGAAAATGATAGATAAGGTTTTTGTTACATTTTGACAGCTATGGCTAGACAATCACTGCAATACCCTGCAGAGATTAGGTGAAACATCAAGTACAAAGCACAGCTTGGGCACCAAGGTGAATTCCACCTGCAGAATAAACTTCCATTGCATCCAACACCACAAGGCTATACTAGTACCCACCATTTAACAATTCCCCTTATGTGTGGCCTACAGATAAAAACAAAAGCTGCTTTCTTTTCTATAACAGCACATAGCTAAAGCGAGGGCACTCATGGGACTCAGGCTGCAAGCTCCCTACCCTGGGAAACTCAGACCCATTAATCCACAGGAAATCCACAATGAAGGTAAAAGCTGACATAACCTGTCAGCCCTCCTCTGGGTTTTAATGTTGATTTGAAGGAAATTAATATGCAAGGATCTGCGGGCAGTACCCATTCACCCTACAGTGGGTACCAGTCAGTCCTTGACATAGTAGAGGCATTAAAAGGTTATTTACTCTTTCAGCATAGTCAGGTTACTGATGTAAAATGTTTTCACTTTACTCCACGGAGATGGATTTGCTGAAATGGCGTGACTGGATTGCAGCAGCTAAATCACCAAATCCAATAATCACGCTGCATTTACTGGCACACATCTTAATTAGGTTTTAATACAAGTAATCTGATAACTACTTCAGGCCAGTCAGAGTGGAGCTGTCGGTGCTGAAAGGGCTGTTGTTGAGCAGCTCGGCCAGCGCGCTGCCATGGCTGCCTCCCCACTGCCCCTGCTGAAGCCCCCATCTGCCAGCTGCCATGGTAACACAGGCCAGCCCATCACCCCAGCAGTGGCATCCCATGGCAAGGGCTGGGACATCAGCCACCCAGGGGCCCGCCAGCACCAGGGCCACATCTCTGTGCAGCAGGGGGTGCTGGGCCTGGCTCCTGCTGCCCCTCAAAATGACTAAAACCCAGCACAACCAGCATATGTCACTGTGCAGCAAACTGCCTTTCAAATGCATTTGTCCTGTCAGGGCAAGAGTGTCAAGCTATGAATTTCTAAGGTTGCTCCTGCATTGCTCATTTGCCTGATGATCAGGGGTGGTTCCTGGTTCTGAGTGGGAAAACGAAAGGCCACGCTAGAGACCTCTGCTATGCTGCAGAGATACAGCTGAAGGTCGAGCACTATGGTGATCACACTTAGTTCCAGTCACAGATAGATCAGGCACTATCTGAGGTCATCTCCTGCTGAATGCAAGTCAGTGATCAGGCTTGCTTTGCCTATATGATGATCTTGGTGCCAGACTTGCTGCCATCAAAGAGTTAAGGCTGGTGCTCACAGTGAGCTTGTTTCTGCAGCCACAACTGGCCCAGCTGCTGTCACTCCCCACCCCTCTCATGGGCATGGTAGGACAGGTCTCCTCTGCTTTCTATCCACCTCAACTCTGCTACATTTCTTTCTTCCCTTTTCATCGCAGAAGTGATGTTTTCATTCGGGTAGAAAAATTTATGTTCACTACCTCTTTGTATCTTGAATCAACTCTGTGAACAACTAGGATGTTGAGACCAACAATAAAATTATTACTCATGTGAGAATGAGTGGTTTACAGCACTGATAAAGTCACACAGTAAATTTTGAGGTAAAAAAAAAAAAGTTTATGAATTTAGAAAGGCAAACAAATAGTAAATTACACCCTGATGTTTCACTAGTGTCCTAAATTACTGTTTACTTAAGATCTTGACCCATAGATCAGTGCCTTGAAACAACCTTAAGTGATGAGCATCTCAGAGAAGCCTCTACATGCTCCCAAAATTTAAACAGGAATATCTATACACACAACCTAACCTTTAACTGAACTGCATTGTCCCACCTGGCTTCAAAATCAAAAGACTATGATGCACCTTTTTAATGTTAATAAAAAATTGAAAAAAGCATAAGAGGAAAAGCACACAGACTAAAAAAATCACCCTGTAACAGTGAGTAGGAACTAAAGGTAGTGAATAAGTCTCCTCCTTTCTGTCACACTGGAAGACCTGACTTCTAACAGGACACAGGGAGACAGTTCAGGGCATATTAAAAAAGTTTCCATGGAATTTCTCACCTTCTGGAACCCCTGTTAGACTTCTGTTGCCATAAAAAGGACAAGACTCATTTGCTCAGGCAGAGCAGATCTACACCACTTCTAGCTTAGTAAGATAAGCACTTGCCCATGCTACAGGCAGAACAAACTCATCCAACTGATGTTAACAGATGGTAACTAGAAGTTAATATCCCTTGCACAGTTTGGAATTGGACACCTAAGAAGCAAATATCCACATTTCACCATGAACACCTTGACCCAGGTGGCTTTGTATCACTCAGTCTTCTTTTTTATTTTTATATCTATTGGGTAACATTTAAATTCCCTTTTACTAAAGACAGTCTTAATTTTCCACATAGTTTTAAAGTATCTATAGTATATAATTTCTAATAAGATAACAATGTTTACATGCCACAACATGCCACTTGCAAATAGGGTTCAATTAAAAGTTTACATAGGAGCTTCCCCTTTGTTTCAGATGTCACCGCTGTCTATTAGAATATGTCCTCACTTCTACAGCTGGCTCACCAGGTTAAACAAATAGATCATGTAGGAAACCTGAGCCTGGATCTATTCCTGGGCTTCTAATAGCTCATGTCTAACATGCTGAAGAGAACATTATCAGTCTGTTCTTCAGTAGGGGGTGTAGCAGCTGGGCTTCGCTGCTGTGATGACCACTTTTGGCCCTACTGGGTTTTGACAGGAAGGAAGCAATGAAAGAACGTGTACAGCAGGCTGGAAAAGATATGGGTGAAAGCTTCACTAATGTCTATTTGTGTCCGAATCCCCTGGCTGAAGATGAGGCTTTTCCTCCTTTAAAGGAATACAAAATAAGCCCTTTGATAGGAATAGGAACTCTGGATCAAGTTTGCTCTAGAGAAGAAATAGTTCAGGTTACTATTTTATGCTTTTAGTTGACAAGTATGAAGTAACACAATTCTCTAGATTATCCAGGCTAGTAATTTAGAATGCTGTAAAATACCATAGGGGAAAGAAAAAAAAAAAAAGAGGCAGGGCTCAAAGCAGACAATATTACAACAATATACTGAATTGTATAGTCAGACTCTACATTTTTTTGGTTTTTTTTAAAGATGTTCACCTCTCTGATTTTGTTATGTGCCAGACAGAACAGATTTTTCACAATTTTTCACAATAATGGTAGGAGACACATATCCCACTAAGGTTTCAAAAGTGGTCTCCTCATATTTATGAGTATTTGTATTACTGAAATAGTTTTCCTGTGCTTGTGTCACTAGTTACAACAATTTCTGTGGCTAGTTTACTTTTCATAAACACGTGCTCAATTTCCCCTACTGCTTACTCCAATTCCTCTTATTTTGTTTATTACCAGACAAACCTGAACCTGTACAAACTGCTAGCTGGTGTCCACATAAAGCAATCACTGTATTCAAGCTGAAGACACTGAGAATTTTTAATGCCCAGTCTGAACTCTTTCCTTCACAAATACTTTTCCTTTAAAAATAAATTCCCAGCATGAACCTCATCAGAAGCGACATGTAACAGACAGTACATGTGGTGTCTGGGCAGGCAGCAGAGAATTGAAAAACAAGTCTTCACTTTTTCTATCCCATGGCATGTGCAGAATGTACATGTGGCCCAAGCTGACATCAGGCATTTGAAGCAAAAAACCTGCTAAAAGCATCAGCTTCTGTTAATTCACTTTGTCAGATATTGTCTTAATTAAAAAAAAAAAAAAAACCAAACAACCCTACTGCTAGAAAGGGCAGTGCAGCTGAGCTACAACTGCTTCAGTTGTTCTGACATTTGCAATTGCAGGCGAACAGAACAGCTTTGGGTTTGGCTCTGCTGTCCTCAGATCCTGGCTGCAGCCAGCAAGGGCTGCAGGCACTGAGGTACCGAGCAGAAAGCTTATCTCTCTAACTATCAGTACCTGTGTTTGAAAGGTAAAATGTTTCTCACTAGTGACCTTGGAGATGAGAGGCCAATAGTGCTGGGTACAGTCCTTCTCATTTAGTTATCTGCAAGGCAGTCTTTCCAAGTTTAAGGATTACATATCACAGTCCTACAAAACTGTTCTGCAGCACAACCCCAATACTGCAGTAGTGCATAGTTTGACTACTATGTAAATAAACTCTACAAATACCAAAATGTTAAATATCTATGTAGGTGTCACTTGGTAGTTTTGTTGCTTAATCCCCATTACCCTTATTTTCCATTCTAGAGGTGCCCCTCCTTCCAGTTCATTTCAAACAAATGATTTTGCCTTTAAGCTCTGGCAGGCAACACACATTTGCTTATTTTTCGAGGTTCACAGAGGGTTATTGTGGTTTGCATAAACCACAGTCAAACTAATGACAATTGTATGATTTGTACAAAGTTTAGATTTATGCTTGTGACACAAAAAAAGGAGGAATATGACTTATATTGGTGACACACAATTTTTTCTATGCAGCACATTCAGATAGCCCTTATATACAAGGGCTCGTTGCTCTCCATCTACACTGAGCAGATTGCTTCCATTTGAGAGCTTAGCCCAAGCTCAGGCCACTTCCCTTCTATTACAGCTCTAATTTCCCAACTTACTCTAGGAAACAAAAGGGAAAAGAGGGGCACATACAGAGTAGGGATCTAAGGAATGGCTGGGAAAGAGGTCAGGATGGGCAGAGGAGCCTAGGATGTGCATGAGAGTTAAGAAAGATCTGTGCTCAAGATATGCGTGGATACACCCAAGGGACCTGAGGGGGGTTCAGCCTCTGTTTGCCCTGGCTGGCCAAGCAAACATGCTCCCACCTCACAGGGAGCTGCTGCTGGCACGCAACACAGCGCTTCAGAGGAGGGCTGTATCACCAGGGGCCAGACTCAGTCTCCCCACATTCCCCACTACACCCATAAACCAGTTCTGCCGAGACTGAAGGAAGTCACAGCATCAAAGAAACACCACGGTGGGTGTAACATGGAAGAGTAAAGATAGGGAAAATGGTAAGGTAATTTTGCATTGGAAAAAGGCTGAGAGGAAAGCAGTTTCATCCTGAGAAACCACAACTTTTTTAGAAAAATGAGAAGAGATGGAGAATCTGAGCAGTATTGTCAGCCCACCTTCATGAAGCTCATCTCTTATGAACAGAGAGTCCAATTGATGTTTTGATTTGGACTATATTTTAAAACTGCATGTGAAGTTAGTGAAACCTGCAATTGCTTAGCAACACTGAAGGGAAGCATTTCACAGAAAAAAACATCTTAAAAATGCATTAGTACATTATAGACAGTATTACACTCTCTACAAGAGAATGGCTATTTTGTAATTTATATGTGCATTAGTCCAACTGTGCTTTAATTTACTGCAAGGTGAACTTATTCATTGCTATGAAATAAGGTAATTTATTGCTGTTTTAGAGGCAAATATCAGTACAGTTATCTTCAGGACAACCATTAACCCCTGCACAATAAAGAGTATGACTGCAACCAGGCAGTTTGGAGATCAACACCCACATCACAGCCGATGCAAAGGGTCAATTATGCCTTTCTGGTGAGAGCAACTTCGCTTGTGGATGAGAATAGCAGCTCTAGAGTCCCTGCAATAGCAGCACAGGGCTATCAGCAATACCACACAAACAAGCACAAAGGTGTCTCCAGCCAGGCTCTCCCATGTCACAGTTCAGCACATCAGTCAGCGGTCACTGGACCCTGCACAGACATCCCAGCTTGATAAGACCACCAGCACCTTCCAGCAGAAGGATTCCTCCTGTCCACAACTGTGCACGTGCATGCAGACTCCTCTGTTGCCAGCACATTTTAATTATAGTGAAAAATTCTAGCAAAACGATCAGCTTTTTCTTTGCTATAAGTTAAAATAAATGTTAATAGCTTTCTTGACACATGTTCAATGTAACTATACAAGAAGAATACTTTTCCCCTTAGATTACACCAAAAGGTCTTGTTAGTTTTGTTAGGTAAATTATGCTTTTCTCATACTACTTTCCCATGTTCTCATCTTTCAGTGGTAAACAGTGGTAACTTTTATGAAACAAGCATTTAAACAAGCAAGCTCAGAAGTCGTGATATGCTTTTCGAAACTGAACATTCTCACTTACATAAATGAAAATTAACAGCCTCAAATCACTAGTAGTAAATGAAGAAAACAAAGCTGTGGCTCTTTGTTCAAAAATAAACCATGAGGTTTGTTCTTTTAAGCAGGGATAGAGAAGACAAACACATGCAATTTGAGAACAAGAGATCCACCTGCTATCAGTCAATTACTGACTCTGTAGACTCGGCAACCTCCGATACTGTTGCTGCAACATAAACACATCATTACTTAAAATTTCTTATACGGGAAGCCCAGAGAAAATGCACATTTCTCTGCTGGTGAACTCACACATGAACATGAGGCAGAAAGCAGTCGGGGCTTCTGAAAGGCAGCGAAAGCTCAGCAGGTGCCCCACGAGAGGCCCAGGTCCCTGCTGGGACTCACTGGTCGACTCTGCTCCTCCTCAGCATGCATCGCAAGAGCCTTCCAGGGAGATGATGGTGGTCTTGGCACCACTCCTGGTGGACAACTGTCCACCTCACACCTGGCTCAGCCTTGGCTGAGGCGAGGTAATGAACAGGCCGACAAAATGAACCCAAGCCTCCCTCCCGAGGGAGGCTACTTTTGATCAGTGCTGAGCAACATATGCAGGCTTGAGCAGGGGGGCATGCAGACAGTTCAGGAAAAAGCATGTGCTGCTGTAACTAAACTGCAGATTAAGTTGAGTACTGCTGTTTCCTAAGCTCCAGATAAGGAGCCTTCTGGAGAGTATGAAAAAAATTAAAGTTAAAAAAGAACGGTAATTGTAATTTTACTTTTAAATGATTGTGAATCTACGCTGCACTAGAGCAGAGTTTGTCCCAGTTTAAGACAGTGTATTTTTCAGCACAGATTCTCATAGGGAAATTAATGGTTTGTTTCTAATGTCTCTGAAACCATAACATTACCTGCTCAGCAAGTATTTACCAACAAATGAATGTCTGGTTGCCCTTCATGCTATCTCCTTACATAAAATCATGATATTGGGATCATAATGTACTTAAAATCTCTTCAAATAAAATAATTCTAATTATTGAACTTCTGTACTGCAGCATCAGGGTTTAATTTCCTTAGAAACAAATGTTACCAAGGAGAAAAAACTGCATTTACAGGTCTACTAAGAGGCCTGATTTCATTGAAACATACAGAGGAATTTAGAGTTCTAGTCTGTGAAAGTATAGAAACTACTAAAATTTATTTCTGTTACAGATCTGGTAAAAATAGCTTTCATCCTGATCCAGAGTAACTCCTATGAGCTGTAATGTGAACTACAGACTCCTGTAAAGCACACAAAACCCCACCCAATCCTGTGTTGCTAAAAACTAAAGGACTTCTGCCTTTAATGGAAGCAGGCCCCTTGTTTGCATAAAGAGCACCTTGTCAAACAGAATACAAATGCCAAGCTGGTACATTATAGCCACAAGCACAATAGCCCCACTCTTTTTAACTAAGCAAATCCTAGAGAGAGCAGTTTTCTCCCAAAATCTTGGCAACAGATACAAATTCAGCGAACTGATGTCTCAAAGTGTTCACGAAGACACGGGAAATTTGCAGAGGGGCACGAGCTTTTCATTTCAAGGAGAAAAGAACTATATGTTTTCATTATAAAAAATGAGTGTGAAAAAATTGTAAGCACACAATAGCTCTCTTTCAAGTATAAAGTTCAGAATTACATCTCCCAAGTTTCCTGTACAGTAAAAGAAGAACACATAATAATGATCTAAAAATCCTTCACAAAAACCAACAAGCAAGGATGAAGCAGTACTCGCCTGGGGGCCAATTGCCTCTCCAGCAGCGGTAAGGCTGTTACTAGGCTTGCAGTACCATTTGTTCCATTACACAATCTCCTGAAGCCTTTTACAGAGAGCTAAAACAACTGCCTGTACCAACACGACACATGGCTTTCCATCCCGACTCTTTGCTAATCCAGACGCTCCAACCATCTTTCTTTAAGATGCCATATGGTTGGCAGAAGCCTGTAGATCTAGCAGCACATCTGCTTGTATGTTACTTCTCCCCTCCAACTCCCCCCTCCACACCACAAAAGCGAGAGCAAATAATTATTTTACATGTAACCAATTAAACTGCATTTAAAGAGGAGAGGGATTATTTAGCTCTAGATATTTTAAAAATATAGATTGTCGCAGAAGATCATTTGTCTCTCAGTAATTTGAGAAATACAGTGAAACAAAACAAAGAAATGAAAGGTACATGGGCAAAATGATCCCTGCATTTGAATTATTTAAATGACTGCCATTCAGACCTTATGCCCGAAGATTTATTCCCCACATTAGTGTGCCACTGAAGAAGGGATTGAATTTGCTCTCTGCTTTTGTCAGAGGTGAATCTGACAAGCAGACTAGGAAACTATAATACACCAAACCATGCTTTGTTAAGCAAGCACAGTGAGTGTGTATGCTAATGACTCTGCAGGAATACATTGACACACTGATTTTTTTGGTGTGATGAGCAAAGATTATTCACACCATAAGAATCCTGGTTGCACTGGCATGCAGGCATCCAGGTTATCTCTTTAGAATCCAGACACCACGGAAGACAGGCTGCAAAAATAATTTTGTTTGTGATGAGTTATCATTTGCCCATTTATGACATAATGGACTAAAACAGAAAAGAAAATATACACTTCAGAGCCTGGAATAAAAAAAAAAAAAAATAGAAGCTAGAAATTATAAATAAATGTTCCCGTAAAACTCCCACTGACCACTCTGTGATCTTAGTTAACGAAGGGCAGGCAGAAGTAGAAATATTTAAGGACAGACTGCATGATTTTGTAGTTCTGTCTGCTGACAATTTGCAGCACCTTTTGTTCAGAAAGACTATTTCCTTGAACTTTCCTGCACCACTGAAATAAGACCTCAAAGAGATAAATGGTAACATTTTTACCTCAAATGCTGCTCACATGTATTGTTCATGCAGTTATCTGTGAAGCACTGTGGAGCATACGAACATGCAGCACATGTGTCTGTTCTAGCAAGAACATCTTCTTTTCCAGAAGAACAGAAACTAAACGTGTATTTGCTCCCAACAGTCTCCCTGCACCAAATCTCCATTGCAATGTGCACAGAACATTCCTTTGCCTTCACAAATAACAGTTTTCCCTACAATATGGGATTGCTTGTGTTCAACTACACAGTGAACAAATTGTTTTTCCCCTCAGCTATTTAGGAGTTAGAGTTCCTACACAAATTATGGCATCCTATCCTCACAGAAAGAGTAAACCAATGTTGAAGATTTGGTTGAAACCAGCATTTTTGAGGACAATACTAGGTTTCCAAGCTGTTTGTTTAAGGCTAGTGCTTTCCTTTCCCCTAGTACTTTCTGTCTCAAGGCTATTTAAAATTTCATCAACATTGCTTTGAACAGTTTTATACGAAACCAAAATTAAAAAGACACTTTCTCCTCCAATAATTACATTTTTTCTCTCTTTTTCTTAAGAAAAAGATGACAGAAGTTCAAAACACACTTGAATTTCAGAATTTAAAATGTGGCAATGTATTGAATGACATAGCAATTTAGCTCAATTTAAATTTGATAGGGCTTGATTTTCCAGTTAAAATAAAGAACTATATAAAGGGTATTTACCGTAACAAGAAAAATTTATAACTACAAATTAGGATTTCAGTTAGTTCTATGTACAATACCCAAAACTTACATACTATGAAATGACACCAAAATATATATATATATATATAATAAAATCAACAAAACCCCCCCTCAGCCCCTTGAGTTAATATCTTCAGACCTTCTATGTTTCACACATATTTCTGATCATTAACCAATTTTCAATTCAGGTATTATTGCCCAGGCTTGGTCAACTTGCCCCAGTCCTAGAGGACTGTGGGAGATGAGAGAGAAAATTATTTTCAATTATCCGATTGCACAGATTTACTTCCTTTATTTTCCTAGATGAGGAGTGTCTGTATTTGTCTTTGCATTTTCCTGGAAGATTCTTAATAACTCAGAATCACTTAGGGTTGAAAAATGCCTATTTTATCCACTGTGTTGCTTTGGATAGCAAAGCAATAATCAACCCAGCAGGGTGTCTCCTGAACATGTCAGGTCAAAACCAACTGTCTGTTACCACATCTGGTATGTCTGTGCACATCAGCTGTGACCGAAGTTCCAGAGGAAGGTGTGCTTGGAGACCTCTCTCACAGACTCCCTTGCCTCATCCCAGTCCCTCACCAGCAACATCCAGTGCTGCCCTCCTTTCCATAAGAGTCCGTACAAACATCAGAAACAGAAATTCAGAAATAGAAAGTATGGCCAGTAGAAGTCCTTCACACATGTGAAACATGTATTTGATTTGGCACTTCAGAACTGCAATTTATTTTTTAGGCAAAAAGTATGGTTTTGGATTTAGATATGAGAGAGAAAATTAACTTTGTATACGTGCTATGACTTCTTGTTCAAGAACAGGTGAATAAAGGAACCATGAACAAAGTCTTCTCCAAGACCTGCTGCAAACTGACTGCTCTAGAAATAATGAAAATGCTGCACATGTTCTTATTGCTTGCGCACTAAGGAAAAAAAAGAAATATATAGTTTATTCTCTTGACAAGCAAGGGAAACTTATGAAGGTGCAGTGTATGTCAAAAGCTTCTCCCTTAACTGCAGAGTATAACTGAACTGTTGCTTACCCATGGCCACCATTAATGATTTCCAGTAGAAAATGCCAATAGGTTCACAGGATTGCAGTTTGGAATGCTTAAGAAACAGACTGGGTCTAATGATGACTCTTCTACCATATCTTATCAGATCTTCTTGCGTTTGTTTGGGAAGAGCTTTTTGGAATGTGGGTGTAGAGTGAGCTTTTGTAAAGTTGGTAAAGAAATGACAGTTCTTATTATATGGAATGATTATAAAAATAGGTTTAAAGCTTCCTGTATTCATGTTCTAGTTATACCTGAAATGTTTGATTAATAATTGTAAATAATCCACCCACTTATTGGGCACTTCATTTTTAAGTTGTAGAAGCAACAGAATTTCTACAGTACAAATTTTGTAGACATGACAGAACCCTTATCCTCTTTTGAGACAAAGAGAAACAGGGAATTGAATGCAAAACTGCTTCAGTTTGAAAAAGGACTCCATGGGGAAATGAGGATATTAGCAAGTGAATTAATTTCTTCATGAAATAACTGCATGAACACCCTTAGACATTCATTATTAAAACAGAAAACATAGAATAACTACACTGATTACGTATCCTCATACTGGCATTTTTAATTTTGTGGCTCCTGTTTTAGCATCATTTCTACTTTTTGATGGTGACGTAACGCACTTAATTTTAAGAATAAAGTAAGAAAATATACCTTAAAGGGAAAATAAATAATCAACCAGGAATGTGAAAGACTTCAAATAACATTTGGACATGTTTCATGGTATGCAAACTACTCTAATGTAATCAGTTTTTATTAATTTACCACCTTGAATACAAGAAAACAAATAAATTACAAAAATGTCCAAGATGCTCTGCAGTACTTAAGTTCCAAATTTCTACAAATGCCAGCTCTGGAACCAATTTTTTGGCTCTTAAACTTTGCATTCGTCATCAGACACACACAGATCCTGGAAGTATTCAGCCTCCACACTGCAGTTTGCAACACACCAAGTGCACATGAACAATACATGCCCTGATTAATTATTTCTTATTCAATAATGACATGTATTTTACCATATACAACTATTGTGACCTATTAGTGCAAGTTGCACTTGCATTTATTTCTAGCGCTTTGTAGCATTTGATTCTGAAATTTTACTTGCAATCTGATGTCTCTGCCACCACAGCATTGTCATAATCAAAATTAATAGGCCAAGACAGTCTTCTAAAATTAAATTCTGGTCTGAGAGGTACATTTGATCATTTGGGGATCTCTCTTCAGATGCTGACAGGGAGACAAGTGAGCGGATGTAGAGAGAATCTGGATATGTGGTTCACATATGGGCCTAACAAGAGCAATCTCTTCATATAAAGACACTATTTCTCATGCTAAGTCTACCTTGTTTTCTAATCTCAGCTGAAAGGAATGTTGGAATCTGGGGCAGTTTTCCGCATCAGAGTCTGTTATTTAACTGTCTGATTTCAGAATTACTGTGTTTTCACAGAACCTCTGTAGTTTGGAGTTGTTGTTTTGCTGTATTTTGGGGGTTGGTTGCCAATGTTACAACCTCTTAGAATATCTTATTCTTCTTGGTTATTTTTCCACCTAAAGCACCCTGAAATTCAGGTGCCTCTACTGATACAGGATTTTTAATTTTTTTGAGTTTTTCAGTGTTATATTAGAACTATGAGATTACCCCTGATTCAGGAAACCCGGTATTTGGTATTGCCATATACAGGATGTTTTTAAGCACAAGTCCTTCATCTGAGTCTGGATCCAAAACTACAGGTCCCAAGAACAATGCTACACTAGTTGTCATCTAGGACTTCCTTTTGTACAGCACAGAATCCAGTATGTCAGCACAAGACAAAAGCACTGAGGAAGAAGAAGAAAACAAATCTTGGTTGATAAGTTAGCCTGTCATGTAGTAAACATTTGTGTGAAGCCACACACCAAAGGTTCAGTAAGCTACTGCTAGGTTAAAAAAAAAAAAAAGAGAACAGTACAATGGAAATCCAGTTGCAAATACGCAGAAGGTAGGATGTGGACCATCACTCATTATGGGGAAATCTTTTACTTTGATCAAAATACAGCTGTATAAAACTTTGCTCAAACAGGTTTGGAAGAAAAATGCCAACATTCATTAATGCCTATAACAAAATCATTTCACAGCTCTATTTCAGAAGATGTTAGACAAGATTAGTACAGTACTAAATCCATACAGCACACAGATGCCCTGAATCCAGCAATGTCAGGACCTGTAGCACAGCATGGGTAAAATTGAAACACAATGCTTGGAGGAAAACAGTCCTAGTTCCCAAAGTGCTGAGAAGTCTCTGCTAGCTGCCACAGCTCAAAGAATTCATAGGTTTGGGAAATGACCAGAGCTCATGTTTAATGGATTGAAATTACTGAGTAAACCCAAACACAGCAGCACCTCCAAGCTGTGCAATCCCAAGCAACAACTTTGACAAAAAAAAGCACTGGAACACAGAATAGAACAGGTGAATCTGTGAGGGACTTTCTAAGCTTACCTCAATTTAAGGAAAGTCCTCAGACAAGGAGGTTAAAGGCAGAAGTTGCCTCTTAAGGCTGTGAAATAATTTTGCATTTAAGTCATTACAGCAACAAAGGGGCTTGAAGGTTTGCATGTACCTGAAAATCACATGGTTCACAGACCATTCTTCATTTAGCTCCCCATGACCAAAAGAAATGAAAAATTCTTTTCAATTCACGGTTCTAATTAGGATGATAATTGAAAATGATCTTGACAATAAGAACCTATGTGCTTACACCCAGATTCTTTTGTAGCATATTGTCAGGAGAAAACTAAATAAAGTGAACAAAGTACTCTACCTCACCTATCTGGGGTCTGAACTTGATTCTAAGTTTTGAAGGAGTCCAAGCCTTTTGAGAGAACTTGGCCAGTAATTCAGGCAAAGATATCTTCAAAGGAAAAAAGAGGCTTGATTTTTTTTCTCCTTTTTTCTTGGTCCTCCTCTTTTCTTTTTAAATAAAAGTAACAGCTCCAATTTGTGAGCAGTTTTGAAAGGAAGGGAGAAAACACCATTACAAATAGCAAGCAAAGCTTTCAGTTTATGATTCTAATAATTCATCTATGAAATATCCAGGTTGCCTTCATCATCTTCATTTCCAAAACACCATATTATATAAGGTAACAATGGAATACTAGGCTAGTCTGTTTCCCATATTTTTAGTTGGCTCAGCTGGAAAGTGAATACAGGCTATTGCCCCAGGATGAGTGAATAATTTAACTCAAATGCAATTTTGCACAAAATTACTTTCACAACTGGGAAAAAAAGCCAAAAAAAAAAAAGGCAAAAAAGCATGGCTAGTCAGATTCCTTGTTAAACATAAGAAATTGAGTTTCCCCTTTCCCCGCCTCCATAGCTAAACTGGTATAATTCACAAAGTTTAGTTCACTGTTGCTGTTAAATCAGGGAAGTATAAATATTGACATCAAAACACCAAGCTTTTCTGTGCTAGAGAGGAAACTGCCCGTACACAGTGTCAAATACAAAACTTCAGCATTGCATCTCAGCCAGTTCTGCACTGGCCTGGTTGAAATCTCTGCTCAGGAGTAAAATTTATGCTGAAATAAATGCAAGACAAAATCCCCAAATTGTAGACCGATAATTTAGAAGAGGTCTGTTGCATGTGGAAATGGTTTTGATCTTCAGATCATAAACTCCTGGAGGCACAGATCTTCTTTAATTACATGACTACAAAGCACCATGTGTTTCCATTATGCTATTTAAATAATAGATTTAATTTGAATTTACATTTGTTTATGTAAACATTACTGACTGTAACATTACCCTGCAATCTGATGCAGAAAGTCACTGAAGTATTAGAAAAAATTCCTTCCCAAAAATATTACAAAGGAAAGAATCCCCAACTGTGCTATTTAAAAATATGAATAGAAATTAGCTAAATAGAACAGAATAAATTTTAGTGGAACAGAAATTTTAGGATGATAACACAAAACAGCACTAACATCTCAAGTAATTTTAATTTTTAATTCTGGTCCACAGTTATCTATTGTGTTTATGGGACCAAATGAATTCAGATGTTTCCAGCAACAAAAGTTCCACTGATTATTAAAAGGAAAGAAAGTAACATGGGAAGGATCACTCATTTATCTTGCTACACTGCTTTAACCAAAGTGCAACTGGGGTACTCTGCTAATGAATTTAACTATCAGGATGCTAATCAGTTCTGTTTTTTACCAAAATTAATTTAACCTCTGTTTTGTATAAATAGTCCCTGTTGTTTAAAACTTTGGGGCTGCTTCTGTACATCAGGGATGGAACAGGATGTGCTGGGTCCAGAGACAATGCAGTGAAGAACAGCTCAGAGGGAAGCATTTGAACACAGTAATACAAGGTAAGCTTTTCCCTTGCACTATTAATAGAAAAAAACCCAAAACAAAAACACCTGACCCAAAAAACCAGACCTCACTATTGCTGTATAAAAAGGATTTTAGTTTTGTATAAACGACCTGCCAGCACTTCTAAGAGCTGTTACAATTGTCTGTTTGAGAAAACCTAGGCTAAAAAATGAAAAACATTTACGTACCGTAAAGATGGTACTGGACAGTTTATGCCACGATGCTATAAAAAAATTACTTATCAATTGTCAAACTTGCAGATTATATCTAATCATAATATTAGCATTAATTATAACAACTAAGTCTAAAATTTGCCAAAACAGAAGCAGTTGAAAGTGGGAGCAGACAGCAAGATAGAGAAAAAGTAATACTGGCTTTCAGTTCTGAACATATAACTCACAAGACAACTGAGCAAACAAGTAAATTACATGAAAAATTTTGAACAAGCAAAGATTTTTGTTCACTGTGTACATCCACAATATATATTTTTTCAGAAGATCCAGAAATCTTCAGGACTTTTCCAGAAAATATTCCCTCCACATGTACTGTTCAAATACCTAAAATTACATTAAACATTAAGAAAAGCATAAAATGGTAAAGGGAAAAGAATACAAAATAGCACTGTAAGAATATTTTTCATATTTTGTCTTTGAAGTTTTTATCTTGTTCCATGTTACTTTATGGGTTTTTTTTGTCTGGTAGTATGTGAGCTCACTAACCCATTCCTTCTTTTTCTTTTGTCCTTACACTAACCTGCAGAAGGAATGAGTGGAAATATAAGGCCTCTGTCTGATCTAAAAAATCAAACAGAAAAAAAAATCTTGAATGTAAGTAAAAAGATGATGGGCAGACAAAAACTGAATAAGTATTTAAGTGCTAGGTTTGAAAAAAGACCCCTTATTAGATCCAGATCACCATAAACAGTCCCAGCAGTGGGGGAACACTCAACACTGCAGATGAAGGATCAACAGGAATTCACATAATCTGGCGGTTTTGATCACATCTTTAACAAATGCACATACTTACGGCAAGGTACTCCGGAATGCAAAAAATTAATTTAACAAATATGAGAAAAGCATAATATTGACAAATTTCTTAATACTTTGCACATTGCAAAGACAGTCACTATAACTTGTTTTGCCCTTCATGTTGCTCACTTCTCCAACCTCAAATCTCAACTGTGCAATAAGAGGGTAATACTCTTCATAACAACCTGATTTTCTTTACCTCCTTGCAGTTTTAAAATCATGTTTGGGAAAAATGCAGTGCATCTGTCAAAACTGTTACCCATGAGGGTACAGGCCTCCCACTTCAACTTACAGCAGCTACCTACATGATTTTAACAAGAACTGACCATTTTCAATATGTAACAGGTAAATATCTCCTTTTGAAGAGTGGGGGAAAGAAATAGCTAAAGTTTCTTGAAAAACTACTTTTGTAAACATACATTTTCCATCAGATGTATATTATAAAAACTGGATGACCAAGCCATAGACACTATTTTTAAAATATCACATCAGACATTAACAAAACATTAAGGAATTACCACAATATATTTACTATAAAAGCAATTGTTCTAGGACCTAGTAGCTATATGTTTACTGCAATACTTATGTGACCTCAGAGAAGTCAATACAACTACATTTTCAGTCAGAGGGTGAGGGGCCTTTACATTTGATGGAGTCCTTGAAAAACTGGGCTTCCATTAAAAAATAATGGAGCCCTTCTTCATTTAAACCAATACATGAAGGTACCGGTTCTGGTGCAGTAGGTGTGTTATCAGCTCCTGGATCAGTTACAGGAATAACTATCAACATTCAATTTCACAGATTATAACATCATTATTTATGTTCATATTACAGAACGAAACCAAAAATAGTATTTTAAAATCTTTGAATATTTCAATTTAGTGTCCGTAGAGAAATTCTTACATTTCCTTTAACATGGAGGAGTAATGCTGTTTTGATCTTTGCCACAGGCTATTGATTTTACACATATTTATATGAAAACTACTGTGTAAGCTTTTCATGTTGCAGTACCTTTCTTAGTAAGAATAAAAACCACTTTGTTTCTTTTGATACAGTTTAAAAACAGTTCTGTAAATACAGAAGCAGCTAGTGACTTAACATCCTTTTTTCCCCTTTCTCTGCCTAGGTATGGAACACAGTATTTCAGTACTAGTGAATTCCAAAATGTACTCTTCCTCAAAGGAACTTTATGCTCATAACATTTAGATCAATATTGAGATAATATTTAGATAATTTCATTGTTCACTACCATTAAGTTAATCATCTGCTTCTTTTTTTTGTCAACAAGAGCATCTTCTAGGTTAGGACAAACATGGCTTTGTTCACCTTTGCCTAAGGCAATACAGATTTTAAAACACAAGCCTTCAAGAACTAACTTCCAGAGAACATGTAACTATCCCAAATACACATCGGGGCTGACCTAGAAATTGCTTCCAAGATTCTCCTACAACAGACAAGCATTTACCAGTCATAATCTTTCTCTGGGATTGACCACATAGAACACACTAACACAGAGAAAGGAAAATATGTCCAAGAAGTAGCGGTCAGAGCCCTTCTCCTAGTAGAGGTGCCATAGGACTTCTAACACTTCAGTAGAATACAGGAATTTTTTCAAAAGGGTTTTGCCTGAAAAAATCTCAAATATTATATGTTGCACTGTACTAATTTTATCTGAGTCAAACAGATCTTACTGTCACTTAGATCTTCTCTTCTAGGAAACCTGGAATTTCAAACACAATCGTTGGATTAATGACCATAAATCCATTTTAGAACAACAAACCCAATGAAGTACTCAGCTTTAATATATTTTTTTCCATGTCAATCACAACTGCAAAGAGTAAGAGGTGTAATGACTGTTGCCTCATTGTGATCGTTGTGGTGTCCTTTTGTGTTCAGAGACAGTGCCACATATAGAAATGACGGATTTAATTTCCAAGTTGTATTATAATTACCTACTCCTTAACAAAATGAGCAAAGAACTATGCCTTGGTCAGAGAGTTCAACAAGGTGCTATCAAAAATAGTTGCCTGCTATGATTACCCTGTCTGACATGAAGCTTGGACTTCAAGTCCTATTCTAATTCAGTGGCTTCTACTTTTGTTATTCATTACCAATTCCTCTGCACCCAGCAATGTCAAGAGGTCAACAATTAAATTTATTCAGAATAGACCATGAATGTAAGAGTGACCCTATATTATATCTTCATATTTTCCCTTTGATCATCCCTTTATTTGACTGCATTTCAGTAAATTATCCATGTAGTTTTTATTTTGACAGCTCTCTTTACAGCAGTAAAACAAAATGTGTGCATTGCAAATGGCAAAGATTCAAATTTCAGCTATGTTTATCCAAAATAGCACTGAACTGCTTCTGTACTTATGCTATACTGCCTACAGCCTTACGGAAGGGGAGACAGATGGGATGAATTTAGCAGGGAAACAGCTGTGGCTTGAAGAAGAGACAAGCAAAAGTTTTGCTATCAGGCTTCATTATGTATGAAGGTACCAGTAAAATGTGTATCCGTAAGGCAGCCAAAAAAGTGTTTTTCATTTGACTAGTGATAATTACCTTTTCTCAACAGCTGACAATGTTCTAAGCACCATTAAATAGGTATAATAATTAAGCAATAAGATAAGACATGCAGTGCCTGGGGGATTATTGCTCGCCTCAGGTGTGTTGTGAGGAACAAGGCTGAAGGGTGAGTGACTTCAGCCACCCGAGAAATGTAATAATCCCTCAGAAATGCACTGCCTGGAGTGTCTTCTTGCTATTAAAAATGGAAATTAAAAAAGGACAAAATGCTAGACACATTTCCTGTGGATTTTATTGACATGGGTTAACATTACAGGAAGTCGATGCAGAAACTCCATTTCTGCCCAGCCTATGAAAGTCCTTTCCCAACGACACATATGTCTCTGCTCAGCTTGTTTGTGCATTTTATTAATAAAACTTATTGGAGAAGCACGAGTATTTGCATCAACTAACACATGCATGACAAGGCACAAAAGATTATAACAGCCTTCACAATGGTAAAGGTTAAAGTGTTCTTAAGTCATGCGTTCCCAAACATTTATTCTGTGGAATTGTCTATGTTTGGTATCAATTTACAGACAAATTCTTTTTCGTTCTGAAATTGTGTGTATCTATATATACGCATATGTATTTATATATATATATATATATATATATATATATATATATATATATATATCTAAAAGGTCAGCCACTCAAATGATCAAAGCATTAGGGAAAAAAGCCAAACAAAACAACCCAAAAGCCCCCAAAACCCTTCCTTGACTACATGCAAGTCACATAGCTAAAACTAAGGCTAGATCTCTGGTAGTGTGGGAAGTGCTAGTGCAGCACTCAAAAAAATTACACCGCTTTACATAAGCCGAGAAAGTTTACTGTCATTTCAGCCATGCCACTGAGACAACATTTTGAAACTGGAGACCTGAAATTATTTAGCAACGTTGATTCAAGTCAAATCAGAATTCTAAAGACTATTCAGGATCAGACCCCAAGTAATGAGATATGTTTGGGACAAGGATCCACTTTCATTTGTATAACTGAAGGCGGAATCTGGGTCTCTGAGGTTAAAAAGAACATCAAAAATGTTAAAAATGTCATTTCCCTTTTCTTCCTCTCCATACATGACTTTAGAGTTGACAAAGAACAAGTTAAACAAACACAGAATAATCTGATTATCCTTTTCCACTTTCATATTTCCCATCATCACTACATTATTCCAGAACCAACCTGAGAAGCCCTGCTGAGAAGCACACACAATGCCGTCTGGAGTACCCTAGAAATACAGATGCTAAGTAGGTCATATCATACTGTCCTTCCTTTTAGACACTTCCATAATCTCTATTTCACTAAAACTTTTTCTATTAGCAGTTGAGGGATAACACATTTGAGATCACATTTCTTGAAACTAGCCCAGTGCCTGTTGCTATATGACTACCAATTAGCATTATCAGAACGCTTAATAAACACAGTTATTTTTTAGCATTTAATTTATTTTAGAATGGCAATTTTTTCAGAGTGCACTCAGAAACTGATAATGAATGTCACTGGAGCTCTGGAAGTTTAAGTCAGAAAAGAAATAAATAAAATAAAGTTCTATCTGTATTTCATCTGACAAAAACACTGGAAAAAAATTGGTCCCTGGTGTCATACTGTATAAACTAAGCACTTAGTGAAAGATGGAAACAAACAGCATGATAAGAAAATATCCCATCTTTCAAGTGCAACATTGGCATGGAACTAGTGGCACAAGACACATCAAGGCTAAACAGATTTAAGAACCAAAGGCTAAAGAGATTTAAGAACATGTTAGATTTATATATGGAAAATGAGAGTATCCACAGTTAGATCAACTTCCAGAGGAAAAGGATTGGATCCTACAGAAGCAATCAAAACACTGAAGTTATTGGGAAAAAGCAGTCTTCCAATAACCTTGCAAAACTCCATCACTTATGATATTAAAACATAAATTATCATTAGTTTGTGTCTCCTTCTCTTACAATAACCTTGAAAGGAGGCAGGTGAATAGATTTTGTTACAAAGCTGGTAAATTTTCATGACACACTTGCAAAGCTCTTTAAATGTTATTCATCTGTCTTCATTTTCAGTTCTTCACTATATGGGAATGGAGGATTTTAAATAGCCTTTGTCTGAAAATCTCCGAATCATACAGAGCACTCAAAGCTAGAAAGAAATCTGCTACCACTTAAAGTAATTTGCCACATGGGTTAATAGTTAAATTTTACTGTAATTGTGAGTTCACTGAAGGCTTAATAGGAAAATACCAATTACAGTCAAATATCCCAGCTAGGTATTTCCTGCTGAACTACAGTATAGTGGTAGTCTCACAGTGGCTATTTGAAAAGGGTTTGGGTGGATTGTTTTGTTTGGTTGGTTTTTTATGATTTTTTTTTTTACACACCACAAGGATATCACAAAAATACAGTATAGAAAATGAACTTTAAAAATGCAGATGGAAAACAATATGGAAGAAAGAAAAGAAGGTGAGTACAGTGGTAAGGGACTTCAACAATTTAATTTTTTAGATAGTCAAAAGAAATGAACTTACTAAAGATTGTTAAATATTTTAGGAGGAACATGGATAGTTAGGGCTGTCGTCCAGAGTTTATACTACATTGTAAAGGCTATTACCTTTTTGGAAAGGTAGAAACCTTTATTTTGTAATTCTGGGTACATTTGAGCACGTAACTTAAATAAACTCAAGCTAACTTGAATGAACAAGACACATATGCTTATTGGTGCTTTCTCTTGCCATTAAACAGCTATGTTTCTAGAAACATAGTAGTTCTGCTCAAGACAGCAAAGGAGCACATTAACCCAGCTTGTTCACTTCTTATTTCACATCTCTGGGGAAACTGGTGAGGATGACTGGTCCATAACTAACTACCTCCTTGGACCAGAGCTGTTACTACCACACACTGAAGGAAATATGTTTCAAAGAAGATATACTGATGGTGAAGGGATAAATTGGTGGAATAATACAATCACGTATCACTACCAGAAGCAACCCCTATCCAAAATTAAAACTCTTGCAGGTATGTAGCAAATGTAGAATAAAACGGGGTTCCCCTGGAAAACAATGGGTGCATTTCTGTCCAGTTATGCACATCTTTTTCAGTGTCAGTTATGATCTGCATAGTGACATAATTTCTAGATCTTGCCAAGAATTTCTAGATCTTGCCGAATCAAGGAGAGTCTGGGCTGAGCCGTCAAAAACATCACCTTTATCCACCTCCATTTTAGAGGAATCAAGAATACTTCGTTAATGCTAAATTAACATTTAATTTTGAAAACCAACAACTGTGCTGACAACAGAAAGTAACAATAACAGCCTGGAACCTTATGTTGTGCTGTTTTATATCACACATATTCCAGGGCATTTTACATTCCTAGTAGACAAGAACACAAGAACTCAAGCTTACTATTAGCGGGCTTTGATTCGGTTCATGATGACATGAATATAAAGTATCCCTCTTTATGTTTTGGAGAAGGCAGAATACATTAAAGTAGTAGAAGATACCATCAGAAGTGGACAATTACCAGACTCTTGCAGAGGGGGTGTAAGTCAGAGAGCTGGTAGCTGTTCAGCAAAGGAACAAGCAAACCTGGCTATTTTCCCACCTAGCTTTTCTTTTAGACATGGACCAATACAACTTTCAATGTAATCTTCCAGTTCCTCAAACATTAAAATTGTGGTGGCCAGCAGTCTTGATGTACAAATTGAACAGAGACACTGTGACTTCCCCCCTACACCTTTTTCCTCATATTCACTGTATTGTTATACAATTAAATCAAGAGCAGCATTAACTAATCCTTAAAGAAGGTAATTCAGATAATTATTAGGCCATTAACATGACCTCAAATGCATAAAAAGGCTGCCACAAATTCAGAAACAAAAGGAATATATAAGGACATGGAGAGATAATTGGAATATGAGAAACTGAAACATAAACTAGATGAAGCGGGTTTGGTCACATGAACCCTAAACTCTTTGACAGTTCATTTTTTGGTAAAGAAAATGCAATAAATCTTATCAGCATTAACTTTAGCAAAACATTAAATATCACACCCATCAGAAATTGTAAGTTGTTGACAAGTAACTGACTGAAACAAAGACCACAGCCAACAGGAACAACTGAAAGGCAAGAAGAATTCTCAGAGAATTTCTTCACATTTAAACAGATTTTTGAATATTTTCAATTATGACTTAGCACAAAAAAGGAGTGGGCTGATAAATTTAAGAGATGTTATCAGGTTCGAGAAAGTCTTGGATACTGCACAGAAAGAAATAGATGACTCAGAAGATTGAAACAGCAGACATAGGATGAAAGTCTTACACTATATACTCAATGCTTTCCCAGTTCATAGTAAAAGTCTCTGCTGAAAACTTGAATTTACTTGGAAAAAAGATGTCTTGGATGCATTTCTTAGTGCAGCTGTCAAAAAGGCAAACGTGACTGTAGGACTCATTAGTCAAGGAATTTCTTGTAAATATATTTATATATAAATATATATATATAAATATAAATATAAATATATATAAATATATATATAAATTTTATATATACAAATATATTTAAATGTCCCCAAGACAATTTAAGACCCAAGACAATTTTGACTTCCCATATTTAAAAAAGATCAACTATCAGAACACTAAGGTGATGAAGAGCTCATTGCAAAAAGAAGAACAAGAAGGAAGGCTTTACTTATAAGCAGAGATAGGACTGAATAGACACAGCCATTGTCTACAATTATTTGTTTTACCAGTGCAGATTCTTTTGAAGAACTACTTGTCCCAGTTTTGGCTCAAAGACAAGTAGGTCCAAATGAAACAGAGATTAATTCAGACCAAAAATAAGAAGGAGCCCAATGAAAAGATCAGTGGAATAAGTTGTCCAAATTGGAATGGCGAGGCCTACAGAGTGGCTCAATACATTCTCAAAGAAATATATACGTGTATAAACTAAATATATAGGTACATATATTTTAAATATACACACTTGGAAACAGATTAACACAGTACTCTGTGACCTAGAATACATCTTACAGAATATTTTTAAGTTCCCTAAATATCTCTCCAGAAACTGGGTAGGATATTCCCCTCTGCTTCTTATTTGCTTCTTAAAGCTGAGAACTTACCAGCACACAATTTTGCAGCATTTTATGAAAGTCCTGTATTTCACTCTTTGTATACTTCTTCAATTTTTCTAACAACTAAGGAAATTTTTGCTTTGTATGTCTACTGTTTAGGTAGTTGGGGAATAGATCTTTAAAAACAGTGTTTGGGGTCTTATAAACTTATGTATTTTATTAACTATTTTGAATGGGAACATTATACATATAAAAGCATAAATATGTATGTATTTATATGTATTTATACCACACTATATATGGACACCTATTTAAACTGAGAAAGGGAAAAGATAATTAAAAAGATATATAATAAACAGACAAATGGTGAACAACAGAGGAATAGAGAGGGAGAGATTATGAACATCCAATTTCTATTCCAGAGAATTTGAACTGAGAGCAAACACCCCAATATTAAGCAGAAGCCAAATACACATTCAGACTCTGGTAGGATTTGCAACTTACATACGTGTCTAAGTGCTTACACACTAGCCATTAATTATTTCCTAATAGCAGGTCTCTGGAGTATACATTTCTCAATCTAAAATATGAGTCTATGAAATAGTAATAAAATAATTGAGCAATAGTGACAACCCCAAGGTCTGGATAGAGCTGAGAGTTTTATCTATCTGCATCGCAGTGCTGACACACGCTGACCACAGAGCTTTTTACAAACTCCTTGCATGAAGGGCTGCACAAACAATTATGTATCTCCAATTGCTACAGCCATCCTGTTACAGCAAAACCACGCCAGAGAGAAGTGGGCATGAGTAATGATGCTCAGGAAAAAGTGCAGCACACCGCTCTTTAGACATTGAGACAATGTGAGTATCTCTATATCTTTAATATCAAAGGTTCTATGGACACTACGTATGTTAATCTCTACTTTCAATTTTAAAATTAATGCACTTTAAACTAAAAAGCCACAATATAGTGCATTTTTAATCTTTGATCGCATTGCTAAACAGATGATTGATCAGATGATTGAACAGATTCTAATAAAATACAGGAACAATTACCTCATTGTCACTTAAAAAAAATATACTAATCTATCAGTAGAATAAGAAAGATAATGTATTTAACTAAGAATGAACTGGACTGGAAGAAAATAAAGGGCTTTCAGGTAATGATATAACCTAAATTTGTCCATCCGTCATTGTTTATTGTCAACACACATACACACAAAAAAGTACTTCAGTTTTAGGGAGGAAATGTAAAATTTCAACTGCAACTTGATTGCTCCAGTTATCAAGAATTAATTTTGAAGATTAATTTACTGAAGATTTGCCAAATCCAAAATTTTTATTCAGCATTGTAATAGTGACAGCAAACTAGGTATTGTGATTTTACATAGTAGATATTTGAAAATGCTGGTGTATTCTCTCTAGATGTCTCAATTCCCACAGGTATGTGCTCTCTCAGGCATACATGATCTTGCATACACTACCACTTAGTAACAAAACAAAACAAAACAAAAAAATGTAATGGTGGAAAATAGCCTTTAAAATCCTTGCCAAACAGGTTATCACATTTTCACTCAAGTGGTCTGTTTAAGGATCCATTTTAGCTACCCTTCCAGATAAGCTTATCCATAAGAATCATACATTAGCCATAGGTAGAAAACAAATATAATTTGTCACATGTTGTGCTATACAGACATTTCTGCACAGTTGCTGCACCACACTAGAATGTCTGAAGGGGAAGACACCCCAGGTAGTTGGCTGCAGACACATCTCAGCAACATGGCACATAGTTCCAATTTGACACATATAGTCTTTATAAATCCAATGTCTATGAAGTCAAACAAATCTCCTTCTTATTTATAGTAACAGGCGAGAGCAGATCTCTGCCGTCTTGTTACACAGATGGTTGCAACATTTTTATAGTTAACTTACAACCACTGATGCCTAAGGAATAGACACACATCTGCCCCAAACTGCCAGTCCTGTAGGCTCTTCTTTTTAACTTTAGCTAGCAAAAATACAGTCGAAATATGTCTAACAGTGTCACCTCTAAAAAGCTACCACAACAAAAAGCCCCACACAGATTTGCATTAAATGTATCATTATTGTTAATGTTATACAGATTGGACATTGATCACACACATTACAGTGAAAATTAGAATCAGTAATATAAACTGTAACCACAAGATCTGAGAGTAAATTCATAGCCCCAAATTCCATATGCTGAACTTTAGAAAAATGTTTGGAAAGAAACTCATTAGAAGCTTCTAAATTTATGTTTTATTAAATAGATTTTTAAAGAGCCTTATATTTCCCATAAACTACAGTCCAAATGCTATTTTTTTCTTTAACCGCTTGATAAAAAGTAAAGGCATGTCTGGTTTATCTTGAAAAGAAGGAAAGAAATTGCCTAGGATTTTCTTCTCCTGCTTGAAGGTCTTCAACAGGAACATACAAGGAAAAGAGCTAAGCTATATTTCATTAAATTCCTACCATTTTAGACACTGGCTGTCCACAGAAGCAGTCCTCTCAATAGCTGCGTTACAATCAAATGCTTGTTTTACGAGAAGAGCAGATGCATAAAAGTAAAGCCATAATTGAACCTTGTTCAATTAAGAGTTGTCAATTAAGTTCAGTGAAAGCTTAAACAGCCTGATGAAATCTTGACCCATGGCAGCTTGAGAAAATAATACTTATTCAAATATATGTTCAAACAATAATAGATCTAGGCAGGTTCTTCTCTTTTTCTTCTTACTCTTCAAGTTGGAAGAGAAAAGAGCTTGTGGGAAAGTGGATCTGCATTTATAGGACTGGACTAAGCACAGAGGTGAAAATGCACACCTGGGAACTCAGTTTGAAAACATATTAAGGAAAGAATGAACCAACTTTATACCCAATTCATTTGGCTTTGAATTTTCCTTTATCTGGGATATATTCAAATTATGTAGAGTGGTGCACCGAAAAAAAAACCCCAAAATAGAAACCTTTTCGTTTTGCTTCATATTCTTTTTATTCTTGGCTAGTTTCTACCTTTACAGCTGCCTTATAAGAAATTTAGTACTTTCTGCTATCTGCTAATTTCTACTATCAACACAAATCTACAGAATGGGAATTTGAAGAATTTAATAAAACAGTTTGCTTTGAGGTTGAAAATTTCTAAAAATGGACTCTGCTACGTAACAGACAGGAATTTCTGCAAGATTCATATCCATGAAGATACACATGATGACCAACTCCACTTGGACTCTTAATGTGCCACCTGCAAACTGTACATCTTTCAATTCAAATTTGCCTCAGTAGCATGCGACAACTGTATCATTTAGGATGGACATCTACGTCTCTTAATGCCATATTTCACTGAGTAAAAATACACCAAAAGGGCTGGATATTTCCATTACACTGAAAAGGCTGATTCCATACCCTGTTTAATGACTGGAACTTAAAGTAATCTCTTTCTTAGAAATTTGCTTATTTAATTTTGGACTATATTCATTTGCAGCACAAATTCACATAGAGGTAGGAATGGCACTAAAACATTTTTCTTGTTCACTTTCAGGAGAGCAACTATTATGATTGCCAAAACATTTTTGCTCCAAAAGAAATTCTGACTGATCATTTAGGTATTGTTTTTTCCACAAAACAGTTGTATCAGGGCCTGTCATGCTGTCCCTGGATAAAACAAGTATGGACAGTGATATCTTCTCAAACAAATATCAAAATACCTCATTTTTAAAATGCAAATGTTAGGTTCCAAATTTAGCCAAAATCATTTTAATACAAGAAATTTTCTGAAGATCCAGAATAACAGCAGCTGGAAAATTAGGTCAGAATGCACTTTGTGGGATTGTGCTGCAAAACGACCACTGCTATTTGTAGCTCCATACAAAGGAGAAACAAATGTGTTAAGAAGCAACCATCAACAGTATTTTGCTGGTATTATTAGAATCTAAGTGATGGATGAAAATCTGAGGCAAAATACATTATTATTATTTGTTGTTCTGCTTTTACTAAATAGTATAGTCAGATTTCTATTTTCAAAATCAGAAGAGAAAAATTACTATTTTTATTTATTGGAAATTCTTCAACATAAATACACAGAACTGCAAGATATATTTGTTGGAGTAGTTATTCCTTCTGCTTTTATTCACCTAGATTTGTAAACTTCATGACCAAATTACAGAATTTGGGAATTAATCCTGAAAATCTACAACATTTTTCACATGGAAATTAAAATTACACTGATTTTTTAAAGCAGTTTAGAGTATCAGACTTGTCAATTATTAGTTGGATTTTAAATTACTAGAGTGCAAGATGACAATTAAAAATATGTTACAAGAGCCATCTCTTAAAATGCTGGTAAAGTATATTGTTCATGTTTAGAACACCTGATAATCTCTGCCATATTTACATATTCTAAAATATTAAATAAGACAAATGCTATTACTGCCCTGCTTTCTCTGTTGTCTGCAAAACAGCAGCAGAAGGTAAGGCATTGCCTGCAGCATGACCACTCTGCTTTCAAACCACTTTTGTGTTCTGGATTAATGCTTTCAGTCTTTTCTAGTGTATAATCATTGATCCTGCAGCAGAGAATAAGCAACTTTTGTGAGTAGATCTATCTTATTTATAAAAATAGATAAAGGTTACCCTAAAAACTTGCAAAGCATTTTTAAATTCTACCAGATACTCATAATTCTACAAAAGAACAGCTAGGAGAAAAAAGAGGGGGAAAATTTTTTTCTCCTCAAAGTAGACTCAAATCCTCAGTCCTGCATATGATATGAATCCACTACAACTAAAGAAATCAAAAGGGAGGTAAGATAAACCGAAATATTGTGTGGTTACACAGATTAGGGATGCAGTTGAAGCGTTTTGAATTTCTTTGTTCTCTGAGCTATAAATTATGATGACAATACAAGGTTACAGAAGAACAGGATGAGGTACAGACAGAAATCTGAAAGGGAAGAGGAAAGAAGTGGCTCTGGATGACCGAAATGAACACATTAAGTGCTTGCAAGAAAGACGATGATAGAGAATAAAGAGATGGCAGTAAAAAAAAAATTTAAAAATCAATACTTTAAAGAAATGAGCATACAGGACTGGCTGCTTTAATACCTGCAAGCTCTGCTCCTCTAAGGTGGTCAATGATAAAAAAAAGCAAACAGAATTTTTCCCAGTAAGGGCTGTCTCGTCCAAATAAAGTTAAACTGCATTTTGCCTTTGACTACTGACAAGAGGCAGCTTTGATGACTGGATTTGCAGAGTTGCCTCTTAGCCTCCTCTTTACTTCATCCTCTACCTCCACAAGCATGTCAGAACTCCCTCCAATGCCTGTTACACTTAATGTGGAGTGGAAAACAGAAGAAGAAAGCATAGATGAACTTTCTGGAACCAAAAGGAAAAAGACTCCACTGTGATCTTTGAGGAAGCCTAATCCATATCACAGCACAAGCCATTATCAGTCTGGATACTCTGGCCAGAACAATCAATGGATATTGGTGAAAATATTTCACACTAGTCTTGCTGCAGCTGCTCCCACCTCATCCTGAGAAAGTCACTCTGCAAGGCCTAGAAATGGTCAGTATTTCTCTGGTACTATGATTTTCAGTAAAATTTGTCTGTTTATACAAGTTAAATGATGGCAAACCCCAAAAATACAACTACTACATGGCATAAAGGAACACACATCTGTACTCCACATTCACATCACGGAATAACCTCCTCGCTCCTTCCTCCCCAGCTTCCCCCTCCCCTCGGTTTTTTTTTTGAAATTGTAAGACTATTCATACAAGTTACAGCAGAGAACAGCCAAAGCAGCCCACACACATATGTACTAGGTTTAAATTCTTTGGAAGACTATGTTGTTCAAGCTTTCCTTTTATTTATCCAAAATGGCACAAGCAAAAGATGTTAAAAAAAACAACTTGACAGAATGGTTGAGGAGGGGGAAAAAAGTGGTCATTTCACAAGGAAAGAATATTACTTTCACACAACCTCGTGTCATTTTTATGTTTACACAACATGACTGGTACAGTTGAGCATATCACATACTGACAGATTAACAGGACCTCCTACCTTGACTTCATTCTCTCATGTATTCTCCCATGCTGGATACATTGTTGGTTCAATTCATCATTCCGTTTCTGCATCTTCTCCAATCTGCCATGAAGATACTCTTTTTCCTGACTAAGCTGGTTGACTTCAGATCTACAGAAGTAAAACAAAGCGATGATGGATGTTGTCAGATTTCATCCTGCAGTGTGCCATCAATATGTGGCTTCAGCATTTGTAAAATTTCATACATTTATATGTAATGCATAAACAAGCTATTACTAGAACTTAGAGAAACAAAATGCTGTTTCAGATAATCTTAAGACAAAAGAAGATGATACTGGTGGGTATCTTCTAAATATGCCACTGGCAATCACTCAATTATGGGACCGGCAATGCTAATTTCAGCCTAATTTAAACAGGCATACCATTTGGCATTATGCATCAATGTTAAATAAGATCAATATATGTAAATCCATACTTGTTAAGCAAGAATTTGGCTAACATTTTGGGAACACATTTCAACTTCTTTATTTGCAAAAGCTAGCACTTAGTTTAAAAAAACAGCAACTAAAACCTTTTTCAACCTTGACTCCACTTTATGGGTTCAACTCTCAATAGTTCACAGGTTGAACTTTCAATAGTGGTACTGTTTTAGAAACTTTAGCAACCTCCTATGTCTAAAATAACATTGCACAGATTAAAAAAAAACCATCAAAAACAAAACCTTCATAAACCCCTCCCTGCAAAAAATACTCACACCCAACCAAAAACCCAAAACCTCACTAAGAGGAAAATTAACTAAGCTTTCAGAAACAAGGGACAAATCATACAGGCACACACTAATCTACATAAAATTCAGCACACCCTTTAAGAATATTAGTTACTTCTAAGCAATTCTTATTCTTCATGGGTGAGGAGAGACACCAGATCCATGAAAAAACTGAGACTGCTACTTGCTACATCTCTAACCATCAGCCCATGGAGCAACAGGCATGAGCTGTTTCTTAATATCAGGAAAAGACCTCAGATTAAATAGTGATAAAATATACATTATGCACTTGTACGATTTTAACTCTTTGGATAAGGTTAATGAGAACATGTCAGAATCTGCTATACCATCAGAAAGTACGAATCAAAAGTAAGTAAATTTTATTTATGGCATCTGCCACTCCATATCTCAAGGTTAAAAAGCTTCAGATATATCTTTAAATCATAAACTTAAATATGCTGCAATTACAGCAGAAATATACTTTACCTTCCTGGCTGTTACAGAATGCAATAACAACTGACATTCTGAAAAATACAACAAAGTGCAAGGAGGAAGGAATACTCCTCCTTCAAAAACATGTTGTTACATTGACAAGTCAAATCTAGAAATGACAACATGATCTTTTCATGCTTAAATAGAGAACAATGCATGGTATCATCTGTGAATCTAAAAGAACTCAGCAAAGGAAACTTTGGACTGAGACTGTATGTAATTGAATTTAGATTGAGAGTTACAGCTCTATTAAAGAAGATCACACACAAATACACCAGAATTGTGCTGATAGATTCCAGTGCACAGGAATTTCCTGGATGGGTACATAACAGTGGGCAGGATGTTACAGGAAGGTAGCAGAAACTGAATTTTTCCACCGACCATTTTACAGAAATACTAGTAACTTAAATGTCAGCACTGCCAGCTGGACCAACTGTTATCCCACAATGTGAATGCAGTCCGTACTTCATACTGATACCGTAAGACAGACAACCAGTGGATAAAAGCAAAGTTGCACTGCAGAGCATCTCAAAGAGACCTGACACGGGACTAAACTCAATTCTGCATCCCTTTCTTGCCAGTAAAATTCAGCAACAGCATTTGCCATGTAGGAATACTATAAATTATCACATTTGTTGGGTTTCCCAACTGGGAGATCCTGCTCGTTTTTCTCTATTTATATGTGACTGTCTCATTCATGGAAACAGCAGAAGCAACTTTCAAGGTGATAAAATTGTCCAAGTTTTATAAGGATTTATTAATCTCCATTACACTTGTAGGTGTCCAAAGTCTTTCTGGAAAGATCAAGTCATTCAAATCAATCAAAATCAAAACACTACTGAAAATCACAATTAATCAAACAAAAGTAAGAAATTAGTTAATTAAAACCACAAATATCATAATCTCCAGTCTCTAAAATAGAGCTCTAAATGCCTGATGCTTTGAAGCACATTATGAGTTTTGTCTTCTCTTAAAACATCTTTTGTAATTACAGTTAAACACAAAAAAATTTTCTAATTATGACATTATTTACACAATGTCCTTTCCATGCAACTAAGAGTCTGACCACCAAGACTCAAGTATTTAATGACACTGAAGTTTTGAAGGACAGCACATATGAAGGACAGAATGGTTAGGTCCTTGTTAAAAGGCTCACGAGTGCTGGCATAAAAGAACACCAATCCAATCCAATATTGCATACCAAGAGTCTTCCATTGTCACTTGTCACTGATTCCCTCTGCATCTTTAAACACACCTTTCATCCACCTCAGTTTCCAAAGATTAAGATGAGGCAGCTAATTCTATATGACATTTAAGTTACTTCACACATTATTGAGTTAAAAAAAAAAACAACCAAACCCACCATAGTTGTACTAAGCCTCATAACTGTACTGAATGCTATAGAACATTTATATAGGAGTAGGAATTCCACTCAGCCAGAGGCATGACCAGTCCTGTGTAAATGCTTCTGAACAACTCCGCTCCCAAGATATCACAGCAAGAAGAGAATGGGGGTAAGCATCAAAGCACACAGTGCTGAACTTCAGGGATAGTTCATTCACAATGCCAGGGACAGAGATAAATTAAACACTGTGTCTGATGGATACTGCACAACTAAAGGACACAGCATGGATGTGCTGATGTTGTTGCACGAGAGCTACTCTGGGTCCAACAGTCTGAGCAATAGGCTGTGGTGGACTCAGTAGAAACTGAAGCATGCATGCATTTGGAGTGCTGCCACTGGAGCTGAACTCAGCAGGAAGGGGCACTTCTGCAGACTCAGGCTGGCTTCACAAGTCAGGCAGTCATGGATCTGTGCATGCTTTTGATATCTGATACACTCACATGACCTGTATGAAATCACTGTTATTTTGAAAATACACAGAGCAACATCACATGAAAATGTAAAATGCATGCTTGTAATTGGATGCATAATAGATGTTGCCAAACCTCATTCACTTATCACTATATCAAAAATAATTGATGGGGCAGAAGCAAAAGCAGAAAAAAAAACCCTCTATACTTCTGGATCCATTTAACTACCTCAACTTCTATTTAAAAACCACTTTAAGGTTTTATCTACCATCTTTGCTGGAAGAGTCCTGGAAAAAACCCCAAACAGGTTAGCCTCCAAACCACTTAAATACTAAAGGGAAAAAAAAAGAGGAAATGTTAAATAGTCACAATTCAAAGCCAATCTTAGGATATCTTTAGGATGAGCTGATTTTTGACCATTAAGGTGGCAATGCTGCCTTTGCTCCTCTGAATTTGCTTTTGCATTTTAGTGCTTTTTAAATGCCGCCTATTCCTGCTCTTAAAATCGTTTACATGCACAGAAATTAAATACACTCTAAAATATTTTCTGCTGATGCAGTATTGTTGCGTCTAATTTTAATGACTGAACCTTCAGACAGGCTGTTCCCCATCTTCATACAGCTACCCTCAACACACATTTCACCCCTGATATTGAGTGCAATGACTGCAGTCAACCAAACATGCAGAAAAATACTTCAGCCGGGTATGTGTTCTTTACTTCAATTAAACTCACACAGTTGGATGCCTACTGTTGCCAAACCAGTAATATAATTTATACATTATAGTCCAAACAGTAAAACTACACTAAAAGTCATTTAACAATATTTATAACACCATAAAAAACAGTGTTAAAATATATGAACTGCAATATGTACCAAAATGATAAAATTTGTTTCTCATCATCAGTGATCAAAACCAGGATCATTGCTCTAGCTTCAATACTTACAACCCTGGTGACAGATTAGAATTCAAATCTTAATGATCAATTTACAATTAACAAGATAGAAGTGAAACAAATTAAACCAACCATTATATATAATGAGACCCAATGGACTCCCATTGTTCCCCTTAATTACAAAACTCAAATCACAAATACACAGTGGGTAGTGTTAAGCATTAATCTACAACCTAGAAACTCAGACAGTGACAATCAGAGGAAAAAAAAGAACAAAACAAGAGAGAAACAGAGAAGAAATCAACAAAGGACTATATTTTTAAACATGCCTATGCATACGAAAACCTTCACAGACACTATCTTCTTTCTGCACAGCTTGAGAGGTTTATAATTCGTCTGACATTGTCTTTCTGACGCCTCTCTGTGTAGGGACTAGCTCAAAAAATGGTTCCAGCTTACATATAAACACAAAAACTTCAGTTTAGATTTCTCAGAAAACCTGCATTAAATATAAAAATATATGTGTCATTCAGATGCATTCCACTGAAACTGTATAAATATGTAGCTGTCACAGATAAATTTGAAATGTCTCTTATTAGAAATGCGTAGTTCCTATTAAAGGAAATAAAATTTAAATAAACTTACTATTGCATCTCTTATTAAAAGAGCTTGAGTGTTCCATCAAGTAAATAATTGTATTGGTAGCACACAGTTATTTCTGAAACCCATGGAAATGAAGGAACAAAGATTGTAGAGGTACAGCAAGAAAATACATATCCAGGTCCAAAATGCAGTTTGTGGTAAGGTCAAAAATATGGAATAAAATTGAAAAATATTTTCTGTGAAAATAGGGCACACTGCTGCTTTGTGATCTGCTTTTATTAATGTAAATAAGGACTAAGTTATAAAATGTTCCCTAAATTACTGCTTTTTTCCAGAAGACAAAACTACAATATTCTGTCCCAGAATATGGTTTTACACAACATTCAGTGACAATGAGCTGAAGATTGCCATTTGGAGAGGTGCTACTGAGGAATACATGCTGATGATGCATTTAGAACTTGGCTAAAATAATTTTCTGCATCTGATCTCCTGATCACATCACTTTGTGAAGCCATCTATATTAGTCTGTCATTTTCCACCACCTCCAGTTCCACCTTGCTGTTCTTATTTTTATCTTCTTTTTTTTTTTTTTTTTTTTTTTTTTTTTTCTTTTTTTTTTTTCCTTTTAACCAATTGCAGCAGCTCCCATTCCAGTGAAGGAAAGCTCAACTTATTTTAGGACCACTTCTCAGAACCACTTTCATGCATTCTTCCTTACAGTTTCTTGTGCAAAAAATACCACTTCCCAGAGATACAAGAGGGCTCCTTTTCCCATTTTCAGGTCCTTGACATAGGCAGCTAACGCTGCTAGGTGGAAAAACACTTGGCAATATCTAGTATTTATTTTCAGAGAATAATGTGTTTTCACAGTATGTTTTCTGTCTTTCCTTCATCCTTTACAGTTACTAGTCTGTGACTGTGAGCTCTAGCAACAAAGTCTGTGTGCTTTTTTATTGTTTGAATAATAATATGGTTTTAATCCATTTAGATTTTGCATTACTTTAGCAGAAGAACTCTGCTTTTTCAGAGGAAATATTCTCTTTGCTTCTCTTTCAAGTACCCCTCAAAACACTTGCATGGGAATATTGCTCACAGTCCCTCAAGTTTCTCATTTCTTCCCCAAACACTCTGAATGGGATTCATCTCTCAACTTCAGCCATTTAACAGCTAGTCAACACTTTATATTCACTGGGAAGAAGGATGGGCAGTGGAGGCATTACCCATGGGAAACATCATAGATTTTATTTATTACAGATATATATGTGTGTGTGTATGTCTGTCATCTACTAAAATCATTCCCCTTTGACATTCCTGGGAAGAGGGTACTGGGATAAATGAGCTCTCTCTCTGAGTGAGTGTTGCCTCTTCTTCGTTACCTCAAAAGGATGATTAAAACCGCCCAGCCGAAGAATCCTGTCTTGAAAACCAGTTTTAGTTTTGCTGAGTGTTTCCCATAAGTCATCAGATGAATATTAGCCTTAATTGCCAAATTCACTTTGCATGTAATTTACAGAAGCTACAGAATGCCAACTCTCCACTGAAGTCCGGTTTACCACTCTAAATATGAACCCCCAAAAAAATTTCAACAGATACTATTTTCACACTTAAAAATGTAAAATCAAATTATTTGCTGCTAAAGAACTACAAAATTCATGTTTTCTTTCCAAAGTAGTTCTGTCTTACAGAACTTTTGAATAGATAACTCCATAGCTTTGTATTTCTTTAAATTATATTTACTTCCAGGTGTTGCTTTCTTCCTCAGCTTTTAATGGCTTTGAACTTAGATCTGTTATTGATTGATAAAAAGCAGCAGCAGAATCAGAGCATCAATGACAAGCAATTTTGATGACAATTATTTTATAGACAATATCCAGTGTGTAGTGCAGTACTGTGAAAAGAGCACTAGAGTAAATAAATAAAATTACAACAGTTTTGACATAATTGAATTTTTGTATTTTTCATATAATTTCAGATAAACTTGAATTGTAGCTTTTTAAACTATTTTCTACCCTTCATATTAAGAATACGAACACAAGGAAGAAAATATGACGCAATTTTTATGTTGGAATTGTCCCAGAAATTTCAATTACTAGTCAGAAACATAATCTTAAGGGGCATATATTATACTGAATTTTTAAGGGGCATATACATTGACATGATGAAAAACAATAAGTATTAAAATACAAATAAAAAGATAAATAAGCATGTCCTAGTAATAAAGGGTCAGGTTAATAAAAATATACTAACCTGTATTTTTCTGACATTTGTTCCAACTTTTTTGCCAACACAAAACATTCTTCCTTTAATTTTGCTATGAATGTATTCTGGGAGGTCAGCAATGAATCCAGTTCTTCTACTAGAAACCATAAAATTATGACACTATAAAATTACAATTATAAAAATGTATAGATAATATAGAAACAATTTTTTATATTCTAAATTCCTTTCTTCTAGTTTATTCTAGTTTTGAAATGTTTTTTAAACTTCAGCTACTTGGACATCATCACTTACCAAATTAAAGCACTATGTCAGAATTAGCTGAAGTGTTAAAGCAATGTTGCTACCGAATTTGGTCTTGTAAGAGAAGAATCACTGTGAAGACTAGATATCTAATCTGGTGGGCTTGCTTTTTAGCTAGAAGTTCACTGACATTTCTAGGAGGAATAAAATTGGCAAGCCATGCATTAGCAGACTTTTGCCTGCTCAACTGGTGCAGAGGGTACACCAGCAGCCCAAATGCTCACACTGTAGACTCATTTCAGTATCTCCTTAAAACAGCAGTTCTTTTATTTACTGTGTCCTGAGCTTACCATGAATAATGCAATTTTTTATTCTTAAATATACGATTTAGACATACTGTCCAGTGACAGTTGAAATGAAACCATTTTATAAAGTAATTTTCAGATACTATCAGTTTGGACTGCACTTAAACTCATGACCTAGAATCCAGGTATCTTTATTCTTTCAAAAGGAAGATACTGCAAAATGATCTTTCTGGATTTCTGCTTTTAAAATCAGTGAAAGCATAACCACTCTTGCCCAAATTCCTTCTATGTGTGTAGGGTCATAATAAACAAGGTTTTCTCTATAAACATTATAAATTACTATAACCTCCCTCTAATTCTACTAGACATATATAAAAACAGAGCCAGGCATAATATCGTTTCTTTTCTGTATACTTGGGATAATTTATACACCAGGAAGGTAAATTACATTTCTCTTGTGCAAAATTACACATGGTCATATGCAGATGTGCTGGCTAAAAGAGGAAAAAATTATTCTGAGAGTACCTTTTCTTCTCCTACAGTGTAGGCAGCAGCCATAATGTAGCTGTTTGCATTCCCTGAACACATGGAAATATCCTTTAATACTGTGATAATACTAAAAAAAGGCAGAAAATTGAATAGTATGCCTGCTACCTTACGTATTATACAACACCCCTTATAATTAATATACATTGTATAGTTTTCCTGAAAGTACTGCATGACTGGTGGGTAAATATGGTATTTGTTAAACACATAAATATATCATTTTCAGCTGTTCCATAACAGCTGAAACTCCTCCTCCTTTCCATGTTCATAGGTTACAGATTTCATCTCTTAAAAATTCCCTTTTGTTTATTTATAATATGCACTTCTATTAATGTTGTTGGCATAGTACTTCGTAATACAAAAAGCTCTTTTTTGTTTGTTTGGAAAACCCATTTTACTTCCAGATTAAAGTTAGATGTTATTGATGGGCTAAGTCAATGTAATGAAGTCTCCTATTATGAGAACCTGAAGTATGCAAGGGATTAAACATCTTTCTTCTAGACTGAGGATGTGGGGGAGGCACATGGTAATGCTAAAAATGTTTGAGGCTGCAAAGATTAAATAAAGGAACATATCAATTTGGAGCCAGTGAATTACATCCAGCTGCGACAGTGAATTAAGAACCGATTAATGGCTAAAGCTTTTCTCCAGTTTGGATGCAGAAGCAAACTCATTAAGCTTTTAGAGTAGCTATAATGTGTGTACTGTGGGAACTGTTCAATCCTATTCAGGAGACTTTAACTGTAAGCTCAGAGCATTTCCCGCAGAGCTTCTGATGCTATTTTCTTTATATAACATGTGTGCCTGAAAATCCAGCCAAAAACAAGCCCTTTGTTTTTCTACTTTGTTGTGGTCTCTCTCAGCTTTACGTTTCTTGAACACAGGTAAATAAACTCATAATCCAGATGGTGCAGCAGATGTGAGAGCAGCACTCTGAAATCAACAGACAGTGGGCAATACTTCCCATTTTCTCTTTTAAATGCTAACTAATATGTAATTCGGAATCTCCGGTGTAGTTAGCATCTGCTCCCTTCGGCCAGCCAAAGGTTACAGGTGTTCCTGATGTCATTTCACAGTAAGGCGTGGGCCTGGCTTGTGAGTGAGTGCCCAGGCTCTAATCTTTCCCTACCACCTACCAGTTTTCTCATGCTGGGCCTCCATTTGCTGCATCTTCTGTGTCAGCTCCTGCTCTCTTTGCTGGGCCTGAAGGGCTCGGGCCTTTGCTTCATTGCTAATGCAGTGCTGAATGTTCTCTTTCTCCAACCTATAAAAAAACCAAGTAGGGAATAAAGAAAAATAAAAATAATATAATGAAGAGGATAAATTAAAAGGGTAAAGCAGAACATTCAAATAATAATAATAAAAATCTGGCCAAGCTTTTCACATTAAACATTCTCCTCACACTTCAGGTTAAACCGACCTTTCTCTTACAATGTCAAATATTCTCCAGTGACTAGCAGAAAATGGATAAAAAGTATGATCTATTTCCTGAGAGAAAACTGGCCCCGCAGACAAAAATAGGATTTTATTTTTAAAAATTTTAATCATGACCTCATTTTTATAAGGAAGTTTACCAACATTCACTCTGCACTGCACATATTATTTGCATTTTCTTTTAAATGCTATTTGTTTAATTCTGCAAGGAAGCTTAGGGACCTGACCCTGAGATGGACTGCTTCCCAGTGAATCAGCAGGAGATAAGTCAATGGGAGTGATTGCCACAGTGCTCGTGATACAGCTACTCTGAAAGCTTAATGAGATTTCTTGAGCAACCAAAGAAGTTTTAACTATTAATTTATGTAAATAGGAGATGAATGCATCCATGACAATAGAGTAGACTGCTAGCACCACACAGGCCCAGCCCCTTGTGGTTCTGCTCACTGGGGGGTTGTACAGGAAGGTCTTAAGCCCAGTACTATTATTGAAGTATGCAGGCAAGAGAGCAATTTACTTGACCAGATATGCAAGATGGGGCAATCCACTCCTGAGGCAAAACAAATGCTAGACTACCACACTCCATTGAAGCATTTTATTTATTGCAAGCCAAGCAAAAAGAGCTTGGAAAATAAAACCCTAAAAAGATATATGAATGTAAATTAGAAAAGATCCTGAACTGCAAATTCAGATCTAAACTTTCCCAAAGGTCGTGAATATTTATCTCGTGCACATTGGGATCCACATTTAAAACGTCAGTGAGTTCACACATACAAGAATTGATTTCTACATTTCAAATGACATGAGAAAATGCCTTTCTACTGAAATGATATTTAATAGCTTGGGATAGGCTTCAAAAAAGTCTTATAAACATGTTTTATTCTAGGGATATTACCTATTTCAGAGGACTACAAAACAGAACACGGGCACAGATCATGTAAGGATAAAGCCACATCTCATGTGGTTGCTGCACTTAACCTTTGGATTGGTGCCTAATAACCCATCCGAGATATTGCAATATCTCAGCATGGCACACACACAATGTTAAATCTTCTCTCTCAAATTTACCCCAAAGCAATACAAATGGTGGGTCACATTACACTAATTCCTGGTCCTGATGTTTCAAGCCCTACCTTAGGCAAAACTCCCTGGGAAATCACAGGGAGTTCTTCTGAAGTAAGACAGCAAATAGGTTTAGATAGCAAAAATATTAGAGCGTTAAGGAAACAAAGCACAATTTTAAAGGAAATTTCATATACTGAATGGCACTTTATCACATCACTCTCAGAATTGCTTTGTAATCATATTGGGGCTATCATAAGGAGTGATGCTCCCATCATTTTTTCAGTGTAAGCTCCAAATATGGAAAGTATTACTAAGAATATTTTTCCCATGTTTGATGGAAACCAGTCTGTGCAAACCCCTTTATTTTACAAATTTTTTTTGTATTTTCAGAAAGTTGTCATAAGCACTGGATTGCTCAAAAAACTAAAGAAAAAACAAGCCACCAGCACCTCTCACATTCCTATGACACTTTCAGCTGAAGAAAGTGTCACTAGCACAGTATTCTATCTAATAGTTCTCATGTGAGATGGCTGTGTGCAGTTGGGTGCTGTGCAGTCATCTGGCACACAGCTGGCTGGCTGACTTTCTGCTGGGGGTAACCTTCAGCATGCAGCAAGCTGTACAGCTCAAGCTACCAAGGCAAACCTGTGAAGGTCCATTCTTCATCGATAGGGTCCCTCCCAATGAACTCATTCTAACCAGCAAATTCAAAATAAATGGAGAATCTACGGCCCCAAAACACTCTCCTGTGTAGGGGACCCATCCAAAAGAGACACTCCCCTGTGTCACTTACTGCATAGAGAGGCTAGCAGGAGCTCAGAAACCATGAATGTGTGGTGAGTGCCCTATGTCTGAAGTATGTATGGGGTGGTGGAAGATGAATTTATACAGTAGACAAAAGCTCAGTTGTAAAACTATGAAAACAGGTAATTCTTACACAGAAGAGCAGCTTCTTAGGACATAACAGATCTTGGAATTAAAACACATCCAGTGCCACACAGAGCAATATCTGAGGTGCTTAGAACCACTCAGGAGCAAAAATATGTCCCGGAGCTAAATCTGTCCGAATTGAGTGGCATGTTCTTTATCTACACCTTGAGTTGAACCAGCTCTCTAAGTTCAGTCTCTCTGCCCTCCAACTGAAAATTTCCCCAACACATATATGGAGAAAAAAAAAAAGTATAATACATGCAGAAAGCAGCCCAAGAGATTTTAGGATATATTGGTAACTTTCCTGCTACAAGCAACAAATACTGGAGGAATCTAGAAGCTTTGACACTGTCTCTCCAATTGCAATTTCTTAAATCACTTCTTTCACAATTCAGAGTAAAAGAAAATCTATGGACTGTATACAGGAGACTGTCCTTAGTCCCTCCAGCATTAGTGCGAAGACATCAAAGGTCTCCTACTACAAAAACTTCAGAATTTCTTATATTCAGTAATGGAAAGCACAGAGACAATGAAAAGCAAAGCTACAACTGACTATTTTGATGACACAGGTAATAGCTGAATAAGAAATGACAGCTAAAGATTAATTGTTCCAGAACTTTTAAAAACTTCATCTATAGAGGTCAAATATAGGAGATGAGCAGTTAAAGTGCACCAGCCTGTTCTCTACTGGAATTCAAACACTAGTTCTGCTGAGTGCAAAACACTAAACACAGTAAAATGCACATCTGGTTGGTCACAACACTGATCAGTTTTACCAAAGAGACACATTGAACTAATGGAAACTTTCACTTCTGTGTAACAAAGTCAGAAGAAACCAAAGACTCAATCATGGAGAAAGTTCAAGCTCTTCTTAAGCCCTGAAGTACAGGTTTTCCACAGTGATTTTAGTCCTGAACACCTGTTTTAAGCCTGCATTATGGCTATCAATAGCCATCGTTAACTCAATTAACTGGCTTGGAAGTCTCAGTGAAGTCAATACTGGTTTGCAGTGCATGAAAGTTATGCTTTTCAAATGTTGTTGACAAAACAAAAGGCACTGTGAACTGTAGCTTAGCACAGGAAGAAGATAATTGCCATTTCTGAAAAACTTTAAAAAAATCTTTGCTGTAACTGAAAGTGAAAAATTCAAAGTGAAAATTCACTTTGATCTCAAAGCTAACATGAAGGTATGCTGACAGAATTTGAACCATCAAAATTAATTAAAAAAAAACAAAAACAAAAAAAACCCAAATAAAACCCCAAACCAAAATAACCCCCCAAATCAAAACAACTTTCTCACCACTAACAAACAAAAATTGGATCACAGATCCATTTACAAGAGAAGTCCACGCTCTGCCAAAGGGTTTTGCAGTAAAGAAAAAGGAAGTACTTAAAGACTAGTGACATAAAAGTCATATTTGACACAACTAAAAGCTCATATATTTTTGACTAGAGTAAAACAGAACTTAGATTGATAAAAGTTTGAATTTCAGTACAGTAAAATATTTTGAATTTCACTACAGTTCAATAGTATGTATTTCTGAAGGAGTCTTTTCAGTTTAGTGACAGTAAAAATACAAAAATAAAAAAAGCAGGATGATTCTTAATGTAGAATTAGGCCTCTGACTGGAGGTTGCCAGTATTTCTTCTGGCAAAGCAACTACAATTTGAAGCAACCATGCTTGCTATATTGGCTATTTGATTTTTCCATGAGATCACCAAATGGCATTTTTAAAAAAGCTAACAGATCCATTAGTAATGACTATGAACTTAACTGGACAAAATAAAATACTCTAGCAATTAGTTCAGTGATACATAAGTGGTTATCACAGCATTATTTTTGACATCTTCATTTCATATCAATTATAGTTCAAAATAGAATTATAAAGCATTTTTGCTTTCATATATACTTGCTTTAAGCCGAACTTCATAAATCATTAAGGAGTAGCCAGCATTTAGTGTTCCAAATGCTTGAGCTGTCCGAACTAACAAGACTTGTCTAAAATGATGACCAGTCCTGGAACTCTGCACCCACACTCAGACTTGGGCAGCAGAAGGACCAGTCAAGCCTAACACTGATACTTTTACCACATGCCTCAATGGTCCAGAACAGACCTCCTTCCTAGGTAACATCTAGCCAAGTGGGCCAGCACTGTGAGCCACTGCACAACAAATTACCTCAAAAGAGAGAAAGGACTCAGCTGAAGGGTCCCTTAGCTCTTTCAGAGGAAATGAGCTTTCTCTCACAGTATTTTTGAAAATAAATGTATAGCAGAAGATTCTGTACCAAACTGGAAGTTTCGAGGAGTTACCCAAGCATTTTATTCCCATATCTTTAGTAAAATCTGGCATGAAGTCGCTCAAATCAATTAAAACTCTTGAAAGTAGGACTTGAAAGACTACATGTATTAGAAGCCCTAAAGACCAAATAACTTTGGGTACAAAGGCTCAGCAGTGCTTTATGCAGTCTGCCTCGCAAGCTTTCTGGAATACAGATTTATTGGACTGTCCAATACGAGCACCTTTCTGAATCACCTTCTCATAGGCTATTTTATCTTATTATTTCAGCTGCAAGTGTCAAAGGAAAAATGGAAAATTAGAGCATATCCTTGCTCTTCTCTCAGGCTATAGAAGGAGAAAAACCCAACCCAACAAACCACACATTCATGACAAAAAGGAAAAAAAAAAGTATAAAAGCTGAAACAAGATGTCACAATACCTGACTTATTCGACACATGAGAAAATTTTTTGCTATCTCTAACTTTATTACCAGACACTATTCAAAACTCACAATGATAAAGGTCATAAGAGAAGGTATACAGAATAAGATCATACTTCACAAACTTCTTTCCCCTGTATTTTTTATGTATCTTTGTATATATGTCATACATAGAAGAATAAGGGCTCATTTTTTATTTTTTCAGGTTAGCAGACAAGTCTAAAGGTTGGGCTACAAACATGATAAAAACCCCCAATGTACCAAGAAGTCATTCTCCGCAGGAACAGTATTAAATAATTCTCTCTATTAGTGTAAAACTTCTGTAACTCCTTTCAGACCAGCCTTTCAATTTAACAGCACTGCAGTACCCCATTCAGCTATTAACAAAAGAGAATGTGTTTACTGAGTTTTATCGTAGGCTATCCAATCTTAGTATTTTCAAACATTTAAGTAAGAAAATGCATCACAGTAAGACCCATAATTCTGCAGGTAAATGGGTACATGCTGGTTTTAAATGTAGCTATGATTCAAAACTATTGCTTTCCACAACTTCTAAATTAATAGAACTATAGACCATGCACCTTGCTCATATGTTTGGATCAACTCAATAAGAAGGCTCAGGGTCACAAGATTTCTCCCTTTCCCTTAAATTTGGCTTCTAGCAATCTGTCTTTAGGACTGACTGTTTTGGTTATCTTCTTTTGTAAGGCCTATGAATTTTTATCTAATAGGACCTTGTTAATAGCTATTGCTCTGAATAAGGACTTGGACAGTGTTTAGTGGTTTCCTCTTAATAAACACGGTAGATTTTTTTTTGCCATCTGAATTTTTGTAACAAAGGTTTTGTTTTTTTCAGTGCTTGTGTAAATCCACACAGGATTGGATTTTATGGCTCTTGGTGCTTTTAAAAGGCAAAAGAAAGGCATGAAATGAATGTTTTAATGGCAAAACATAATTAAAAAAAAAGACGTATGAATGCATGCTTCCTCAAGAATTATGTAGAAATATCTTATAAAAGCATCATGATCAGATCATTTCTTTAAACCTTTCCAAGGAGCTGAAAAATTGCCCTTCCTGTATCCCATTGAGGGAATTACCCACTGAGTTGCTCTTTTTGTCAGTTTCTGGGAGCTGACTGGATGCTGATTCTGAAGTTGGCTGCCAGGTCTTCTCAGCAGAAAGCTCAAGTTTCTGGAAACTGCCCCAGCCAGCACACTGTGTTTGGTGAGCTTCAGTAAAATCTAAATCTGCATGGTCAAATTTTGAAGAAACCCAGCTATTAAATTAATTGTTGGATTTGAAGGACTGCATCATTTCTCAGGATACATGTGGGCCTATTCATGAGAACAGAGGCTCAAAAGAACCCAACCAAACAAAACTTAAATCTTGTTTCTTGTATTAGTTGAGAAATACGGAATTTCCTAAAATAATGAAATGTCAGAGCTTTCTTCTCATAACTATGAGAAGCCATGAGAATCATGAGAACCATTAAAAGCAATTAGAAAAGTTATGTAAAGGTCAAGGGGTGAAAAATTCAGCATTCAAATTGATCCTGCTCTTTAAATAGAGATCTAGGAAGTTTGAAGGTGCTACAGAAATAACTTGAAAGTACTAATACATTTATAGTAAGTTAATGAAACAAAATGAAATTTCATCACCCCAGTTGAGATGAAAGGCTGGAAAAAAAACAACTCTTCCAGGCTGCTACTACTATTTCATAAAAACCCTTCAAATAATAAGCAACAAAAGGGGGGCAAAAAAAGAAAATATTAAGCTCTATACAGATTTCCAACCTCATCAAGAGACTAACTACAATTGGTTGACAAATAGGCTTGAAATAATTTTCCCCAAAATGCAGGTAACTTGTCACCTGTATTCCCATTCCCAGAATTCAAGTAATGTCAACTTGTTATACTATTTTCTATTTTTTCTAAGAATTTAAATTTTGCTGAAACGGAAGTCAGTGCATATAACTTTCTTGTACCCACTGATTTTTTTTTTTCCCCATATCTCTCTATTTAGGAAGCAGCCACACCACTGGAACTGCTTTATAACTCTATAGGTATTTCCAATCTATATAATAACAAGAAGTCTACAGAAACAATGAAACACTTCACTCCAAAACTTCCACTTTGCCCTTTAAGCCCTACTGAGGTATCAGGAGAAACTATACATTAATGGCTGCATATGAAAAAAAATTCCTACTCCTGACTGGCATACTTGAAATCTACTTAGAAGTTATTTCAATTAACTGGAGATATTAGTGGGCATGAGACAGATAAAAATCTGTAGGACCATAGAACAGACATACAATAACACAGACTATTACTCCTATAGAAGTTTCTATGAATTAAAGGACCTTGAACACAGTTAACTTCTACATCTCTACTTCTATCTGCAAGGTCAGTTAACAAAATTAAAGGACTGGATTTCTTACTTTACATTCAGCATAACAGTAAGAATTTGTGAACACCTAGCCTACAACATTTTACTCTTTTGGCATTATAACTGTCAAGATATATCCAGAAAATCATCAGTTCCTCAAGAACTTCAATCTCAACAGTACTCTGTATATCAAGTCACAACCAAATATTATCAATAGCTTCCCTCTATTTTGATGTCAGAGAAGAAAAAAGTACCTCTAACGATAATTAACATCTCATATTACATCAAATATACTGACTTGAAATCAAAATCTGATTTTTCTGGCACATTTATAAGCTTTGCCATCAAGATATGTAGCTTGTAAGCAAATATCTATTCTCTTATGACTATTACCATTAGATAGTGAACTATTTGGCTCCTTAGTCCCTATAGAAACACAAAATTAAATACAGCACAGGGAGAGGTGATCTTTGTTAAGTCTTAGTACATAGCCTGAGCACTGTCAGTTACTGCACAAGTTTCTCTAGAATATTCTTTGTTCCACAGGCCACTTTTACAAATGACTGTATGTTGAAATAATTGCTTAACACAGAAGAGTTTTATAGGTATGTGTTTTGTATAGACAAATTTACAAAAATTATGTTCCCTGTATTTAAAATAAAGGAGTAATTTTCTTGATTTATAGTGATTCATGAATTTGGCACCAGCAGCCTCTTACAATGCATCTTCTGGACACATTTAAGGCAGACAATGTCAGTTTAAGAGCTGTGGTCTTCTTTTCATCCTCTTACAATGAGCAATCACACAACCTATTCTTCAAGAAATTATTTGTTTTCCATCTGAATAACTCCCTGAATAACCTGATCACACAGGTGCCTGTATTCCAGGGTCAGCAGAAGGAAGGGCCTGGCAACATGTGGCCAGACATAGCCATATATTGCCACTCTAGGGACTTGCTTTTCAGCAACAGCACAGGCTCAGACCAGGTTCAAATAACTGTGACTGTACTTCAAGGCTCAGCTTGTTAATACAGTAAATCCAACCATCAGGCTCCTACCATTGAATCAAAAAATGATGCAGCTAAATGATGCAGAGACCTGATCTGCTATGAACTCACTCTGCCAATTTAAATTTGTTCAAAAACCCAATGTTTTTGGTACGTTAATTTTGTACCAGCAAGCTTTATGCTGAATCAGGTATCATCTGTCCTTCCTGCAGCTGGCATAAAGTCAGCATAAACACGGCATTGCATGCTCTAGCTAATTAAAAAGGAAAGTGCCTGTGTGCTCACCCCTGATCCGGATCAGCTCAGCACAGCTGAATGATCCAGTAGATCACAGATGCACTGTGAATGACTGCTCAACACTTACCTCCATTTTTCACACACATTAGGTATGGACACACAACCTGCACTTAAGGTGCCACAGGCCTAATATGTGGAAGTTGATAACTATTGCTGAAATCGAGAAGAAGTTGAGGAATGTTTTTTTTCCTGCCTCCAAAGGACGAAGCCTCACAAGAACAGCTTGAGAAGAAGCAGAATCATTTGACAGAACAAAGCACTTCTTCAGGATGACAATTTGAAAGACAATATTTGATTTTCAGGGAATTTGATCTAGGGTAAGCTAGATTTCTACTCCATCCTACAGTAAGCAACCACACATTCCAGCAAACTGACAGACCTACGACCAAAAGCAAAAAAGATGAGAAACACTGTGCTAACATTACCCTGTACTTGACTATTGTTTATTTGCTCTAAAGCTTACAAAAACATCCTAATGAAAGCCATGCTCATCTGCCCACATGTTACAAGAGCTAGATAGAAACAAGTGAGTTAAAAAAATAAAAAATCCAGGCTTATATGCCTTTTATTAATTTGTTCAGCTGTGCCATAATTTTTATATTATTCTGATCGTAACTGCCTGCAGTATTAAAAATAATGGACAGGCAGCATAACAGTTGAAGGTTTTGGTGGTGGTTTTGTTAGGGTTTTTTTCCACCCCTCCCTTTTGGACAGGTTATAAATCTCTTCTTTATGCTGTCAAGAGTAAGGGAGAAACATATTTCAATAGCAACTTTAAAACGAAACTCACAAATTACTACCATTATGCTAACTGCTAGATATCCCACTGTGCAGTTTTGCTTTGTGAATTTTTACCTTCTTCCATGCACACTTTTAGCCACTGATCGCACAGCCTTTCAGTGTTTTCTGCCTTTTCCTTTAAATAAACTGGCTCTGGCTCCTTCCATCTGGTTCCCCTTCCGTCAGCAACCCTGCACCTGTTCACACCTCCTCTCCTGTTGGATTCCACTGAACATTTCCTCCTCTGCCAGGGCTATTCTGGCACTCGCAACCTTTCTGTCATTCAATCCATCTGTCAGAAGTGAACTTTGTTTACCGCAAGCTTCTGCTTTCTTCTTCAAGAAGCAAAGCCCCTCAAGGTCATTGTCAAATGAACTGTCGGTGTAGATTTAAATCCACTTCTGCTAACCAGCAGCAGATGAAGTTCTTTACCATCCTGTATTTGTGAAGATCAGTTTGGGGTGTAGGAGAAATAGTAAGAAGCAAAAAGAATAGCTTTTAATAATTATTTGCTAACTCCAACAGCTAATGTGTTTTTCTTCAAATACACGTATCTGTTCCTTCTTGCTAGGGCTAGCACAATCTGAGAAAGACTTTGCAGAGCTATATGAAGAAGTGGAAAAGGCTGATAAAAGTATTACACGTAAAATAATAAATGAAGACTTTTGACTCTGACTTTAATGCTATGTAACAGCTATTGACTAAAAATACAAAGAGAAACTGGGAACAGTTGAATGAATAAGTTTACAGTAAAATCTTAAAGTGGTTAAGAGTGGCACTCATTTAAAATTATTTAATCTACAGCATTTTTTTGCCTTACATATTGATGTCTCAAATGCAAGACTATTTAAAGAAAAAAATCCTTAATATTTTTTCTTGTTTTTAAGCCTTGTAAAACACACATATGCAACTCTTTGTTAGAACACTGTCTTCTACATTGAGGCAAATTGTAAAGACAGGCTGAAACTAAACTCTAATTGTCAACAGGATACATTATTTTTAGCAATTCCTGTGTCCATATATCTTTTCAGGAATACACTGTAATAACCAAAAGTTCCTGAATTATTAACTAACCGCCTTGAGGTCTCATTCTTCTAAAACAAGAAATACCTTCAATTTCACAGCACACCTTGGTATCCTTCAAAAAAAAAGGATAACCTTTCACCAAGATAAATACAATACAAAAAAAAAAAAAAACCATATTTGAAGTTTTGTAAGCAATTACAATAAACGACCCATTTTATTACTTCTTTACCAAAAATTAATTAAAAGTGAAGTTTTCTGGGTCAAATGCAGGAGGTAATCCAATCTCATTAACAGAAATATATTTATACTTACAATAGGTCTGAATTTGACTTTAATGAAAATTGTATTGACAAATACTGCCTAAGTTTAGCTGAATAAAAACCTAATACTGATCTATCACTTATATGGGGATTAGTCCCTGCATTTGCAAGGAAGTATTTTCTCATGCCATAGTCTTCTTCCACAGGAAACTAGATGCAGGTGAATAAATGCACTGGAAATAGAAGAGGAACCCTAATACAAAAAGAGTATGCAGCAGTGTCCCACCTGACTACAGAGACACTTTAATTCCCCAGTGATTTAAGTCATGTAGAAGCCAACTGACAAACAAGGAGAAACTAATCGCAAAAAGTTGCTCCTATTTCTACAAAACTATAGTTCGACATGCAAACCACCAAACGCACAGGGGCAACTATGAGCAGCACCCTATTAACCTTGCCATGCTGCCAGCACAGCCAGGGCAAGGAGCTCAGCCCTGTCGAGTAGCCGGCAGCAGCTCATCTGCTCGCTCAGGACGGGCATCTCCCAGCTCAGCCTCTCCTCACAATCACCGGCACAAGGGCTGAGGAAGGAGAGCAGCAGCCAGGCGGCCAAGGCTGGCATGCTCAGGTGATTTTTTTTGCTTTCTCCCTCCATCCACCAGCTACTTGCTCCAGCAATGACAACCTACAGGCTGATGCTCTTCAATGTGAAGTTGGATGAAGTCTGCAGCTGATGACCTTTTGGGCCCTCTGCTGAATTTTTTTTCTAAGGCAAGAACTTCAGGAGCAGAATTTTGCACAGCAAAGGAAAAATACCCACAAATCAACAACCGCTGTGACTGGGCAAAATAAACAACTTTGAATATACTTCTGAAAGCACAAGACAGCTTTTAAAATTCTTGAAGTTCACAAATACCAAATGCTGACATAAAAAGTACATTTTAGCTTGTTGTAAAAACAAGCTTTCAATGTACTTGAGATAAAAGCTTTAGAACAAGTCAGAAATAATGATAAAAATCAGAATCATTTTTTCCAGTAGCAAATTCAGCAAAAAATCCAGCAGCCTTGAATACATGTATCTGAAAGACTTCTCTGATTCAAAAAAAAATTAAATCATTATCCTGTTGTCATTAGTCACACAACTAAAAAACCTAATATGAATGAGACCAAAGTAAATATTTGATACACACACATAAACTTATTACTATTAGTGCTGAATAATAACTGCTCAAAACAAAGACCTTATAAAGATGTTTGTTTTCTACAGCAGTTAGTCTCTTCAGTGTTTCATCTGAATTCACCACTCGCTTCAAAGCGCTTTAAGTATTGTCACTGTTCCTGAACCACACTCTACATGCAGTAGCAATTTGGCTGCCTCAACAACCTGATGTGATCATTGATGTGACCAGTTGCAGTTTAAATGCCATAAAAAAAAATCAGATGAATCTAATCTAAAATCTGAACATGTATTACTGTCTTTTCCTTAAAAAATATTTATTGTAGCACAATAAATACAATTACTAACCATGTTAAAACTAATTTAAATTATAAACACTTTAATATTCAAAATTAACATACTATTTTGTATTTGTTCTTCACTCCTTCACTAACATTTTTTTCTTTGCTTATAAACTTTGTCAATGGCTTTTATATGTTTGTACAATCACTTAAATATGTTTAAAATATTAAATAGAATTATATTTAAATAACTGTGTGTTATCTTGACACAAAGTGTATCAGCTTAGAAAATTTTACAACGCCCTGCCAGAAGACGACAGAACTGATTTATTTCAAATCACTCAGTATCAGTCTTCATAAAGCAGCATATGGTCTTATTGTGGCAGGTAAAATATTTTACCTTCTATAATAACGCAGAACAGCTAATTTATCTACATGCTGTATAATCAGATAAACAATTTCAGCTGCACTATGAAAACCTGTAGGCAAGGAAGAAATTTATCCCCCCACCACTTTATTGATTTTTCCATGTATGCATTCATATGATTGTTAACAATAGAGGCTATTCTTTCTCCCACCTCCTTCTTCAATTCCCTTAAAGCAAGCCCTTCTTTTCAGTAGTGAAAATATTTGCAGTTTCTACAGCTGCAGGACAAAGAACTCAGATTTTCACAGAGCTGCTCAGGGGAAAAGGAAGGGGGAACAAAAAAAAGCTCTGCAAGATTCAGTTCCAAGCAAAGCAGAGTGAACGACAACTTTCAAAGCTACCACAATAATTTACTAATGTGCTGCTATAGCAAATAATTTTTTTTGACAGCACCAAATTAGATTTATTGCAGAAACTGCTGCATAAATAGCACACAGATATGTTATACTACTTATTTCAAGTCCCTGTAATGTTTCCTCCCCTCCCTGCTCAAAATGGATAATTGAGCCAAGCTATAAACTTTCTGCAGACAAGATACACAGAAGTTCAAAAAGCAGATGCAGGACACGTAGGTTTTTTTTTTTTTTTAATTAAAATGATCTAAAAAAGTATCGCATATACTGATCAAACAAACCCAGGTAGTAATAGGTAAGATCTCCCTTAATACACTTCAGGATTTTATTTCCCTCTTTCTTCGATAAAATTTTGTTTTCACTTCTCTTTCAAGCTGACAGTCATCAACACGGGGCATGACCTCGTAATCCTCACACATGACTACCTCTTACTTGCACAAGAAATCCTATTGATCTTTACTTCTTACGTGAGTCAAATTATTCATGTGACTCAGGATCAGAAGGCTCGGACCTCCATTCATCCCTCTCAAGCTCTCATTTGTGAGTAGGGAGGTGCCTCCTCCGAGCAAAAGTAAAACATCAGGAAACGGGTTCCATTCACCGGAGGGGCCCAGCCCCGTGGGAAGCCGCCGACCGACGGCTCTCCCGCCTTTCAAGGGGAGCAAAGTTTCCTTATCGCTTTCCCAGATCCGTGCCCGGACCCACGTGCTTTCGCATTTCTGTCACTCGCCACATTCTCCGTTCGCTGTACCGCTACGGCAAGATAGGAAACCAGCTAACATCAGCACGGGGCAGGGCCGAGAGCAGAGCCCCGCGTTTTTGAGGGCGGAGGGGGCGCGATGCCGCGGAGGCCGCGGTGCCGGCGCGGGCCCGTCCCGGCTCGGCGCGGCCGCGGCGGCACCGCAAAGACCTTGGAAGGTCTGGCGTGCGGCCGGCGGGCGCACCACTGCACACATCGCGCACGGCTGCGGCTACCCCGCCGCTCGCCTGGCGGTGGTCAGTCCTCCCAGCTGCCCTATCCGTTACTGTCTGATTAGCTCTGCGAAGGAGCCCCTCCCCGGCCAGCTTTCCCCGCCATCTGTTCCACACGCGATGGCTGCCGCCCAGCAGCCTCGTGCTGCCCTCCTACCTGGCACCCGGCTCCCGGCCTTACCCCAAAGTGCTAACACAGGTTCTCGCTGCTGGCAGAGTCAGGATTTCATTACTACTACTTTGACAAGTGCAGGGTTGTTTGTAATTTCTCTTTTATCCTGATTTTGATTGTACAACCACCTCCCACTGATTCAGTTTGCTTCAGTTTTGTTGCTCACAGATTTTACTCTCCACATTAATCTCCCTCTGGCATGTTACTGCATCTGTTCCCTTTTTTATTATTAATTTTCAAATTCCCACCATTTTTGACAAAAAGGAGGTAATCTACACTCTGCTTCTGCCCATTTCATTTTCTTTAATTTGGAAGATAAGTATGAAAGCCTGCCAAAGAAGTTAATTCTCCGTTAACAGTTTATTTTCTGGCATCCTGATGCCTTTCTATATGAAAACCAGATAGAAATAAATGTTGACTGAATCACAACAACATAGTCGCAACCATCCTTAAATTTAATGAAAAGTAAACATACAAAGCAGAATCTAAAAAGTTTATTAGTTAGAATTGTTTCATGTTATCACTCATTCCTGCCTTTTAAAATAATGCTTTTGCATATTGCTTTTTTTTCAAAAAAATTAGAAATCAATCACTGGTTACACCTCATTTCTATTTCCTCCCCCCACATCCCCAATTCTAGTGTTACTGGTACTTTCATCTGTTAGTCTGAGTAGATTAAGCATATCTCAGTCATTTAATATTAGTAACAACATTTCTCCAAAACTCCTTCCCAGTGTAGATGATGGACTCTGAGGTGCTAAAATTGTTGGAAAAGGCATGGTAGTAAGCATGTTGCTAACTATTAGATACTACTAGAAAAAACCCACAATAAACATTAAGTATTGTGCAACTCCCTATAAAGCTGTGTATTACCACTGGGAAGTTTATGTTTTATCATTTAATAGTATAGCTTAAACAGGGAGAACAATGAATGAGGCAGGCTGCAAATTCTAAGGCACACTGGTGATGGCATACAGCTCAGCACCAGAGCTTCAGCCATTAAACTATGCCACATTAACCCTGGAGGGTATGTGCTTTATTTATTGTACATGTAATAGAAACTACAAAAGTCTTAATGGAGTCACTGAAACTAGCAAGAAGGACCAATGTACAGTAGGATGACTACAGCACTGCTAAAACCCAATTGTGATGTCCTTAGATATGCTGCTTTCTAGAGATCATATCATTGTCAAAAAGAGGGAAGAAATATCACATAATGGGGGAAAAAGAATAATCAAGAAAAACAACACCCACCGACTCACTGTAATATAAACTTTAGTCCCTCAAGAGAGTGGCACAGGGATTTAGGGCAGCTTGGTGGCTCACCTGAATGTGAAAGCACATGTTCATTTAGTAATTTTGCCCTACCTACAAGCTGACCTTGAGAAGTTCTTAGTGTTTCATATAAACAAACAAGAATAATAAATTTTAAACTAAACTAAATCTGCTTCTATTCTAGTCAATTATATTTCCTATTAAATTTCAGATGACATTTCAGTCAAAAATATCTTGAGCCATCCATCTATCCCTGAGAAAATACGTGATGACATAATAAAATTTTCATTTTGAAATTTGATGATTCCTTCACTTCTTAGGATTTATTTAACTTGTTAGGTGTATGTGAACAGGAACTACACCTAACTGCAATTGAATCAAAAAATACCTCCAGATCTGGTTTGAAAGAAAAAGAGGAATGTTTTTTAATGATGATTCTGTTACACAAGAATAGTGAATTTTTATTTTTTTTTTTACATTGGATGGCACACTAAGATCTGGACAAGTTGTTAACAGCTTGCATCTTTCATATGATCTTTTCCATGAGCATATTGACATGATTTTTAATGACTTTTTTTCATTAACTAAGAACAATAGACCTGTATGTTTTCTACCCTCTGAAGAAGAGCTTCAGGTAAGTTTAATTAGCAAGACCTAACCTTTCCAAAGTAAGAACAATTTCACTTAAGAACTCATTTTATAAGAGTCTCCTACTACAGTACCCTCAAAGCTGAAACTAGGGCAACAGAAACCCCCAGGAAAACTTTAAACAATCATGGTCAGTCTCATAGCATGGTGACATCTGCAAAGTTACATGACTGACAAGCAAAACTACACACTAGAAGTTCTGTGTTTCTCCTGTCTTTTGAAGACATACACATTAAAATTACTAACTAGATTCAATAGCAGAAAGTGCATGTTAATAGCAAGTATTTCTAAGCAACATATTGCTCCAGGAAGAAAGGTGACAGATAAAGGCAATTTTAAACTCTGTGGCAATGGTTTAGAATAGCTAATTGTAACCTTTTTTTTCTTCCTTTTTAACAAGTACATTTTGTTATCTTAGAAGCTGTTTAGTTGGTAATCAATCAACAGTGTCTGAAAACTAGGATACAGCAGAGAAGTGGGACTCCTGGAGAAGAGTGCTGTTCTGCAGAGTACTTTCTTTGCACATTATGACACAGATTGCACGGTTTTTTCTCATTTATTCCTTTCATAAACATTTATCTCATTTTTATACATTAAAATCCAAAGTTCTTGTATTCATTTATAATCCTATTTATTTACAATATAGAAACTTAGAATCAGTGGATTAGTGAAGCTTTTCTCCTTAGTAATAAAATAATTAATACGGAACAAAGAATTCTTTCTGTATCTCCTCAGCTGCCTCTAATTTCTGCCAGAACAGCACAGGCAGGTCATGCAAGGCAACAGAAAGACTATCCACAAGTGTAACAGCAGTACAGGCCACCCTCAACTCCAGCGTTGTGAGAAGACTTGGAGTGAACCAGCTGGTCCTCTCCTGAAAGGAAGAGAATCAGCAAGACGAGGCCAAAGCCAGAATACCCTAGAGATGCACTAAATCAGTGCAATTTCTGCAGCAACCTCCCACAGGCAGGACTCTAGAGCTTAAAATCTGTTTTCCTTGGCAAGCGCCACAGTGAATGAGTCTCCAACCCCCATAGGATTGCTATTACCCCTACCCTTCAAGTATTTTCACTGACACGGTTGCCATTTGAGGTGAAGGGAATAAATGAAAAGAGGCAAACCATAAGTGAATATAATTTACATGCAACAACTATGGATGTACCAATCCATGAAAAACATACTGAGTTCAAAATGCAAAACTAATTCCACTAGAGACATGTAACTTTCAGACCTTCACTAGCACAGAAAACCTGTTCTGCCAGGAGTTGAGTTGAGAGGAAGAAAGAGTACAGGCTAAGGACACGTGTCATTTCAGTAGATGTTCTCCTCTGCAAGGCAGGGAAAACAGGCAATACTAGGAGAACATTTCAAACCCTGCCCTACAAATTTAATTTCAAGGGGAAAGCGGGTAACAGATCAGGAGCAATGAATCGCTCCTCTCTTTTTCCCCTTCTTCAAGCAACATCACCTAACATATTCTTCAAAAGCAGACAGACACTCCAAGTGTACAGAAAACACAAAAATCTACAAAGTGTTATAGAATTTGGGGAACGTCAAGAAAAAAAAATTGAATCTATTTCCCCATGTCTCAGCATATACATTTTTCCAATAAATACACATCAGCACAGAAAACATTGCAATTCTTGTAAGGAGATGCCAAACATGGACACAGAGTAATAAAAAAAAAAAAAAAACCACAACAAAACAAAAACAAGCACACCCAAAAAAATAAAACCCAACCAACCAACCAAATCCCCCAAACCCACAAAAATAGCCCAAAATAACCAAAAAACCCCCAAAGAAATTAGGACCTTGCAGAAGACTGTCTGCACTAGGTCAAAGGAACCATGGCAGTTCAGCATCTGTCTGAAAAAGCAGGCATTTGTGAAATTGTATGAGAACATGGCCAGCACAGAGCACTACATCCCAAAATACTGTTCCCAGTCTCTCATGATTTGCAGCTCAGAAACTTTCTGAGTCGAGACAGCTGACTCAAACAGCTACCTGAATCATCTCTATGTTAGGTATCCAGGTTTAATTACTTTGCTATGTAAAAGTAGGCAATACTTCTCATTTTTACATTTTGAGTATTTTCACCAAAAAAAACTTAAAAGTTATAGATTCGCTAGTCAGATTTTCTCCAAGATATCCAGAGCTTTATTGCATATAATCAGTCTTTGCTAAAAGGAGCGTGGTAAAGCCATTTGGTTAGCTATCACAACAAATCATTATTAATAAAGTTCTGCTAAATCCAAACTTTAGATATCTTAACAACTCACCCAAAACTTTTTTCAAGTTCATTAACCTCTAGCATATTTTTTCTCTAAATACAGGCTGTTAGAGTGGTACTTTCTTCCATCTGTTAAAGAACCGTGCTCTGAATTACACAGAAATTTAGCTGAATAAAAAAATGATTCATTGAATTTAATAGTTTAGACAAGGCTCTATTTTATTTCCATTTACTCAATGGCAGAATTCTCACAAAGCCCAAAAAGTACAAGACTTGGATAAACACACAGACTTCTGTTAAGTGATAAAAATCAAAGCTTCCCCCCCCCACCACCATGAAAAATTTAACTCAACTTTTTCCCTTAAGTACTGAGTGAAAACTGCCAGATTTGTTTATGGTTGTTCATTCTTGGGGGGAGCAGGGTAATAGAACAAAAAGCTCACGCACACAACCAAAAGCCTGCGAACAGTTGGACAATAGCATTTTCCAAGACAAAAGGAAAAAAGTTCTGCAGTTACCCAAACTCAAATTGCAATGAATAATTGGCATGTCAGCCTTCTGGAGTTTTCTAGAAACATGTAATGAATAGTGCAGCAAAAGACATTGGGAACTATACCCAAGGATGGAATATGCTTCAGGGAAGTCTTTCATTACACAATGCATTGTACTGCATCTTCACTGAGCAAGAGACTGAAACACCCTCCATACTTAAGATTACCTCATACAGAAGAATTATGTTCATTAATATATACATATATATATATATATATGTGTGTGTGTGTGTGTATATATATGTATATATATACATATTCCTGGTCATTCTGTTAAAAAAATTCATCTGAGAACTCCTATGCTCAAAGGTACTGCTCTACACTACAATCTCGAACAACATTTCAAATATATTTGTTCTATTAAGCACGGCAACAGAAAAAAAGGGTAGCTGCAGCATCTCTTGCTCTTCCTGCTTAAAACCATGCCACCTCACCACCAGAGCTGAACATTACCTCTTCTACACACTAATAATTCACTTTTATAAATTATAGTTCATAACTCACTTTGTAGTTCAAAACTCACTTATTCAAATCTCCACTTCTAACACAACTGAGGGCTGCCCGTGTAGGCAATGACTGCAAATATCTACAACAACTGAGGGGAAGCCTGTGGCAAAAAATTAGCAGAATGAAATTGGTACTACAGCATGTAATAGGATAAGGGGTACCTGGTGAGGTGCAGTTGGTGCTCAGATTTACTCAGCAGTTCTGTCAGTTTTAGACACTCCTCTCTGGCTTCTGTCACATCCTGCTGGGCTTGTTCCAAACGCTGTTTGTTCCCGTTAAGCTCTAATCCCAGTTTTTCTATTTTCTTAGAAAATTATAGAACCAAAGAAAGTATATTTAAGAAATATATTTTAAGACAAAAAAAAGTGATCAAAGCACCTGAAAATAACACACATTTTGTTTTTGAACAAAAGTAGTTACTCAATAAAAAATGCAAAGCAAGTAAATTAAATTATTTGAAATTACATTCTTATGAAAAGCCAAAATGTGTTTCATATTGAAATACTCTAATAGACAATCAATATTATTGTGTTCATGCAGCTTAAGGGTTACAGGCATTCAACTATTTTCCATTTTTCTCATGTGAAGGCTCCATACGTGTGGCCTGAATTCACTGTGCTAGAGAGCCAGAAAGCCAGTGGAAGAGTGGCCATCTTCAGAAGCTGCTTGACATAAGATAGCTCTCATGAGAATTAATTTATTTTTATTTTTTAATGCCTATTACATAACCAGTGACAAGGGGGCATTTAGTTTTGTCACCTAATATTTCACAAGAAAATAAAGGTAATTTTGTGATTTTACCGTTATTAAAAAGAAGTATTTCTGACTTCTATCTAAACCCTAAACATATCAGCTGCTGTTAATCCTATTATTTTATTAATATCATTAGTCTCTATAAGTCAACATAAAGTTGATGAGTCTATTAACTTATTTACAAATAACCATGGTCAAGTTTGCATGACTAACACCTTTAAGTCCAGTGATATGTACTAGATCTATGTTATCCCAGTCATATTGTCAGCAATTTAAACATTTTTCATAGAAATTCTGAGAAACAATGTCTTTTTCTTCAAGTCCATATACAACATACAAGTACCTGTAGGAATGTATCTGTAACACAATACTATACTTTGTTCTAAGGTTGCTTTTAGGAAGGCCAGTAGAATACAGAAGAGACTGACAGTGTAGTTTTATCATGTAGTAACTGTTCTGCACTAACTCCCTACATAAATATTTATTTGTCATTGGGGCTACAGGGAACTTGCATGTTTTTTAGTTGACTAAACTGTGAAAGGTCATTTATAGTACAGAATAAAATTGTTCGTATAAGGAGTTTGTGCTGAATATCTATTATACTTTAAATTCATACCATAGCTTATTTGTGATAGTGTCCTCATGTAGAAAAGAGGCAATATCTTCTTTAATTAATGAAATTAGTCATTTTAACATCCTACAAGAACAAATTAATATAACCCCACCCCAATACAAATATTTGCGGCATCTTCATAACAACATTGTCTCTTTTCCTCTCATAAAAGTGTTAATCTAAACTACTTACAGTCATGTTATCAAACAAATACATTCTTTTCATCCAGAAAAACAACACCATTTTAATAGTGTTGGGGTTTTTTAAATTTTGCAATTTACTTAACTGTACACTTTTTTCCACCAAAGAACACTCAACAAAGGTTCATGAAGGAAATTTTGATTAGAATTTAAATGACACCTTGCTTTATCACATGTACCTTCTACCAAATTATTTTGGGAATTCAAAGTTCAGATGCAAAGATAGTAAAACTACCTACAAAATTGTTAATACTTTTCCCTTCTAAAGAATATAACAACCTATTACACTGACAGAATATTTTAAAATCAGGTGCTCAAAGATATTCAGTTACAAATGCTTTGCATTTTCACTTTTCAGACTTGTGTATTTTAAATAGAAGTCTCAGTGGGTTCTCTGTTCTTCTTAACAGTAGCAGTTCATAATTGTTATTTTTCCATTCATAGTAAACAGGGACACGAACTCTTCACTGTCTTCACAAGTTAAAGATAGGGAAGTTCTGCAACATTCCTAAAATCTGCTTTAAAAGTGCATCCATTCAGCACACCTTTAAACAAACCAAACCACAAATTAGTCCAAAAGCATCAGCTAAGTACTTTAAAAAAGCACAACCTCAGCTGGGAGTATAAATACACTCTAGATCACTCCTTCAGGGAAAAGTTTCAAGGAACAGATGGGCTTTACACCATTGCCTCAAGTGAAACAGGCTCAGTCAGGTCTTGACACAGACCCACAGAAGGAAGCAGATTCCAAGTGGAAGAACCTCTGGTGAAAATGTTTCACTTCCATCAGCCAGATGTTGAACCTTCAGGGCTGAACTCAAGAACACATCCATAGATTTTAGCTGCCATAAAAATGCAGAGGGAAATTCTCAGATAGGGAAGTGTCACTTTATGACAGGATCTTTAAACATTCACAGGTGTCTTATCATTTCTATTAGAAGTATGAAGAAAATGAAAATGTGGCTTGAAGAACAATTTTACTTGTGCTAGTTTCGTCAGTAATTCTATAATCCAGTATCAGCTCCTTTACACTCATGCACACGTGTTTGTGCTTGTGTGTAGGTATATACAGACATACATAAACATCTTAAAACACCAGTGTTTGGAGGTGCTTGCAGCATGACCTATATTCTAGAATTCTGGTAATGACCATGGCAGAAACAGCAGACAATCCCATGAGAAAGGGATGGCAGAAAAATGCTACCCAATAAAACATGTTAACAGCAACTCAGAAACAGCCAATCCATGTATATTTAGGCTGATCAACTAAATTATTCTTTTTGAAACTCCAAAAAAATGTTCATTCAAAATCATTTGGTAGGAGCCACACACCACACTTACAGGCTGAAAACAGATCGTACTCGCAACACTATGGGAATTCCATTTAAAAACTCAGGTAATTGTTTGAAATATCAACCCTCAGAATCTGAGACATGTTAATATAATAAAAAAACAACCCTCTTCTCTCTCCTGTTAACAATAATAATCTCACAAATACACTCTGTCCTGAATTCTGAAACATGTCAAGTCTAGTCATTAGGCCATCACAACACAATTGGGATTTAATCTACAGAGAAATTACAGAATCAATTAATCTTCACTGTTTTTGCAGGGAACCTTATCAGCAACTTTTTTTCCCAACCTTTACTCAGAGTAATTTTTGCATTACTTCAGTTTCCATTTCTTCTATCAGGAAGCTGTAAATAGTCCTGTAGCTGCTATCCAGGCCACATTGTATTTGTAGGGACAGAAACAAACCACCAACTAAAACATTTTGCTGACAGCTCTGTTTCTCATGCAGTGTTAATTTCATCCCTCAGTGCCTATCACCTGTGATACAGCTTTTTACCACATGATCAGAAAGTTATTTCTTCAAGGTACTTAACTTTTCAATGTATGTGAGAGACAAGAGATGGAGCACAGAACTGCAAAAAGACAGATGACAATCTTGCATTTAAGAAAATCTGAAACAGATTTTCAGTATAACAAGGAACAGAATTACCATAATGTATACGTACAACAAGACTACATTAAGGTTAGAACAGGCAACTTCTGTTGCTTAACTCTGCAACTTTAATGTACTTATTACTTCTGCACATAATTTCAAAAGTACTATTTAATATGTCTTGTTCTGCAGTTGCCCAAACTCCCAGGAATATCAACAGGCACTTTGCCATGGAAAGATGGCAGACTAAACCTCAGTAAGAGAAACACCATTACTCACCATAAGCTGAAACACACTAACACCATCCTGCATCCATATTCAGCACAGTTACAGGAAAGAAGTTTTACTTAAACAAAAATGAAGCATTAGTGAAGTACCACTGCAGTAAAATTTTATTCTAAAACAATTATTCTTTTTTCAGTATTACCACCAACCATCTTTTATATTTTTGCTACTTCAGAGCATATAGGGCACTTTTGTATCTTTTTCTGAACCACTTAAGTGTTTCAGTTCTCCTCCATTAGTTTGTGATGCATTTAAGAATTCTCTTCAGATTTTTACAATGCATCTTTAGGGGAAGACACTAGAGATGCTCATTCAGTGACACAAGTGCAACTTTCTGGAAAACATAAAAGATCATTTCTCAAACACTGAATTAATCCTCAAATATCCTTTTCATAACCTATCTGACATTATCTTCAAATAACAATTCTTATGCATGCTGCAAAAATGCACTTTTTAATTAACTAGACATCTCTATCTCAGTTAAATCTGATTAAATGAAAAAATTTCATTCAAAGCAAGTCAAATTAACAATTAAAATAATTATTTCTTTTCATACAAATGCTGATTCTATTGTATGCAAAAAATACAACTTTAAATTTCAAACTAGATGTTTCTCACATAACTTTACATAACAGCAAACTGACAGAAAAGACAAATACTTTTTTTTTACAAAAATGAGAATGATTAATTGGTGATAAAAAAACTTGTACTCTGAAGAAAATGTGAAAAACAACATTAAAGACTTTTAACAAAATGAAAAATAAACTAAAACCAAATCAGTTCTTAAGTTATTCATGACATTCACTGTTGTCCCAGTATGTTTACACATCAGGTGAAAAAATACATAGTATAACCTGAAAAGGAAATTCTGCACTGACTATATCATTGCCCAAATTCTGCAGTAAAATAATTCTGGACTGTAAAATATTAATGTGAATTTACACTACAATTTTTTTTTGTTTCATACTTCATTTACCACCATTACTAAAGATTGAAGGAGCATAAAATAGAAGCAAAAATAGAAGAAAAAAATATAGAATAATAAAAAGTTAAATATAATCACGGTGGTGGTTGGTATTTGAATGTACATCCCCAAAAGGAAATCAATAAAAATATAAACTAAAAAGGCAATCTATAAAAATATACACACTTCAAATTAATATACTTTAACAGGCCATGATGCTCATAAGCTTAGCCTCATTTACTAATGTAGCCTTCAAAGCAGAGAGACCAGTGATAATACTCAGGACCAAGTCTTTCAAAGAAATGCCCCCAGTATGGCCTTGCATGTACATTTAAATACTGTGTGTACCATTGACAGGAAATTTTTGCACTCTTTCATGCTGATCTCCATCCTTGTTGCCTTCCATACCTAATAATATACTTATTAATCAGAGACAAAACTAACTGGATTTTATTTTTTTTAATTTAAAAAAGCTCAACAAAGCAAGACTGGTTTTGTAGAAAAATTTGAAATGTTTTACTTGGATTACTATCAGGCCATCTGCAGCAGGGGTCATTTGCAGTCATTTCTATACTAATCCTTATATCAATCAAGCAACTCTAGGTTCAGAGTGGTCTCAAAACCTCAGACCTCCCAGGCATGGCCATCTGACATAGCATATTGTACCTGAAGAACTATCCAACTTTGTAAAGAGAGTTAGGGCCATCACAAGCTTAACCCCCACCACATCCCAACAATGGCTTTCTCCCATTTGCACTCTATTTTAATTACTGCTGCTTCCCATTCAAATCTGAATGAGGATACAAAGCACTCAAGAAAGCTACATGTGGTTTCAAAGGGGAAACCTCCATTCTGGAAATAGATTTATTATAAAATGTGAGAATATACAAATATGTACACAGGGCTTAAAGGAGTTCAAAGACCCACCTCTTTCTAAGAGGCTAATTCACAAAAACACACAAGACTACTGCAAATTCTACAAATCATTTAGCCTAAAATAGGAATCTGAAAACCTTTCCTGCCAGGAAGGGCACTTAACCGGAGCAGAAACATGAGAAGTAGCCCCAAGAAACACACATGGAAAGTTTTTTTCTGTATGGCTGGCTCAAATCAATTTATCTGTAAAGACCAGAGGGACAAGAAAGATATAGCCTACCTAGATAAGCAAAGCAGGCTGTGATTTCTTAGATGGCTATTATCCTAACCTGATCTGGTGGGACTGTTGAATTCTTCAAAGATAAGGAGTTTTGTGACCCCTTTGCCACTTGTACTGCAAGGTGTGATGGCACCTGGCAGTACCACACACCTCGTGTGCTCCACTAAAAGGCAGAGCCTCAAGACAAGAGCCATCACCTACACAAAGGCCATCAGCCACAAACGCTCTGCTTCCAAACTGATGAAGAATTAACAGAGACAGGACCCTGCAGTTTCCTAGGAAGAGCAGGGGTGCTGGGGGAACTTTATGGAAATAACATGGAGGGTGGATGCGTTTAGAGGAACACACTTGAAATCTCAGGGAAGCAAACTTGTGGTTGTTAGCTGGAGAAAGAAAAATTTACGTTGCTAAATATAGATTTATGAGTACACACACGCAATTTTAAAATTAAGACATAATCTTTAAGGTCAGTTCTTGTGCAAACTCTTGAAGAGCAACATGGTCCCTGTGGATAAATACCCTGGGAAATGACAAGAGTGAATGGCTGAAACATTGCAAAAGGATTTTACCGCATCATTTCCATGAAAATATTTGCTTTTAATTTGCCAAATTATCTGACCTGCAATACTATTTCAGGAACAAAACTTCCAATCCCATAGAGATTACTACAGTCACATTTTAACAGAGAACATTGCTGACCTACAGATTAGCTCAGCAGCCACCAGCAGAGATAAGAAAGTGATTTTGTTCACAGTGGAACAAGATTTTTTTTTTTGTTAATGGATTGCACAGGTGGGAAATGGAGGACAATGAGGCAGTGCAAAATATATGGTTCACTTGCTGATAAAAAAATTCAGAAAAGGAAGGATGCATGTAGAAAGAAGGGCAAGATTACACCTACTTCATTATTGAAAAACAGAAGAGAACAAAATCTGTTCCTTTTATCCTTTCAGATACTATTTAAGACTACTGATGTGAGATTGGTTCTTACTTCCTGGACAGCATTAAAGGAATAGCTAAAATGAAAACCTATGCAATAAAAACTGACAAGTGATAAGGACTTTTACACTCTTTTTCTTCTGATTGTTGACACAATGACTATTGATAAAACAACTGTATTTTCTAGTCAGAGAAGAAGAAAAAACCAACAGAAACCAAGTAATTATTTAAGTATGTAAAACCACTATATCAAGAGATATGCAATTCGTTTCCTAGTTTGAATAATTTTTAATGCGCATAAACAATTTTCTCTTTCCATGTGACAGAACATGGATTGAGGTTACACAGGCCAAACTACACCTATGACCAATAAAATTCTGATCCTGTGTTATTCCTCTCAGCAGGCTAGATGCTTAGGGGAAGCAGACCTGTGCAGAAAATGAAGACAAGAAAATAAAGAAAAGTCTGCCACTGAGAATCCTAGTCCCAACAATTTTTCTTATGGAAATAGATAGGATTTAATGAAGGCTGCTCATACCACTGATTCTTGAGGACTGGATGGCTGTCAGAGGTATGTTACGCCATAGCAGAGCAGCAGCAGCCATATTATAATTTTATATATATTGCAAGGTTGTCGGTCAATGTTTTCTCAAAAATATTGGGATGAGCTAGTAAGTTCAGCTATAAAGAAAATAATCACGTTCCTCCTGAGCAGGTCAGAAAATCTATATCAAAGCAAGGCTTAAAGAATTGCCATTTTACTCCTTATTTACTAATTTTCAAATGAATGCATTGAATGCCAAAAACACAAAATTATTAATTAGGAAGAGTTCAGTTACAGTAAAGGTTACCACATTTCCTTAATGTTTTTCCAAAAGCAGCTTGGGTTTGCTACTTTTAAGACCATTATACTCAAAGTCAATCAGGTAAGAAAATTTCATGCTAAGAGTTTCAAGCTATCTTCTGAATTTTGGGGTTTTCCCCCCTGCCAAATATTTCTCAAGTATACGTTCACTGATTTAATAGAATTTCTTTCCAAAACAGAATTTCCAGAGCATCTTTATAACTAATGAGGAAACAGAGTATCAGATATAGATATAGACTGTTACCAGAAAAGACATAACACATCATCCTAAACCCATCTTCACCAGTTATTAAAACTTGCAAGTTTCAAACATCTGGTGATACGCTGAATGTCACAGCTGTTGAAAACTCTAGTATTTTAAAGCCTAACTCATGAAAGACGGATATCTATTTATAAAAAGACAGTTCAATGAACTAGGATCTTTAAAAGGTGTTACTGGTCTTGCTTTGGATTCTCTGAAGCATTTCCAGGATATGTACCTGAATTCTTGGCCTGAACTATTTTTGATGAAGACAGAGTCAGTAATCTCTCCTCTTATAACATCTAAATTAGGTTACTATAAGTCACAGATTTATGACAAATGAGAAAAACATTCCCAAAATACCCTTTGGCAAAGTGCTTTTGGACTGCAATTTTGCCAGATTTTTATTTGTCTGCAAAATTGTCAGTCTATAATGTACGGAGGCCTCATTTAGGTTCTGTTGTATTGCACAAAAATACTTTGGTGTGTAGCTCTTCCTATTTGTATAGGTTATGCATGTCAGTGAGTCTTGACTTCTTTTTATTTGGACTTATGAACTGAAATGTAGGCAACTCTTAAAAATCTGTGGGTTTTAGCACAATGTTTCTGGAGCTTTTAATTCTGTCAACTACAAGGTAGGCAACAGAATTCTGTAACCTCCCTTCAAACTGTATCTGCCCAAATTTAAAGACTTTTAAACAGGTTAAGAGTACTAGCTTGGATTTAGTTCTACACAACGTATTTATCTGATTCCACAAAACATGTTAAACCAAAATTGAAGATCTGCAGAAAGTTCTGGAGTTGAATTTAACGTCCTCTTACTTTCTTGCAACGACATCACCACTCCCAGTGGAGCCATGCTACTGGTAAGAACTATCTAATAAGGAGGATGCCCAAATTGTCTTGGACTGCAAAACTCAATATTAAAAACTGTTTTCACTTCTACATGCTGAGGCTTGCAAGATTTTAAGACAAAAAAAATTATTTCAGACAAACAGAAAGGAAATTATTAAAAGTGAACTTAGTTTTTATTTTTATAAGGCAGAGCAGAAAAGAGCAAATGATATTAATCTGAGGAACAATTTCATAGTGTGTCAGAAGTATCATTTCTGTTAGAAATGCATAAATTATGTCATGCAGGGCTTACAAATTAACAAAAAAAGTATTATAAAAGTGAAGCCCTGCTGTGTCAAATATGCCACACAATTTTTGTTCTAATAACAGCAATTTAGGTTAGGGCATGACTTTTCTCTGATATAGCTGTGCTAGTACAACCCCTAGTGTGGACACAGTTTACTGCCATGAAGGCATTATATTAATATAATCTGTGAAGCTTGTTCCTAAGCAGTAAAAGTATTAAGTAATGCACTGTTATTTGCTGTGGCACAGCTACAGCCACAATGTGAGGGCTGGCTGAGAGAGAAAAAGAGAGGGCAGTAGGTTATGCTACTTTAAAACATATTGGGCCAAATGAACAGATGTGGGATCTGTATAGAGAAACTGTGTGGTGCATGTCTTTCCCCCACCACTCTCCGTAATCCTGATGTTAATCAGGATCACGATGGATGATATTACAAAACAGTTATTCAATTTAAATGGTAACATTGCTCATTGCTTCTTAATTTTTAAGTATTCATGTAAAATATTAGTTACAGAGAATTATAACCGATATTGACACGTGGGTATTAGTCCAAACTAAACAATAAATACAGGGAAAAAGATATTAGGGTGAAAGGGAGTAAGACCAAAGATATATACTCTCTTTAGGCTTCCTAAATAATGTAAGTTTAATTTTGAATGAGATTTATAAATACCAGCATATAATAAATGCCAATCTGTATTTACTTGACATACAGATATATGCATCTGGTGATCCTAAATTGTACATGTGGGGTTTTCTGCCTATTCTTGTACACCTGAATAATTTTAATCCTTTTTTAAAAGTCACTCCATGTAAACTAAAAAATATCTTCAAAACTGAAATTTATCCCCAGGACAATTAAAATTTCAATTATACCTCAAGAAACAGTAAACTCGCTCTGAATATAGTAAAAGGGAATCCAAAACATGATCTTTTTTTTAAAGAAAAGAAAATCCATAATTTAATACAGAATCACATGAAAATATTCCTATATTACTGTCTACTTAAAAAAATAAATATGTATTTATTATGAACAGATGGTGGCCAAGGAAGTTATCAGCTCTGTCTCTTAGCCAGAAGGTCAGGTCATGGCTGAGAGACCAAAGAACAATTATTATTTGCTATTCAGTGCCACATAAGATGAAACATTTCAGGATTTCTTTAAATACAAAGATAGATGTAATTGAACTGTTTTCATTTTTTAAACAAAATTTGCAATAACTTACTAACATTTGTTAAAATTTGATTTAAAAATCCTCAGGGAACAGGCAACAACAGAACAAGGCACTCTAACACTCTTCGTGGGTTGCCTTTAATGTGTTAAAGAATCCTAGGACCTATAAAGAACTTTTTTGGGTTACTGGAGCCACAGCTATAAAACAGCTGCTAGATACTGAGTCTGAGAATTTCAAAACTGTTTGTTTTCCTTTTTTTTGAAGAATCAATAATCACACTTGAACAATACAATAACATAATTACTGAATATCTAATCTTTATCTAATTATCTAGTAATTTTTGCTGATAGGAGAACCCTCCCTCACATAATTTCACTTTATATCAAGTTACAAATCATCACATTTTGCTGTATTCAGCTCCACACTGAGTAAAATACCAGTATGTTATCACATGAGGTTAAAATATTTTGTTAAATTTTTTAATTTGTTCAAAAGGCAATCCTCAAGAAAGTTGGAGAGCAGGATTTAAAATCCAAGATACTTCTTCAAGTATCTTATTAAACACATCCTGTTTTATTCGTATGCCAAGATTATGCCAACTCTTTTATCTGTGATATCTGTCAAGACACAGATGACAAGCCTGTGTTTTGTTTTTCAGTGTCCTTAGGCCTAAAGGATGCAGGAGTGAAAAAAGCAGACCTTGAAAAAAAGAACACTTTAAGACCTCTCTTCTTCTGCGCTGTCTCATTTTCTATACATGTTGAAGGGTTATTTCACCTAATAAGCTCCTCCTTTGGATTTTACATATATTTTCATTATAACTTGAATTAATATTGCTTCAAGACTTAGCTTGTACTATTAAGTTAATAAACTTACTGTCCTACATGCAGCGTTTGAGGAACTGATAATTAACAATTTAATTTTTAAATACTTCATTTTACCCCTACATAAATTCTTATACAGAGAATGATATGTTCTGTTACTTAAAAGAAAAGGAATGGTTCAAAACTAGTTGGATAGGCTGCTCAAATAATAAAAAGAATATTTAAAAATCATCCTCATGTGCATCATATATCTGTGTATTCAGAAGACTCTTATGTGCAAATCACAACTTAAGAAGGAATACTGAAAATCTGAAGTCCTAGAGAAAAAGGGATAGAACCTCAAGAAAAAGGGCACTTCAAAAGCTGCAGATTACACCTGTTCAAGCTGTTTGCCAAGTATGTTGCAGGTTACTCTAATAATCTTTCTTACTGCATGGGATGTTTTCTCACAGACTACCTGTAAGGCATATACTGGTTTTTGTATTAATATAAAACCCAGTTTTAGATACACAACAGTTAATGCCAAGTGGATTTTTTTCCATAGTTATTTTTTCTAGAAGGCTACTTTTGTTTTGGTTTTGTTTTTTTAAACTTTTCTATTAATCCCAGCATTCAGTAACATTGAATCTTTAAAGAAATTGGAAGATAAATGATTTTCATTTTTGGTTTCATTAGGTTATGCTTAGATCCTTTAATGTCCTGTTAGGCTGCATGTATAGGTAATTATGTGTGGATTTATTTGTGAGAAAAAGTGTATAAACACATGTATACAGTACACAGAATTTAAGTAGCTGGTATGAATAATATGATAGAGTAATTCTATATGAAATCATGGAATGAGTGATGCGCAAAACTGAACATACTAGGGCTGAAAACAAGATGAAGATAACCAAGAGGTATTTATTTAGCAGTAAAAGCTGGCTTTTTGCCATTAATTTAAACCATTTAACAGTAATAAATGACCACTATCAGAAAAATGAATAACTCCAGCTTCTGAAAAAACCCTACTTAGGCAACTAATAACTGCAAAGTTATAGCAGTATTATCTCTTACCTGGTCCTTAATTTCAAGCTCCCTTATAGTTTTTGTTCTGTACTCTCTGAGCTCCTTTTCTGCCTCATCCTTCTTCATTTTGGTTTGATTCAACTGATAACGCATTTCTCCACACACCTGTTAGATACACAGACAACATGATCTGTTAGCTTGAAGAAGCCATAGACCAGGGTTTGCAATTAGATCTTTTGGTGCCCTCTACAGGTCATTGAAATGCAACATATTTTTAATTTACAGATAATTTAGGTCTACAAATGGTAAATGTTTTTACATAGAAAGGTGCATCTGAATTCTTTATATAGTCATTAACTTTGACAAATGCACTACCTTCTAGATTCAAATATATTTGGATCAAGATTTTGCTAAGTATAAATGCTTATGTTATAAATATATATCACTACAGTTAAATGACAGTTGCTAGTTTTATACTCTTCTCTCATTCTCTGTAAAATCCCAAGAAAATCTTGGGATGTCAACACTTTCAAAACTTAGAAGTAAAGCATCTATCACACTCCTAATTAAAGGTGTGTTTTAACTTGCCAATTTTACACTGTTAAGAAAGAAATTCTTTAAATGTTAACACAATAATTTTCAAAGTTTGATCAGAGCATTACAAACTTACTGCAAACTGAAGATCAATTTTTTTTTTAAAGTCTAATTTAAATAGATACATGGTCCAGAAGAAATGGATCAAAGCAATATTTCAGGAAATCACTTCTACACAGGACAATTATTTTCTGCTGTTGGAGTGTTTGTTATATTACCCCCTCAATCCTTTCCATCTGGCATCAACTTCAGAGGAAATGTGAAGGGGTTAGGAGAAAGTGAAAGAAAGAAAAAAAAACCAAAAAAAAACCCCAAAAAACCAAAAACAGATCACTAATCCCTTTCACATAACTTTACTGCTGTGCAGAGTTATTGCTCTTCCAGTTTTCAATCTAAGCTGTCCCCTTTTTGTTCTTATCCTGTGCCATCACCTCCACTTTGTGCCTGTTCATTTCACCTTAATCAACCAACCAAATACATGCACATTCCTTAGTGAGAATGTGAATGTGTTTACTCATAGCTCCTCTTAGTCAACTTTCTTTCCAATTTACTCTACTTTCCTGCTTTGCTTATATTCTTTCAGCACTTGCTCCTTAAATGTACACCCTTTTAACTTGCTGCTACAATCCTCTGTGCTTCTCAAAAATGTCCTCATATATTCTACAACCCTAATTAAATTCTGTTTTGTGGTCTTATACCTCTTCTCACTTTAAATTTTTTTTTCTCCTTAAAAAAAGGTAGGGGGAAAGTAAATATGCATACTGCAATGAAATCTCTCTAAGAAAAAACTAAACCAACTGTCATAACTTTTAAGAGGTAGCATTACTTATAAATTAAAAGGACAACTTGTGAATTTAGGCATTGCAAATAATGCAATTGCAAATGCTCTGAAGAATGGCAAGTTCTAAAGCATTTTTTAAAAACTAAAATATTATATGCAACTAAAAAATTTTGAGATGCAACTGCATAGCTTGCAAACCCTGGATTTCTACCTCCTCCTTCCTTTATCTGAAGGATGTAACAAAATGCAGTATGTCACTTCCTCCGAGTGAAATTTAAAAAATACAGCAATCCTCACTTTCAGCTCCTCCACATACTGTACAAAGGGAATAACACAGAACAATCAGCAGATGGTGCTGTCCTAATAATGGATTTTCAGTCTCCTCAAGAATGAAGGAAATAGATCATCACTCTATGTTTTCCTTCCCTGACTTCAGGTGCATGAAGAAAAACAATATTTTGGATAAAACTCAAAACAAATGTGTTGTTATTTTCTGTTTTTAATAATGGCAAACTGAGTCTGGAAACAAGGAGTCAGATTCACAAGCAAAGATGTCACATAGCCAATGAAAATGTCAAGGTGATGCACATAGTCCTGTCAGATCAGTGGTTGGGAAGTTCCTCCAGGATTTTCCAGACTTCTCAGTTTAGTAGAGGGACACAAATTAAGTTTTCTGATCTCTCAGGACAGTGCAATTCAATGGACTATTGCAAGGTGACCACCTATTCAACCTTGTGTCAACATGAACTGAAGCAGGGAGTGGAACCACTCCTCAGAGAGGTAACTTCAGATTGGTAGGGTACAGAATTGCTCTTTTCAAACCAATGAATATTAGTACCTACTACCTCTTTCAACCACCTCCTCACCCCTGTAAGTGGTGCTAGTGATTTGTGAACCCAGCCTGAAAGACCAAAAATGTGTTTCAGAATTGGTAGATCAAACCATTCTGACATTCTTAAAATACCTGTCTTTCAGTTAAAAATAAAATAAAGCTTCTAGTAAGCTGGGATGACTTTTTGCTATGAATTTTGTGCAATAATTTTGCCTCTTTCTATCAGCCAGGGCAGCAGGGGAAGATAGGAACTGTTGAAAACCTCTCCAGAAATCTCTAGAAGCCCAAAGAATAAATTGCTCCTCAAATCCTTGCAGTTAACAACTGGGGAGGTAGGATGGGCCCTGGGGTCATTGGTAAGGAATATAGACATTTCAAGAGGCTGTAACAATTAGTTTTTTCTTTCTCACATTATGACCCTCATTAAGGCTCTAATCAACTGAGAAATGTGCAAAAGAAAGCACTCAAGAGTGATAGACCTACACAAGATGCATGTTAAGCTGTAATTCTTAAGATGTCTTTGTAAGAGTTGTACTATCAATAGTAATGAACTAAGCAGTATACTACATAAAAAGTCTAAAGGAATGAACTTGAAAAAGAGTGATTTGAAATAGTTCCCTTTATTTTAGCACTGTAAGTCCCACAGGTAGCAATTAAGGGCACTGTTGAATTCTATGTTGTCTCACTCAGATGAAACTCAGTTCTTTACTGAATCACTGAGATAGTGTTTTAAACAGTGACCCTTATAAACTGCAAAATAGAAAAGTGAGCCTCTGCGTGACAAGGTGACTTGGAGATGGAAAAAGTCATTTTTTTACTCCTGAAATTGGGGTAGCTGTAGTGCCTGTGGGGTATTGAGATGAAGCCTACAGTTGCCACACATTCCTTACCAAAACACAGGAAAAGGGTCAAGGTAAAAATTCGCTTCTTTCAGGTCACAATGATAAGAAAAAACAAGTTAAATGCTCCTTTATAAATGTGCTGACCTTATTCATCTCCATTTCATGAGATGCAAGCTGGCACTGTGATTCTTTTAAGTGGTTAACTAGAGAATTCTTTTCTCTTGTAATTCTCTCTATTTGAGCCTCCAAAACAGCCACATCATTAGTCAAAGCTGTCACCTGAAAAAGTCCAAGAACACTGTAATGATGCAATTTGTCCAACTACAGATTAAACTCTTGTGGAACTTTCTCCTCAAAAGCAACTGCATGTAGACAAAATACATGGCATTAAAAATGTAACAAAAAAATCAAGCACATACAATAAAATATATCCTATATTATTAAGAATATAACAGAATATGGCTACATTATATTATTAGTGGCTTCACTATTTTTAATTTATTTATCATACAGTAGTTTATTTGAAACTTTTCATTGACTGCACTAGTCTCCAGGACTTGTTATTATGGACAAGGTGTCAGAAGCAGCTGGCTACATTAGTTTTGCAATGTAAGTACTATTTAACACCTTCTTATCCATCCTTATGTAGATTGATTCAAACAAAATCATGTTCCCCCAGCTAAAGAAAATTGTTGCAACCACAGATCTTAAATTAATTTTCAAGTTCAGAAAACATTTCAACACTATAGATCAAAGCATATTGTTATGCAAAACTCATATAGAATTAGTATGTTAAAAATTCTAATTTACTTCAGATGAAATTCTGCTGGATGATTAAAAAATGTAACAATAAAACAGAGACACTGAATCTTCAGCTATTTAGCCCTGAAGCTTACTAAGTGGAAATAATGTTGTCTGACAGTTCTAGGTTAACTTTCAGAAATTCAAAGCCAAACCTAGTGGATTATATATTCATAACTATTTTGCACTCCTTATACATCCACCTGATTTATCTATCATGCCAATTCTCCCCTTCAAACAAACAATTTCATAAAGAAAGCAATAAAATATTGAGATGAATCTTGACTTGGTCCATAGTATACCATTTCTACCACCTCATAATCCTAAAACATAAAAGTAGTTAATCATATGTAGGTATAAATCATTAACATAGATCATAATTTTCTACAAAGTCATCCCATCTCTATAATTACCAGGCATTACATCATCATAGTGTCACTATATGCTGTTTAATGTATATGCAAGATTAAAAAAAAAAAAAAAAAAAAAGTACAACTACTTAAAGTGGGAATTGGTTCCAAAAAAACACATTTCAGTGGGTGATGAAACTAATGTGATGACACACAGTGAAATATTCTACCAAAAAAAAAGTATGAAATGTTTGTCTAATAGGCTGTATTTTGAAGAGAATACTCTGCTTTAAATCAACTCTGTAACAAAACAACCAACTTCATAAAAGGGATGGCTTCTAATAGACAGCAAAAAGTCAAACAAGGAAGTGCTTAATAATGTCACCAGTGGAAGATTATTTTTTAAATTTCAGTTTCCCTGGCAACAGATCTCTGATGATCAATTTACATACTTAAATATCACAGTCCCTATCACTGTGCTTAATACCTGTTTTGGTATCTGGAGTTGGAGTCAAAGAGGTTTTTTTATACACATTTAAATGGTTTATTTTGCTCAGTTTGTGCTCTCCAGATTTTTAGACACAAGCCACACACCTTATAAAAGAGACCCAAAACATAAGAAAAAGTCTTCAGTCAGGGGAAGAAATTAATTTTGTTGTTTTCAAACATCCACCAGAAATAGTTGAAGATATCACAGATCAAACAAGCATGAAAAGCACTAATTCATGAAGTATTTGTCTTTACATTTCTTCCCATTTTAATCACCTTAGGAATGCCTCCTCCATCACAGGCTTACTTAGCTTGAGCTTTCCCCTGTAGACTCCATTGGGCAGAAAACCCTCATGTTTTATACTCAAATTACAGCAGCATCTAGAAGCCTAAAACAAGGTTACCAAGACTATCACAATGGTCGTGGCATAAACGATGAGACAGATTCTGTCTCAGAGTTTATAAACATTAGTAAGAGTGAAAAAAGAGATTCCAACACATTTCTGCAGGTGGGAAAACTAAACATATGACAAGATCACTTTGAAATTATGATATTGTAACATTTATGTATATATAAGATCAAAGTAGCAAAGAATCCTAAATTTGGCATGTGCTAACTTCTAAATGCTTGCCTTGGTAAACTAAATAATAATTTTAATAAAAACGCTAGGTACAAACTTTGCATCACATATTACTTAACCCTTTCTTACTCTGACACATTGAAAATATTATGCAAACTAAAATAAATGCATAACATCCACAACCTAGTATGTATCTACTGACATAACATAAAACCCAGTTATTCAAACTCAAAACATCACTTATTTACCACTGCTTTAAAGAAATGGTAGAGGTGACTGAGCTCTCACACCCAAAACTAAAAATCAAAAACGAGTAAATGAAGTTTGAAGAGGATGATACACTCATTGTAATACACAAATGAGAAAGAACCAGCTCATACCATTGCTGCCAAGTCCTCCCTTTCCTTCTTCATTTCTCGCCGTAGTGCTTCTTTTTCATCAGCCCTCTTACTTAGCTGGGCAGCCAACTCCTTTTCAAGATAATTCTTCTGTCGCTCCATCTCACTTTTCAGTTGATCACAATGGACTAGAGCCTAAAAAAATCCCAATTTGCTTAAGTGAAAAAAAAAAAACCTGTGAATTTTAAACAAACATGATATTTATCTAATACCTTCAAAGAAAACAGTTTGCTATTAGAAATGTCTTTTTTTTTAAATGCAGCTATTATGATGCTTATATATATCCTACAGTGTTAACATCTAGAATAGGACAAGCAAAATGAAAACAGATGTCTATGTTTATAGGTATATACATGCCCTACTGTAACTGAGAAATTTAATTGCTTTTAGGAATCATGGCAAAGACAGAAGCATTTTTCTGTGTGTATTTTCCAAATATGTAATTGTTCTTCGAAAACTATGATTATTTGCCTTACATTTAAAAATTTGAAATTCCTGAACATACATCACAAGAATCAGCCTCTAGTATTTGACTCCTTGCCAATACAGTGGTTACTGTCTAACTAAAGACCTGAAGCAAATGTATGCACTTCCACTTAGTTTCCTCCTAAAGTGAATTACTGAGTGCAGAATGCTAAGAAACCTGAAAGTAGTTAGTAAAGATACGAAGAAAAAGTTTGACAAGCTTCAGGCTTGCCAAAAATTAATTCCACTAAATACTTCATAAAGTACTGCTTAATTTGAGGTGCTAAAACATAGGATTATATATGGGTTTTCTATCAAAAAAGAAGAAACATAAGTTCAAGGACTCTCAAAACACTGTCCTCACTATCTTCTAAAAATGCTGGGGAAAAAGAAGATATTTATCTATTTATGCTGCTGTATCTCTGTCAAAGTATAGAATTTGAGTGTTATGTCAGTTTAAATCAGAAATATACTACTCCATTACAGGTAAATCCAAGTATTCAAAGCACCTGGAAGAGAACTTTGCTAGCCTACGAATAAACTAGATTTAATTTCAACATTCCACTGATACCCAGGATGTTATGTTTCAAAGAAGCTAGAGTAACCTCCCTTTAGGAATTCTAACTTATTATCCTTTATTTTCAAATTAATTTTTTTAACTGCTTATTTTTCTTTCACACAAAGCTAGTCCCCCATGTTCAATTTTTTTGTCTTTGGACTGTTCATAAGGAGATCAAGTTAAGTCATGTTTTTTAGAGAATGCTCTATCAGTCTCCATTAGTTTTATGGCAATTCTGTGGGACCCTCTTCAGGGTCCCTTTCCTATCATAAGTCTACTGTGGTGAGAGAATCCCTCTGTTATGGCATTGAATCCTTTTCTGTAGGAAAGAATCATCAACTTCAGCAAACAATTGCCTGCATAAAACTGCTGCTAGACATCTAAACCAATGCACTCTAGAAGAAAGTAGTTGCATTAATTATATTTCAAGAAGAAATATTTGTTTTGTTAGCTCCACTGTTCTGATTACACAATGAGCAGTTCAAATAATCATTCTTTTATGAAATTTGTGCCAAAAATAAATTCCTGATTTTGCTTCAACTATGTAAACTTAAACACAACATATCTCCTTCCTACTCTATGCAATAAGCAAGAGGCCAAAAACTACAGAGACAACCAAAAGACAAGACAAAATGGTAGTTTTAAATTATAAGCACCTGAGGTTAGACTTTGGGACAACAGGCTGATGAATTGCAATTACAGTAATTGAAAGCTTAAAGTGTTAAATTCTCACTTTTGTTACCTGGACTGTTCTATGAGATTCCATGCTAGTTATCAAGAAAAACAGCACTTAAGAGTAGACTAGGACTGGGAAAAAAAAAAAAGGATGGTTTGTACTTACCAAGAGGTATACCAGTACTTGTAAACAGGCAAAATTAATGCAATATAAGTACATTTTTTTCCTGTTCCTTCCTATTAAAATAGTTTTGGAGTATGAAAAAAACCCAGACTGCTCTTCAGCCTTGAAGACAAACATGTAGCACTTCACACAACCCTACAAGCACACACTTTTCTCTTACACCACTGGATAAATAACACCAATTTTATCAATAGAACAATTATATCAATCTTGTTTGCATTTAATTACAAAAACCAAACCAAAGCAACCCTCCCTCAATTCCACAGTAATTCACTAATAGTACAGTAGATGTCACTAACTATCAAGAAAATAATTTAGGTGAATATAGGCTGACTGTGTACAGAACTAGGGCTAACACAAGCATTAGATCAAAACTGGTTTTATCATTAGTATTTACACAACAGAAGCTTAGACAAGCTTAGCATTAGACAAGACTTCTTATCTTCAAAGAGCTCTGATAGTCAATCAGTTCTTGCACTGCTCTCATCTGAGGCAAAAAAAGAAATGTTTGTAAACATTTTAACTATTCTTTCCAGAGTAGGTCAGAAATGTGATGTCAAAATTATCCTCTTACATATCGTGATATCTCTGAAAATTCTACAACTCAATTTATATCACCTAGCTGTGAAAGTACATAAATTAAAAAATGCACCACTTCTCATAGTATTGATGGGAATTTAAGAACTTGAATTCAGAATTCATATTACTGCTCAAAAACAGTCACACGCTGCAGTTGTTTTAAATCTACATCACATTAACATATGACAAAGGTCTCATTAGCATGAAAACTAATTAACATTTGCCTTAGATCTTAACACTAAAAAGCTCTAATTTCGTGATGGATTTACCTTAGTTTTTTCAAAATTGGCCTCTTCTGCCATTTGCATAGCATGTTCAACTTGCTTACAAGCATTAGATTCTCTTTGCTGCATCTCTTTTATGCTTTGTCTCACTGAAACAAGTGCATCCATCAAGTCATCTCTTTCTCTGCATATTAAAAAAAAAACCCAGATATTACTTCTATTTCTTTTGGTAAGAGGAAAAAACCGAAACAACAGGTACGCCAAATATAAAATACATACAGACAAGACTTTAGGGTGGTAAGCAAGCAAGACTAAAACTCACGAGTGAAAGACTGCATACTGCAACTTGGCACATACTGAAAATATCATTTGCTTGACAACCACTCCCTCATTTTAGAAGGATGGCCCATTAGAGAAACTGCCAGTAAAGAGAGCAGATCTTAAGTCATTAATGTATGGGAGCCAAGCACATTCTGTTAACATAACAAAATAGGGATCCATGCAAATAATAAAATAAAGGCAATATGGAATTACACGCTGATTAAATGTAAAAGAGGGAAAAATAATCAAAGGAAAGGGTTAGGTTCAACAAGTAATCTCTAAGTATATCAAATGACAATCTAAAACCATTTGCTGCAAACTGGAACTAAGCCAAACAATAGGACACCTGAATTTTACAACTCTTCACTAAGACACTAAAATCGGTACTAAATGGTAAAGCAGAGTTGGTAAAACTGTAATACTTAAATTCACCTTTTCATTATTGTGATATGTTAAAAGCTTTTAAATTAAATTTTATCTTTGTCTGTGGTTTAGGTGCAACTCAGGATTCTGTCTGAAAACTGCTTTGTTCTTAATGTTGTGTAAAATGGTAACACTTTTTATGTATTTGCCAGAGACCTAGCAATCATACTTTGAAATTTCATTTTTTTTTTGAATTGGATAAAGTTCCTTTGAAAATTCCCACTGAAATGCCCTTGTTTTTAATAAACTGCACCACAAGTAGAGGTAGCTTTTAGATTTTTTTAAACCTCCAAATGAAATTATGGTTTAAGATGGATAAAGAGGTCAGTTCAAATCTTTTATTTCAAGCTCACTGTAATATAAGAGGACAAGAATGTACTGATTTACAGTTTGTTCACATTTTCCAACATCTGTGACAAATAATTACTTTTGTTACAAAAGCAGATTTTGAAACATGACTTCTTAGCAATAGAGCTTTGCCAGAAAATTTTTGGACTTGCTAATAGAAAAAAAAATACAAAAATCCTGGCAATAATCATCTAGTGCAGAGGGATAGTGCCCGCTTGACCAAGTGTTATATCTTCTATGTCCCTACAGTCTCCCTGCTTCTAATTGATCCATTATTCCATCTCAGGCTCATTCTAATACTTCAGAAATTCTAAGAATCTTCACATATCTGACAATAAATAGATGGCTGTTTAACAAACTTTGAGAAAGTTGCAGTATCCTGTCATTATAACTAGCAATTTGAAAGGGAGAGTTTTTTTGAAGATTAATTGACAGAATTCCTTAAGAAAAATGATATAATGCTGGGATCCCTGAATTATATGTATTCAGCCTATGTAGCTGTGATTTTAAAAAATCTTTAAATAAAAGCTACAATTTTTTTTAAAGGTTGCAACAAATAATTTAATTTATTTTTATCCAATGGAACTTCTTTTCCCTGTCTTATTGTAGTCAGGGAGGAACTGCTACAGGTGTTTGGAGTAGGAAATGCATCCTACCCCAAGCACACAATCTATTGTTGATGTATTTGAAAAGTTCCTCATAGGTAAAAAGAATAAAGTGGAGCCAGAAAAAAACTTCCAACTACATAATTATAAGGAACTTTTGCAAGAAATAATCAATCAAAATACATGGACTTGCACAATATTTGTGCTGACAGAGTGAAGGACTTGTTTGCACAAAAAGTACAGGAAACAGATTGTAAATTATCTCATTATCTGGTCAGCCCAACGTATCATAATTACATTATACCAACTAAAATTCTTTCCCACTTGAAATAAGTAGCAAAGCTATTGTGGATTTTGAAGTGGTTGGGACCTACACTCAATGATTTCAGCATTATGACTCCAGCTTGGGAGTGTATTGTTCCATAAATGCACATCTCTCAACGAATGTAACCCAACACACTGAGACTTAAATGGCCTCATGCAAGCAGCCATACTTCCAACACAAATACATACCCCTACTACCTACCTCGTCAGCCTCTCGATGGTCTGCACGTGGACATTGCAATGAGTCTGTGCAAGAATGGCCTCGTGCTGGGCACAGTTCAGGCACAGACCACCAACCTGGCTAGAATTTCTGGCTGCAAACAATGACTTCTGGTGTTTCAGCCTTCCTTCTAAATCTTTGCATGTCTTCTGAGATTCTGAAAGGTCTTTTCTATAAAGAAGAAATTTGTGAAATTATGTATTTCTACAAGTCATATTCATATACAATATATAACTACAAATATTACCCAAAGAGAACTGTAAGAATCCCTGTAATGAACAATATTTTACACATTTCAATAGCATAAGGAAGACTTTAACAGAGAAATAACAGTTGAATTGTCAGAAAATATTGAAGTTAAACAGAAATTTATTGGATGAAAAACCTGTAGGCTTACATCTTGTCTGAACAGAGTATAATATTCATTATTAGCAAAAAAAAAAAAAAAAGAAAAAGCAGCTGCATAAGTATTTCAATACTCTAACATTTTCTGTTGCTTTTATTAATAATAATACTAACTTCATATTTATTCTCTACTCCCTAGACAAGAATCAGCACATTCACTCAGATCCAGCAATATACACATATACACACATGTGCCGAAAAACAGGCTAAGTTTTTTACTTGTCTCCAAAATTTTCACCAGGTGCTCTGAAGAATTTTCTCCAGAATTTCCAAGCATGTGTTAGGCTGGGGAGATCGCAAGCAATAGGAATGTTAACATCAGGAAGTTCCAGACAAATGCACACTGTGCACATATAGTTCAATTTGACAAATTGTGCAATGAATCCAAAGCTTTGGGTTTGTTATGCAGGCCATCTGGGCAGCACATACACAGGAAGTCTGACACATTCTGGTCGCACTGGATTTACTGTGCACATGATATATACACTACGTGCATTCTTATTTCCATCTGGAAAATCTTCTGTGCACTTTTTCCCATTTTAGTACTTGGTCTATTACATATAACCCACTATAACCTCAACACAATTTGCTCTGCATATATTCTCAGACAGTCGTGGTGCAACAAACCTATTGTTGGAAAGTTTTGGACAGAAATCAGCAAGTCCTGTGTACATTCATCCTTGGAGTTAAAAGGAAAGATAGTCCCACAGAAAGCCATATAATTTCTCACTTCAGTAAGACTTAGTTTTGCAGAACTTCCTGTGTGCAAGATCATACCTCTTAGGACAAAGCTTAGGAGAAATCAGAGGCTGAATAATGTACTTGAGGAACTTCTGAGACAGCCCCCAACAATTATTTTTGAGTAAATATAACACTTGAGGCAAAGAGAAGGAAAAAAATTGGATTATATAGTCAAAATTAAAGATCCTCCTTTACATTCACTAAGACAACTGGCTTTGCATGGTGCAGCTTTCTCCAATGCAGAGAACATTCTTTTAACTTTTCTTGCTACCAATAACTCTTTTTACAAACAGAACAGTCTAGCATTTTCAAATATATGAAAACACAATTTATTAGGGAAAAACATCATTTAACAGTAGTAGAAAGTAATTCATTATGGAAGTTGTCACACAAGGTAAAATTGTAATTTCTCTTTTTTCTTTGAGTGGTCTGCCTTACATGACCTTTCTTTGGGGAAAGAGGGTAAAAAAGAGATGTTTTATATTGCTAGTTCACATAAAGTTCCAGTAGGAAGTAGCAGTACATTCAGTTTTGCTACATCCATATCTGAGAGAACTTAATAGAAAACCAGTTTTCAGGGATACTACCAGAAGACACAACATTCAGACATTGTCTTAGTTAAATTAAGAGTGGTTCATGCTGTTATGCAGTGACAATTTATTCAGAATTATTTTCAGAAAAAACAAATTCACTTTACCTTAGAGACTGTATTTGAGCATCAAGGATATTGACTTTTTCTTGATAAAGAAGTCTTAGATTCTCCTTTAGAAAAAAAATACGGCAGAAGATATGTCTTGCTTTCTTCATAACAGTCTTTACAAATAAATCTAGACTTTACCCACATTCTTTTCCCCTTAGGACATAAACCTGTTGAAATACTAGTGGCAGAGAAACCTAAATATTTCACTTTTCTGGAAGTCTAAAAACTGAACAACCCTCCTATTTTTTGTTTCTAAATAAGGTTTTTTTACCAGATCCTCATATGGTAAGTTGTTTCAATTCCAATTGCATTCCTCAGTTCTCTAAAATGGTTCACAGAAACTGATAATCATGTCTTGAGTTTGCTCTTGCTCTCTCACAAGTCAGCACATATTAATACAATAATTATAAAAACTTCAAGTACACAGGCTATTTATTTATAATACAGTGAGGTACTCTACCTGGTGAAGAACTACGTATATGAATCAACCACACCCATGTTAAATACAATGGTGATAACAAACCAGATAAAGCACTACAAATTTATCTCACTATGGCACTTAGAACAAAGTTACAATCAACATGATTCTCCTGATTTAAATGCAACAGTTGAAGAAAAGAGCAATTACTGTAAAAAATAGCTTCCAAACAACTGCAGGGATCAGTGATCACTGAGGTCTTCAGTTCTAAAATACTAGCACAAAAAAACCAAAACTATATATTTCCATGAAAAAACCCTCAAATCCTATATAATTAAAGAACCATATAAATTCCACAATAAACAAATGCACGTGGATAAAATACATAAAAACTTTTCTATTACCTAAGTTTTCTCCCAAAAGATAGCAAAACTACTCCACTACTTCAGAGCAAAAGGAAAATTAATATCCTCTGAAACTAAAAATAAAGGAGGAGACAACATCATCACTAAATTGCTAGGACTCTTCTGTATCTTTAAAAGCACAAGGTGTGCAATTCATCTAAGGGTAAGGAGATTGCACAAAACTACTTTTGTACCTTACTGAGCCTGTACTGCTCCAGAAGCAGAACAACTCATTATGAAAAGAGCTTGTGTGGAGGGCTACATAAATTACACCACCTAGTTCCCACCTGCTTGGGTGCTGTGTTACTCCTAAGAATCTCCAAAGTACAGTGAAGCCATCATCTTTAAACAAGAATTATCTCTGGGAAGTCATCATCTGCAGATACAACCTGCCATCTGTGTCTAACTGCACAATAATATTAATTAGGGTATAATGAGAAGATGAGGTTTAAGAGAATAAAATTTGAGCTCAGAATAAGGTTCAGTCAACTAAAACTTCTCCTGTGTCTGTTAAAAGCTGATCATCAGAACTGGAACAACAACAACAACACTGAACAATTTTGCACAGGTAGGACTCTATGAAGAAAGGTTAATACCAACCAGTTCTACAGGCCATCTGGCTTTGTCTCCAGAAGCTGCTGCAACAAAAGCCTGATCTTTGTTATGTGCCAGTGATGAGGTGACAGGCTGGTGTGTGCTACATTCTTTACCACCTACAGGGCAGGATTTCTGAGTATTTGCCTAAAAAAAAAAGTATTAATGCTTCAGTTATGATTATGAAGGGTGGTTTTTTAAACAAATGTACTTACTAAAGTATTGAATCTTATAATCTTCAGTAGAATATAAGAACCAATAAACAAGTTAATTAGGTTAGCAACCTACAATAATGATGTTACCCAAGGAAATCCATGTTTACAAATTCTCATTAAATTTTGACTAAAATTCCATTTGCAGACAACCATTTGTATATCCTTCCATAAAAATAATCTGGCCAGATCCTTGAGCACTGATTAAAGCAACAAAAAATAAAAACTTACTGAGGCATCAAGAAGATTTTGTTCTCTCAACATGTATTCTGCAGTTAAGAATTTCAGCTTCTGATGGAGTTCCTCATTTTCAAGTAAAACTGCCCGTTCTTGATCTTTCACCCCACACAACTCCTCCTATAGGATCAAGGAATTGCATTTAAAAGGCTCCTTAATATGGTTATCAATATTGAAATGCATCTTGAGACCAAGAGTCTAGACTAATATTTTCAAATATTTTAACCCTTTTAGAGAGACCAAAAATACTCAAAAGAGAAATTTTGTATTTTTGCAGCTTAAATTGCTATAAATCTTCTTTTTAAAAATGCTTATTTGCATCTGTGATAGGATGTAAAAATGTCTTTAAAGACCCTTAAATACCAGATACCAAGACACAGGGTAAGGGATCTACTGAACTACATCTGGCTCAGTTTTGGTCATTACAGCAATCAATCTCAAGTCTAAATGTAAGCTGCTTTTAATGCAGTTCTTCACATTTCAAGAACCAGAGTTTTATTAGGTCAAATAAGTTATCCGATACCTTGTAAAACTTCACTTCTGCTTCCAAATGTTTAATGTACTGTGACTGATCAGTGATTATAGGAACAAGATCGGAAAGGGCTGGTGAGTCTGCAGGCACAGCTTCTGGGGGCTTCTGACAGAAGTAAAGAACAACATGTGTTATGTTCTGATTTTCCATTATTGCAGTAATAGCTCGCTTGCACACAGAATACAACCTAGAGTTTTCTGGTAAGGCTTCAAAATGCACACAGTCTTCTGGAGGCTTCTCCATTAACACCAGTTCACACTTCGGAAGGAAAACAAGTATCTTTACACATATCCCTATTTTTGAAACTCACACAATTCTAATACCCATGATTTGGGGTCACAAGCATACCTTTTTATGCAAAAATATTCCATGATATATTTCCTAAATATAATTTAAATCTAAAAGAGAACAAAGATTCAGAAACCTACATCTTTGTTTTTAAATACAACTTTTGAAATATTCACCATTCAAAAAAAAAAAAAAGCCAAACCAAAACAAACAACAAAAAAAAACCTCAAACCAAAACTGAACAAAAACAAAGCAAACCAAGCTACTAATGGCTATTACATCTACTAGTTATCTTATCTATAGGTTCTGCCAACAATGCATTAAAATTCCTCGTCCAGTCCTTATAAAGGTATAATCCTTAAATTAGGATGAGGTAAAAGTTTCTAGCAACGAAAACCTTACAGTCCAATTATACCAAATATAAGTCTTGGCTGTATTAAAGAGTGGGACACTCTTGAGATATCTGGAACCAGGACTGCAGAGACAAATGGAGGATATCCAGAACCATCTGAAAAAACATCCCCTTAGAGAAGGAATTAAAAATTTGCCACATATTCTGACTACCTCAGTAAACATAAGCTCCATGTTCTATTGACTCAGAATTCATATTGGTTTAAATTCTTAATCCTAACTACTTTAAAAATTAAAACAAAAAAGGAACCACACTTCTTAAAGTATACATAATATAGCCTTGATAATATCTGTAAGTCATCTGTTTCTCTGGCTCCTCTTCATCCATCCCTCTTCTCTGAAAACATAATGGACACCTTGCAGCTAAGACTTCCAGCTGCCTCCCTGATAAGATTACACCACAGCTGTGTTAGAAAACATGGAAAAACTCCATTTCTATTCAAATTATTTTTCACTGAAAAACAGTTCTAATGTTTAAACTGAGAAACATCACTATAATGTAAACAATAGTGCTAAGGAATTTTTCACTAAAAAGAAAATAAAAGGTAGCATATTTTCTCAACACAAAAAGAACAGAGGACCTCTGTGACTTTTTTTTTACCTTTTTAATAACATAATTGCTATAAATTGATTATAAATTGATTTGGGATTTTTAAATTAATGTTCTCACAATATAACATGTAACAGGATGAAAGAACAGAGACCACAAGAGGCATGAGTTTAAATCTGGCCAAATATTAAAATCAGAACTGAAAGACACATCTGATCAGTATGAATTACCAAACAATTATTCCTGAGTCTTGGAAATGCTGTTCGCATTCAAATAATTAATATTGAAAAGGATTTATAAATTATAAATGCTTAGCAGCTCTAGAACCCAGCATTCAACATGGTGACAAAGAGTTTTGCCAACATCACAAATAATTGGGCCCACCTTATGTTTTTCCAAAATGTCTCAAAACTCAAGCATCTAAACCACAGAACTAGAGAAACTCTGCCACCCTATAAACTGGCAGGAAACAACAGGAATCCATCACATCTCCAGCTATAACAACAGTGTCAGGAACAGAAGTTGGGTGCACCTAGGTTAGCCAAAACCCAGCTTGCAGAACTGCAGTTGTTATATGCAGCAATCTTGGTGGGCCTTGACCTCAAGTGATGAAGCGTAGAGCAAAAGGAAAATTTCTGCCCAACTATCTGGGTGTAATCAAAGAAAGGATTTAATCATTTGATGTCTACTGCAACTTTAATCTATGGGCAAGAAAAGGGAATCTTGTTGCAACAATATTATTTATATGTATGAAGTGTGGTAAGGGTTACTAAAGTGCATAGTTTTTGTGAAATGCACTTAGCTGTAGATCTTGCAGTCATCTACTATTCAGCAGTCATCAGGTATTTCAGCATCACTTGAAGCAAGAGGTTAGGTTACTCATAATCTAAGTTTGCTTTCCTTGACCTTTGGGAAATTAGATTCTTCTTATACAAGAAGCATTTCTGCAGTGTCCAGTAAATCACTGGACAAGCATGTATTTTATGAGGGCTTGGGCTTATTTTTGGTGTGTGTGCACTTTTGCAGTTCCACATTTTTTTGAGCTTTACACGTGGTCTGCCTTCAGAACACTTTCATATCCTCAAGCAGATGGAGGACAGCTGCAAAGGAGACTAAAGCCACCACTTCACATAATGTGTCTCACTGAAAACTTCACGAGGAAAAAATGCTGTAACAATACAGTACATTCCCATTTTTTCTCTGTTTATTCCTCCATCCTTTGATCCACTCCTTGAAAGCACTATCCCAAGATTTTTAGATACAAGTATTCCATTTTCTAAATTCTCCACTCTAGTAGAACTTCCCATTATGAGTAGAAAACTCCACCAAAGATGGAATAAAAGATTCTTTTCCTCCCTTCCAAGGCTAAATACATACTGATACTAATTCAGGTCATGCCGAAGTCAACCAATGATGCATCAATCCCTTGAGCTACAAAACAATCTTTCCTATGCCATAATAAGGCAAAATACCTGCCAAGAACAACTGTTCTAAACTCGTGGATCTTAGAACACTCAAAAAAGTTAACTTGAAATAAAATTTCTTGACATCAAGACAGCAGAGCTATACTCATTACACAAACTGAAAGCAACACAGCAGGAATACAGGTTTTAGATTATTCTGCTTGTTAACTTTGACAGCAAAGAGCTGCTTGTTTTGCTTAGTATAAATCAAAAATATTCAGTGTAGGCCATCAAAAGATAAAACTGCAACAGTGCCTTTGAATCATTTTTCTGTGGTGATTCTAGCAATTTCAGCTGCTCTGCAACTGAATGGTGCATCACATGTACTGTGGTGCACTTCTGCTTTAATGAAGCAGCATCTGAGAAGCCCTTGCAGGGAAGTAAACAAACCTGGACAGACGACTGCATTTTGGCAGAGAACTACAAAACCTATTTTTGCATGAATACCTCTAACTCTTTCAAGAAAAAGCATAGTTAAAGCATAAGAAGGACACTGAGAATCCTTAAGGTACAGTCAAAGGAAAAAAGAGGCTGCTTTTTCAGAAATTTTTCCTTGTTGTCTATCCCAAGTGTTTTCAAAACAAAAAGTATGGATGACTACACTACATGGTCAACAAAAAGAGGAGAAAAAAATAAACCCTGAATTACAGATTCCTTTTTTTCCATGATGGTCATAAGAATACCAAGTTCTGGTCATAGCATCAGGAAGTTCTCATATTTAAGACTGTAAAAATGATTCAATGTTTCTTTTTTCCTCTTTATACTAAAAATCAACATGCATGCCATTTATTCAAACAACACAAATGAAACCAGAAGACACATACATGGAATGAATTCTTTCTTCTTGAGGGAGACTCTTCACTTTCCATTCTTTCTTGGTGTTGCAACAAAATTTTAAGTTGGTTAACTAGGAAGAGATAAAAACCATTACAACCAATAAATAATTACTTTTTTCATTGAAGACAGTATAATTTCTAACAATGTTTAAACCATTTGCTTTCAGAGTAATCTTACCTGCATTACTGTGCTGCAGTTCCTGACTAGCTGCAGTCCCACAGTCATCATTTTCCCTGTCTGCATTGTCACTGATCTCATCCACAGAGAACTGGTCAAATCCAGTGCCATCACCTTTTGCCAAGGCATGTTTCAGTTGAGAGATGCTTTCACTGGCACGTTCTAAAAAAAAAAACCCAACCACATCATTAGCCACAATAAACAACATAAAAGAAAATATGTACTGGCTGATATTTTACATAGAAAAAAATAAGAGAACTACAAGCATTCAGCATGTGTCTAGCTTGTCTACTTGACTTCAGCCACTGGAAGCAATTATCTAATGCAAACAGCCAAAAAACCCTACCATATTTGCAAAATATTTACTAAATACTAATATTTTGGAGAAGAGCTATAGATAGCATCTTAGCCTCTCAATACAATAGGACTCTGCAGCAGCACAAGTAATACTATACTTGACCCTAAAATATTTCCTAGCATATACACCTCCTGTACTTTTCAATAAACCTAAAACTCATGCTACATTTTCTACAATATGCAGGAATGGAAACCAAGAAAAATGTTTTTGCATTTTAGTGATGCCACCACACCTTATTACAAAGCAACATGTCACAAAATGAAACAAACACCTGAGTAAAGGAAGTAATAACTAAGCAAACCAAGCCACCATAAAACAGTTATCTAATAAACACCAATGACTTCTGAACAGTGTGAAAAATAAATAACACACACTATTCTAGAAAAAAGACCCAACAAACACAACGGAAAACCTCTATCCACATAAATATAAATATTTTCAAGAACTGACTTACTGACAGATGATACAGTAAAGGTCTTATCTAATGTTCAATATATTTTTCCTTGTATTCCTTTCTTAATTTTTTTATTTGATTCAGCTGACTTCACAGAAATTATAAGCACATTTTAAACAGTCAAAATTTAGTAAAACAAACCCAAATATCGTTTACAAGGGAATGACTCAAAGAAGGGTTAAGGTCAAATATTTCACTTTTGGCATACATAGGCTTTTCATCCTTTCTTGAGCATTCCAGGATGCTATGAGGACGGAAGGGCTAATTGAGAAATGGCAGAAGTATCTCAGTGATGCAATGGCTTAGATATTTGGCAAACTATGTTGCAACCATTTGTTGCCAAGAAGTGTTCAATGTCATTGAAATTGTCATGTGGTGTGTCATCTAAGAGCATTAAAAGTCCTTCATTTCCCCACTCCCTGTAGATGGCTGCCAGAGAACCCCAGAATACCAGTATTTGATCCCTAGCCAAGGAACAAACAAGAAAACAAACTAAACCAGAACCAATCAAGCTCATATATATTGGTTTTCCCAGAACTTCTCTCTCTTTGTAGTACTACAGCTTCTGAACTCCAAGCTATTACTTCATCCACAAAGATAACAGAGATCTTACACTCTGTCCTCTTTTTCCAAAAATATACAGGCCAGTAGCAGTGAAACACATTAAAACCATTATCAATGGCACACTGATGCCAGCTTTTTTTTTTTTTTTTACTACACTTTCCTGCCTCTGAAATATGTCACCACATTCTGGAAAGCATCATGAAGTATTTGCTTAAATTTCTTAACAGCTTGCCTATTTCCAAATTACTAATGTTGCTGTCCTAGGCAAAATACCACTGGGAAATGGAATTAGGAGGTCCCAATAATGTGGCTGTACATTCACCAGATACATGAGAGCCAACAGTTCAGTAAGAGTTGAACTGGATGCCTAAAAGGGAGTAAGTACATTACAGTACTCTGTAGTTCCAAAGTAAGGAAAATAATTTTGGGCATTAGGATAAAAGACAATACACCAAGGAGCGGAAAGGCTCGTTGTTTCTTACAATGTAAAAACTTTCTTTTTAAATATGAAAGAAATTTTAAAAAACATTGTGGATGCAAACTACAGGACAACAAAGAACATCTGCCTAAAGACAACATGATTAATTTGTAATGACTTCAGAAGCAATTAATTTTTAAGTCTTCCCAATTCAATCTGTTTCAGTTGAGCTACTTCTGTAATAGTACATTTTATAAAATATGGCCTCAATGAAAACATACTGCAAAACCTGCTCACATGCAGCACTGTGATTTGCATATCAAAATCAATCAGCACCTGTCTTTTCAATGCCTTAACAAGACTCTACAAAATAAAATGCCAACACATATTCCTGTTCTACGCTAAAACATCATTGAAGTGCTATTTCCTACTGGAACAGCTGACAATATAGATTAATTTGGACTGACGTGGATTGAAACTTAAAAAAAAAAACAAAAACCTTACTATTAAGCCCTTTGGTTTTCAGTATTTAAAGAATCTGAGATAATTATGAAAAATTATGACAAGCTAGCACCCAAATTTGATGGATCAAACTCAATACATTAAAAAAAAAATCAGTGTAAGAACAATTTGCCATTGAAGTCAAAACAGGAAAAAAAACCAGAAGGCACTGAACTTATTTAGCATTGCCCAAACAAGAGATGTGTTCTCAGGCACTGCACAGAACTCTTTTTAAAGAATACTCCTTTAAATGAAAGTACCAAAGCTACCTCATTCATGGACTTGGAAATGCCATAGAAAATACTCTGGGAGCAAAAGAATCAATCATCCAAAACAAAAGAATTGCCTGAAAGACATGGAAAATAACTTCAGCTGCTAGAATCATTAAACAGTACACAGTGAAGAAAACAAATGGCAATTCTATGAAAAAGTTGTCATAAGTCTGTCACCCAAACCTAACAGTCCAGTTCTAATAATGTCTACAAGAACATGAAATGACTGGCTATAAATTCAACAAACAGCATCACTTGCTGATATCTCATGGCTCCCAATCGGCAAACAGCCTTAGAAAATTAGAGAAGGAATCACACTGATTCTTTAGGTCTTAAAAAAAACCCAAAGCAAACGACTGTAAAATTTTTGTGAAACAGTAACTGACAAAACAGATAGACATACTAGTGAAAGCAGAAAGATTATAGCCATTAAAAAAAAAATTCATGTCCAAAATAAGATCAATATTTTCTTCCATTGACAGCTAAAAATCTAAAATATTATACCATATATCTTTCAGTCAAGTAACTGCTGAAAAATACTGAAACCGAGAATTTGGTTATAGAGTTTTTTTGTGTTTAGAACATCTTGGAATCTACTTTACTTCCCATTCTGACATCCAGCTTTTCATTCCATTCTTTATTGGCTGCCAAACACAGGTATGCTACCATGGAAGTACCACATTATATGGCAGTTTTGAGACTAAAAATATCCTGTCTATCACTACCTGTACTGCTAGAATTTTACATGCAGCAATGAGCAAGACCAGGCTGTTCATTAGTCAGGCCTCAAAAGATCCTAAGATGTGTGAAATGCTCAGCTGTTCCAAAGTAACAAATCCTTCTGATTTGGTTTCTTGGTCTCTTTTTATATGACAAAAAGGTAGTTTTCAGCGTAACTTTTACCAAGCTATCATCTTTAAAAGCACTGCTACAGCAGTCATTGTTACAAGTTCCTACACCAGCCCTTTCTGCAGAGCATAAAGCATTTGCCTAAGTTCTAGAAACCCTCACATATGAAAACCTCATTGCCAAGTTCCTTGTGGTAGATTCTCCACCTTTAAAAGAACATTTTATGTTCAGAAGAATACCTAGAAACACCTGCCAAATAAAAATAAAAAGCCGAAGCAAAAAATCATTAAGAATGTATTTCTAAGCTGCTTCAGTGTGACAGCTAACTTATAGTGATAGAAACTGGGCCACATACTTCTCCTAAGATGGCTTTGACTTCCCATCTCTCCTGTTTTATATGTGGAATCACATAGAACAGCCACAAAATGAAACTTTATTCCAAAAATTCTTATCTTGTCATCTGTTTCTCTTAGGGTTGGCATCTCCATTCTCTGAAATTATGTAGGACACTGCACTCAGCAATGCAGTGGAATACAGAATGTAATTTTCACAATACCCTAAGACAGACTTGAGGTAGACGAGTGTATCAGGCTCAGTAACTAAAAAGGATTGTTTGCCCCGCCTTTGTTCCTGCACTTAGAATGGCTCAGGTCCAACAGCGAGCGAGTGCTCTTTACTCAAGAGGCAGAAAACTCAACGTAAAGGTATAAGCTAATAGTTCTCTGTTCAAGAACCAGAAATATGCTAGAAAAAAAGAACTGGACTCTAAACAGCCTTCTCAATTTACTGCTGTTAGGAGAAAAGGGGAAAGTCACAGGAAGGCATCACGCTCTTTTCTTGGCAGTGGTATAATAGAAGGGCCATTGGACATTCACACTATACCTGTCAATTTTCAGTTATTAATATGAATACAGCAGCACACCACTTATTCTCATTTACAAAATACTTCTACTCCCTTGAGAAGAACTTTTTATTAGAAATATAATCTCCTACAGTTTTAAGGTTCATTTGAAATGTTCTCAATTTTATGAAACTTTATGCAGTAACCTAATAACTCCAACTGTACAAATACCACCCTCTTAACTTAAAACTACACATTGCATTAAAGACTTTCATTATACAAGGTCAGGAAAAGCTACATTATAGAACCTTTGTTATTTATCACCAGGTAGGTCTTAATCAGGTTTTTTTGGTCCAGCTTTCTACCTTCTGGCAACCAGACAGTTTACTGAACACTCAGACTCCCTGTCTTCCGAGGGATTTCCCTTTGCAACAAAGGGCACTGCCCTGAAATAATCAGCTGCTCTTTGAGAACTTAAGCACCCTTCCATCAAACTGAGTAAGGCAGTAAAAGTGATTCTTCTGGTGCCCAGCATGGATGGTGAAAAGCCATTGCCATGAGTTCAGCCTGCATCCAGATAATGTCAAGCATTACAGGCAGGTTAAGAATGCTTTACTTCAAAAGCATCAAATAATGCCCAAAGCATGCCACATAAAATTGCAGAACCTGGATGACAGGGTCATCCCAATGGGGAGAAAAATCTCAAGCTGTATAACTATATAAGAGAAATAGGTAAAGCATTAGATTTTACAGCTTTGAGAGTAACGATGACTGTTTGTCCTACAGTGAATTCCTAACACTGGTAGTAATGTTGTGGAAAATGCTGTACAGCTTAAAGGAGTTAAAATTGTACATCACTGAGAAATAAAAAGGTTCTTTGAGAAACACCACAGAACTTCGGTTATATCGCCCTGTATTGGGGCCGTTTGTGCATCACCATATTGATTTCTACATGAGAGGCACCCCGAGATGTATGAGATCAAAACTACCTTGGCATCGTATGGAAAGAAATTCTTGTTTCCAAGAATGTAAAGGGGAAAGGCTCACTAAAAATTCAGGTTATGAAATTATTTAACAAATATAATGGATCCAGTGTAAGGGGATCCAGTCAGAAAAAGACAAAATGAAAATAAGTTGTATGAAGAGAATACATGCATCCAATGTATCCATTAGATATGGTCAGTACTAACAGGCTCACACACAGTTAAACAGCCCTGGTAATAGTCATCCTAATTGTTCTGCAATAACTGTTAACTGCAAGTGTCAAGTAGCATTACTGTGCCCACTTCATCTACAGGAAAAGTAAATAGAAATTATTCCTTAAAGTTCTATCTTGTGGAACAAAAGAGATCTATCGCTAATATAAGGAACTAATGCTCCTTTGAGAAGGAAGTAAAAAAAGTATTTGCTGAGAATCAAGTAGCTATTTGAAAATGTTTCCACTGTTTTATCCTTGTTTCTTTCTTCTTATTTTTGGCAATGTGGTTTTTTATGGCACAGGAAACATCCCAACATGCCACGTTGGGGTACTGTGCTCAGAACACAACTTTTCGCACCAGTAGGTTCACATATCCACAAACTATCCACTGGCTTTCTTCAGAATTTGGACATTTATCTTTGCCCAGTCAGTGACAGTGTGAAGGCTGGTAAGCCCAGATGTCACGGCTGACAGATTCAGGTGTTCTCTGTCAGGCTATACACCACGCTACTTGGACAAAGTGGCAGGTATGAAAACACTCAATGACATGGGAAACAACCACTCTCATTAGAATCCATTTGTACACTCATCTTTACCACGACTAGATTCCGACGCTTCAAGGATGGCCAAAACGCTCACACGAACCAAAACCGCACCCGAAGCAGCAGCGGCGCTGCCCGAGCAGCGTTACGGCGACACGAGCGCGTGTCACAGCGAGCACGGCGCCCGCGATCGGGGCTGGGGAGAACCAGCCCAACTTCCCTGCTGCGCGCCCGTCCCGGCCGCTCCTGGGGGCGGGGGCAGCCATGGTCCCGGGCGGCGGCTGGGGCAGCCCGCCCTCACCCCCGCCCGTACCGCTCACCTCGGAGGCGCCTCTGGTATCGCTCCAGGGACTCCTCCAGGGCGCGCTCCCCGCGGGGCGCCCGCATCAGGACACCGCTGGCTGCCGGGGGCTCCCCGCAGCGAGGCTGGGGGACAGTAGTTCCACCCGTTCTACCTTCCCGCGCTGGGCTCTCGAAGGAGCCACCTGCGGGGGTCTCTCCGGCTCCTGGCGGCCGACCGTTACCGTCGGCCGCCGCAGTCGAGTCTAGCAACGCTAGGAATCCGTCGCGCTTCCCGATGGCGGGAATGCCGCCACCAGGACTACAAGTCCCGGCATGCACCGCGCCGCCGACGGCAGAGTTCCCGCCCACCGCCCACCCCCGGCAACCGGGAAAGGGTGGTCGCCGCAACCCGTCTCCCCTTTGTTGTGGATCGCGGGCGCAGTCGCGCCTGCGCACAGCACAGCCCGTCCGCCTACGCCCTCGGGCCTGCAGCGGGCTCAGCGCCGGTCCCGCCACTGCCGGGCCGCATCGGGGCGGGAAGCGCCGTTTACCTCCCGCCATCGCCAGCGCTGAGAGCGCCCACAGCTCGGGGAACGCTATTGTTTGCGGGCCGCGCAGGCGCAGCGCGGCCCCGCCGGCCGCTCGGCCCTTGCGCGTGCGCAGTGCGGCGCGGTGCCGCGGTGCCGTTAGCCGCCGCTATGTGCAGGGAATAACGCCGGGGCCGTTGCCAGAGGGACACCGAGCGCTCCGCCCTCGCTCCGCATCCCGCGGGATGCCGGCTCGCTGAGCACCCGCTAGCGACGGCCCCTCCCCGGCGCGCGAGCCTCCTCGGAGGGGTGAGTGAGGATGATGCTGCCGCCGCCGCCCTGGGCTGAGGGTCGGGCGGGAGCCGTGGCGGGGAGAGGGGCCGCGGTCGCGCCGCGGTCCGCCCGGTGCCTATTGTGTCAGGAGGTACCCGCCCGCCGCGACCCGGGCGGGCTGCGGCCGGCGGAGGGGGAGGCAGCACGGTCTGGGCACAGCTCGCTCCCCCTCCCCCGTCCCCGCCTGGCCCGTAGGTTGCTCCGCGCCCCCGCCTCCCTTTCCGCTCGTCAGCGCGGGGGGATCGCCGGTGGCAGGGGGCATCGCCTCAGGCAGGACGCGATCGGCATCCCACGTCTGGCATTTGGTGCTGCTGGATCCCGCTGCCCGCGTCTCCCTGCCCCTTTCCGCCCGCGGGGCGCCCCCGGCACACCCACCCACCCAACCCCGGGGCTGCGCAGCCCCCCCTCCCGCGGGTGGATTTCCGCGATTCCAGCGGAGACGTTTCCAGAGGTTTATTTTTTTGGGGAGTGACCTTCTTTCGCTCCCTGCCCCGGGGCTGGAGGCAGCGTGTTTCTCCGGATTTAAAAATCAGTGACGTCCTTCGTCTGGGATGCGGCGTTTCTCTTCGTCTCCTTAAAAATAATGTCTTCTGTGAAAGGGTGATGGAGAAAATCTGCGGGTTTCACCTTTTCTCGTATTGCGTATTTCCACCCTACGAGTCAGGTCCCCTGCTTCCGAAAATATCCTCCCGAAGGCGTGAGCTTTTGCTTTTTCGAGGCGCTTCCCGGGAAAAACATAAAATCGAGGTTTTTGTCCCCAGTGGCGAGGAGCAGCCCGGGCCCACTTTGCGTGCCCGCCGTGGGGACGAACGGGTTACTGCGCTAACAAAAACCCGATGGCGATTTTCGAGCAGAAAGCGGCGTCGCAGCGGAGGAAGCGGGCGGGAGGGGAGGGCGGGGACGCTCCGCGGGCCCCGCTGCGCCCCGCGGCCGCCGGGCAGCGGGGCCGGGCGGGCGCGGCGGGCGCCTTCTGAGCGCTTTTTCAGCATAAGCCGACAATTAGCCTATCAATGCTCGCGGCTTGGTGGGGAAAAAAAAAGAGGCGTCGGTGGTATGCTGATGAGTTGTGTATACATAAGGATTGCATTATTGTGACAAGGGATTAGATAGCATCTACTGATCTGCACTTGGAGGAAATTATTTTCTTCCCTGTGAAAGCAAAGGTACTCATAAAATATTTAAGTACTTTGAAAGAATAAAGCCTGTTCTAGCGCTGCAATTATCATCTTTTCTCTTTTGGAATGCCATTCAAGGCTTTGTGACAGCGTTCTTGGCCCTGGGCTTGTGTCTGCAAAATTATATGTGGGATGGGACAGTTTTTGTAAACTGAACAGAGACATGATTACATATGCTGTGATTTCCTATGATTAATTTCCTCTGGGGATTACTTTATGTCCAGATGCAGAGAAGTCTGTCCTGCTAAACTCTACTGATATGGAAGCTCCTCAACTTTAAATTTGATTTAATGGGGAAAAAGTTAAACAGAAACACTGCAAAGGATCTCCCTTCACTCTTAGATTATCACTTTTTTAAACACTTTTTCATTTTCATGTAAATGCTCTGTTTTTGTTGGCTTTTTTTTTCCTTTGTCTGATGGAGGTTAGGAAGGCTGGCTGAATAGAGAGAGTAGTGCAGCTGGGGATACAAAGAATTTTGTCAAAATCTCAAGAGTCATGAAGTTATGTGAAATGGATCAGATTAAAATGCTTTCTTTAATTCTTTTGAACCATCTGACTTATAAGTTGTTACCAAACTTTGCCATGACAGTGCATTGTTTGGGGAGTGGTTTTGACATATGACTATTTCCTATATCTAATCTAACTTTTAAAAAAAAAAAAAAGGTTATTTCTATATTGAGTTTTATCTGCTATGATGGACTTGACAAGCTAAATTTCTAAAAATTCTGTTGATAGTATACAAGCCAGAAAAGCTCCAGATTATGAAAATGAACTGGAAGAGTCTATGTTCAGTTGTAGTTGTTCCTCAAATGCCTGGAATGAAACCCAAGGCATGAGTAGTTGCAGAAATTGATTTTGCAGTACTATTTCCAGTTCTTGGCATTGCAGGGAGAAGGTATTTAATGTATATTGATACCATAGTATCTCCTTGATTCTCTTAACAGGACAGTTTCCATGTTAGGGATGCTTTTCTTAGCTTCGCAGGAAGAATGGAACTGAGATGCAGCAAATTGTTTTTATTTTAGCTAGAAAGCAAAGAAAAGCAGTGAAATTCTGTTTTTCCTTTAGAAAATTCTAAAGGCATCAGATAGGAGGTTTTCTACAAATAAATTCTCACTGTTTCTAGCACTTGTGAGATTGTAAAAGGACCCAATGGCACTTCCCCCTCTTTGAAGTAATGCATAATGTAGTAAAAATTGATTGTGTTGTGATGAAGAGACTGCAATTTGAGAAAAGGAAATTGTTTGTGACTCAGGGATGGAGCTTCAAGTCTGCTAGCTGGGAGCTGGGGTTAGATGTGTGTATCTCCTCTAAGGTGCATATCTTCACTGCACTTATTGAGCCTGTGGGGGCCTTTCATTGTCTGTTGGGTTTGTAATGCTTTCACCAAAGGCCTGCATGTCTTCCAATCTAGTATTGATCTTTGTGTGTATCCATGCATTTTCGAGGGACTGGTCTACTGAGAGCAGCTTCCTTCAGTTCTCAGTGCTAATGTTTTTCTGGATCACAGTCTGGCTAAGGTATTGAATGGGGCAGGTGTCATGGAGAAAAGTAGTATGTGATTAGGTGACTTAAACTGTAGCAGAATGCATGCAAATAAGGGTTTGAAGAAAGTTGTTTAAACAACTTCATGTGTGTCTGTTGTACATTTATACATCGATAAAATATTAAAAAATACTAAAATAAATTGTAAAAGCCTACTTCTGTCTTGTAGTTTAGTTTCTCTGACTCTACCATCAAATAGCTGGGTGGCTGTTTTTATTCTACAGATGCATTTGTGGGTAGAGTGATCTTTTTAGTTAAAATTGTGTTTGACCTTCAAAAAACCCTTTTATCTTAATATATATAATTTTTTATCATATGTCAAAAACAGCTTTTCCTAGAGGTTTCAAATAAAAAGCCACAATTATATTTTAGTAGGTTGCTGACATAATTAGGTTTCAGGTGGGGAGACTTGTGTTTGGGAATGTATTCAGTGCTACATCACTGAAATTGAAGAGTCCTGCCAGCATTTAGATTGTGCAGGAGAAGTAAGGGAGTGGAGTGGATATTGAGGAGGCTGACTAGTTGTTCTATCTTAATGGCTCTGCATGGAGATTCCCAGTTACTCCCTTCTCTTTGGGTTTGGTATAGCATGGCTGCACTGCTTTGTTGCAGTGATTCTGGTAGTTTACAAAGTTCATGAAAAGTTAATTCACTCCATTAACCCAGGAGAACACTATTTCTTTTCTTTTTGTTTTGGTCTTTTTTTTGCCCTTCCTCCCTTGGATTAGCAAATTGAATTATTTTATTGTGTGGCTAGATGAGTGCCAGAGCAAGTACACAGAAGGGGGTCAGCAGTGTCAAGCCAGGAAGAGGAGAATACTCATTTTTCCAGTAGCACTGGATACAAAGATTCATTTTATCTGCTTTACTGTCCTATATGGCTGTCCCCTGCACCACTGCAGGCTACTGCGGTCAGACAGGAGGTGGGTTATGTCTTAATCCAAGAAAACAAAAAATTAAGATACTGGGTTTCTTCTATTAGTCTTTATTTGAGGTCCTTGATATGTAAAATGTCCACAACCACAGACTAAACATTCAGAAACTATTGCTGGAAGAAAAAAAAGTTTCTCTGGAAAGTAAATGTTAGGGAGGATGAGTAGTTCTGTTAAGCATTGTGGCGTTTGTACTAGGATAAGAAGGATTTTTGTTCCAGGCTAAATGGGATTTAGGCATGTAAATTTTCAAGTATTTTCATAGTTTTGTCTCCCCTAATTACTAGTTTTAAAGTAAAGAAACACTTTTTTTCACAAAAGTGGGTTTTGTGACTCGTACAAAGATGCTAGTAGGTAGGGTTTTAGAGAAAGGGTGAGGTTTTAAATTCAAAACAAAGATTAAAACATAATTTTTCTTTTTATTCCTTGAATAGAATGTGATACATTTTTCACATGTGAGCCCAGCAAAGCCCAGCTTTGTTTCTCCTTCTCTTTTTCTCCTCTGAGAAACTGACTGAAAAAATAGGCTTTTCCTTAAGCTAGGTGCTTTTCAGAGCTTTGGCATCATCCATTGGTGGGTCTGTTGGGCTGATTCAGATCCAACAGCTGCAGCCCTCTTACTGCCTTGCTCCTTTAGTTGGTTTTGCTGCTTTTATTGCAAGATTTGGTGTTCTTGTAATAGGGTCTTCTGTTTACATTCTGTTGAACTAAAATGTTTTATATTGTGATCTAGTCAGTGAAACTTAAAAAGGTATTGTCCTTGACAAATAGCTGAGTCTTCTGAATTCTGTGTGGTGCATTTTCCAGATCTCATTTTGTACTTCATTCCAAGTAAAATTCTGGTTCTGCTCATTTTGTTTCTTTCCGGGAAGAGCTGCAATTATTGAGCTTTTCAGAGACATAATAACAGAAGTTGTGCCACTCCCTGGCATTTCCAAGATGTTTCTTTGTGCATGGGGTATTTAGTTAGTCTTCAGCTGTGGTGTAGGAAAAACTTGTACTCAATCCATTAGCAAGTCATTATGGTCTGAAAGTAGTAATACACTCCGTGCATTTAATCAGATGTACTTGCAACTTTTCCCTCAAAATTACAAGCCCAAATAATTTTGTTGATGATCTTTCTATTCATTCGCAAATATTTGCCCATCTAAATATGCATTCTATTCTGTGTTCAAAACCAAAGCTTTGCCATTTTGTCTTATTTGTCTTCTCGAAGTGGATTGCACTTCAGAATTAGGAAGAAAAATGCAGGAAGTTGGAGTATTGTGATACCTTTTCAGTTTTCTCATAAACATACTTTCAGCTTGCATTAATCCTACCTTCTCTTCTCTCTACCCAGTGACCTAGGTGATTATTTAGTCCTATGGAACTGGATTATCACAGGAATCTTGATGTCAGGAATTATTCTACTTAACTTCATCATTTAATTTACTAAACAAAAAACACTTAAAGGGTAATATTTTAGTTTTATTGTAGTTCTATTTCTTTTTTTTTTTTTCTTTTGGAATCTTCCTAAAAATTGCTGCCTTTGTTCTGACTTATACCCATTTTCTTTTATCCAAGAATAGGTATAACCTGGTGCCAAAGGAGAATTGAAAAGGCTGCAAGCAATATTTCTTGCTTTCTGCTGAGGCACTGCTAGCCTCCCATCTATTTTCTGCTTCAAACTTTTAAGTCAGGTGTAGTTTCTGTTCAGGATTGTTCCTTCCACTTGGTCTTCAATTCCTCAACTGAGTCTTGAAAAGGCAATTCAGTAAAAATGACCTTATTTTTTATTCATGTTCAGCAATATATCAGTTTAATTAAATAACTAAAATCTTGGTTTTCTGCCTTTTTTATGGCAAAAAAACTGTCCCAGTTTTGTAAGATCAATGATGATTACTCTTCTGGTCATTGATCTCCTCTTTCTTTAAGTGGTCATGTTTTCTTTTTATTGTACTTAGTTTCCAGAGGGGATAGTGAGATAAAATGAGGGTGAAACCCTTCTTGTAGGAATTACTTTTTGAGATGATTCACTACTCAAAAACACAAGCTTGAATTTTGTCTTACAGTTGACTGTGACACTGGCTATTACAAATATTTTTTAATTTTAAGGAGAAATTAGTCAGGAATCCTGTAAGGAGCCACTGACAACCCAGAACTTGTTTCGCTCTTGCATTAGCAAAGAGTTTGAAGAATGATAGCAACTTGTTCACATAAGAATTATGGAACGTATACATATTCTTTTCATGTTACAGATAATATTGGCCTTGGTGATCATTTTGTGTTTGTTTTACTTTTACAGTTCTTGTTGATAAACCTAATAAAATGTCTTTTTTAAAAAACTGTTTTTCTTCTAAGTGTTACTCAGTCATCATGCTCTCATAGTCATTTAAATATCATGCTGATTATTTTATTGGGCTAGATTGGTGATAATTGCATAGAGCCTTTATTTTGAAGTCATTGTAGACTTGAGTCTTGAACAGTCTTAGTAAAATTATTTAGTTCTAAGTATGCCATAATTCCTGCCTGTTTGTTAAGTGTTTTTAGTTTAGCTCCTAGCATTTTGATCACAAATTCCGTAGCATATTTTTAATGAATCAAATCTTAATTAATCAGCTTTTAAATTCACCTTGTGATCTCTTTTAGACAAGCTCCAGTCCTAATATATTGCAAGGAATCCCATGCCTAACTATTTGTGGCTCAGTGCTCTTCTGAGAGGTGCAGTTGCATGCCTGCTATCAGTCCTACAGATACATATTATGTAGCATATTAGAAAGAGGCATGAACTCATCAAGGTCTGAAATGAAGATTGGAAGCATATGAGTGTTTTAAATCTCAAAACAGATTCCTGATAGAGAGAATTGTCTCCCGTTGTTTTATGGGGAGCTGCAATGAGGCTTTTGATGAACATACTTTTTTTCTCTTTTTCTGTAGATAGTACTGGTTTTTTTATTCTTCTGTAGATAATACTGTGTGGCTTTGTTCTCTTCAGTTTTTGTCCTAGATGGAGAACAGTAAGAAAGATAATGTTGCTGGCACAGAACTGGAATTAGTGAAAAGGAATGCTTGGATATAGTCAGTAGGAGTATTATGAAAAAGAATAAGTATTTGAAAGAGAACACTATCCAAAACCAAGACAATACTAAAAAAAAAAGAACACCAAGAATAAGGAATGGGAAAATACATTCACACAAAAAAGTCAGGTTGAACTCAAGATTGGACATAAATTGAGTCAATCACTTGAAGGCCCAGATGTGTCACAAACTTCATTTAAATTCTTTTTTAAGTTTGACAATAACAATTGTGGAGTTGTGTTACACTGTATATCCCCTCATAATGGTTTGTCCCTCCATATCCCCCTCTCTGTATGCATTTGGTTCATCCCAGCTTTCCCATCAGTACCTGTATGTCCATCAAACCCCAAAATGCCTGACCCATCCCCCTGTCTCCTCCTGGGTGATGTGTCCATCACCCTGTGACCCTTCCCCTTTGTCCAGAGCCTTCTGTCAGGGTCACCAGGTACCTGGGCCCTGGCTCGGGGCTCCTCCCCTACCCCTTCCCCAGTGGTCACTCTGAGCCCTTGCCCCAGAGAGCCACCCCCATGTCCTCCCATTGGCTACTCGGGTTTTCCCGCGCCCCTATATCTGGCTGCTCCGGCAGGGAGAGCCCCTCTCTCTGTCTCTGATGTCCTTCAAGGACAGATGTAGCCTGGACTATCTATAGGCTGGCATTAAACTTCAGAATTATTCCTGAGACGAAGAGCGCCTCCTTTTATTGCTCGTGGGACTGGCTCGCCTTTGGGATCTCGAGGGAGCTGCTCAAAGCCCTCCCGGGATCTGAGGTGAAATTCCTTCTCTCTGCCCGGCTTGCCCAGCTAGCCAGGGATTTGGGGCAAGGCGCGGCAAACAATATTTAAAATAAGGTAGCCGTTGCAGAAAATGTATCATTGTATCTGTAATCATTTGTGCTGAATCTTTATACCCTGTTTGTTTTGTTGGCTCTCTTTCTCATTCTAAATTTTATTTTTGGCTTCCTTGAGCACGGTTAAGTTTCTGTTTGCCCCAGGTCTTAGTGCAGTCAATGGATCTTCAGGTGCTGCAGAGTACCTCTCTATGGCAAGATCTGTTATTACACAGCAATACAAAACCTAATATAATTCTTATCAATAATAGGCAATAATATATGCAATTGCATTATATTGTTTAGCTTACTGTATAAAGTTTATTGCTTCCAATATTTTCTTATATATTTTCTTCCAATATTTTCTTAACCAATATTTTTTTTTCCATTTTCTGGAAATAAATACTACTTTCTCTATTATTTGAAACTTCTAAATAACACATAATTGTCTTACACACTGGATGTGTAATTTTTTTACCATCCCTTAAACAAATACATTTTGCTTTTCTCCATTTTTGTGGCCTGATTGCATTTTCTTTAGCACAGTTTGTTGACAACTTCAGCTGTCAAAGTTAAATGTGTTAGGTGTTGCCTTGTTGAAGCTGCAAATAGCAACAGTCACCTTCCCCCTTAGAGCAGACTTACACTCCAGAGTCTGGTTTGTATTGAACTTTGGAGGATTGTCACTGCACAGGGCTTGTTTCAAAGTGCTGCTTGGCTACTGGCTTTGAGGAGGTCACTGTCTGTAACAGAACAAGGAACTAAGGCAACCTTTCAATCACCATTCAATACCTGCATGTAGTAGAAATGTTTTAAAGGGGCTTTTTTTTTTTTTTAATTCATCAGGGCTTGGGTTCTAGTTTGTTAAGAAGTGAGAAATTTTTTGACAGAGTTTCTGATGTTGCTTTTGGTCTTAAATTTTACTTACCTCATTCATGTATCCCCCGCAATAACCATTTTCAGGTGGTTTGGCTAATATGGCTGGGTATTTACTTAAATGTCTAACAAGATTAATTCCTTTTGATGTTTTCTGGACAGACTATAGCATATAGTAAAGTCTTTTGAAATGTGGCAGTAAAAATAAAGGCTGAACCATCAAGATGTAAGAATGAACTAGGAAGTCATGAGTTATTCGTTGTCCAGTTGAGGCAAATGGAACCCTTTATTTTCATTAAAAAGTATGAGTATTATCAAACGTACTACTATTTTTTTGCATGGTTAATGAAATTAATTCAAACAGCACAGTGGGACAACACTAGTTTAAAGAGGTCAAGATCATTGAGTTCTTGGATTTTGTGAGTCTTTCCCTTTGCGCAGTTTCATTCCAAAACCAAGAAGAGCATTAAGCCTTTCTATTTTTATCTATTGTGGTTTTTGAGGGACAATGCCATTGATCTTCAAAAAAATTAATTCAATAATATCCATGTATTGTTTTGTTTATATAGTTATTTCCATAGGAATTCTTCCTTTCTATTCATGGTACTTACTCACATTAGGGGTGACTGATCTAAAACAGATTTAGAAGACCAACTGCATTAGTGCATCATGAGATGGGAGACTAAAGATTTGATCATTAGGTGTGTTATAAGACATGGTTGAGCAAGTGAAAAAAGAATAAAATTACACAGTGAAACATTTTACGAAGTATATCGTTTTAATCTGTAATGGATAAATACAAAAACCTACTTTATATTAGACTAGAAATTATGGTGAAGCACTGGAACAGGTTGCCCAGGGAAGTGGTTGATGTCCCATCCCTGCAAGTGTTCAAGGTGACGTGGGGACCTGAGCAACCTGTCAGTGGAATGTGCCCCTGCCCATGGCAGGGAGATTGGAACTCGATGATCTTTGAGGTCCCTTGCAACCCAAGCCATTCTGTGATTCTGTATTAATAGTCCTTACAGTTCCTATAGATTTATTTAAATATAAGAAATCCTGTGAGGCTTAGGGGGATTTGATGTAATTGCCTTGTGTTCTCCTAGCAGCCTAAACGGAGCTTGCTACTGGCTGTCTTGTCCTGCCCTGTTCTCCTCTTTTCTGCCATTCTCACCTGCACAGCCTCACCCCTTTTGCCTTGGTCCTACCCTGGTGTGTAGCTTCTGGGCACCATTCATTTGTTTATGGGAGTGGAGAAGAGCACAAGAGTGATTCTGTGGCAAGCTGAACATTGAAATAGCCCAGCTCAGCTGCACAGGCACGTGTGGCCCACAGCTGTGGCAAAGGGAGAAGTCCTGACTTTGTGTTTGGGGCGGAGCGAGAGGGTTGGGATCCTGACAGCAGGGAAATGGCTTGAGCTAATGTGGAACTGCAGCTTCTTTACTTCAGCTTCTTTACTTCAGCATTTATTTGGTGGGGCTTAAAACTGCCTCTTTGCCTGTCCAATGAATCCTTCAACTAGGGTTGCAAATAAGTCAATGCTGTGAAGTTCTGGATATGGAAGCAACTTATGACAGGGTATCTTAATCTGTGTGTTAGTGTTGTCAGTATATATTAATTAGATAGTATATATTAATTTTGCATAGTAACTCCTATTCCATGGCAGATGCAAGGAACACAAAGTACTTCACACAAAGTACTTCACACAAACTAGGCTCCTTGAGATTAGCTGCAATACAAATGTGTATGTAGGAGCTGCTAATAAGGAAGAGGTGCCACTCTGTAAATTTCACATCCCATACTGTTCGTATATTCGTGTCTTTGAATTTAATTAAGCTATCTTCCCCATTTCAGCTAGTAAAACTTAGGCACAGGCTGCTTCCCTCTCATAAATTCTGCATACACTGGAAGTTTACCAGATATTAAAAGCTGTGCAGAATCTGAAAATGTGTTTTCTTTCTCTCTAACCAAATCTGCAAAAATATCTGAAAAGCACTGTGAAGTTGAGGATAAATTTTGAATAAAAATCAGTCATTGGAGCTCTGTTGTTCGTAGAGGGTTTTTTAGCTACTTAGAATGAAAATATAGATAATAAAGACTAACTGTTTTGTCTTGATCATTCAGTATTCTTTTATTTTTTCAGCTGCCTTTCTGTCTGCAAAAGATTGCAAGTTGTTAGTTACTGATACATTCTAGACCAGCTGTTTTCAAACTGTATAGTTCAACTTCTGTGGATGTATTGATGGACACAGTTGGACCATTATTAATGAAACATCTCTTTAATCCATTGTGGTGCTTGTGTGTTTATATTGCAATGCCATGATAATGCACTCATTTTATTAAAAATGGTTGTGGGCCTGATTGGGGTGGCCCTTAACCTGCTCATGTTGGGGACTAAGTACAGGGAATGTTTGTATTTTTTTCTCTCCCTTCCTCTAGCATGTAATACTGCATGGCTTGTGAAGTCAAGGCTAAAGAGAAAAGAAACCCCACTTCTGAAATTCTGGCATCATTGGGAAAACGTTTTGCCTTTCATTTGAAGTAAAGCAATCCTATTAGGATAAAATAGAAAAACATATGCAAGAGAACAAATAATGTCCGGTTTCTTAGGGATGTGTCTTGTATCCCAACCTGCACTGAATCTCAACATGCACGTGAGCTCACTCTTGTTGTTTAGGGAAATTTGTTCTGTTCCCCACAAGGTTCTGTGGGGAAAATAACTTGAGTGGCAAATGCCCTTCAAAGGCAGTGAGAGCAGGAAGAAGCCACGTGAGCACTGGTCAGCCAGCAGGCTGTAAGGAGCTGGGAATTGTTGAACTTGTAGCAAGGTGTTTCTAGTGGGAGAACAGACTTGTTCTTTTGAAGTTGTTCTGCTTGGCCCTCCAATTTCTTGAAACTTTGTAACTCTGAAATTTGCAGATCCCTAAAGCTTGCTGTTGGGAGGAATGATTGGTGGAAACAAACTGTTTAAGCCTTACTTCCTCAGTTAACTAAAAATTGTTTCAGTAAGAAATGGTTTCAGTAAGACTTTTAATTGCAAACTGTGTGGTAGAAGGAGAAAACATTTTTTAAAAAACCCTGATGCACAGAAACTTCCACCTATGAGGAAGAACTTCACTGTGTAGGCACCTCAGATGGGAACAGATTGCCTGGAGAGCCTTTAACAATGGAACTCATAATGATCTGTCTTAATCAACTTCTTATGCTCTTGGCCATCTTAAAACATTGTAAAATATTTTTGGTTAATCAGAAGATTATTTCTCTACTGCAGCAGCATGATCAGTGTTGCTTAACACAGCAGCTGAGCTTAACAGAGTTTGAAGTATAATCCTTTTGTTGGAGACATAAAATGAGTAACTTCCATATAAGTGTGTGTAGTTCTTAAACTAATCGAAGTCTAAGCCTTCAAACTGATTTACTAAAGTGCAAACAAAAAGCATGACTTGATCCCTTTTCATGGATGGGGTTACAGAACCACTTCCTCTTGTTTGGTTTGTTGCTTGGAGAAATATGTCATTTGGAGTTCTTCCCATTTAGCCTCCCTTTTCACATTTATTCCTTTTTTTTTAAAGGTGTAAAGTTATTGGACTTAAAATGGAAAATCTATATAGATTTCTTCCCATAGATTCCTCCAGATTTCTGTCCATTGCATTCATTTAATAGCCTTTAAAAATATTTTTAGTATTATACTAATAAAAGCATTTTCCAGTGGTCTCCAAGTATTCTGAAATTAATCAGATTTTTGTTGTAGCATTTTGCAAAATATATACTAGTGTACTGAATCAAGTTTAAATCCCCAGTCATTGTCAAACTGGCTTATAAAGTCCACATGAAAATAGTCTGCTTACTTAGCAGTGGGGACTTCTGATTGTGATTTAGTTGAGGGGTTGTAATCTACCTGCTCAAACAAGTTCTTGCATAAAAATACTGAGCTCTATATGCACTCTGTGTGTTAATTCTGAAAGTTTATTGTGATAATTCACTTTTAACTGTTTAATCACATTTAGTAAATAAGAGATAGAAGAAATAGAATTAAGACTTACCATGCTAGTAGCTACATTCCTGTTGGCTGCACACAGGAAAGGAGTGAGTAGGCACCACGAGCAGATGTAGAATAGCTTCTCTTGGGGAAGCAATGTACATTTTTAAATCTTTGCAATAAGTAGAATGGCTCATTAAAACCACGGGTGTTCTTAGCATTTGTGCATTTGACTTACCCTGCTTTCTGTCTTGCTGAATTTCTAATACTGTCGTTTTTGACAGCTGTTTTTATATGATTATATATTGAGAAAGTGTTTGTTACATTTGGTACCTTTCAGTTTCATTTCATGGGAAGAAGAGAGATAGAAGGACACAAACATTAAAGAAATGCCATATTCCAAACTGCAAGATTATATTTGTTTTGGACTATTTGGCTTCTGATTAAAGAACCAAACAAATAATTAAAATATAAGACTTTTAATTTTAAGCCTTGTTCTACGCAGTTTTTATATGAATCTCCAGGAAGAGGACTTCCCATCAGGAAAAGATCTAAAAATTAAGTCTAATGTTGAAAAATGCTGAAAAAAACCCTGATCTCTTTCCATCAGAGCTACCATGCTAAGTTTTAAATAATTTTGATTTTAAGCTTGTCCTGATGTTAATTACTTCACAGAGTACCCATGTAGCTCAAATATGTATGGCACAGAATTATGTTTATGCTTTGTGCATGCACACACACACTGCCTCTCTTCAGACAGTGAAAATTGCCTAGAGCAAACATTTCTTGCAGCTTTAAGGCTAAAGTTTGAGCTTTTGCTTGCTTTGTAAAATAAGTTCATCCAACTTTTCTTCTTCTTTTTTTTTTTTTTTTAATGTAGGGCTTGTGTTACTGATCTTGGAACAAACAACTCAGTGTGTTTCCAAGAAAAATACATCTGTGGACTTGGCTGTCAAGGGTAATTGTAAAAAGCTCCAAAGCATTTCGTAAGGGAGAGGATAGGATGTTTCAGATATTTTGTGTGGAACACAATAAATGTTTTTCATGTTACAGTGCAGGTGTAGCAAAGAATAATAATTGAATACCTTTTTGAATTATGTATCTGTATTGTTACGAATGGATATGGAGATTGGTAACTGATATCAAGAACTGTCCTCCATCACTTCCACTTTCATGTTCTGTGTACTTACACATTGTGTTTAGAAGTAAGTGAAATTGAAAGGAGAAAGGTAGATATTAAAACTACCTTAGTACTTGCTTTTTTTTGGAAAGTAAACTTATTTTCATACCCACAAAATAAATAATTCCTAGTATGAAGGAAGAAAAAATCTGCATTGCTTTGAATGTAATTTAATCTTGCTAAGTATCTTGAGTCACAAGCTAAACTCCATATATTTCACAATTTTGGGGAAAGTGAAATCACCACCCTTGGGAGGTTTAGAGGTCTAGTTTTATTTGCAAAATTTTTCAGTAGTGCTCAGGGCTGTGGTCAGTACTTGGCCAGTGCAAATAAAACCACCTCATCACACACAGCCTTACAAAATCACTTGAAATATGCCATGGTGAAGGCACTCTGAATAGGAAGTGGAAGAAGAGGACTTGACTGCTTCTTCTAAGATTGCATTCTGCCCGAGTACCATGCCTGATTTGCATTTGTTTATTTATTTATTTTTCTGTTTGGTAATCTCAGCAATAGTGTAGTGTGATACGGAATAGAGGGAAAGGAAGGATTTCTGTAGCTTTCATCACAGAGAGCTTTTTCTCAAAGATGATTTGGTTATGATTTTTTGGCTGGCTTGCCACAATAGTTTCTAAAGGCTACTTATCAGATGTACTGTTTAATTAGCATACTTGGCATGCTAATTTCTCCAGAGATGACCTCTTTTGACCATAAGAAATAGGGAATGTTTAAAATTTCTTTTATGCAATTCCTTAATCTGAATGAGAGTGATGGACGAAAAGTGAACTTTCAGTTGTTTGAATATAAATTAAGCTACTCTTATAAGCTGTTATTAGCCTTCATTTTAACTGTTTATTGAAAGAAGCTTTTGGAAAGTATTGCTGTTCAGTATGGGGAGCCTGCAGAGAAATACATTCACAAGAAATTATTTCTTGTTAATGATTGTAAAGATTAGGAATGCAAAATGAGCTATTTCTTTAATAAATGCAAAATGTCATTATTGTCTGGTATCAAGGAATAAAACAGGATAAGTCTTTCAGGTCTTAACGACTTTATCCTAGTGGCCAATAACGGAGTAGGTTTTAATGTTTAGATAGGATAACTTAAAAGGAAAAATTCAATCTTCAGCTACTTCTCGTTACTATAAGAACAATATATGTATAAAAAGGCTTATGATTGTTGTGTAAGACTGTATTCATGTACAATACCAGTCCTAAGCAAAGTTTTCTAGTTAGGCTAAGGATTTGTTTGTTTGCCAGTATTCTCTGTAAAGATAACTCAGGATTTTATTTTTTGTCAAGTTGATGTTACGTTTGTTTCAGTCTGCCGTTCTTAATACCATTTGATCTCTTAGCTTCTACTAGGGATTTTGATATGTTGTTTCTTTTCCTCCTTAATAGCTTCACAATTTATTTTTCTTTTGAGGATAGTGACTTAGCCACTTCACCTGCCAGGTTCCCTCTGGACCTGCATGTCTCTCATCAGATTCAATGGACTTGTGCACCTTCAGGCTCTTTAGGATAGGATCTAAAGGTGGTGTCTTCAAGTTCTTTAGGATCTCTCTCTCTTTCCTGATTTCTTAGAGTAGATGGTTTTTCATTCTCCCAGTCCCTGCCTTCGTTTTCTGTGACTTGGGTAGTGTGGCTGGAGCTTTTGCTGGTGAAGAGCTGGGCAAAAAAGTGGTTGAGTGCCTCAGCTTTCTTCATATCCCAGGTAGCTAAGTCATTCTTCTCCTTCTGAAGAGGAATAATACTACATTTTCTCTAGTATTTCTTTTTTTTCTGATATATCTAAATAAACTCTTCTTGTTGCGCTTGGCATCACTGGCCAGATTATTCTATTAGGGCACTAGCTTTCCTCGCCTGATCCATGGCTGTTCATACAGTATTTCTGCCAAGCTACTTATCCTTGCTTCAGTCCTCTGTAGGCTTCTTTTTTGAGTGAGTTTGAATTTGCACAGAAGCTGCTTTTCATCTATGCAAGTCTCCTGGAAAATCTGTCCAACTTCCTCTCTGTTGGGATGTATCTCTTTTGAACTTGGAAGATGTGGTCCTTGAATATTGATGAGCTTTCTTGAGCCCCTCTTTTCTTCAAGACTATATCCTACTCTAATGAAGAGACTGAAGTTCCCTGAAGAGGCGTAAGTCTGCTTTCCTGAAGTCCTTAGAGTAGTGAGGACTTTCTGTCCATCCTCCTTGCTGCCCTAAGGATCTCAAACTCCTCCATGGAGCCAGGCTGTCCTTGAGCTTCATATTCCCCGCCAGCCTCTCCTTGCTGGTGAGAACAAGGTCCACCAATCCCTCTTTGTTGGCTTCTCTAGCACTTGCAGAATGAAGTTATGATCAGTGCATTCCAGGAACTTCCTGCACTGCTTATAGCCTGCTGTGTTTTCCCTCCAACAGGTACTGGGATGATTGAAGTCCTCCATGAGGACTTGGATTTGTGAATGTGAGGACACTCCTGTCTGTCCATTGACGGTGCCTTATCTGCTCAGTCTCACAGTGAAGAAGAAGTCTGAGTGAAGCAGAAACCCACTATAATGACACCTGTTCCTGCCCTCCTTTTAATTCTTATCCTTAAGCTCCCCATCCATTCCCAGGTGGAGCTCTATGCTGGTTACTGATACAGAGGGCGATACCCCTTTCTTTCTGCCCTATCATTCCTAAAGACCTTGTATCTTTCTATTCTAACACTCCAGTCACACGAGCCATCCTACCATGTCTCTCTGATGCCTTCCTGGGAACTGTAGTTCAAAGGCCTCTTGGCAAACCTGTGTCTGAAGATACTCTTCCCCTTCTCTGATAGATAAACCCCAGCAGTGCCCCAGCAGACCAGGTTTTTCAAAGTGAGCCCCATGGTCTAAGTCGCAAAACCTGTGTGTGGCGCAGTCCTGTAACCATATATTGATTCTCCAGATTCAATTGGCCCTTTTCAACCCTTCCCTTTAACTGAGAAAACTGATGTGAAAACTGCCTGTGTTCCAGAGAGCTTTATCACTGCTCTGTAATCCTTGGTATTCTTCTGGTTGCTCCTGGCTGTATCAATGGTACCCACATGAAATAATAGCAACAGGTAATTATCACCAGACCAGATCTTTTTGCATACTGTGACACTCAAATGACTGAGCCATCAGGTAAACCTTATGTTTCATACATTCCTTTTCAGCATTTGTATGTTGATACTGGTGCGATAGCAAAGGGCATGATCTCAAGATTCTTTATTTATTAGTCATTATTATATAAAAAAGAGAGTAGGATAAGATCTTTAAGTCATTGTCCCTCAAAAGCAAAATCCCAAAGCAACTTTGACTGCAGCTGCACTGTTGGCAGAAAAAGAAGTCTATTTCTATTGCTGTTCTGACAACCATCCCTGTAGCGGTAAAATAGACATGGATCTAATTCTGACCTGCACCAGAGGAGAGGATATTTGTGCAGTCCCAGAGCTGCAGCAATGTTACAGCAGAGATTTGCTGCCTGACAGAGGCAACAGCCTCTGTTGCTGAGCTGCTTTCTTATCCTTTTTCCTGCAGGGGTGACCTGTAAGGCAAGTATCTGGGTCCCTTCTGTAGAGATCTCAAACTCCTTCAATGCAGGAGGAAAATCTCTCTTTATGCTTAGTGGTATTCACAGCTGGGAGACCTTTTTTATTTTTTTTTTTAATTAAAATGTGAGGAAGCTTCTCCCCTCAAATGCTGCTGAGGAGTCTGTGGCCTATGTGTGCTAGGTCCAGCCTGTCCCCTCCTGTTGCAGCACTGTAAAGCTGAAGGTGTGGCTGCCTGTCTCTCTGTCCCCATATCACCCTTCTCCCCTGCCCCCTTTTTCTTTCTCCTAGTCACAAACTGCCTGACAAATACACTGCTGCTGCTTTATAAATTCGGTACTACTCTGTAACTCTTGTTGTTTTAATCTTTTATGGTAGGCAGTATAGGTAATGTGCATATCTACCTCTGTAGGATTGTACTAATTAAAGAAGTGGTGAGGGGCATGACTGAACTTGATGTCCTGATTCTGGCTTTTTTTTTTCTTCTTTGTTTTTTGGTTTTTTTTTTTTTTGTTTCTCATCTCTTAGTTATATCTAATTTTTTTTCTTCTTAAGTTTAATTTTTAGAAAAATCTTTTTCTTTTTTTTATAATAGTGGATGTTGTAGATGTTCTCTGTCTATAAATCTGGGGATTTTTCAGACATAAGATTCAAGGAGATTTACATATTTTTATTTTGCCTTCCTTCTTCCTCCATCTCTCTGTAGAAGAACATCAACCACTAGACTGAAAGCATGGAGGGCTAAGAAGGTAAAAGAGAATGTATTGCAGACTAGTGATTAAGAAGGTTTCTTTGCTCTCAGTATTTCTTTTGTACTGTAAAATTTTGTCATGGCTACATCTTTCAGACCATATTGGAAATGACATCTTTTTGACATAGTGTAAGGCTTCAGTATGATTTTTTCATCTATTTTTCAAGAAATTGTGGCAAAATTCAGACATTTGAGCTGAGGTGGAGCAGGTCAAATACTCCAGAAGCAGAATACTCAGGGTATCATTCCAAGCCCTGTCAGTTACATTTTAGTAATTTCAGGAGAGAAGACAATATCTTTTTATGAGATGTTTTGGTTTAATGATAAGGGCAGTTATCCTAAGCACACTCCTCTTCCCCATTTGAGCAGGGAAGTTAAATTGAATGGATAAGTCCCTTTTCTTTCACTTGAGTTACCTGTTTTCTTCCACTTTACCTATTTGTATGCTTTCCATCCAGTTTCACTCTTGTCCAGTAATTTAATAAAATTTTAATTAACTTTATAATTAATATTAATATTTCTTTATATCAGTGAGAAGGGCAACAATTTCATGTTCAGAGCTGTATGTAGCATTTTAATATTTCTAGAGGGATGTGTTCAGGTGAATTTTCCACTCAGTGAAATATTTGAAAACGATAATACTAATTTGTTCAATTGCTGAAAATCTAGGATTTTTGGTCATTTTTCCTAAGTACGTGAGTTCATCTTCTCATTTTGATGAAGAATTTCAATAGTGTTAAGCATGAATTACCTTATTTATGCTTCCTTTGCCTTTTATTTTCACAGTCTTTTAAAAGAATATTTAGATTAACCTTTATGGCCAACACTTGTGAAGTATGCTTGAGTGCACAAAAGGTCATAAATACTTGAAAAAATACTTTTATAGATCATTAGCCTAAGCCAATTAAATTTAGATGGGTATTTATTTAAAGGTTTTGAGGAGCAACATTGCACAATATTGTGGCATAATATAGGGCTTCTGTAGATTGAATTCCAGCTCTCAGTGGAAGGTTCCTCAGTCCTGCAACTTTCCTAATTTTTTTTTGTTTAGGTTTGCTGTTTTTGTTGAGTTTTTTTTCCTGCACAAGATACACTCTTTGTTAACAAAACCTCTTGGTGTACTGACCCTTGGAAATTGGTGAAAATCATTTCACTCAAGAGGCTGTTGTCTGTGCAGCCCTCTGTCTCCCTTTCTGGGATGCCAGCAACGTGAGCAGTGAAGGCAGCAGAGAATTACAAAAGCACCAAGAGTAGTTTCACGAGTTTCATGACTAAATGTTCAGAAGCCATCCTAGAGCATGACTTATTTTCTTGTTTTTATAGTTCTATGATTGCAGATGAGCCCTTCCCTTTACTTTGGAAAAATGGTCTTAATTTTCTAGCCACCCTACGTGTGGTTTTAAGTTTACTTTGCTAAAGAATTAGGTGTTCAGAGATGTAACAGAAATAAGTGAGACCATTTGAATTCCAGTATATTGTGTGAAACTAGGTACTTTAAAATGAAATATTGATGGTTTGGAACTTAAATATTCAAGACTAAGATATTTCAGCATTAAAAAAAGCTCTCTACAGTTCCCCATTTACATGAAACCCTTTCTACAAATACTTGTGGAGGTTTTACCATAAGTGTTAATGAATTTCTCATGTGATGGTGTTGAGCATGGCAGATGAAGTCAGGAGGAAGTTAATAATTCAGGAAAGGTTTTTAGTAATGTGCAGTAAATAAGGCACAGGCTAATCAAATGATGAGGAGAGGAAAAAGAACACTGATTAACTGACTGTTAAGATCTTTGTTTTAACCTGAGTACGGTAGAGTCCTGATTAAAATATGTGGTGATGTAGTTAAAGGTTGTTTTCTAATGCATGTATGTAAGTAGGTTAATTATGATCGCCCACGGAACACTTGGTGTGTTACACTACCCCACTTCAGAGGGTTTGATAGAGTAGACAATATTGCTGTGCTGTTTAGTACTTATAGCTTCCTAGGTTTAAATCAATTATATGTATAGATTAATTTAATACAAATTATATGGATACAATAATGTTCTCAAGGTTGAAGTTACCTTCAGTTTTGTCTTTTCTTTGTTTGGCATAGATTTCTCCATTTCAGTCAAAATTAGGACTGCTGGCACTGGTATTTTTTATTACATTAAATAAAGGAGTCATGGGAGGCACTTTTCAAGTGAGTGTTGTTTGCTGACAGCATTTCTTTGTGATTTGGTTACCAGCTTCAACTTCAGGTCTTCTGCAGTCATTGTGGGCCCTATCACTGCTCTCATTTCTGATTTCCCCCTTGTCATGGTTTACTTCTGACATTTACCTTTCTTGAGTCCTGATTCCAAAATCTGTCTAGGTCTGGTTCAAGTGTGTTCTGGTTTGAAAGCAAAACCAGTGAGAGACTCCAAGTCAGAAATACAATTTATTGGGAAAAGGGAAAAAGACAAAAATACATGCAATGATACAAAAGGAAGACCACTGACAAAGTCAGAACACAACCTGACACCCCTCTGGCCAGCGTGCTGGTAGCAGTCCAAATTGGAGTAGCTGCAGTCCTCTTGGAATGGCAGATGAGGTTGCTGTGTCTTCTCGGACACCTGTGGAAAGGCTGCCTCTCTGTCTAGAAATCCCCGGATTTATCCAGGTGGGAATGCCTAGCTCCTCCCCCTGGGTGGAGCATCTCACAATGGGCTGATGTTATTCTGAGTCACGAGGTGTGTCCTTAATCACTTGTTAAACAGAACTGGCTCCTGAAGAGTGTTATCTCTGAGTCATGTGGCAAGACATTGATGGGCCTATTAACAGGAGATAAGGAAAACTGCCCAGAGGCAACTGCTACTCCGATGGTAATAGGAAACATCTTGGTGCTTTAATCTTGGACAAAGTGTCTTGTCCTTGTGTGGTGGTGTTCTCTCCTTTATCTTCTACCCCTCCAGTTTGTTTCAACACAGGATGAGTTGAAAGTACTGGGAAAAAGATGCCTTGTTTTTGTTCTAACTGCCGCTATAATACTAAAACAGTGTGCTTCACAAATTTATTTAACTACCTCTGTGTAGACAGATGTGTTTAAAGAATGTATCTCTGTCCCTGTTGAATGAATATACACGAGAAATTTTTTCAAAAGCCTCTTGCTTGTTTTTGTCCATTTGAATGGATTTGTACAAGAGCAATAATACAAGGTACAAATTGATACTCAGGCCTTCTGCCACATTTCAATACCAATTTGCATATATAAGGTACAGCTAATATTTTCTTTAAAATGGCATAGAATATTGTGCTCTAACATTGTTTTAGAAATATTTCAGTAATTTCTTCAGAATTTTCTCCAAATTTACTAGGCAGTTGTATGAGAAGGTAAACTTAATTTTAGAAAATAATTTACCAGCTGGAAACATGAGTTTATAAGGGAAAATAATGGGCAACAGAGGGTTTATGACTTTGTCAGTACTGTGTCTCAGCTTGGTGCAGGGCTTTTTTTAATGTTGTTTTAAAATATTCATAAGTAGAATTTGTTGTACAGTAAGAGGATAATTGTATACCATTAAAATGACACTATTTTCAGTCTTAATGTGGAGGAGTACAGTGCTTAAATGTTGGAATTTCAGACATATATTAGGTTTAGTTTAAAATTTAAACATGGCTTTTTTTTCTCTGTTGGATTGTTGTCTCAGTGTTCACTAACTTTAGTTGGAGCTGTTTTCAGTTACAGGCAAGTACAAAAACATAGACTGTAAAATGCTCAAATTTGAGATTATTAAGGATTTTTATTTGCAATAACATGACTATAAAAGCTAATCTTGGCAGTGCCTATTTAGACATTTGAAATTGGTTACACCCATCTTTTGGCTCCATAATACAGGATCTTAGTTCTTAGGAGTGAAGTATATTTACAGGGATGATGCAGCCAAGTTCTCTGTTACTGCAGCATCTGTTTCAAATGATTTATTACCCACATATTCATTCAAACACACTGGTTACTGTATTTTGAAAATTGTAGTCCTTCACCATAAAATGCTATTTCTTCTGCAGACAAGGAAATATTTTGCAGCTGCCATACATGTCTCAGCCACTGACTTGCAGGCATCAGGAATGAGGCTTGGAATGATAAAGTCTTGATTAAGTGTTTGCTAGTTTGGTTAAAGACTACAACACAATACTACCATTTTAGGAAATACTAATAGAACCAAATGCTTCAATAAAACATTTGAAATTCTTTTTTCCTAGGGTAGAAGTATTTTTTGTAAATACTGCATCTAAAAAGTGTAGTCTGTAGTGAGTAGGACAGGTCCATATGGGACAATATCTTGTCATGCATAAATAAAGGCTAGGTAAGGATGAGAGGTTTTTGGGTAGGACAATGAAACCTCACTAGAGCATCCTCCCAGCCCCTCAAAATGCACAGTGCATGCACTTCCTGAGCTGTAAGTGGTGTCAGTGCATGTAACAGGATTGATAATAAGCATTCATTAAAGAAAATAATTGCTTTTTGAACCCTGTGTAACCTTTCATCACAAGAATTATCATGACCTAAATTTACACTCTGTAAAGAGCCACTTCTTGTGATGATTTTCCATCTGTCATATAGTAATTTAATTTGGTATCTCCTAGACAGTGAAGCATCTTTCATCCTTGTATTGTTCAGAACACTACAGCCAGAGTACTTGCAAGAGCAGTTTGTTTGAAACATTGCAAGCTTCCATGAACTTTTTGGCATGCAATGTAATTGTCCACATACTGTCTACATGACTATACAGTGTGGAGTTCCATATAAACTTCTTAATGCGCTTTTTTTTTTTGTTCTGATATTAAGGAACTGTTGTGACTGGATCCTTTTTTCAGCCAGTTTTGCTATGCAGATTGCAGCATAACTCTGATCAAAGGCATTGGTTTATTCTAAAGAATACTTTAAAATAAAATATGTATCTAGGTTGATGGTTTCTTGCAGTTGAGACAGCAACTGTTTCAAAAGAACAGTATTAAATTTGATAGAACTGGTGATGGACTTTTAACTACAAATGTGCTGCCAAGCTGTGTGGCAGTGATTGCTTTGTATAATACATTTTTAAAAAATATTTCACAAAGCTTAATTTAATCTGTTTGTTGTCAGTCTTTATCATTTGTAGGAAATTTGGAGTGTTGGTTTATTTTTGCCTAGCTCTATTTGCTGACCTACTTCTCTGTTTTATAAATAAAAATAGTTTTCCTCTTTTACAGTCAGTCTACCTGTGTAAACTACAGCCTAGTTTTTACTAAGAAATTTTTCCAATTTTCAGTTTTTTTCTATATAATCTTGGAGATTTTCATATAAATTTCCAATTAGAGCAGGAAGGCCAAATGGTGCAAATGTAATTAGGATAAACAGATGGGGCAATAATATCAGTAAGCCACTTATGCGGGAATGAAGATTGGGATTCAGGTCAAAAGCAGGAAGTGCAAAAGCAGCAGAGAAAGCATTTTTTAAACTGAAACCTAGTAGCCCCGTTGTTGACTATTTGTCTATTAAGCAAGAACCTTTAGAGTCTTTTGTGAGTTTTGTAGATCGGCTGCACCGGGCGGTAGATTCTCAAGTGCCGGACGAAACGCTCCGGCAGGGTAACATCACCGTGATCGCGCGGCAGAACGCGAATGAGGCTTGCCAAAACGCCATCCTCAGCCTACCCCTCAGTCCGGAGCCTACCCTACAAAACATGCTGGACGTTTGTGCACGGGAAGTCTCCATTCCTGCAAAGGGCTTTAGAGAGTTCCGGGCACCTCTGAGAAGGGTTTCTATCACCGAAGCCGCCACCGCCGATGCTGCACCACTGGCAGCCGCAGCCACCCCGCCATGTCACTTTCTGGGACCACCCCCAAAGGGACCGAGACAAGGGACAGTGTGTCTTCTGTGCAGCCAGAAGGGACATTGGGCACAACACTGCCCAATAAAGGACGAATTTTTACAATTTAAAAATCAAAAACAGGGACAAGGGATTCCCCATCGGGGGGGAAATCCAAAAAACTAAGTTGTCAGCGCAGTCCCTCCCTGCGTGCAGACACAAATGAGGTGGGACGAGTACCATCACTGGAAGGGGGGGGGCAGTGATTTGCACTACCTACCTGATGACACAGACAATCATTTACCAGACGTGACTTTGCAAAATGAGATTAATAACCCGGGAGATGATGTGCCTTTTATTTCCAGGTTTTGGTTGGGTTGAGACCCTGACCATCCTAAACCTGTGCTTAACACCTGTTTTAATTCTTCTCCTTTTAGGCTGGCTTTAGCTGAGCCTTTGCATCTCAAGGACTCAGACTGGCATTTCATCACAGTCGATACTGAGAACCCCGGGACCTGGAGAAAAATCCACAGTAGGTATATCGTTATTGGGGACACTAAATACACACCAGTCGATATAACAATTGTTCCTTGTTCAACTACCTCAAACCCAAAACAGTTAGTAGTGTGGCTGCACTGCTTTCAACCCCCAGTGTTCATTCCCAAACAACAGATCATTGCACAGTCTATTCCAGTGACTGGTCCACCTGTGCATCCAGAACATCTGTGGAAGCTGTCACCAAAGAAGATCCATAAGATTTGTGAAGCCAAGCTACTGGGAAAAGATGGCCCCAAAATTAACTGTTATTTGTGGAAAGGGGGTGAGTGTAAACACATGAATGGACTCCTAGACATGGGGGCAGATGTGACAGTCATTCTTTCACAGGAATGGCCATCTAATTGGAATTGCAGGATGTTGGTGGCTGCATTCAAGGTGTAGGGGGGGTACAAGTGGCTAAGCAATCAAAAAACACTGTGAAATTTGAGGGACCTAATGGGCAATTGACACACTTATACCCATTTGTTTTAGATTACACAGAACCCCTGTGGGGGAGAGACCTGATGGCCCAGTGGGGGGTCACAATTGATATCCCGACTCCCCAGCTTTTTTGGGCAGTTGTCCCTGAGGAGCATGCTACCCAGAAAATAAATTGGCTCTCTGATACTCCAGTCTGGGTAGAGCAGTGGCCGCTCAACAACAAAAATTAAAAGCGCTCCAAAAGCTCGTGGACGAGCAGTTAGCCAAAGGGAACATCCAGGAAACAGCATCTCCCTGGAATTCTCCTGTCTTTGTCCTCAGAAAACCTGGCAAGGACGAGTGGCAGCTCCTCCATGACCTCAGAGAAATTAACATAGTAATTGAAGATATGGGTCCTCTCCAGCCAGGGATGCTGTCCCCCACGATGTTACCCCAAGATTGGAATCTTGCAGTTATTGAGATTAAAAATTGTTTTTTCCAAATTCCTCTGCACCCTGCTGATGTACCACGTTTTGCATTCTCAGTTCCCTCTATCAATCAAGAAGCCCCAATGAAGACATACCATTGGAAGGTCCTTCCTCAGGGCCTTAAAATCAGCCCGACTATCTGCCAGTGGTATGTCTCCTCATTGCTGGCCCCAGTCCGTGCAGCCAACAATGGCGTGATGATCCACCATTATATGGATGATATTTTAGTTTGTGCCCCCAGTGACGATCTACTTACACACGTGCTTGACATGACAACTAAGGCGTTGGTTGCTGCAGGATTCGAACTTCGTGAGGACAAAGTTCAGAGAATGCCACCTTGGAGGTACCTGGGGCTGGAAATTGGCAAGCAGACCATTGTCCCACAAAAATTGGTAATTAAAAATAACATCCAGACTTTAGCAGATGTCCAGCAGCTGTGTGGCTCTTTAAACTGGGTAAGGCCCTGGCTGGGTATTACAAATGAAGACCTAGCCCCCCTTTTCAATTTATTGAAAGGGGGAGAGCAGCCTAGTTCTCCTAGGGCTCTTACCCCAGAGGCCAGGGTTGCGCCGGAGAAAGTCCAGGAGACAATGTCTGCCCGGCAGGCTCACAGATATGATCCAGACCTGCCTTTTAAATTTATAGTGATGGGCAGACTGCCACACCTCCACGGAGTTATCTTTCAGTGGAGAGACACCCACAGGGAAAAGAAGGACCGGAAGGATTCTCTCTTGATTATAGAATGGTTCTTCATAAGTCATCAAAGGTCCAAAAGAATGACACAGCCACAGGAGCTGGTAGCAGAATTGATCCGCAAGGCCAGAGCCAGGATCAGGGAGCTGGCTGGATGTGACTTTGAATACATTCACATTCCTTTAAAATTAGAATCAGGCCAATTTACCAAAGCAATGTTAGAACACCTATTACAAGAAAATCAGGCCCTACAATTTGCTCTAGATAGCTACACAGGTCAAATTTCTGTTTTGAGACTGGCCCACAAAATTTTTAATCTGGATGTTCAATTCACATTGTCAACAAAAATTATTCAAAGCAAAAAATCCTTAAAAGCTCTGACTGTTTTTACAGATGCATCCGGGGGGTCTCACCAATCCGTGGTGACTTGGAAAAATCCTCAGACTCAGCAGTGGGAGTCTGATATTACTGAGGTGGTAGGCTCACCTCAGGTAGCTGAGTTTGGCCGCAGTTGTCAGAGCTTTTGAGAGATTTTCTGAACCTTTTAATCTTGTCACTGATTCGGCATATGTAGCAGGTATAGTATCTAGAGCTGAAAATGCAATTTTGCAGGAGGTTTCTAACACTGCTTTGCACAACTTGCTCTCCAAGCTGATAAAATTAGTCTTCCACAGAGAGCAACCCTTCTATGTGGTGCACATGAGGTCACATACTGACCTGCCGGGGTTTTTGGCAGAGGGTAATTGGCATGCTGATTCCCTTGCAGCTGCCCCCGTGCAGATGGCTCCGCTCCCAGACAAACTCCAACACGCAAAAATCAGTCACCATCTCTACCACCAGAATGCACCCGGCCTGGTGAGACAATGCCAGCTCACTCGTGACGAGGCCCGGGCCATTGTAGCCACATGCCCTTCTTTTAAATCGCTCCCAAGGCCATCAGTGAGTGAAGGGGCTAACCCCAGAGAGCTGAAAAGCTGCGAATTGTGGCAAATGGATGTAACACACATCCACTCTTTGGTCAGATTTCAGTTTGTTCATGTCTCTGTGGATACTTTCTCCGGTGCTGTCTTTGCTTCTGCCCACACAGGGGAGAGAGCTGGTGATGCTGAGAAACACCCGATACAGGCTTTCTCCACACTGGGCGTCCCTAAAGGGATTAAAACAGATAATGCCCCAGCATATACCTCCAAGGACCTCGGCAGCTTCCTGCAGCAATGTGGAATAGAACATTAGACCGGTATCCCCTATTCCCCATCAGGTCAAGCTGTGGTGGAGTGGACTCACCAGAACTTAGAGAGTTCTCAGACAGCAACAACCAGTGATGAAGGTGGAGTCCCCCCAGGTCCGGCTTGCTAGGGCACTTTTTACAATTAATTTCCTGAACTGTTCCTTTGAAAACCTAATCCCGCCAATCATCCGGCATTTTCACACATACCCGAAACCTAAATTTGAAGAGAAACCTCCTGTCATGATAAAAAATCCAGAAACATGGCAGCAGGAGGGACCCTGTGATTTAGTAGCCTGGGGGCGTGGGTATACTTGCGTGTCTACACCCTCAGGCCTGAGGTAGGTCCCCTCAAAATCTGTGCGACCACACATCCCTAAAGCACAACCTGTCATTGTCAGTCCTCAGGTGGAGAATGCAGCACTGAGAAGGCGGCGGAAATCGTCCCTTTCAGATGCATCCTCTCTCTCCAGCTCCCTCAGGTCTCTGTTCCCTTTTGATTTACATCTCCCTTACCTAAATGATTAATTTGTATCACAGTTATTTTGCCGAAATCATTTTCACCCGGATCCAACGTGTGTTGTTGTTGAGAAAGGGCCTCATCCTCCTCATCCTGGCCACCATCTCACCGCTCCAGCTGGCATGGATTGTTCCTCAGCCCAAGGCCAATGTGTGGGCCATGCTAGCTAAATCCCTAAATCAGGATCACATTTGCCTGTCCACATCCTCTGCATCTGACCCTCTCCTATCCTGCCTCGTGGGGATCCCATACCAAATAAATGAATTCCTACTCACCCTCCCCAAACCCACTTCCACCCCTGGCAAAGAAACTCGCTCATTCATCGCCTACCAACTGGATGCATGGAAGAGGCGGGTCAAACTGTTCCCCATAATGGACAATAACCCTGAAGAATTAGATTTACTTGGTTCCTCCCCTACTTTTACCTGTGTGCATTTCTCAGTCACCCCTGATCCCCAGAACAGACTTGCTATTATGATCAGGCAGACCACCACTGAGTACACAGCAGAGGAATGGTGCCAGAGGGTAATCCATGTCCCATGTACTCCACCCCTGATAATAAACCTCACTCCCTGCCCAAAGGCACCTTCCTCATCTGTGGTCAGTGGGCTTGGGCAGGCATCCCCCCTCACCTGATTGGAGGTCCCTGTACTTTCGGGCAGCTGAGCTTGTTTACACCTAACAAAACTCAAATTTCACATTGGCAAAATCTAAACAAAACCTATCAATTGGCACGCCAAAAAAGGGACACTGACCTTGAGAATTGGGATCAAAATTGTGACTCTCAGGTTACCCATTAATCTACATCCAAAAACATAGCTGCCATTGCACTTTTGACTTGGGTGGCTATGGCAAAAACAGTCGGGGAATTGGCACACCTCGAGTGCTGCGTTGCTAAGCAGGCCAATTTTACTTCAAAGGCCCTAGTTGACCTCCTGTCAGATGAGGAAATAATGAGGCAGGCCACCCTCCAAAACCAGGCTGCAATTGACTTCCTTCTACTCCTTCACAATCACTGCTGTGAGGAGTTTGCAGGACTATGCTGTTTAAATTTAAGCTCACGGGCTGAGGACATCCATGACACAATACAAAAGATGCAGAGCCTGATAGGAGACCTAAAGAGGGAATCATCAGACTGGCTGGGGTCTCTTTTTCAAGGATGGAGTCTCTCAGGTTGGATCAAGTCACTAATTCAGACTCTACTGTTACTTGCACTGCTTCTTATTGGGCTTGTCATGGGTTTTAGTGTTGTAAAGGGACTTATTCTGAAACCTCTGAACTCCACCATCTCGGTTAATAGAGCCCATCTCTCCGTCAATGAAGAGGAGCATCCTACTCCAGAAGAAGAGCCTCTGAATCAAGACCCCTGGTTTGAAGATCAAATGGACTCAGAGACAAACCCCATTTAAGCCATTTTCATTTTTTTATAAGTGAAATGAGGAAATGTGGAGTTGTGTTACACTGTATATCCCCTCATAATGGTTTGTCCCTCCATACCTCCCTCTTTGTATCTGTTTGGTTCATCCCAGCTTCCCCATCAGTACCTGTATGTCCATCAAACCCCAAAATCCCTGACCCCGGAGAGCCACCCCCATGTCCTTTCCCCCTTGGCTACTTGGGTTTCCCCACCCCCCCTATATCTGGCTGCTCTGGGCATTCTGGGATTCTCCCTCTCTCTCTCTCTGGATGTCCTTCGAGGTCAGATGTGGCCTGGGATCCCTCCTGGCCCTCATTAAACTTCAGAACTAATCCTGAGGCGGAGCGCCTCTTTCCTTTGCTTGTGGGACCAGCTTGTCTTTGGACTCACGAGGGAGCTTCTCAGACCCCCCTGGGATCCAAGGAGAAGTTCCTTCTCTCCACCCGACTCACCCAGCTGGCCGGGATTTGAGGGCAAGACGCATCATTTTTGTCTAGTTTCAAGTAAATCATATTGTGTGAAGAAGTTTTCTGCAAAAGATTTTAGAAATTTTTATGACATTTTAAATAGCTATGGGTTTTCTCTTCTGTTTTATGGAATATGTTGGATCTTTTATTGATAATGGTAAAGTTTTGTAGGAACTTTGCTTCTTTTGGATTTCACACTTACAGAAAACTTCTAATTTGTTCATTTTGTACTGCTTTGTTTGCAATGCTAAATGCACACTGTTAAATTTCCAAAATAGATGTTTTATTATGAAAAACTGAGATTAAATAAGAAGCAAAAGTTCCATTAATATAAAGCTTCTTTGATTTGGTGCTGTACAGAGGATTTGAGCTTAAAATAAGATGAGGTAGTTATTTTTCACAGGAAAAGGTAATGACACACATGCAAGTTACTTGCTGTATTTTGTGAATGTTTGCTATACTGTTTTTTGGTTGTGATAGTGAAGCGTTATTGTAGCAATTATCTTGATAATCAGTGATCAAATACTAAAAGCTTTCTGACAACTTGACATACAACTTTGGCTTTAGCTAGCGGTTCCTTTTGCAGAAGGTTACCAATTAAATCTGCCTAGTTGGATGAAGCAGAGCCTGAGAGTATGCAAATCTGAAGCCTCTTGCTTCCTGTGATTGCTGGATTCAGTACATGCTATTGAGAATGCTGTATTTTCTGAGGCTTTTTGTATTCTGCTCACAGTGTTTGCTGAGCAGAAACTGTAACTAAAAATAACTAAAATTAATTTCTCTGTCTCTCTTCCTTTCTCACTGCAGGATGACGTAGCTTTGCCAAGGATTTATCAGCTGAGCAGAAAATGAGCTTAACATCCTGGTTTTTGGTGAGCAGTGGAGGCACCCGACATAGGCTGCCACGGGAAATGATTTTTGTTGGAAGAGATGACTGTGAGCTGATGTTACAGGTAATTGCTTCAGCCTTCCATGTGCAGCTGCTCAAATCGTGAACTTAATGTACCAGTTTCATGCATTCCTTTTGAAAAGAAATTCCCCAGATGTTGGGAGCACTTGTTTTGAAGAATTTTTTGTGTCCTTAGGAAAAAAAAATTAGTTTAAATGTGTTGCCATTAATCATGCAGTTACTGCTTAAATACAGAGAATCATATTTTCTTCATATAAATCAAATGCAGAATGCAAGGATAGAAGACAAAATACATTTTGCAGTATGATCAGTAAAGTAAATAGACTGTGTTTCATAAAACGTGATAAGGTTAAGAAAGCTGGATGCTTTTGAAAGGAGCCTTCTTTTTTTGGCAGCTTGTAATCTAATTTAGTCACATTATTTGATATAACTCTATCCCCGTGCCCTGATTGTGTTGTACAAAGGAAAATGAAATTTGTAGAGAAAAGTATGTCTCTGAGGAAGTTGCATAACTCAGTTTAAATAGAATTGAAAATACACAAATCAAAATAGCTTGATCCTTCAGTAACTTCCTCAATTTGAGGATCACTTTCTGGAGCTCTTAGATGAGTGTATCTGTGTTGTTATGTAGCCATATTGCTTGCACTTTGCCCTGTCAAAGTTATAGTCCTCTGACTTGCCTTTTTCTAATCTTTTTTAATGACTGATGGTAGTATTTTGGGAGCTTCTTCTTAAATTTTTCTCATTTAGTGTAGAGCTCTTAAGAAGTTGGAACTTCAAAACTAATCTCTCAACTCTTCCTATCATTCAATAAAATATTTTGTTTTGCAGTTTTTGTTCGCAAAAGTTGTGTATGCAGCCATTATTGGCCAAATTAGAGTCTTGCTTGCAAATGAAGTGCTTAGAGATGTAATCCTACATTTATTACTCAGAAAGTAGTATCTCTAGTAAATTGCATTTGGCTCTCAGCCTCAGAAGACATTCAGATATTTTATTGGTGATGTTAGAAAGTAGTTGAAAGTAGTCTTAATTTCTCTTTAAAAACAGATAGTATAATGTCTTGGTAATTTTTGTGGGCAGTATTTAAAAAAACCCAAACAAACAAGTAACCGATAAATCCACCAACATCCAAAACAACAAAAGAAAAGCAACCAAAAAGCCCCACCCCACTGGTTCCTACCCAGTAGGTTATAATCCAAAAATTTTACTAGTAACTTTTATTTTACTAGTAACTTGTTTTAGAGGAGTGTTGTCCATAAATAAGGGAGAATCTCCTTTCTTCTCTGTTATGCCATCCATAGTAGATCAGTCCTTACAGTGAAACATTTATTCTTTTTTGTTACAGAACTTCACCTTCAAAGGTAGCCGCCTCTTTTAATTAATACTGTGAATAAATTTTAGTTATTTACAAGCATTATTTGTTGTGCATTTACTTCAGAGTTAGTGAAAAAAACCAAGGGGCCTGGGGATTTCAAGAATATTCTTTTTAGCCTGCTTCTATGTTAGGTCTACATTCCAGCATGATTGTAACACCACATAGTGCTGCGGGGGGAGAAACCCACCAAAAGAGAAGCTAATAATGTGTTCTTGTTCTGTGTGTATAGCTCTTTGTGCAAGACCTTCCTTTCCACTCTTGACAGCTTGGTTGTTCTCTTACTGCAAAGCATGTGGCAATGTATGATAAAGAAAGCAGAATTTAATACTTTTATTCATAATTGCTTGACAGAAAACATATTATAAAGGCCTTAATGAAAAGAATTTTGACTCTGTTTCATGCTTGATAGACCTCAGATCTCTACCTGTAAACACTGTTGTTCTAAAAGGTTTTGTTCACATCTGGGGATACAGATCTGTCTTTTTTTTTAAATATGTTCAAACATAATGTGAAGTCTGCCTGTTTAGCTAGCTGCTTCATTGCATCCAATGATCATCATTTATCCTGCTTGTGGATGAATACTACATTTCCCCCTTCTTTCACCTTTATGGTTAGAAATATTTTGAATGTTGATGGAGAAATCATCTACAAGAAAAAAAAATCTATATTCACAATATCAGAATTGTTTGCAAATAAGAACACATTTATTTTCTGTATTCTGAATATTTTCTTAGTAGTCTGGATTGAATTGAAGAGTATCTATCTAAAATAACATCAGTTACAAATTTATTTTAACTGAGGATGGATTTTTCCTCTTCATATTCGTATGGCTCTTACTGCAGTTATTCTGTGATTCTTATTTCTGCAGACATATATAAATCTTTGTACTGGATCTGGTAAGGTTTATTTTAAAGAAGCCATTATAATACTGTTTTGGATTTGTGACCAAAACACTGTTGATAACACGCCACTCTTTTGGCTGTTGCTGAACAGTGTGTGCGCAGTTTCAAGGCATTCTCTCTCACTCTTCTCCTACGAACACTGTGGGAGTGCATAAAATGTGGAGAAGGAGCACAAAGCAGGACAGCTGACCCAAACTGACCAATGAGATACTTATTCTGTGACATAATGTATTGTGCTTGGCAGTGAAAACTGAGGGAGGGACTTTGGGGAAGATACCCACTGCTCAAAGACTGTCTGGGTATTGAGCTGCTTGTGGGAGGTGGGAAGTGATTACCTTCTCATCACTTGATTTGTTTTACTTCTTCTTCCTCTTTGTTACTGAAACGTAACCCATGAGTTCTTTCCTTTTGCTCTTCCTGTTGTATCCCACATCCCGCTGGGCCAGCAGAGAGGGAGTGAGCAGCTGTGTGGCATTTAGCTGCCAGCCAGGGCACCACAGTCTTACAAGAAGGAATTTTAAAAGCCCTTAAATTTGAATGGAAGGCTGCAATAACAAAGCCAAAGGAAAAAAAGGCATTCAAAAGACTTGGACAGTCTCTGCACTTGTAAAAATCAGCTGAAATTAACAAAAATTCCAAGTATATGCAGGTAATCTGAAACTGAGGAGAATTGTTCTGAATATCAGTGATGTTCTGCAGAATTTCAAGTGTTTCTGTAAAAGCCACAAACTTGAGTAATGATTCTTAGCATTTCAGATGATGTGACAGTATCATGAAGCTTTGAGGGTCTTTTCATGTCCTTTCTGTTTTAACTTATTTTTAGTAGGATGTAGCTCATAAAGATAAATAAATTATTAGTAATACAGTATGTATTTGAATAACAATATTGAGAGAAGTTCAGAATTTTTTCAATAGCCTAGGTAAAATAGGGTAATTCTTGGTGCAGTGGTTCTACTTGAGTGTGGAAAAATGTAATGTGTGCTTAATATTGTACACTCAGCAGAACATGCACATCAATGAATTCCATTGTATTGAGATTGTTTTCACTTTAAAGGTTACTAAGTTAGTAGAAAATGAACCATGTTGCTGTGTCTTCATCTGCCATTAAAAGCACTTAACTGATGTAATATATTAGTGCAGCTTATATTGGCAGGGAACTTGTTCATTTGTCTCTCTCTTCCTTATTCTCCACTTAGGTATCCTGCCCCCTCCCATTTTACCCCTCCAAAATGCAGCACAATATAAAAACTCTAAAAATAAAATAGTAAGTATAAGCAGAGGAACAGTGATCTCACTTCTTTGGAGAGAAAATAAAGTAGTCATAAGATTAAATGGAAAGGAAGAAGGAAAAAATAAAAATAAGGAAAATAAAAATTGAAAATAAGGAAAATGATAGTAGCAAGTCTCAAGATACGGAGAAGGAGTGAGGTGATAACTATGGGATTACAATAAGAGAAAACATTTCCTTAGGAATACTGGTTGTGTGTTCTCATGCCTTGCACTGACCAGTGCAGGACTCCTAGAACTGACAGACCACAAATGCTGGTACATAGAAGTCTCAGACCGAAATGTACCATTCTCTGTGCAATACAGTCCTGAAAAATGAGTTGAGTAGCAAAGACAGAAGATACAAACCTTAAATTAGAAACTGTGCTGGTGGAAGGAATTTGCTGCTATGCAGTCATGTTGTGACAGTGCACTAGCAGAATTAAGAGCAAACATAAGATCAAGTGTGGGCTGATGGAGAGGATGAGCTGTGGTCTCCATTCTCTTGGGAGTTCTTGAAGATGTCCAGGTGCTGACCATATGCATGCATGGAGAAGACACCTCCCTTGCTTGCCATCAGTATCTCAGGCTGCAAATACTTGGCAAGGAGTGAGTGATGAAAGAGGGACTTGGCTGTTAGGGAGCTGCTGTTCTTGGATGAAGTAGTAGCCAGGATTGTTCCTCATCTCTGTGGTGATGTTTGGATGTGAAATAAAATTCATGAAATAAATAAATGGATACTGATGTGCTTAAGGAAGGACTGAGAAAGTCAGAACTGATGGAAATAGTAATTTAGGAATTGCTCAGACATTTAGTGAAGAGGCTATAGCTAATTGGTTCAGGAAATTGAAATCAAGGAGAAACACTCTGAATGCTTGTGTTCTATGGTAATTATCCCAGATGTGTGACAGGAAATGGTGTGTTTGAGAGAGAACAACAGCCCCCCGGAATCATAGTCATGTCTTGAATGATACATGTAATTAAGGGGGGAGAGAAAGAGAATAAGAAATAAAGTGAAGTTGGTGATATTAGATTAAACATCAGTGATACTTGAGTGGACTGAAAAAAACCCCTTTGGATATATCTGGATCTGACATACCATATTTAGGGAAACATTAAGAAAATAAGTATTTTAAATTAATTTTAGCATTCTGCTATGGGTATCTGGAGTTGGGTAAGAGATTGTCTTTTTCATATGTGGGATGATCTTTTTTTATATAATTTGAATAAATGTGCTGTGTAGAAAGAAAATAATCACACTGCTCTAAGAAATAACCATAACCACTTTGTGTGGTCTTCAAATATCTTATTTTATTTTCTTTAATATGTTTTAGTCACGGAGTGTGGACAAGCAACATGCTGTACTCAACTATGATGCTTCTACAGATGAACACTTGGTGAAGGATTTGGGCAGCTTGAATGGGGTAAGTTAACATCAGAAACAGATAACTTCCCGTAGTGTTCTGTATCTTTGTTTTGGGAATTTCTTCGAGCCATTTTTAATTGTACATTAATACCTTTTTAATGCAAGTCTGGAAATGGGGGAACATACAAAAGAAAAGTATTCTTTGCAGGGGTTTTCCACTGCATGTTTTACAAAGGGATGCTTTTAATTCCACTAATAAGAGGGCCTTGGCAGTAAGAAAAGCTCAGAACAATAAAAAGGGGTGTGTTACTTACGTACTTCCACTGGTCATATGTGGAAAAAAATACTTATGCAATAACCGTGTTGTATGAAAATCTATTGAACGAATACTGTATTTGCTTTTAGTTTTTCAGAATCATTTAAAATCTCAATGAATAATTTGTGTCAAGTAATTGCAAAATAATACAAGAAAAATCCAGTTATGTGAAAAGTAAAGTTTCAGATGATATTTTATGTTCTAAGGCTTTTCTAGGAAGTGCATATTCAGAAGTCTAGCTAAGCGTCACTTTTTATAAAAGTTTTTGATATTATAGCAAATTTTTAAAAACATAGTAGCTTTGTTATAATTTTATAGCCCTTTATATACTTCTTTATGACCTGTGTGTTTGCAGTTGTTATGGTTGTTACTTTATAGCTTTAAATGTTTGGCCCTGTCATGAATATGTACAGAATAAAATCACGAGTTCATCTGTGACTACCTATTTGAATAATACTTAGAAAGCTATTGATAGTGAATAGTTCTGTGAAGTGCTTAAATAAATAGAAGATTAAGATGAAATCTCAAGGTACTGCCTTTTGATCTTGAAGTGCATTTCAAAATAAAACTCTGTCACTGTCCCTATTAGCTTTTCTGTATTTTAAGGTAACTAACTCAGCCTTCCAAAGAGTCAGACTCAACTCCATGTGAAACCATTGAAGGCCTATATCCTTTGAACAGTTGTAGACATAGAAGGACTTTGGTCCTTAAATATTTAATATACCACTGTATTTTCAAAGTCAGTGTGCTGTTTCAAGGCAGTGATGAAAAATAAATTCAGCACATAGAATTTTTTTGCTGAGACATTTGATTTTATTCCCTAGTTGTGCAACTCCTGTAGTCAGTAGGCATACCTTGAGATTTTTGTTGCCTTGTCACAAATGGAATTTAATAGAAATATATGTTAAAAGGTCTTCATTCAACTCCTTTTTTGCCTCTGATAAAGAGCTTTCAGTGATTTGCTTCACTTGATCTAATTGATTCTCAAGTTTGAGGTGAAGCTTCAGTTGCTTTAAAGCTGATTACTCAGAGACATCAAAGGAAATACTTCCTACTGTTTTGGGACAAGGAATATTAAGTCTAAGGAGTTCAGTCCTTTCTCTTTGTCTTCGCAGTGTTTTCCTTACTATCACTTTCCCACTGTGCTCTTCTTTCATACCTCTGCTTACGTGGTGAACAGATAAAACACATTTTTGTAACACCATACCTAATTGTGTGGCAGAACAATGGCTCAGTGCCATATAGTGAACTAGGTAATAATTCTTCTAGTCTAGTTACTGTTTCCACTGAGAACACCACCTCCCTAGCAGCCAAGTGCCTCTTCTAGTGCTTCCGCAGCTTCTACCCTGTCTTTTTTTGCATACTATATGGAAAAATTTATTTTGCATCTCTCCAGTTCTCATCTTTTTTGAGAAGAGATACATACTTTTCTTAATATAAAGGATTGCTCCATTCCTGGTAGAATGCACTTCAACCTTTAAAGATAATTCAGATTTTAAGGGGAGGTGGCTAATACCAATATTTTTGTTTTGATTGTTATGAGTGTTATAATTTAACAAGCTGAACTGTGATGCACCTGATGTCCTAATGCCTGAATATTCTTATATGTATGGTTGATTCATACTCAGTTCAGTGAAAAGGTTACAGGAGTCTTTTTCCTGGACTTTTAAATCTAAAGGTCTTTAACCTGGACATCTAGATTTGAAAAGAAAAAAAAAGGAAAAAAAAAAACTAAAGCAAAAGTAAATTTTAATCAGTTTTTCATCAAGTAAAATTGTATTTCTAATAGTTTGTTGTGACTCATTCTGGACACTGCTGTTTTTATTTTTTTTCCATACAAAAAAAGATGAAGGTGTTTCTCTTTTATGAAGCAAATGTGTGCAGTTGCTAGTATGTAATTATTTCCCTAGAATCAGTAGAATTCAATTGTATATTTTTCTTTGACTTGTTAACTCAAACATACCAGAAAAAATACTAACAATCTGTGGCCCTGTTGAGTAACATTCTTCTCAGGAATATTTACAGGATAACAAAGTCCTTTCACACTGATGTTTCAGGACTGGATTCTGCAAAGCTTAGTAAACTTTATGAAGGCTTAAAGACAGTAGACTCTTAATATTTGAAGAATAAACTTTAGAAATCACGTGAATGGAGTGATTTAAAGGGACAAAGGATTCTTTATTTACAGAGTAACTAGCTTTTTCAAGTTAGCTTTGTCTGGCATCCCAAAGCATGTGATGAGATTTTAAAGCTCCAGTGTCAGAGTAACTAAGACTTGGTTGTTTTATGCCATCACTTCAGTCATAAACATAAGGCTGTCAATAGACTGTACACACAGTCTACTGGACTTCTCTGCTTTGGGTATGCTGTGCATGCACATGAATTTCAGAACTCTGACCTGGGAGGAAAAATGTATACATATAGGTATAGATGTCTGCAAGGTGGCCTAAATTCTGTTGGTGCACTGAAATTCAGAGTGCCTTGGGGATAGTCTTCACAGAGATTTTTGCCCCAGACTCTCAAAATGTTAAAGTGCAATAAATATGCCTGAAATATTACTGAAAGTCTCATGCTTACAAACCAGTAAATAGAACCTTTTGTTCTTATTTCCCATGGAAGATATTTTCTACAAAGTAGGTAACAGTTTTTAAAATAATGAAAAAAACTTTATTTTCCTTTAGGAAAAGAAAATTAAATAGAAGATCCTCTTGCTATTTTGGGGAAGGGAATTGTTTCTCTCTAACCTCAGTTCATTTAATACTAAACTCATGAGCAACACAACAATTCAAATATTCGGATTTTTGACTTATTTAATTATCCAATTTTTTCTATCTTCAGAGTGCTTATAAAATGGCATATTTCAACTGTTTCTTTCTTTAGAAACATGTACATGTTGGAGAATTTTTAAGTTAGATCCTGTAGGGTTGCAATATACTGAATTCTTACCACTGATTTTTGGTGTTACTCAGATGCACAAACTTGGTTCATGTTTTCTTAAGTCCTTTGACAATTATTAGAAATAAGCTGCCTCAGTTCTCTCATATCCAATGCTAAATGCTGTACAAATACAATGATAAGTCAATTCTGGGAGTTAATTTGGATTGAAAAGAGCAAATTACAATAAAAATGGGAAGTGGAGGTGCTAATTCAAGGGAACCTTAATCAACATTTAATCTTGCTAACAAGATTAAATGTGCAAGGAATTTTTCAAGGCCAGTGTGCAACTTGGTAGTCAACTGGTGTTTTACCTTCCTTTTGACATAGTTTGTTAAACAGCTGGCAATTTGAGCTTATAGTTTCCTTGTGAATTACCAGTAGAAAATTTGTAGTGTGGAAGACTTTCTTATAAAATTATTTAAATTATTTAATTTTGTTGTTTTGGAATTTAATAGTGTTTCTTTTTGTTCTCATTTGTTTCTTCAGACATTTGTGAATGATGTGAGGATTCCAGAACAGACATACATCACTCTGAAGTTAGAAGATAAATTGAGATTTGGATATGATATCCTTGCCATAAAAATGCAGTGTTGGGATGCACTTTTCTTGTTAGAAGTATGGTTGTGTTAAGTGTTCTCATTGCTACAAAAATGCCTATATTAGAGAAAATCTCAGGGTTTAGGATATTCTACCTAAATAAAGTACATTTCATTCTCTCACTGCAAGAAACCTTAACTTTGAATTACGATTTAGAACATAACGTGTATCTTCTGTGTTGCTAAAAAGTACTACTTTTGTTTGAGGCAAATACACAAATATTTGTATCATATGTAGTTGTATACCAGCAGATAAGATAAGATTATAATTAATTATTCAGCAAACCACTGAATGAAAAAAAAAAGACTTGTATTATTAAAACACTAAGGTATCCACTCAGTGTTCTGTTTACATATAGTAAATAACTTCATTCGCTTTGATGAATATGGTAATGTTACAGTATCCTAAGAGTGACATATTTTAAAAGCTGTCACCATTCTAGCAGCATAATGGGCTGCACAATTATTACTCTTCTGTGAAATCCTCTTGTGAATTCAGAGTTTTTCAGTACTTTCCTTATCATTTCCTACATACTAATCTTTTTACTGTGGTCAGGGGAGAGATGAGAGTCCCTGAAGAAGCACTTAAGGTAACAATGTGCAGTTCCTGGATGTTTTTTTGTCAATGTACACTTATTATAATATAGAGGGGTTTTTTTCTCACTCTTTGAGGGTTTGTGTTTTATTCTCTATTTAATGTCATGTAGCATGAAAAATTCTCAAGCCAACTCCAGTTATCCCAAAAATCTTCAGAGGCAGAAGGATCGAAACAAAGCAGCTCAAAAAGTTCAGAGTCCAAGGTAACCGACTCCACAGCTGAAGTGCACCACAAAAATACAGAAGCACTGAAATCTGAAGAAAAATCAATGGGTAAGGATCATTCTTTTGTTGCAGAAACACAAAAGCTTGGAAAGGATGCTAATTTGCTTCAGTAGGATGATTGTGAAATTCTGTGGACAGTAAAAGTTTCACATATATGAACATTTAACCATAGTTTAGATGTAAATAATATTTTTGGCAGTTAATTTCTACATGTTAAGAAAATTTTTAAAGAGAGATTTGATCGGCATGTATAAGATTTTTGCATGTCTCTTTGCCCAAATCATAAACTTGTAGCATTTGTGGCAGGAAATTGCTTTTTTTTTTGCAGTTTAAGTGAAAGTATTTGTTCAAAAACAGTTTGTACTTTTTACTGTTACCAAGTGCGCTATTTTTCATTTGATTGGTTTGGGTTTTTTTCCCTTTTTAAATGGGCAGGAGTTCTGTTTGTTTGTTTTGAAGTTCCTAGCATTCTTTGTTTGATGTTTCAGGATATAACCTTAGTATTCTATCGTGGTTTAAACATTTGTAGATACTGTAGTTTCAGGCTTGTTCCTACACCATCGTTCATATTTATTTAATGTGTTATGGTAGCTCTGCTGTGGTTGTCTTAACTTCATGTGGGTTGTGCTTCACCCAGTTCTGTGGCCCCAGTATGGGAAGGGTTTGGACCTGTTGGAGTGAGGCCAGAGGAGGGCCCAAAAGATGAGCAGAGGGCTGGAACAGCCAGGCTGCAAGATGGAGTTGTTCAGCCTAGAGAAGGAAAGGCTCCAGGGAGACCTCATAGCAGCCTTTCAGTACCTAAAGGGAGCTGGTCAAAAAAGAGGGAGAGCGTATTTTACACAGGCAGCTGGTGATAAAAGACTACCTCTGATAGTTTTAAACTGAGAGAGGAGAGATTTTGATTAGATGTTAGGAAGACATTTTTTACTATGAGAATAGTGAGCCACTTGAACAGGTTGTCCAGAGAGTTTGTGGATGTCCCATCCCAGAGGATTCAAGGCTTTGAGCAAACTGATCTGGCAAAAGATGTTCCTGCCCATGGCAGGTCCCTTCCAACCCAAACCATTCTCTGATTCTCTGATGAGCTTCTGCATGAGGCTTGCTGAACTATAGTGGATATAACCAAAAGAATGAGAAAAGGATCAGGTATTGTTGTTTCCTTAATATGAAAACAACTATGTCTGATTTCTAACCTGATCAGGGCTCAATAGTTTTGTTTAGGTTTCTTCTATTTTTCACTTCAAAAAATTCTCTTCCCCACATACAGGATTCTGTGGTATACTTAATTAACCTGTTCGTTTTGTTGTCTAATTCAGCATCTTGTTAAAGGTATATAAAGAAGCACAATGGGGGTTTTATCCTCACCTTCTGTTTTTTTCACTCTTCCAAAACTAACAGTCAAGGATAGGGATTAATATTTGAGTGCAACATCTCAGAAGCTTTTTTGGGATTGATTCTGTCACTGTTACTATATAAATGCACATCTGCTCATTATTGCTAATTCAGTGCACAGGAATAGAATTATGGGGTGGTTTGGGTTGGAACAGAGCTTAAACATCACTTAGGTTGCACCCCCTTGCCATGGCCAGGGACACCTTGCACCAGACCAAGTTGCTCAAAGCCTCATCCAGCGTGTCCTGGAACACTTAAGGGATGGGGCATCCACAAATTCTCTGTGTAAACATCAGGTTTTTTTAAAAAAATTAATATGGACTAAGGCCTAATGCTGTGTAAAAAGGAAGTACTTAATGTCTTAAGATCATGCTGAAACCTTTGACATGGCTATGAAATCATCTTTGGAATGCAAATGTATAAAATACTGAAAAAAATGTTGATATTCCTAATCGGAAAAGTAGCAGACAGGCTCCTAAGATAGATTTTAACATATGATATTTTATTATAGAAAGACTCTTTAAAATACATTCAGAACATCTGAATGACACTAGAATAGCTAAATCTCTGTAAGGCAAAGTATTCTTCCAAAAGATAAGATCAAACCTAACCAAGCCAATTTATCATCAGGTTAGAAATCTCAGTTAAATCTGTGGGTTTTTTCTTATTTGATTTTTGCATTTAAACATATTTAACCACGTGTATAGCACTTGTACTATAATTTAACTGATACCTTTAAAAAAACGCCCAACCTGTAAAATTGATTGTGCTCAGTAATGTTTTACACATAAGGTAACTTTCAGCACACTGTAGTAGCTGTCAGCAACTTGGAACCTTGGCAACATTGCAAAATCTGATCAGTTTTTCATGCAGTGAGTTCAGATTTCATTGAAAGGTCAGTGTGGATAAGTATGAGAATCTTACACAAATAGCAGCAAACAGCTTCTAGGAATGTTCTTCTGTCTTGATGACATCAAACTGAAAGAAGAAATAATATGTACAGAGATATCAGGGTAACAATAAGAGGTGGCGGCTGCCTTTGCATAAACATTTGTGTCAGAAGTTTTGATCAGGTGATTAGTAAGCTTTTATATTTAGAACCCAGATCAGTTGTCTGGCCTCCAAGTTTGTTTTGTATTTAGACAAATGCATGCAACCATTTCACTTCAGCTTCCCGGAGAAATGATCCAAGCAAATTATTTCCTCTTCATGTGATTTTAACCTAAATATCACAGCTAAACAGAAAAGTTATTTCCTCTGCTTTGGCTGACTTTATAGATATTTCTGCCATGCCTCGTGGGACACCTTTGTATGGACAACCAGCCTGGTGGGGTGAAGATGAAGCTGATGAAAAAGGTGGTTGTAAGCCAGATAGCAAGCATGAAAAAAAAATGCCTGAGACAGGGGCTTCAGGTAAGTTTGTCTTCTTATTTTTGGGATCTTCTTTCTCTTTACTGAACTGTATATATTCTGAAATAGGGAACTAAACAGATGTTGTAAGTTTCACAATGTGCATAGATTAAAGCCAATTAAAAGGTAAGGTAGTTGAAGAATATGTTTTTGTGAGAAACTATGCATTTACAGAGATCAGTTTCACATATAATGTGTCAGTTTTCTAGCATATAACATAATCTTCTATCAGTAAATATAACAAATACATTAACATATACATAACAAATAACATTACCTGAACCAGTGTGTCTTTTTTTTTTTAGTTTAATCCATATCTGTCATTTTATATGCATAGGAGTATTTTATTGAAATAATTTCTGAAAATAAATGGTGGTTTTTATATTTGCATTTGACTTTTAGCTATATAAGGTTATCTGTACTAACATTCTCTTCTGTAATTCAATAATGCTGTATTAGTAGGAATTGCATGTCATGGTTCTTGAAGTAAAGATTTGTGTAGTCTAAAATTAAACTGGTAATGTTTATTCCTCTGTAATACAGACCATTTTATTATTTAGCTTGTCTAGACACAGTATGTATTGCCAGAACTTCAATCTCAGTACCTATAATTAGGCTTTTATATCTATCGTCAGGCATATAAATAAAGTAACTGCTATTCTAATAAAGACAGTAACTTAAAACGTATTCAAGTTAGGACAAAATTCAGCCATGTTTATTTAGCACTTTAGACACACATTTAAAGTCCAACAGTTTTAAGTTTGCAGTTTTTCAAAGTATTTTAATTGAGGTCAGAATTTCTCTTTTCCTGTCATGGTACTTGCCTTGGTTAACATGAATCATGTTTTGCAGGAGCTGGAGTGCAGTCTAAAAACATAAATCAAACTAAATGAATGCTTCAGGGTAGTGAAGGCAAGATCTTTGGAATTAACTTTTTACCATAGCCTTTTTAATGACCTCTTTCATATTATTTTAAAGTTATTATTCAGACAGTAGAGTAAGTCTATTAAGCTTTGGACTATTATAGATAAAGCAGATAAAAACATTTAAACTAGTTTCCCCTCATTAAATATAGTATTATTGAAAAGTTATATGCTGAAGTCTGTGGTTTTTATGCAATCCCATGCCATTAACAAGGCAACACAAGATGCCAGCTTATATTTGGTAGTGTGCTTGTTCTTATTTTTTATAATTTTAAATTGCTTTTTCAGAAGAATCAAATTGCATCAAATGGTTTACATGCTGTTGTATTTTTTTATCAAGAGATTTTTCAGGAGATGATCAGTGCTTTTATCTTAGTTCCTGAGCTCCAAGAAAAATAAGATTCCAACTTTCACTCAAACTTATCATGGAGATGCCATCTGTTTCAGTAGTAGACAAAATTAAGTTTGTTCTAGACTCAAGTTCAGTAATGTGGATATTTTTGACATGATTTGCTTAGTAAAGTCATCATTAGGTAAATGATGAATAGAGAAAATAGATTAATATTTTCTAAATTATTTAAATTTGTTTGTTTTTCATTTATATACTATACAAAAACTAAACTTAGGCCCAAAGCCTTCTTGGCAAGTACATTTTGTCCTTTAAAAAAAAGATTATAAATCCCTTTTAGTTATGTTGTTGCTTTTGTTTTGCCATGAATGTATCTCCTATGAATAGTATTGATCTAACAAGAGTATAAGAATAGCTTTTATTTCCTCAAACTGAAATACTCATAAATCTGCAGGAATGGAATTCAGTTTGAAAAAGCACACACTAAACAAAAGCTTATGTGAAAGCAAGACACTGCTGAGAAAAATCCCAAACCCGACATTTTTGCAAAACCATTCAGTTTGTGAGGATGTAGAATTAAAATCCTGTGTATACACAAATTATTTGTCTATCATGATCTCCCAGTCTCTGAGCAGACATTAATTGTATGTTCTGCTAGTCTGGTCTCTCAGAGAGTCTGAGAAGATATACTGTATAAGAGTTGACATTCCCTGACACTTCTACAGTCTCAGAACACTGTGTCTATGTAGAAGTGAGCAAAAGACATTCTGAATGTTTTCATGCAATTATAAAATCATAAGATTTTGGGGCTGCTTTGGCCTACAGTTCTATGAAAAGATGAACTTCTTTTCAACAAGTTATTATGTATTTTCTTCAAGCACTTAGGTTTTATAATATAGATGAATATAGTTTTAGGAAATCAATATAAAGACACACTTGTATGAAAGAAAATTGGAAACTTCAGAAGACTGTCATGCTTGGATATTTTAAAATTTTAAGCTAACTTTATTAAAAATGTTCAAGATTGGTGCAGCTAATTATTCTTTTGTGAATAAATTGTATTAAATGTTTAAAACACTGATCTGGGACGTGCTTTTTAATATACAATGCCTAAAAGTAAGTACATTACAGGTGAATTCTTAAACTAAATCAAATCAGTAAGTCAGATAACATTTTAACAAAGTAATCCTATTAAAAATCTGTGTCATGCTTTAATGATTTATTGCATGATTATTTATTGAATACAAAAGAAGACTTGAATTCTAAGAGATGGGGTAAGGTTTAATGAGGAGATTGAAGTGAGAGATTTATTTCTGTTAAGCCAACTATAGATAATTACTCTTTACAGTCTCAAGTTAATAGGATTATTTCAATGTTACTATATTTCTACGACAACAGAAATTCACTAATGAAAGTTATTTACAAACAGAGTAGACTAGCCTGGAAAACATTGAAAAGAAAAATCCTTTCTACATTTTTCAGACATACGTAATGCTCTAATTCAATGATCCAGAGATCTACTAGTCTGTATAAAATGAACAGTTGTATGTACACCTCTGGCATGACTTTATGCTGCAGCTGTTAAATGTCTATGTTATTGACAGGTTTATTGGCTGTGTAATTATTATTACTGCCATGTGTTACACTCTCACTTCCTAGGATAATGAAAACTCTGCTGATCTTACTTGTAGTTGTAGAATTTTATGTCATTTATGCCTTTACCAGAAATCTAAGAAAAGACAGAAATAGGTTTTTAAGAAGACTTCAGGAATCTAAAGTAAATCTTTCCACTTGGCAAAAATTTTAATTCCAGCATTGCATGAGAATATGTCAGATTCAACATTCCTTGCATTTAAGAAACAGTGTCATTTTCAGGTAAAGCAGGCTGACAGTTATTTGAGAAATACCAGTGTAATCAGTGTGTGTAGGAGGTTACACACATTGTAACGTGTGATGCTTAATCAGCAGTATTAGCAGTTAAGTTCCTAGAAGTTTATTCTAGAATTTTGATGAGCTTTGAAATATGTGCAAGTGCTGCATATAAGGCTTGCTTGGCAAAGCTCCTACAGCAAATGTGCACAGTATGTCATGGAGAGCTTACAGAACTCTAAAGACCCATCACATTAATACATTTAAGTAAGATTAGTTTTGTCCTTTTTTTTCACTTAAACTCCTTTAAAGAAGGTAGTTAAATGATTTATTATGAGAGATGGGCATTTATATACAGTACTGGTTTATATTTCTATTTTGAAAGAGCAATTCTGATATTTTTTCATAAGACTGGTTTTATAAGCATTAAAAAGACAAAGATTTTCATATTCAATGCTAGGTGAATCATATTTAAAAGTTTACTTCAGCTGCAAAGCAAAAACCCCCAAAAAACTAAAATATAAGTGGGAAATAAAAAGTAGGGATATGAAGAGAAAGGAAAAAAAGAATTTCTATTAGTTATTTGAAAGCACTGAATTCAGCTTTTTTTATTACACATACCATTGCACAGTGCCAAATAAAAAGCTAACATTGACAATATTTTGGGGTATTGTGTAAATATGATTTTTTGACTGTTTCTTATACCTACTGCAAATAAATATATTGCTTCAGGTTTACAGACATGTTTTACAGGAAGTGCTTTGTAAATTTCAGATAATTTTCTTTTACCAATTTCATTCTTAAAATTGTATTTATAAGGCAGAAAGAATTACTAAAAATCTGAAGATTGTGCAAAATATTTTCTGAGATGTTCTGTCATTGTAGATGATGATATATTAATATACAGAGGCAGTTTTTTGCATATCTGAATAGCACTGACATCTATGATTTTTCTTGTCCAGGTCAGCAAGTAAAATGTTAAAATTCTGGCTACTTGTGTCTGTAACTTGAGAAATAAGACTTAAACCCAGAAAGTCCTAGAAAGTGTAATTGATTCTGCTAATGTCACAAAGTGAATGTTGCATTTCCAACGGTCATCTCTGAATATAATAGAATAGAATAGCATAGAATAGAAATCATTAAGGTTGGAAGATACCTTCAAGATCATCCATTTGAAGCACCCGCCGAGCACTGTAACTGCTAAACCATCACCCAGTGCCACATCCAGATGCCTCTTGCACACCTCCGTGGATGCTGACTACATCATATCCCTGGGCAGTCTATCTCAATGCCTGACCACTGTGACAGTGAAAAAATTTTTTTCTGTGTATAATCTGAATCTCCCTTGTTTCAGTTTAAGGCCATTTCCTCTGGTCCTCTTGCTCCAGGCACTGTAGAACAATCCAGCCCCACCTCACTACAGGCTCCTTCCAGGTGGTTGTAGAGAGTGATGAGATCCCACCCGAGCTTCCTCTCCTCCAGACTAAGCAAACCCAGCTCCCCCAGTCATTCCTCACAAGATATGTACCCTAGTAAAGGATCTCTCTCTGAATCTGCCTTTGGTTAAGGCTGTGGTTTGCCAGATATTCCATAGTTTCCTTCCTAGCCTCTCCTAGACTCATTTCAATCATAGTATCACTGCACCTGGGTGGCAGCTACCAATTATTGCTTCCTTGCTTGCCTTGTAAAAACAGTTGCTCTGTTGTGTTTTGCCACTCAGGATCTTTGAAGAGCGAGAAGTCCTTTTTTACAGATAATCCTGCTACTTTTTCTGCCCCTTTTGTTTTAGTCTTGCCAGTTATGAAATCCCTTCAGTCCCTGAAGAGACTGAAGTTCACAACCTACCCAAAACTTGCAATTGCCTTTCTTGCTATACATATACTATGCTTGCTCTGGTTTAAAAATTATATAGCGGTGAAAACCACTATCTTCAGTATTTGCTTGAAGGTTATCTCTTAAAGGTGTCGGTATTTAGTCTGATATATAATTTCCTTCATCTTGGCAGATGACTTTTTGTAGTAGGATTTCAAAGGTAAGGCTGTTTTATAAATTACTCTGTAATATTTAGAAAGCTGTAAGGACTTGCATTTGATGTCTGTGAGAAAAATATTGAAGGGTGGTTCAGATCAGGATCTATATTAATTTTTTGCTTCATCATTTTCTGTTTCTTATTCTAGACAATTCTGATGCATTTAACTTTCCTAAAAATGCACTTCTTTGTACGAAAAAAGTACTTCTGTAGTTTTTAACTCTGTTTTTGGAACACGCCTGTGGTCTAAAAAATACTTCTGACTGAAAATAGGATTCTTCTGTAACTAAAATTAACTTATATTTCAGTTATTTTTATTTATATAATTGTTTAAAAATTTTCTAGTTTAGTAAAATTTTCTATTTAGTTGTAGTTCAGTTTCTCACTTCTTTTGATTAAACTCTCTCAATTTAAATTCAAGCTATATACTAGCATCTGTTTAATGAAAAATATTGGAATCAAATACTGTGCATATTATGATAGTATAAACAGTTAATTTGAAATGTTAAATTTGGTGTAGACAAGTTTCACACAAATTTTTTTATGACGTCCATCAATGCTGGCAAGCCAGTGTGAGAGATCCTCTCATTGCTATACATCTGATGCAATTTGCCTACTGTCTTACCATTTTCAAAAGATGGTAATAAACCAGGTATTTCATAATTACTGAAAAATACTGTGTCTTGTGTGACCAGCAGAATGCTCCTGCCTTGCCCAAAATTAGAAATATTTCTCAAAACAAAGTCTTAGCCAGTTACCTTCTTTGAACAAGCGTTGAACACTATATCTGGCTTAATTATTGTCTACAGGAATTACATGATATTGTCAACTTGAAGTTCTGAGTAGAACCACGTGGGGGGAAAAAAATGTTGTCTGAATTGTTTGTGGGGTGGATGACTCTTCTTTTCGGTGACTGTGTTTCATATTTTAAGGATCCAAGCTCTAGATTTGATCTTGCCAGAGCTTGATCCATTCCAGCTTGTTAGCTACATGAAACAAATGGAGAGTTTACCTAAAGGCTAAGACCTGCAAAGTGTGATTTTTGTTTATTTCTGTATATTTTCTATATAAACAGAGAAGATTTTTAATAACCGTCGCATCAGTAGAATAGATTCATTCTGTATTGTGTGTCTGCTGGGATAAGTGTTTTCAGGAATGATATTAAAAAGGCATTCTTTTCCCAGTGAGAGGAGTAGTGAGGTGCTATTGTAGTACCTGATAACTCCCTCATAGACATAAGGTAGCTGACAGTGCAATGAAAAGAATTAGCTAGGGGATTCTTGAAATCCAACAACACAATAGAAAAACCTGTCTGAATTTTGAACATGTTTTGAATTTCTAGCAGCTACTGGTGGGAAAAAAAAATTAAAACTTGTTTGTTACCTGCATTGGAGTAATTTTATCCAATGGCTATCCAAACATGACAGTAATCAAGAATGTGTACTGTTCTTGTTTTCATTCAATAACACCTTTTTGTTTTACTTTTTCAGGTATTATTCTTTCCCTTAGTTTATTTCTCTGTATCACACAACCTTTTTTTTTTTAATATTTTTAACCTGTTCATAAATCCTCACAAGAAATGTGCTTGTGAGGAGCAGCACAGGTGCATTATTCCATGTTTCGTCCTTTACCCCTTAAATTCCTGACTTCAGTATAAATGGTTCTATTGCTATCTTATTATCTTATTGCATAATAGTTTAATACACAAATACTAACTTCCTCATCTGATATAGGGTTGCTTTTTTTCAGTACCTCAAATCAATTAGTTGCAGTCTTAATTCTTTACTTGTCAACTGAAATGATATCTTAAACATCTTAATGTGCTCTATGATAAAGTGCTTCAGAACTAATTCAGAATTCTTTTGCTGGAATCCAAGTTGCCATTGCTGCTAAGGTTTCAAGTTTCTGTTACTTTTAGCACATATCTGCACCAGGTATTTTGGCTGACTCGGTAGTTCATAAAATGCAGTCATAAGGTTTGTTTTCTTATAGGCACATTGGTACCTTTGCTGCAACCACAGGAAGTTTTAGCCTTCATTTAGGCTATACAGTGGAACTTGGAATTACTACCCTGTGCTTTTTCTAATTTCTCTTTTAGCCAGTGAGAGCATGGCTTGCTAACATTCTGCATGCTTCCTCCAGCTATTGTTCCTTTTTCTGTTCATGTACCTACTATGGCAACAAGTAATATAAGAGGGCATGACAATAGGATTTAGCTTGATTCTTCTATCTTTTGTAGAAACACAGTCTTTGAATTCCAAAACACTTTCCAGTGCTTAGCAGTGTTTAACTTTTCAAGCCAGAATTAATGTTTATCTTGCATTAATGTGTGAATTATTTTTGTGAAGAATTTGGCCAAACAAAATTATGTTTTCAATCGACTGGAGGAAATGGAAGATCATTAGCACTTGTTTTGGGAGCACCCCGATTGGATGTTTTTTCCAATAGATTGGAATTGTGATAATGATCATCTCAACAACTTTGCAATTTTTATTTGCCTGTTTTCCATATTCTAAAAATATTTTGCATGCAGTTTGACAAATTCTAAATGAGCTTTTTGCCACTTTACGCTTCTCAACAGCTGAAGTACAAACTGCCTTTTCATTCATACTTTTTATATGCAATTCTGGAACTATTTTTCCAGAGCTACAGTGCTCAATCTACTCCACAATCTTACTGTTCATTACAGAAGTTACTCAAGTGGCCTTTACAGGAGTTGAGAAACTTCTTGAAGAGCCTGAAGTTCCCAAATATTGTGAAATCTGTTTTTTTTTTGTTGTTTTTCCTAATAGGATGCAGCACAGATGTCAAGCAATCTGAGGAGCAATCTGCATCTGCAAGTGAAGAACTTTATCCTTTCTGCAGGGAGCCCAGTTATTTTGAAATCCCTACTAAAGAATGCCAGCAAGCTTCACAGGTAGCAGAGAGCACTATTCATGAAATTCCCACAAAAGATACCCAAGGCTCCCACGCAGGAGCTTCAGGGCACGCTTCCTTTACCATTGAATTTGATGACAACACTCCAGGAAAAGTAAAGATCAAAGATCACGTGACAAAATTCACGTCGGAACAACGTCACAGGTCGAAAAAGCCTTCTTCCTCCAGTGGTCAGGACCTGCCAGGGCTTCAGACAGTGATGATGGCTGCTGAGAGCAAAGTAGCAGATTGGCTTGCACAGAACAATCCTCCGAGAATGATATGGGAGCCAACGGAGGAGGACTCCAAAAGTATTAAGAGTGATGTTCCAGTTTACTTGAAGAGGCTGAAAGGTAAAGTGAATAATTCCAGCTATGCTTAATTTTGAAAGCAGCAATTCCTCGCCAGCATGCAGTCAGAGGATCCCTGAGCCCATGTGGAGTTCAGATCAAATCACAGATACTCCACACGTGTGCAAGGATCTGGGCTTGGAAATTTTATTGCTGAATTAAGTTGTACAAAGAGCATAAGAAACCAAGTGCTGAATCATTTTACAATCAATATGCTACTTGGAGATGTTCTAGTCTGGCTGAAAATATTTAAACACTGATCTTGAAAAAAAAAAAGGAAAAAACCCAAGATTTAGTTAAACTTTATATATCTCATTTTTTCTCATGAAGTACTTTAAAAACATGAATTGCTTTTTGAATCAAAACTCTGAAGTTCAATTTATGCCTTTAGCAACTCTTTCAATAGCATATCTTCTGTGATTATTTGTGTGTTCTAAGAAAATAATTATGGCAAAGAATACATTATATACTCATTCTACTTATATAGATCATGTTTTGTGGAGTCAAGTTTGAGTCAGGAATCAGACATAAAGGAAGAGCTTCAATTTTTATACTCACCTTGTGGACTATTGTATTCATATGAATGCTGCTGTTGAATGGAATTCCAGGTGATCATACATGTTAATTTATTGCAGACAGTGACATTTCAAATGAAGTTAAATAAAATGTTACACATGACAAGTGTACTTTCTCTTGAGTGTCACTTAATGGGATAGAGAAGCAGATAGTCTCAATGTTCAGATGAAGATTCCTGTACCATTCAAACTTTCATATTGAAAACTTCTGATGAACTTTTTCAAGTCTCTCTTATTTTCCACTTTTAATTTCAGCTGGTTAACCCTACAATTCTCATTTTCCTTGGGTCTGCAACAGTATCACATCTAGTTTGTAAAGCATCTGGGACTGGGTACAACATTCTTTGCCTTATTGATCAAAAGTCTGGTTTTTCAGGCTGACCCTTTCAAACTAAGCTAAAAATAAAATTCTGAAAGCAGAATTAGATTAACTAAAGATTAATTAATTTATGCTGGCATAAAGATAATAGTATCTTATTTCTTCTGGTATAAATCACATTCTTTGGCATTCATGTAAATGTATTACATTCATGAACATTCTTTAACATACTAGCCATGACACTTTGATTAATAGAAGGGTCTTTGTTTATAAGTCTTTTCTGGACAGAAACTCCTCAAAGTCTGATTAATTTTCATCTGAAAGGTATATGGGATGCATATGGCCATAATAAATATCTGAATTTTGTAATCTTCTATGGCCTGTTTGTGTTGTCATTCATTAGTTGTATTTTTAGATAGTAAATATAACTAGGTGCTTTGAAAGTTTGATTTTTTAAAAAAACTCAAAGCTTTTTTTTTTCTCCTCAGCCTTTTCGTATAGTATTTTGTACTGAAGTCCCACTGCTAAAATTAGACTCTATGACTTTCACTGTGATGTTGATACTGCTTTATTATTATTTGGAAATATATGAATCATCATAGAATTTTTGTAGGCACTATTCTAACAAGTAGAAAATAGGAATGTAAATTGGGGTTTCAGCTGTGTTTTCAGTAGTGTCAGTCTGATAAGTAAGATTAGCCAATATGTAATTATTTTTTAATTGAATAGTAGCTGCATATTCTAACTATTTAAATGAGAAAACCTTAAAAAAAAGCTAACTTCTTGAGAATCAAAAATACAGAAACTGGACATTATATATATATATGTATATAGAAGCAGAATTTGATCTAAAAGAGTTCAGAGAGGATGAAAGTGTTCCTTCCCAGGTACTGAGCTAAAACTTAGGAACATTGATGTTTTCGTTGTACATGAGGTTGCTCTCTGTTAAATAAACTTACTATGTGTAAGTATCCAGCCTTCCGTACATTTTCAGGTATTGTTGCAAAGTACATCTTTAGGTGTATGTATGATTTATGAAATATGTAATCCTTATTAATACATCTCAGAGTTGTTCGTGGAATGAATAAGTAATAACAACCATTTTACATGTACAAATCAGATGCTGAGTGGAGTGAATTAAGGAAAAACTCATCGCTCTTCTTGGAAAGAGTAATAAAGAATTCAATCCAAGTTTAAGTAGACATTTCTCATTATAAACTGTTGTAAATGTGAGAGGAATCCAGCAATATGAACTGTGTCTCATTTTCCAGTGTCGTAAGGCCTTTATTCAGGTTTTCTTTTTTCCTCTTAACCCTGCCTGGAATGGGTCACTAACCATTTGTAATCAACTGTCTCTGTAACAAAACTGATATAATTCAAAAACATACTATAGTACAGCTGGTAAAATACTGGCTTTTTTATGTCACTGATAAGTATTCACAGACGAGAATATTGGGGAAAGTATACTTCAAATGCAGTGCTGTTACTGATCAGTTTCTAAAATGTTTCATTGTTTGACTTGTAGCAAGTTGATTGCATTTCTAGGAACTGTACCAAATTTGCAGAGCCAGGTACTGTAAGCTGTTGGAGTTTAAACAGAAATCCACTTTGAAATAATTTTCTTCCTAGTTTGCTGCTTTGCTTTTTTGTTGGTGTAATGCTGGGGTCTTTCTTTTGTTTCACTGTGCTGTATAATGTTTTGCTTTGCTTGTAGGGAATAAGCATGATGATGGAACACAAAGTGATTCAGAAAATATTGGTGCACACCGGCATTACAGTAAACGGGCAGCACTTGAAGAACACTTAAGGCATCATCATACAGAGCTGAAAAAGTCACACCAGAAAGTCCATTCCACAGAAAAGCAGCAAGAGCAAGCTGGTTTGAGTCAGACTGCCTTTATGATTGAGTTTTTTGATGAAGACAATCCTCGCAAGAGACGTTCTTACTCTTTTTCTCAGAATGTAGGAGCTCTATGCCCAGAATCTCCATCTCCAACATCTCATGCACGAGCTGAAAGAGTGAAACCTGCATCAGCAGAAAAAGTCCATTCACCTGTGCAAGCTAGCTCATCACATTACAGAGCAGTACATGCTGTTCATGCCAAACATCTAAACCAGAAATCAGAAGAACCCTCTGCTGCATTACCTGCCTTACAAGCTGCATTGTTAAGGAGTTCAGGAAGCCTTGGCCATAGGCCTAATCAGAACCAGGAGATGGACAAAAAGTTGAAGAGCCAACATATTTCTGCTGCAACTGAAAAGGACAATGAGGATGACCAGAGTGACAAAGGTACTTACACTATTGAGCTGGAAAATCCCAATCCTGAAGAAATGGAAGCCCGCAAAATGATTGACAAGGTGAGAAACCTGAAATGCATTCTGATGTTATGAGTGTTATGGGATGTGTGGGCAGCTCTCTACCACTTTAGTTCTGCTTATTTAAGCTGCTGCAATAACACAAGTTTTAAAATATGAAATGTTGTAAGAGCAGCAACAGGCATTTGGTAAGTAGAAGATATTATTAAACATTATTAAACATTATTCCTTGTTTCATACTGCTGTTGTCTTAAAGTTTGGTAGTTTTAATGTGTTTCCAAAATATTTCAATACTGAAAAAATACCAGGCACCAAAAATCATTTACCTGGTATTTTTATGAGGGTGGTTTATATTCCTGTGGAAATATTCACTTGTTCTTGAAAGCCTGTTGTCTCTAGTTTTCATTACATAAATTGGTTGCATCCAAATTATCATATAGATACAGATTGCAAATGTTTTCTATACTTATTTTAAAAGTATATTCAGTAACAGTAACTTATTTGTCAGCTATAAAGAGTAAGTATAAAAATGCTTTGATTTTCCAAATGTATGGAATGGTTTTTATATGATAGCAATGTATATGTCTTGGTTTACTTATTGGTAACAATAGAAATATCAATAACAATAAAATAGTATTTGCAGTTTAAAAACTGTAAAGAATAACTGTTCTTTGGATTCAACAGGAAGATATGGATGGCAGAAGCTATGTTTAATCATGTTGCTTAACATGGCTTGATTGGATTTTTTTTCTGGTTTTCTTGTGTTTTCCTAGGTAATCTGTTATGGTAGAATTCCTGCATCCAATTCTAGCCTAGGATTTTGCTAATTTAATAGGAAATTAATCACTTAATTTTTTTCAGAATTATCTAAGGATTCATTTGCATGTATAAAACTTTTCAAAGCTGAAGAAACACATCAATATATTTAGAATTAATTTTGGCTAGTGTTGAATACTGTTTTTTGCAAGACAAGCTAGCTTCACTGGTTTGATTTTGTAAAAAAATTCTGAAGTAGTGGGGAAATGGAACATTTTATTCTAGATGGTTTTCTTTTAAAAAAGGTGTTTATGGAGCATTTGGAAACAGGGATTAAAGTAAAGGGTGTCACCTTCAACAAAATAATAAAGATAGTAGTTTCACCTCTTACAGATCCTGAAAAGGAAACTTTTGATTTCTTTGAATCAATATTCAAAAAACAACTGGGAACTAAAAGCATTCCAAATGAAACAAGTAAATATTAAAGAACTACAAATTTCTTCATTTATTCTCAAATTATAAATCTTCAACTAAATTGCATCAGAAAATTTGTAAGTTGAGTTTTAGCTAAATATATTAGTTCAACAGGACTTTTTGTGAAACCACATGAAGTAATAACATTTGGAAATAGACAGTTTATGTACTTGATAGAAGTGTTAGTACTGTCTAATATTTATAATCATAGAATATGCTGAGTTGGAAGGCACCCATTGGGATCATTGAGTTAAACTCTCAGCCGTACATAGGACATTCCAAGAATCACACCCTGTGCCTGAGAGCGTTAATAAAATTTCAACTTTTTTGCAGCCTTCAGTACCTGTTCTGATTATCTAGTCAGTTCTTCGTTTGAAACAAATCTCTCCTGTTACAGGAGAGATTCAGGAATAGGAAGTGAGTGGAAGCCTTAAAAATGATAGTGAAGTATTGCTTAGTAATCTTAGTGTTATATAAAAGCTTTTGGGTATCATAAATTTCCCTTACTGCTAACTTTAAATGTGTCACCACTAGGTATTAACGATTTACTGTGAAGTAAAGCAGACATGTTTTTTCTTCAAGGTCTTCTGTATCATTTCACTTAGTATCTGTGTTGAAATCTTATGAACACTATATTTTACGCCCAATTCAAAGAGCCCTGCTATGCAGTTCTTATTTGATTTGGTAATATGAAGTAGTATGATAGTATTTTTATGAAGTGCAGAAAAAACAGCCAACGAAGAAAATCTAAACCAAATGGAAGCCAAAAGCTGAGATCAGCTTTGCTTCCCTCCTATTTTAAATTGCTAATGCTTTGGATAATCTTATTTTGCCAAAGAAGGGTAAGGTATAAGACAAGGACTTTTGTTATCCTATTGACTCCTGTGCTTCTTTATTGAGGATTTAAGAGAGTTACTGGTATACATCTTATCAATTATTTCAGTATAACCACTTTCATTATTGGCAAGTCAGTCCTGTTTTCTGAGTACTTACTATGCCTGCTCACTTGAGTCATTTAAGTGTGTCTCTTGGGTCCAAAGTTTAATTGAAATTCGAGAGTGTAATTTTCTAGGGTTGGGATGAAAAGGCACTACAAATGCAAGGATCATTTTCTAAAACATTTGCACAAATAATGCATTCTTCTCAGTACCAATTTACATTAGAATGGTGCTAAAATCTCCGTGTGTTTTACCCAAAAATTTTTCAGTGTAATAAAGTGCTTCTGTTTCTCCCTTTTATTGGAGGAAAGGATGAGATTGACCAAAATATCCAAAGATTACTGCCAAGTGTGACTCATTCTTACCCTTAGTCTTACTTCTCTTTTCTCTGGAAAGGAACATAAGAGCAAACCACAATGCAGAGTAGTATTAACTTCTAAAACATCAAGGCGAGAATATTAATGCTTCTTTACATTAAGAATCCAAGAGAAACATGCAGGAAGACAAGCTAAAATTCTCAGAAAAAGAATTGAAAACACCTATCTCTCTGTGTAATTCTAAGAAAAGAGGAGTAAAAATCTTATTGTTGAGCTATATTACTTCCTTAAAAAGTACTATTTTTGCTTAGTGTACCCTTTTGCTAAAGATTCAAGGAAATAGTCTCAAGATGAATAGATGCTTGTGTGAAATTATTTTAAAAATCCAGAAACTATGCTGTCCTGCTTATTCAGCATGTTTGTTTCATTTATATTGCTAAGGATCCAGTTGTTCCTCTGGTGCTCTTTCAGCCTCTAAGAAAAAGGTACTGTCACTATAGCAGAAAAGGAGTAGAATAGCAAATGACAGGACCTTTATTTCTTAACCATTTTAAAGCCTGACTTTTGAGAATGTGAGAAAAATGCATTATCAGAAAGAAAGAGGAAAACATTTTGCAAGTAACAGACAAAAGCTTTTTAATTTTTATTCTTTTTCCTAACAGAGAGAGGTAATCACATATCTGCAGTCATGACTGTCTTGGGGTGAATGTCTTCTACTTACCTAAAATGCAAGTTTTCAAATACATTATCGCTTGTGTCTTATCCAACTTTCAAAGATTTCTTTTAAAAAAGTTTTTATTTTAAGATTAAAAAATACAGTACATATGCACATAGTTTTGAATTGTAAATGTTAAAAGAAGATGCAAGTAGAAATTAATGGTTATGTCTTAATGTTCTTTATGAATAGAGAATACTTGAAAAATAACACTAAACTTTGCTTCCTAGAAGTCCTTTCATTAGTCAATGATATCTCAGGTGTTCAAATGTCACTTAAATTCATAGAGGAGTATGAACTGGTTAGTAGGCTATGGTTTTGAAAATAAATATATTAATCACATGAGAAGAAAAATAGATGAGGGATCGCTTTTTATACATGTAGAGCTCTTTTAAAATTGCCTTTGAGAGCAATTTCATTAATGTGGTAAGAAAGCAAGCTGCTCTTGTATACCACAAAGCCTACCTTGAACATATGTGTCATAAAATATCCTTTACTCAAATAGCATCAGAAAGACACAACTTTTTCTAGCAGAATAATTGTTGCAGCTAACAGCTAAGTACAAAACGAAAGAAATACAGGATCTTGATTTAATTTAGAAGATGTTTTCAGTGTTAAGTTTACCATATAAAATGCATGAGTAAATGGGGCACAGTTGTAGGATTTGTTTTTCCTTTACATCCAGTCTTTATGCTTTTTAGATAGCTTCAGTGCTTTCTTCCATTAACACTTAGCAATTGCTTTCTTTTTATCTCCGAGATGTAAATTTTCTATCCATTTTATGTTTTTTAAATAAATTTATCTATTAGAAGAAAGTTGTTCTCAGCAGTCATGTCAGATTAAAAAATCTTCATAGGCCACAGCAAAGGTAAGTCTGTCAGTGGATGAAAGAAAGAATTTTAAATGATGCTCCTGCAGTTCATCTTCCTTTTTTGTAGATATAAAGAGACCAAATTATCATGCTAATGCCTTTTCTTTTTCAATAAAGTAAGTACTGCCAGTAATAAATATTAATAAATGAATGTGCAAATACTTCTGGATGTGTTTGGAATATTAAATACTTTGAGGCTATTGCAGTAAATAAAAAGCAACTCAATGGGTTTTTTGCAAGTTTTTTGGGAGTTTTCTTCAGGGGTCTTTTTGTTTTGTGTAGGGTTTTTTGTTATGTTTCTTCTTCAGCCAGTTTCATTTTAGGGTATTTAAAAAGTGAAATATTTTGTAGAACTTACTATAGCACATGTAAGCTCTTCTATACATGTGTGGGAAGGGATGGAATAGAATTGAGGCTATATGAGTGTGTCAAGTCCTGCGAGAATCAGGAAACTGGAATGTTATAGCAGTTCATACACATATGGAAACATTTGGTTTAAAATTTTCTTTGGTCCCCAGATTTTTACTTGATTTATGTCATTTTCATTTACATTTCCTAAAAGATAATTGATTTTTTCATCAGCGAAGTAAATGTAGATCGCGAATTCCACTGATGCATACTGATTTCCAAATAGAAGTATTGAAAAAATGTATCAAAATCAAACCTCAATCCATCCTGCCACCTTTAGTGACCATGTCATGACTTTGTTTTCAGTGCAAGCTCCGTATTCTAGATGTTTTAAAGTCTTTATTTATGTAGATAGACAGGCCCTAATAGCAATGATCTTTTTAATGTGCAGTCTATCACTTTCAATATCACCTTACATACTGTGCAATGAGTATACATAAAATCTTACTCCATTGACACAATCGTGAGAGAGGGATTCTTCTTTCCTCTTTAACATTTTGGAATAGTAATTATGGAGGGAAAACTGTATCGGTGTTCACTGTAGACAGCGGTTTTTCAATTTTATTTTCTAGATCTTTCTGCTCATGGTGATACTTATTTGTTTGGTTTGACGCTTTTTTTTTTTTTTTGAGTATGGATATGAATGGGAATCTATTCTGAACGATGATTGTTATAAAATGGAATCTCCTTATTCTTTTTATTCCCAGGGTATATCTGTTAATACCACATTATAATAATGGCTAACATGTTTTTAGTGTGAAGGACTGTTTATTTTTGAATTATTTATTGTTGTGTTTTTAAGTGTTCATAGAGTTTGTATACCAGATCTTGTCTTCTTTGTTACAAATGTTAAAAATTTATCAATAACTTTGCAGATTGTTGTTGTTATAATTCCACTGATTATGGAGTTAACATACAAGTTATGGAACTGCTCTCAGCAATTTTTTCAATATTATAAATGGAAAAACTACCTGAAAAGAATCAATGGGTAGAGAGTAAGTTAAGACAAAAAAAATCTCAGTTTGTTTCAATGATTGTTTAAGGAATCAAGGTAAATGTATCTATTTTCAGAAAATCACTTTCAGGTTTCCTGTCTTTTCACACTCTCTGGATTTAGTTGCTTTTGCCATTGCTTCAGCAGTTTCTTTGAGAGAAATACCTTGAGCCCTACAAAGTGTCTTGCTTGCAGAATGACTATTTTATGAGTACAGTGCTGAAAAAGCAGTAGACTACTTTAATCCTATCCAATCATCTCAGTTTATAAATTTTGTCCAGAGCTCAGAGGATGTTTATAACCTTTTCTTCTTATAAGGAAAGGAGTTTTACAGTCTCCAAACTTGTTGTTTCCTTTTAAATTTGGAATCCTAAAGAAAATTAATTCTTCACAGTAGCAAACAGGGACAAAATATGTATGCATATAAATATATAACTGGTGTCTGGTAAGAGGAAACTCTTAGACTTGGCATGTTGATCCATTTCATTTGCTTGTGTGGCTTTTCTTATACCAGAGCGTCTTGCATCTGATTCTATAACTTTGATATAGAGTTAAAATGACGTAAAGGGCTTCTGTGAAAATCCATGGCTATTCTGAGACATGCCTGCACAGAACAAGGTCTGTTTGCCTGGAATGGCCAGGATAACTGCCAAGAACAAGCAAAAACTATTGAAATGAAACTCCTCAGAAGCAGCTTGGTTAAACACAGTTTATGTAGTAGCTAAACACAAAGTGAGCTGAGGCATTGTACTCTTATCTCACTATGTGAAAGATGAGAAAAAATGTTTGCCTTTTGTCTTTTCTCTATGACCAATAACTGACTTTTAAGGACGAATTCACTGTGTGTTATGAATGCCTGAACTACCTTCTGTGGAAGAATCGTCAGGAGTTCAATCTGAGCACCAAATGCAGCATTACTGACATGATCTGCAGAGACGATCTGAAGCTTCTTCCATTTCCTTGCTCTATGTAATCCTTTTTTGTCATCTATCAGTCATACTCTGAGTGTGGTTTACTTACAATGTCTTCTTTCTCAGTACACCCAAACTGTGCTCAAATCCTGAAATCCTGCTTGTATTTCCAAAATCATACTTATTCCCTTTTTTTATATATTTGTTTTTTGCTGGTCTGACTCTATTAGTTAACAGCTCAGTTTCTAAAACCTACATTTGATTTCTGTGACAAACAAATATGCTTATCGTCTTCCTTTTCCCTAAAAGGTTATGAAACACAATTGCTATCACAATTTACATTCCCATCACTTTACAATGGCAAATAGCTTATTTCAAATTAAATCATTTATTCCTTGTTAATTTTGCTGTGATCCTTCTTTAATACCCTGTGCATTGTAGCCCCTCGTTCCTTACCATTGCTTTACTTTGTTTTTAATTTTTTAACTGTTTAGCTTAGAATTCCCTTGTCTCTTTCTTGTAATTTAGTTTCATTCAGTTCCATTTAAGCAGATTGCCTACACTGAAATTAATAGCATTCATATTGTGATCTTTTAAAAATGTGTTTCTAGGTTTCATCCCTGACTGTTGTTAGGATCTAAAACAATAGCAAAAGAATTATTGAAATAATATTACTTTTCAAATGCCATCATTTTTTAATAGGAATTGCAGCTAGAATTCTTAATAGTTATTTGTTGGTTTTCTGTTAATTTTATTGATGGTATTGGTAATTAGTATATATCCTTTTCATTAAGATTTCAGCAGTAAGATTACTGGAGAAACTTTGTAAATTAAAAATTTTAAAACCAGATAGGATCTTTCAGATTTTTCCATTATAATATACATAATTTGCTGTAAAACTGAGTGAATATAACTATTAGAAGTCTCAAATTATACTTTCTCCATTTATATCAGTAACTTCAGTAATGATTTTGATGAGCAAGTAGCTCTGTGGTCATTAAGTACTGAATAATTATAGTATTGTAGAACTGCAGTTCTACAATAAAGAATGGATTAAGTTCTACAATGGTTGGATAAAGAATTTTGACAATTACTGGTTAATACAGATACGGTTATATTCTCAGACTATTGGAAAAACTGTTGCAGCTTAAAGTGATGACATTTGTCAAGATCCTCATTAAGTTACAATTGTTTTGCCATTAGTTAGTGCATATTTTCCTTCTGTATTTTTTCAGGGCAAGTTTGTATTCCAGCAAGAAACAAGATAGTGCTTTGAGGCTTGCTATAGTTTCAGCCTACTGTTTTGGATCTTTGTTACTGGGTGACCTGCAGAATGTAAATGGATTAGGGGATCTTTGGAGTACTTATTTCACTGCTTTGAAATGGAAAAGTATGTGCCAGGAGCTCACTTTTTCTCTGCTGCTTTGAGATACTTGGGATTTTCTCAAAACTTTGCACTAGGAGACCTGAGATGCTAAGTTATTATGTAAGATCACTATGTTATTATGAAGCACAAAATCACATAAGCTGGAAAGGACCTGAAAAGGAGATGTCTAGTCCAACCACCTGCTCAAAGAAGCTTTGAGGTCAGCCAGGTTGCCCAGGATTTATCCATTTGGGTCTTCATACCCTACATGGGCAGAGACTAGGCAAACTTGCTTGGCTGTCCTCAGAGTGAAAAAACTTTCTTCATACCCTGTCTCATCTGACATGCAGTGTAGCACTGTGAAGAGTCTGGCTGTCATCTTGGTATGCTCCCCATTGTACTTGGGGGGCTGCTGTTAGGTAACCCCAAAGCCTTCCCATCTCCAAAGGGATCAAATGCAGCTTCCCCAGACTCTTCCGATAGGTGAAATGCTCTAGTCTTTGCCATCTTGGTGGCTTCTGCTGAGCTACCTAGTTAGACAGTGTCTCTCCTGTATCACCTGATAATGCATTTTCTTAAGGGGCCAGCTGGATTGCAGGTTAAATAAGATTACATCAAGAACATTTCATAGACAGGTCTTGACTTTCTACAGCATGTTGTCATTCCCATGCCACTTAAAATGTCCTGATTTGCAATGGAAATTGTTTCATGCTTCATAACAATAATTTTTTTTAAACATCACCACCACAGTTTATACACCATGTTTGAGTCTGTTCTACATTACAGCCATGTGGCATAAACCCTGCAGATTGGTGGGATGTCTAGATTTTTCTCTGTCAGTCAACTTTCAGGGTTTCTGTGAAAATTTTCATCCTGGTTTTTGTTCTGTAACTTCATGAAACTTGAAACAACCCGGATGGAACAATGTAATCTTCCTGCAAAAATGTAATTTCAGAAAAATAAACAATAGGACAGAGCAGGGCAAAAAACTTAGCTTTCCGAAATTGTTGCTTATAGGAAGCAGATACCTTAGAAATACCTTTCTCTGGTAGTTTCAGTTTTAAATTACATCTGTTAAAAAAATGCATTAGTGTTGTTGTTTTTTTAATCTTAATGTTAATATTAATCTTTCCCCAGATTCTATTAAAAAAAAAAATAAAAGCAAAATCAGAGTCCTGTGAAAGTCCCTGTTGTTTACAGTGCTATTTTAAAATGGTAAATTATTTAGGAAACTTTTTGCATTGACAGCTGTGTGGTGGATGTGTGTGATTTGTGATGGTTAGTCACATACATAGAAGTATTTTACCTCCTTTATCAAAAATAAAGTCTTGCTTCTTCATTTTTCAAACAGCTCAATGTGTCCAAATCTGTATTGTATGTATATTGATTGCAGAACCTGGCTTCATCTTTTTCTTCCCCAAAACACAGTTAATCAAAATATATTTCATAGTTGCTTCTGAAAAATACAAGTTTTACAGAAAGAAACTTCAGTCTTTCTAAATAGATGAGAGATGCAGCAACATGTGTCATTAGCATTTCCTCAGAATTCTCTTGGTTTGATTAAATTACCTCCTAGGCCTTCCTTAAATGACTTTGCAGTCATGAAGGTATTTAAAGAGCAGAAACATCTTAAGAATTGGAAGCCTTAAAAAATGTAATGTAGTCTTTGTAGGAAGATACAAGTCTCTATCCATTCAGGCTTCAGTCACAACAGCCCACTCTTTGCACACATACAATATTGTAGCAGCCCAGAAAGTACAAATTGCATTTTCTAGATGGTAGAGAGATGATTTCCAGCAGAAATATTCAAGCTATTCCATGGCTATTTCTGTTGAGGGTATATTGTCATTATTTGATAAATGGAGTATATGAAATTCTGATAGTATTCATTTTCTGCTGGTGTGTGACAGGTGTGTTAGTAATGATTTACATTTTGTCAAATACTTGTGTTGTTTTATCTTGTGAATAATTTTATTATTTAAATTCTTATTTGTTATTAACAATCTTTTAAAGAGTTTTTTATATATCATAAGTCTGAAATTTAGTCTTTAGGCTACATCACGCTTACGTGCATCTCTTCTTGTGAGAAGAGGAGCTTTGCAGTTGTATAGCAGTGGAACTTAGGACAAGTGCATACACACATCAAATGTAGAATGACATCCCAGTACAAAAATATACTTTGAAGATGTTTTACTTGACAGATGTTTTGCTTATCTCTTCTGATATCCCTACTGTGTACAGAGAAGGAACATTAGGAGTGCTATTACTTGGGTCTTAATGATATTCATATTACCTTTCACAGAAAAAAAAATAGGCAATATTCAAATTTGGTTTTGCAGTAATTTCAGTAATAGAAGAAGAATAACAAAATTTTCTTAAATATGAGTTCAGTACTAGAAAAGGTAAGACTGAAAGAAGGCTTATTTCTGATAAAAGTAAAGAAATTTGACATGGTAAATTAATGTGCTGTCAGATAAAAGGAAGCAATTTATAAGCGCCAGTTTGTTGCTCTAGTCCCAATTAGATACGGAAGTGTGGAATTCATATTTTCCTTCTGGTGCTTATGTGATAATACCAGAATTTAGTTTCATTTAAAATAACATATAAAATTCTGTAATCAGTGAAACTATGATACACAAAGAAAAAATTTCTTTGCAGAATAATGATATATTCTTTGCAGAATAGTGATATATTCAAAGAAAGGTGTCAGTGGATGTTAACTGGTTTCTATCTTCAAAAATTGCTACAACTGTACAAATCAAGAGTATATCATGAAAGCAAAAATTTAAGTTTTAACCCTCTATTTTTATAAAAAGAAAACGAATGTTTTGTATATACTGTTAAGCAACTTCTAATCCAGAGACTCTCGATAGGATTTATGTATAATTTGAAAATTCAGGGAATACTGCCTGAATCTTAAGATGTAAGGAAAGCAGGCTTTTCTCATGAAAGCAAAAAACAAATCCAGTGCATTTGAGAAATACTCATCAGGTCTAAATGTAGTAAAGCTGTAGCAAGGATTTCCTGTACAGTTAGCATAAGGAGTTGGTTGAATGACAGGGTGCTTAACTATTATTTTTCTCTTTGTCTGCTTCTCAGAAGCTGACAACATTATGGTTTGTGGCCATCTAGTGGTGAATCCATTTTGAAGACACTAACCTTGTCCAGAATTGTAATAAACCAAGTCTCTAGCTTTGCTGTGCAAAACTGAATTACAGCACACTTTTGGAAAAAAAAGAATTCTGCACACCTTTTCTTATTTTGCACTACTAGTGCTTGTTGCAGGAGGATAACATCTGTGAGGATGACAAAACAATTTTTGATATTAACTCTTAATTTTTGGCAGCCAGTTTTAATGTGTACGGGAGGTTCATTTTATTCTGTAATTTTTTGAGGTCTAAGCCTGTAGTAGTAAACTAGTGAATTTATTTCTTAAACAGAAATTTGCGAATTTTATGTTACATGTTTCCAAGATACAGATATTTTCTAAAATGTCTTTGATTATACCTTAATTCTGAAAGCAATTCATAATTCTCAGTTTTCTATGACTCATGAGAAATTTGACAAACAGTATGGTGGTTTTCCTGCTAAAGTTCTAATTACTAAATTGCCTTAATAATAATGTTTTTCTGGTATATTTTTCTGAGCAATGTTTTAAAATGTCATGGGAAAATTATTCTGGCATAAGCAGAAGAAATTAATACAAGCACCATTAGGAAATAGAGTAGTAAAAGAACTATACCAAGTTATGTCTTGGATAAGATGAGTCTACATGATTCATAACACCAGGCCGACTTTTAACATCTGCCAAGTCTCTTAACAGTTTAAACACTGACATTTTGTTTGTATTAGGGAAATAATTCAATAAGCATATTAACAGAAAATGCAAGAATTTGTATTTCTTACTCTCATTAGATAATAGCAAAAATCTGAAAATCTGGTGATTCTAGTTATTAGTTTTTTTCCTTAATTGGTAAGATGGGTTCTGCAATTATTTTGCTTTTATGTTTTGTTCCTTTCATCAAAGTGTCATTTTTCCATATCTGACCATTCCAACTAGCAGTTATTTGAATTTTCACAATGTTGACATAGGCTTCCACATTTTTTAATGATTGTTGTAGATTTTTTTCTATTTAATTTGTAGATTGCACTAAGGTGACGGATAAGCATAATACAATAAAATCTATTTATACTCACTATCCAGCATGCCACCATCCATCCATTAACATTGAACTGTGTATCAGTATGGTATTGGGTTAATGAATGTAATGGTTTGTTTCATTTTCAGGTATTTGGAGTGGATGACAGCCAGGATTATAATAGGCCTGTTATCAACGAGAACCAGAAAGATTTAGTAAAAGATTGGGCTATAAATTCTGCTACAGTAGTGCTGGAAGAAAAAAGACCACTGAGTACAACTGGATTTCTTGACACAGAGGTAGAATTTAATTTTTGATGGTCTTCTTTTTTCTTCCACTAAAAAAGAGCACTAAGAACGGACCAGTAAGTGTTAAACAGGAAACAAAATCTTGCCTGGAAAAGATTAGCACAGATCTATAAGTATTTTATTTCTTCTAGGCCTTTATTGCATCATCAAAGCTTCTGTGTCAGAGGCAGGTATAATTCATTGCTGGAGGTGTTTTAAAACTTGGCTACCTTTCTATGTGCACTGGCACCAGTGTATTGGAAATGTAGCATAAGTTTCCTTGCAACAACATAACTTTGCACAGTATATACTTCATGTAAGTTCTTCGGCAGAACTGAGGAAAAGCTGGTTATGTTTTATAGCCCAAAGCAAGTAATTATATTAAAAATCAGAAAGATATGTGCACTTAATGCATAATACAAAGATATCTAGGGAAGAAATGGTGGATAATGCTTTCCACATTTTCTCTCTAAAGCCAGCAGACTTTAGATGTTTGCATTCTTGGTTTAAGTTCTTCAGTGAGGTGCCACTCATGACAAGTCACTTACATTAGTTGATTCAGACACTTTATAACTTAATCAGTTGGTAAAAGATTAAGCAGAGGAAAATGCCTGTCTTTATATATGACTTAGAATATATGCACAATATATTTATCATATTTCATAATGAAATTTTGGGAGGCATTCTGATATCATTGTGATGAATAAACTAGTTTGAAATGTGTCTGGTACAGAGCAGGATCACAATGGAGCAGAATCAAGTGGCAACAGCAATGAAGTACACAACACTTTCGTCTAACTCCCTTGGCAAACTGTTTCTGAAGTATGGTCCTGTAATTTAGCAAATTTTATAAATAAGCAATTTTTTGGATAATATCAAGAGCTTAAAGTATTACTTAGTGTGCCTCCCATGCAAACACATTGATTTTGGTATCTACAAATCTGTTTCTCCTGGAAGTGTTTTTTTCTCATGGTTGTATTTCAGCTACTGCAAAGCCTTGAGACACGTATGTCGCTGTGTCTAGATTAGTACCTTTGCCTAGTTTCTCTAAGGCTACAGCCTCAAGTGAAGTACAGGCAGCACAGGCATATCCTGTGGAAGGTTTTTCACCTCTCTTCTTTGCACAAATCTATAACCATATTCTTTCTCTTTTAATGCCTTATGCAGCACTCAGCTCTTTTGTGCCTTGTCAGTTTTCAAGAGTATTGATATTTTTTCACTTTTTAAATTCCATAAACAGAAGAAAAATATATTATCTGTTTTATGAGCATAATTGGTGTTTTCATGTGTCAACCTTGCAAATAAAAGAATTTGTTTCTAGAAGACTACTTCTGCAATCATACAGCAGATTTAAGAGACCTTCTGGCAGTGATATACTAAAACTCACTTTGATTTAGTTGGAAATTACAAGAATTATGCTGCTTTATTACTGTGACTGCTTTGCTGCATTAAAGGGTCTTTATATAGTGGGAGAGAATAGGTTATTAGCATAATTTAAAATATTACAGGGCATGATGATAGGGGAAAAATTAAAATTATTTGCTAAGTCAAGGAGCAAAACTGACATAAACAATGTGGTTAGAGCAAGGGTTAGTATAAGAAGAATTGACAGATGAAGGTGGAAGAAAGCTTACTAGAGAAAGTTAAAAGTAGGTGTTGGTTGATAGATATGTAGAAGTCCAAGAGAAGCTAGTTCAGAAAATTAGAGGTGTCTTTTATAGGAAATAATGGGAAAACAATAATGAGGATAACTACTGAGGTAAGATTGTTACATTTAAAGTCTTATTAGCAAAACTTGCACTTGTTTAGTCAGTAGGAAGGGGAGAGGCAAATGTGTTTGATTTGTTAAGTATGTAGGTTATGTTCTCATATACAAACTGTTCTGCTTGTATGTTTTTGAAGACTTACTGTGTTACTGAGCTGCAGATCATAAGTTTATAAACCTTATTGAAGATCTTGGCTAAATACTCAGGTAACGTCAGGGTAGCTCAGTGTTCCAGTTTTGCATCCACTCAGATTGTGGGTGGAACTTACTCCAGCTGTCCCATTACAGTTATTCCTATACATGATTAGCAGAATGAGGTGAATTCAGAATCATAATCATGATTGGCATAGAAAAAGCAAAGAATAAAATACTAAGATATTTCTATTCAAGAGGATGGAAAAAAAATGGCCTGGGAAATTACAAAGATTTTATAGAAACAGTTTTACAGAATCACAGAATAGTTAGGGTTGGAAGACACATCTGGAGACCATGCAGTCCAACCCCACTGCCAAGGCAGGACAGGGTCATCTAGAGTCATTTCAGGGGTTGAAAGCTTCTTCTGAAATGAAATATATTAGCTTTACTGGGCTTTTGAAGTATCATTAATAAAATGCTTGGAAATGCTTTTCTTGTTAAAGAAGTTCTCAGCTTTTCTTTTGATACAACAGTCTTTAAATACTTTTGTGTAGCATGTGTCATAAATAAAGTAAAACACAGAGTGAGTGTCTTGACACAGTTGGACTGAGCCTGAATATACTGGTTCTTGCCTTTTCAGTGGTTACATATAGGCAATGAAAATACTAAATCCATCTATTTAAAATATTTAAATGTATTTATTTTCTATATTATAAGCTGCCACTTACCAGCCAAGGTAAGTGTGATTAAAGAACAAAAATTAAGTAAATAAAGAACAAAGGTAATACTGTTGTTGTTGTTGTTGTTCTTAATATTTGTTCTTACTCTATAAGTTTGGTTAATAAAAATACTGCCATCGTTTGGGCTATAATCTATCCATCCAACTTCCATTTAATTTTCAGTGGTCAGTTGTCTGTGCTAAAAACAGTTCTTGAATAATGATTTTTCAATGTTGTGTTTGATGTGCTTCAGTTTTTTGGTTGGTTTGGGGATTTTTTTTTTTTTGTAAGACTAAAGTTCAGTTAGAAATCTTGTTCATCTCTAGGGTCATCAGTCCATTGACTACAATGTTCCTTTTGCTGTTTTGAATGTCTACTTTATGTCTTTCCCAGTGAAGATCAGCTAAATAATAATACTGACATTCTGTATATTGAATTTCATTCATGTAAATATTTGCTATATTGCTTCTTAAAACTGGAGTATTTAGAGATTATATTTCCTTTTGTTTGTCCTCTCAAATTACTCTAATTTTCTGTCCTGTAGAACAATCCATTTAGTTTGAAGTTTGATAGTTACTTTTTGTTTGAACTTAGATGCTTTACTGAAATGTAGGCTGATGTATCACCAATATCAGGGTTGTGAAAAGGCAAATAGGACCCTTGAATAGAACCCAGGAAGTGTATTACCAGCAGAAAAGGGCAGTGTTTTCACCATGGTGAAGCTTCCCCTGTAATAATAGCACTAAAGAAGGGTGGATACCAGTCTAAGGAAAGTACAAAGTCTACCCAGATTGTTACAGGACTGGAGATTTACCTTACAACAACAAATCAGTGCTGTTCAATTAGTCTGGCAAAGTAACAGCTGAGATGGATGCAATTGCTGGGTTTTCATGTGTAAATGGAGTAACTGTAATAGAAGAGAGAAAGAGCTCGTAAAGATAGGTGTCAGTGTTGTTCCAGGAGTAACTTGAAGACATTGGCTGTAAAAAAGTAATATATGGAAGTCTGTAAAGAGATCATCACCCCAGAGGTATATGGTTCTGAAGCAGGTACACTGAGGAAGGAAGACTGCTTTCAAGACAACAATTTTTGTTGTCTTGAAAATATGAAATAATATTATTCTTACAACTTGAACTGTCTAGAGTTATGTCTGAAAAGACATTTAATTTTCGTATTTATTTTATTCACCTTGTTGAAATTTATTTAAAAAAACAAAACAAGTTAGGCTGCTCTGAAATGCCAAGAGCTGGACATGCTTTCAGGTGTAATGTGTGTGCACTGTGGATCTTTGGATCTTTTTCAGATGTGGAGGCTGAAGCCCTAAATCTTCAGGCTGAATAATAATCCACAGAAATCCATTGTTACATTTTTGAAAGATTTCTTACTCCTATTGACTTTGTATGTGAAATAATAAGAGAAAGCAGATTTAACATGAAGGTAAAAGGCTGGTATCTCATAGATAAAACCAGCTTTTCTGAAATATTAGGAAATTACTTTTGGTATTCAAGAGAAGATTTGGAGGATTGCATACTTGAGAGCCTGTAAGTTGCAAATTGATATGGAATATAGGAAGAACATTAGGCTATCTGAACGTGACTTTTTAGGTATGTGTTTTATAAACCTTACACCTTCTGAATGTGCTTAAACTACTATGAAAAGAAATGTTCATAGTATTTTTGTATACACAGAGAATTGGCAAAGCACATATTTACATTCACTGCTGTGTAGATACCTTTTTTTTTTTGGCAGTGTAATTATAAGTGAAAAATAATTTAGCATGTTGTTTTACTGCAGTTAATCTGCAAAATCTTACTAAGTTTCTCCATTCTGAAGTAGAATTCAGATTTCTGACACATATCTGTATCCTGAAATTGGTTAGGTGGTATAGAAGGAACTAGTTGAAATTTTCTATTGCAAAGATGATTGGTAAATCTCTAGTGTTTGGATTTGGCTATAATTAGTTGTTTCATTAGATAGAAGTTCACTAGTACAGACAAGAAAAGAGAGATTAGTGATTGGAAAGAAAAATGGGTTTTCAGTAGTTATCAGTGCATAAATGCTGTGTGGTTTTTGTAATATTTTTACTGGTATTGTCTCGCATTGTCTTCAGAAATGCCCATAAATAGCAAAAACATTGAATTGCCTTCCTTTGCTTTTGTTAGACTTGTATTTTATAACATTTTGATTCTAGAAAACTAATTAAAAATATGGTAATTTGTATAATAGTTTAAAAATTATGTTCTGCTCTCTGATTTACTACATTCTTGATATTCTGGAAGAGATTAATGATGTTGCACTCACTTGCATTAATCAGGAGAAGTTCAGGATCATAAAATCAAGCTTTTCAAGTATCTGAGTAACTTTTAATTTTAAAGAAGTTGTCATATAATAGGTGACATTTTTCCTCATTCTAGTTCTTCTAAATAATTTTTATAGAATGTATAGTGTTGTTTCTTGGTCAAAGACTAGAATCTAAGAGTATTCAAGGCATCAGGCAGAAATCAGTGTTTTGAATAGAAGTGTGAAGATTTGAAGGGTTGGTGATGTTTTTTTGAGATGTAAGCAAGAGAGACTGTAAGATATTTGACAAGACAGTAACATTGCACTATAATTAGAAATCAGGTTTTGAAAAAAGGGTGCTTTAGTAACACAAGAAGATGATTTAATTCTATGCTTTTCTTACATTTTAAAAATTTTCAAGATTTCAAAAGGCATGCCACCAAGAAACCAAATTAATTTCCTTTCTGGTTTAGTTGCAAAAGAATTGTAAAATATTGATGACACTGCCTTCACTGTTACACAGTATGATGGTTTAAAACTAATCTTTGCTTCTTTTTTTGTTTAGGCCCAACAAATAATCTGAGCTTCCTTTCATTTCCATCATAAGTTATTACTCTTTCAATCCTTAAGGTAATCTTTCTGTAATGAAGTAAATACAATATTTCATCTGGACAAGAGGGTCTCCTAAACCAGTAAAATGTCACTTTCTTGTCTTCCTGAAGCGCATTTTTAGTTTTTTGACACACCCCCACACCCCATGTACTTTTCCTGCACTTCTGAGCTGAGGACTGAAATAAGCTGATCTTAGAATTAGTACATGTTCTGATGCATTTTATATAGGTTCTGGTATTTAAAAGTCCACTGCAATAGGAACTTGTTTATTTGGTGCTGATTGAGCAGCTATATAGATTTTGTTTGTTGTTTGCCATTCTAGAACTGGGGAATTCTATTTATTGAAGTAAACTATTTTTTCAACTTCCTGCAGGAAAATAGTGTCTGACCTTTCTATTCAGAAAAAGCCTGGAAAGATGGCATGCTTTTTATCAAACAGTTACAATTTTATTTCTGCTGTTTTTTTCTTTCTTAGGAAGGTTCTACTAACCCTGGAAGTAAACGTTGGGTATCACAGTGGGCCAGTTTGGCTGCTAATCACACACGTCATGACCAAGATGACTTGAGATTGGAGTCCTCTGTGCCTGCTCCAGTAGAAAATGGTATTAAAATCTGTTCTTATTTTCATAATTTATTCTGAGAAACCTGTGAAAGGAAGAAAAGAATGATTATGTACTGTATTTAATCAGCTTTTTTACTCCTAATGCCCCAATTTCATGTAAGATTCTTCTGTTTCATTGAGCAGAAACAGTATAAAAACAGGCTCAGCAGTAGTGATATCTGCATGGCAGTTGAGTGCCAGTATTACACTGAATGTTACTAAAACAGGAGAGTTTATAAACTGTTTAATATTAGGGAAGCTTCCACTTAGATACAGTTTGGGTTGGTCTGCATAGTGTATTTCTTTCCTTACATTTTGCTTAGTCTAAATTGGACTTCAGCAATTATTAAACAATCCAAATTACTATTAAACAATCTAAATTATTATTAAACAATCCAACCTGAGAGACTTCAGCTGAAGCATAGCATCCTTCCTTATCTTGGAAATACAGAAGACCTTTGGTATTTCTTGAAAAACCCAGAAATAAACAACCTTATCTCCCTTTCTTGTGAGTGCCAGATGTTCAGGGCATGTCTCTCCGTGGTTTAATTATTCACATTTCTGATTTTGAAATGGTTTATTCTTTAATATCTACAGTCTTTACTATAAACAAGTTGCTTGTCTTACTTCTCTTCTGCCTTTTTCTTCCTGCAAATTTCATGTTAGCTGTTGTGATCATCTTTGGGAGAAGTTGTACAAAGAAGTTTTGCTTTTGATGTTACATAATGCATCTGTATGTAATGTTGCATATTCATCTGTACCAATGCATGAAAAAATTCTTATCTTCTGTTGTAGCTTTTTCTCCCCTCATGAGCATTGAACTTTGCCTAGGATACTAAAAGTCAAATGAGATGGAAAGGGGAAAAATTAAATTATCTCATAGACACAGAATAATGGAAATCAAGAGCAAATTTTGCACTATTTGAAAGGATTGTGTACATTCAGGATGCTTAAAATCATTGTTATTGAAACTGATCCTGTGGATGGTTAATTGGGATCTTTGGTGGTCTTTGGTTTTCTGCAGTGTTTTAAATGTCACTGTCAGATGAGGCACTACCTAGGATCTTCTCTGGAGAGATAAAGTCTTTTTTTACCATGATGAGAACAAAGATAAGAGATACAGTGAAGTAACTACTGTGTAGTGCATATCTGTACTGCAAGAATTCTACAATACTAAAGGGGAAATAAAGCATTCAAAGCACCAATGCACTAAAGCACCAAAGGTGTAATAAAAATAAAATTTAGTATGTACATCTAAAAACCAATTCAGAAAACATGTCTTGTTGACTTAGATGCCTGTATCTTCTTTAGAAATCTTAGTATTTAAACTTCACATAACACATATTTAGCCAAATATGGTGCTAAACAACTTCATGCCTTTTCTTTTATTAAAGGCTGTTTGAAATTCACCAAGAAGCAAGTCACATGCTTATATATGTATAAAATATTTGATCTAGTAGGCATGTCTGAGAAAGGTCAGTTTTCACAGACGGCAATCATATTGATTTTTATTAAACCTTCGATTTGTTTCATAATTTTCAAGAAAAAATCAGACATGGAATTAGAAAACCTTGCTTAGATTTCAGACGTACTTACTGTTTCTCAAATCAGTGTCTTAACATAGATTATAGGGAAAAAAAGCTGTGCGTCCTTTTGCATTCTTCATCAAAGGTTTGACATTGCAAAGAGAGAAGATAGATTGAAGAGCATGGATAGAAAGTAGCAGGTATATATACAGCATGATTGTTGATATTCAATTAATTGCTTAGAGGATTCTTTCAGAGAGAGAAACCCTGTACTCCTGTTCTTACTCCTGGAGCAACCAATGTTGGTGGCAAGCTGTGATGGGAAAGACTCAACAGGCTATACAGAGCAATTTCTTATAGATATCTCCTGGCAAGAAAGGGAATTGACAGATGTGTGTTACTAAATGTGTCACATTATATTGCAACAGCAGACAAATGAACAGCAAAAAGAATTTTTTCTCTCCAAGTATTCAAAGTCAGAGCAATTCATAGAGTGGAAAAATAAATTTTGGTTTCTAAAACAGTTATTCTTTGCAACAGTCCATGGGATGCCCATGTTTTTATGCCGATGGAACATTCATTCTTTGTACACTGAGAATTCAGTGAAAGTGCTTTGGCAGTAATACTGCATTCTTTTGATGCTTTGTATATGTTTTCCATACCTTTTTATACTACAGTATCTTGTTTGGGATAAAAACATTATTTTTTCTTTCTCAGCAGTAGTAATTTTTTTGTTCATCAGTGGGAATTTTCAGTATTGCTGAGAAGTGTGTCCCAGCACTGCAGATTCTTGCCCGAGTGAGACAAGGCCTTGCAGGGGGAGGTTGTAGTCTATCCTTGAGACAGACCTTGAGAGCTGTGGAATAGGCAAGTAGGGAGGAAGAAGGAGGAGGATCTTTTTTTAGTCGTTTTGAAAGCTGGTCCTAAAGATGTTTAGGAATGTAAGACTTGCTTTCCACTTCCTGTAATGGTGTACTGATTGAAATAACAGTGATTTCTTACCTATTTTAACCTACTGTGAGATCATAAAAACTTTCTATGATTCAGCTGGCTACAAGAGTTCATTAAATGTTTTTCTACATGTCTAAATATAATTAATTGATCTTGCCATAGAGCAGAAGGATGGACTGGTAACTTTTTCAGTTCTGTTCTATGTTGTATTAGCCTTATGCAGTCTTAAACATTTAATCTTTCTATTTGCCTTGATGTTGAATGTCTTCTCAAATATTTTTTCTCTTTCATTTTTAGATACAGACATCAGTGAGTCTGGTATTTCTGTTAGAAGTGCTGGTTCAGCTGTTTCCATGACCAGCCAAAGTGAGCGAAAGAGGAGGACACTTCCACAGCTTCCCATAGAGGAGAAAGTAAATGAAAATTTAAAACCAAAAACTGCATCTCATCAGAGGTCAGAAATAGGTGAAAAGCAAGACACTGAACTTCAGGAGAAAGAAACTCCAGCTCGTGCTGCAGATGCTAAGTCAAGCAGAACAATGAATGGCCTTTCACCCAAAGCTACTGGAGACAAAGTGTTTTCTTTTCCCAGCTCTTCTAGTAAAGAGAGAGTTGAAACTGGCAGAGAAACTTCTGTGGTGAAACAAGCTTTAGCAAAAATTCAACAACAAGAAAGAAAGGAGCAAGGTGACTGGACACCCTCAAAATTATCCTCTACAAAATCTGCTGCAAAACAGGTTGAGAAAGGTAGGGAGGAGATTGTTATGTCACCCAAAACTTTGGATAAGCAAGAAAATGCTCCTGGACATGTTACAGATAAAGCAGAAATTAAGTTGGCACAGTCTGAGGGTAAAAGAAGAAAAAATGAGGAAATCATTGGAGGACAAAGTTCTAAAGTACTTGGAGGAGACAAAAAGGAATCTTCAAAACCCTTAGTGAGGCAAGGTAGCTTTACTATCGATAAGCCTAGCACAAATATACCTATAGAACTTATTCCTCACATTAATAAGCAGAGTGGTTCTGCTGCCCCTTTAGTATCTGCAAACAGGTTACGTGACAGAAGTGATTCGATGGACACTGATTCCAGTATAGATACAACACTCATTTTAAAAGATACAGAAGCTGTAATGGCTTTTCTTGAAGCTAAATTACGTGAAGAAAATAAAACTGATGAAGGTCCTGACACTCCTAGTTATAACAGAGATAATTCCATATCACCAGAATCAGATGTTGATACAGCCAGCACAATCAGTCTTGTTACTGGTGACACTGAAAGAAAATCCACACAGAAGCGGAAGAGCTTTACAAACTTATATAAAGATAGATGTTCCACTGGTTCCCCTTCAAAGGATGTTTTAAAATCTTCTACAGGAGCTAGAGAAAAGATTGAAAAGAAAACTAAGAGTCGATCTTCAGATGGTGGGTCTAGAGCTGAGGCTCGCAAAACTGTGCAATCCAGTGGAAGAATGAGGCAACCATCAGTAGATTTAACAGATGATGACCAAACATCCAGTGTACCTCATTCAGCCATTTCTGATATCCTATCATCTGACCAGGAAACCTACTCTGGCAAATCACACGGAAGAGTTCCTTTTGCCTCAGCAGATGAACTTGTACATTCCAAGATGGAAGGAAAGTCAGCTAAATCAAAAACTTCTCCCGTTGGACTTGGGCAGTCTAGTAAATCTACCACTCTTCCAAGACCTCGTCCCACAAGGACTTCTCTCTTGCGCAGAGCGCGCCTTGGTGAAGTCTCAGATAGCGAGCTTGCTGATGCTGATAAGGCTTCAGTCGCTTCTGAAGTGTCCACTACAAGTTCTACATCAAAACCTCCATCGGGGAGGAGAAATATTTCCAGAATAGACTTACTCGCTCAACCTCGCAGAAATCGGCTTGGCTCTTTATCAGCACGTAGCGATTCTGAAGCAACAATAACCAGGAGCACTGCCTCATCGCGTACCCCAGAAGCGATCATCAGAAGTGGTTCAAGGCTGCTCTCAGGAGGAGATAGCGCTAAAGTTTCTGCTAGAACTCGAGCCAATAGCATTTCTCGACTTTCAGATTCAAAATCCAAATCCTTGGCTTCGGCTCATAATTCTCCCTCAGGTATGTGAGAATATTTTAAGTGATTTTGTACAATACTAGATGTTTTTAACATGGATTTTTTTAAAGAAACTGTTTAAGAAAAAGTTCTTATGAAACTGTTGAGTTTTAATTGATGCAGTCTTTTTCTTTGGAGTAAGAGGCTTCCATGGCAGGTTTTGTGGAGGTTTCTCGTTTCAAATCATAAAGCCAAGAAATTGTAATCCTTTAACTCTTTGGATATGTTTTTATCTTGAAGCCACTAAGACAGAACTGAACTGGGACAGTCAAATGCATCAACTATCATTTGTTTTAGTGCAAAAACAGACCCAAGATCTCTTCACTCAAATCATGGTAGTAGAAGTTCAGAAGGTCAGCAACACTATTTAGTGTATAGAAGAAATAATATTTATTTAAAAGGTAGGCTTAAAATAAGCATTCAGATTTTTTTTTACAAGAATAATAATGTTGAAGTAATTAATTGAAAAACCATGTACTACCTAACTAAATATCATAAAGAAATCTCTTTTGAAGGGTTTGCCTTATCTTGGACTATTTCCCATTTTGTGTTTGAAATTGTGGCGATTTATGATTTCATCATGATTTCCAGATCATGTTGATCTTCCTTGGTATGGTGGTTGCTCTACTTTGTCTTACATTTGGAAGGAAAAATCTGTCCAATCTACAAATTTTAGCCTACTATTCTGTTAGAAGTTAACATAGCATTTAGTGCAAGCAGTGTGAAAGCTGCTATGTTTTTTTTCAACAGCAATATTAAATCTATCAAAATAAAATGTGGTAATTATAAAAAAGTGAACTTTCTTGTGAAATGAGTATCTGAAATAAATGTCTGCTTGCTTTTAGAGTTGTCATGCTACCAGCTTTACCATATTTGCAGTCAATCCACAGTCTCAGAATAAAATTAATAGAGTAGCTCCCAGTGTTGTAGTGCACTGAAATTTTTCTACATCCCATTCAGACTTGATAAAAATCACTGTGATACCTAATTGCCCACACTTCTGCTGTCGTTCTGTTGCTTGTATATCATAAGTGGACCATGTCAGGATTCTTAGTATTGTGTATTCCCCAGGTAGTTAGTTTTGCTGTGTCATTTATTGGCTTAATAGAAATTTCTGCTGAGATGCATTGCTGAACTGTAGAGTTGACTCTGATTCTATGACAGGTGTCTACAAAGGTAGCCAAAACAGATGACACTTCAAATAAAAATTCAATCTTTCCTTGTAAGATATAATTGGAAAAGCAGCATGTTTTCAATTTTAATCAAAATTTTGAATTGATGATGCAGCCTAAAAGATGGCAATGCTAGTGTAAGGAAGTGTCAGTTAAGACTTCTATATGTTTATTTTAATAGTGAATACAAGTTCACATTATGATAATGGCGATTTTTGAAAAGGTAAAGCCCAGATATTTTTTGTCACTTCACTGCTTTTTGTTTTTCACAAAACTCTGTATGAACTTTGAGTTTTGTGTCCATGTGAAGAATTGCAGGCTTCCTAAACTTTTCCCAGGTTGCTGCATTGAAGTGGTTTGCTGCTTCTGTTAAGGGAAGTGAGTGTATCTTTCTCTTCTCACTCTATTAGTCTGTCACTTCATTGTCTTTGCTAAATGTTCCTTTCCCCATGTCCCACAGTCTAAGTTTACTGTAGCTTGTATAAAACACTGTTTTGAAGAGAGAAAAGATGCAATCTTCTCATGGATACCCCAACAAAATAATCTAGGTAATTTTAAAAGACCATTGTTGGAAAAATCTACAGTAGTAATAGCTTCTATCTTATAAAACTGTATCAGTTAATATATATCAGTGGAGAAGCCTATCAATGGAAAGGCCAGAATCTGAAAGCAATTAATGAAGCAGTCAGATATATTCAAAACAAAATCATCGCTAAATAAACCAATTAGGTCTTGTTACTGTATAAGTAAAAAATATTACTACTGTTTAGGATTTAGACTTCTGAATTTTGTCTGTATCAGTAACATTACTGTATAATTTTTTTACTGATTTCATTAGATTATACTTTAGGAAAATCTGAATTGTTTTGAAAGTGGTATAATCTTCTAGGGTATATAGGAATATATGTATAAATGCATCTCCAACTACATATAGGGCACTTTTAATTCCTCAATTTAATTTTGTTTCTAGAAAAGTCAACAATTAATTTTAGTGCTTTTGGAAAGTACTAATGAAGTGCTTGACTTAAGCACATCAGCTCTTTGAATGTGTTTTACTTCAGGCACATTTAATCAAGGCATAACAGGAATGGATTTTCTTCTGTCCATGGATGTAGAAAGACTGGAAAATGAATTATTACTACTAGTATTGGGTTTGGGGTTTTGTTTCCTTTACAGGAGGACTAGGTGCTCTCAAAATGTTAAATATGTTCCACGGGTTATCTCATCAGAGGTCAGTTAATACTACCATATTATAGATAGTAAACATTGGCAGCCTCTTAAATCCAGCCTGTAAAGAGAAAGTTATTTCTGCACTTCCCAAATCAATGTTTGGACATATATACCTGTAAAAATTGAGCAAGGATAAGATGTAGTTTCTGGATTTTTTTTATTGTCTTGTACTTCATGTGGATGAATTGCAACATGTTAGGGTTAAAATTGTCAGAGCTGGCAGCAAGTCTGCAATTTCAAGAATAATTTCTAATCCTTGATGCAGTGAAGTATTGCTTATTTCTATAGGAAAGGGCAGGCAGATAAATGGAACATCTTGGGTGAGAACTGTTAGCATTCAAGTTATTACCAGAGTTTTTCTGTGGTAGGAGGCTTGATAACTGAGAACACTGTGAAGACACACGAAGCAGAATTAGTAACTTTATAGCACAAGCAGTGAAAGGTCTGATCAAGGCACTGCATCATCAAATAGTAGAGTGTGATCAATAAAAACAGAGGAGACCAAAGACCTACTTCCACAACAACGGAGAGAAATTGAAGATGATGTTACAGAAGGAGTTGTGTATCAGGGATACAAACATGCAGGATCAGACCTTGTGCAAAGCAGCTAAGCTGCAGCTGTAACATTAGGCATTGAGTCAGAACAGAGAAACTTTGAGCAGCCATCTGTATTTGGCAGCTGTGCTGGCGTGCTGACCTAGCTGTCATTGCAAATAGCTGGCAGATAGGTTGATCAAAGCTGTTGAGGTAACTGTGAGGGAAAGGAAATTGATAATGGAGAAAAAAACAGCCCTTACTAAGTATAATTTAGTAGTACAAGCTTGGAAGTGGATGCACCTTGAGAGTCAATGCCTCAATGAGAGTAGAATATATTCTAAGTAGTATAATGAATGTATTCAATAAAATTTATTCTCAGATCTTTGAAGTGAGAGTATCTTGTCCAAATCACCAAACTTGCCAGCTTAATGGTTGTCAGGACATTATACTTCTCACAGAGTAGTCCCTAAATTACATTTGAGTGCTGATTATTTTAGCCAGAGTTTTGGAGGATTTTCTATTTAGTAGTACTGATATTCACAGTCTTTGGTATCTGAGATAAGCAAATGCACAACAGTTTTCAGAAATGTACATAAACTGCACGGACATTTTGGGCCTGCATATTTTAAAGATGGTATTAAAAGCATATATATGCAAATACATAGCTACCAAACTGGGAAACATGCTTGGATATGCTTGTCATGAATTTCACTTTGAGATTTTTACTGCTAGGCCTACAGTAACTTTGTCCTCATATTAAAGAGAAACACACTGATCATATGTAACACCCCAACATTTCAAGGCCTTAAAATTTAATGATCTTTAAAATAGGAGTTTTATGATACTATGCAATGCTACAAATGATTGTTATTTATTTCATTTCAGTTAGTATCTCTGAAATGTTCAAGTCTTTACAAAATTCAATATTTTTGATTGAAAGTATAGTCTTTTCCTAAAAAAGTGTGGGTGGAAAAGAGGACCTAAGACTAATTTCATAAATATATTTTATTTAAGCAAATGCTTCTAATCTAAATGTTTTAAATCGAATTAACATGATAAAACACTATTTTGTACACAGAGAAATCCAAGCTTCTCCCAGACCCAGAACCTGATGTTGAAACTTACAGTGGTAGAGTACTAGAAATCAAATCTGTTTCTGATATTTCACTTCTCATTCAATTTTTAGTTTTTAAATATATTATTACATATGCTCATTGTACAGTGCTGAGCTGCTGAACTATCTCACTTGAGAAATTTTAAGTTAAATTTTATAATTATTTTGAAGACTATAACTTGAACTCGGACAAAGAATTTAAACAAAAATGGATGAAAAAATGTGGGCCCAACTCATAAATCTCTTTGGACTTTGGTCACACATTGCTTGCATGCTGTTGGTGGGAAAATGTACTTTTTCTGCTCATGTTTTATTTCCCTAAGATTAAACAACTTTAAAGCCTCCAAAAAGACATCAGAAAGTAATTGGGGAAACGTTACTTTCTACAATAAAGTTAGCAAATTTTTTTAAAAGTAGAACCAGACATAATTTGATACCCACATTTAAACCTGAAAAAAATATGCAAGCATATTTTTGTTTTCAGTAGTTGAAACTTCATTATTTGTATGAGGGAAGTGATGTAAGCTTATACACCAATGTCATATTCTCTATACCACAATCATTGCATTACACAAAAATTACTTCCATTATTTGTTACTTAAATTCATACTGGTGTATACTTCATTTGTAATGTTTATTTTTTTAATGTATCAGGAGTAATCATTATTAATTCTTGCCTTTTTTAATATTAAAAACCAATTTACATAATTTGGTTCTATTATTTTTCAATCACCAATAGGTTGTCACACAGTTATTTCATTTTCTGCAGTACTTACAGAGCCTTATGAATGTCAATTAATTTGGGGTATTAAATCCCCTGCAACAATTTAGCATGTTGTGGTGATAGGGATTTCTTTATACTTGGTGGTGTCTCTTCCTGATGGAAATGTCTGATGACAGCACATCTGAAATCTATTTTCTAGACTTCAGTAATTCATAAGGGGACAAGAGCCTCCTACTTAGTTCCAGTTCTCCTGTATTTCAGGCTGTCCTCAGCAACATGGCTGTATAATGCTTTATGTGCTGCATATCAGAATATATACTTCTTTCTCTGAGGCTGCTTTTCTTATGGATGTGCTTCAGATTTTCATAACACAATATTAATTTTACATATTCTTTTTTTATAAGAAAAAGAAACACATAAGCATTGAATCATTAAGGTTGGAAAAGACCTACGCATCATCTCAGAATTCTGTGCTTTCCTTATGTAAGCGTGTATTCCAGGTTTGGTGCCAGCTCCATCCTTCCTTCATATCTCTTCGTTTTCTTTTTTGTGTATCACATAAACCTGGAATGAAATTCGGGAAAAAAATCTGCAGAAAAAGTGCAATCTGACTATTTACTTAAATGTTAATGAATTGGGCCCTTGTTTTGTAATAGAGTTTGTTTGAGCTCATATACAATCACTGGCTTTTACATTTTACTTTACCCATCACTATACAAAGAGCATTAGTTTTATGTTTTTATTAATCAATATTTTTTATTTAACACAATTTTGTAGCTTTCTTTTAAAGATGTAGTAGATAAACCTTTTGTGAGGTACCTGGGGATGGATGATAAATAGCTGTGTATTTTTGTGATGTTACTGAAATAATGCTTTTTTTTTCCTTATAAAAGATGCCATAATAATTCTTTTTTAATAATTAAACTAATTTAGTAAGTGCAAGATGGAGGCGCTTTCCTACAGATTATGCTTCCACCTCAGAAGATGAATTCGGATCAAACCGTAATTCCCCTAAACATGCCCGTCTGCGTACCTCTCCAGCCCTGAAAACCACGCGACTGCAGAGCGCTGGGACAGCAGCTCAAAGCAGCAACACATTCAAGCACAGGATAAAGGAGCAGGAAGACTACATTCGTGACTGGACTGCCCACAGGGAAGAGATAGCAAGGTGGGTTTGAAAGGAGTGCTCCTAAAATAACAGAGGTGGTCCCCAATCACTTGTACAGGTGCACATAGAGGACAAAGAGAGCTGCTGGATTTTCTGTATTACTGCTTAATACTTTCCTTCACTAACTGAATGGGTTACTTAAAATTCTTCTTATGAGAGACTGGCAGACACAACACTCATATCACCAGCACATCTCTTTTTAGTGGAAAATTATAGTATCTTCTCAGAAGATGGACTTTCAGATGCATTATTGGGACTTGCAGAGGTACTTTATGTATTTCCTGAGGCTGAAGTGTATGTGATTTTTTAGTACCTTTATATTGAGATAAAATTTCAGATCAATCACAGGTGACAGAGAAAAAAGTAAGCTTTGGAATGTGATAGACCATGTTCTCATTTTAATTTTTGATTTATCAAGACTATTTCATGTTAGGTACTTTCTGATTTAAGTCATGCATGTTCACCAAAAAGTTGGTTTTTTGTTGCAAGTCCATGAGATTAGTATATCAATACCTCTGCTATTGCTGGTACTACTCCGCTTAAAGTGAACCAAAGAAAAGTTAGTTGCACATTCTGATAGCAAATTATTGCCATGTCATGTGACATCTAGGCAGTGAAAATTTCAGAGAACTTGCACAAGCATGTAAATGTTATTTATTTCTTAGAAGTCAGTGTTCAGGTTCCAAAGATTTTCACAGAATTTAATTTTGAAGTCTAAATCAGAAATATGTTTTCCTTTTAAGATTAATTTTAATACTGTGGAGTATTTTCTTAATACCGTGGAAGTGTTTTGCTTAGTGTAATTAATTATTTTTTGTTTCCTGATTTGGGTAATATTTTTCAGCATTTGTTTTTCTATTGTGATCTGTACAAAGGGAAGATATAGAGGCCTGAGAGGCACCCAGAAGATACCTGAGGGAGTCTCACACTATCTGGACAAAAAATGAAATAAACATTTTCAAAATAATCTTCCTAGAACATCTCTTTCTTTTCAGAAGTCTAAAGTTAGAGATGGTTATAGGAAGGACTGTGTGTATATGGGAACAATTATTGATAGCCTTAGCATATCAGTTCCTCCTGATAAATAGTACTGCTGAACCTCTACTTCAGTGAAACTTTTTGATATGTTTTGCCCATTAAGAGAGATTGACGCTGGACGTAATTCATGATTCAGTCTAAACTCATTTGATAGTTAGTTTTGCAGGTTTTTCTCTTCCCTTGGGATTGTTACCCTTTCCTACATTGATGTATTGGCTTTAAAATTTTTTTAAAGGCTCTTCAGCTTTATTTTCAGTTGAAGTGCTAAGACACTCAAATCAGTACTGCCAGATTTTTAGGTTTATGTAGACATTTTATACAACCTGCATTAAATGAGCTTATTTAAGGTAAAGGAGAGGAGCATTTAGCGTCTAAGAAATTCCAGGTTACTGTCATCTGTTGTCACTCCTTCCAATATCTGTTTTAGCCTCTGCTGAGAACACTTGCTGTAGGTCACTAGTTCATACCTTCTGTGTGTCCATATCTTTGTTGTGATTCACATTTTTGCTCCCTTGGCTTTAATTTTAACTTCTGTCCTTCTATAAGATACTTTTTGTCTCTGGTCCTATTTCCTTGCTAACCACAGGCTTTATTATTGCCTACCCTGGTTTTTTTTTTCATCGTAGCCATCAGTCCAGCCTCTATGTTCAGGATTCCATCTACTCTATTTAGAGTTTTTAAAAAATTAATAGATGGTTATATGCTGTCATTACAATTAGTTATTTCTTTTTATTGTTGTTGAATAACTGATTAGCTTGTAAGGATAAGTCTTTCATAAAATCCATGTGTAGCAGAAAGTAGTGTATAAACTGTATAGCAAACATTTCAGAGCATCTGTGTTACTATCATACTGTGTTTTAATGATTCCATGGCTTACCCAGATTGAACTTTTCACAGACATCACGATTTACAGATGTTAATAAAATTGAAAATTTGAAAGAGGTGTTTAGAGAAACTTCCTGTAATAACTAAACTTGATTTAAAGCCACTTTGACATGGAGGGAATTTACACCCTCTAAATAATGGGGGCTTCATGAATATTTTATTTAAGGATGTTAAAATATTTTTACAGACACGGAGTCACTATAGGAAGTGTAACAAAATAGACTAAGAAAAGAAGGTTCCTAATCTTCTTTTGCACAGTGCTTCGCATTTAGTGCTTTGTATTTTTTCTATACAGGAATGTAATTGAGGCTTGAACTATAGCTTACTGTCACATAGAAAATTATTCCATACTTCGTTTACATTACTGGTATTTGACTATGGTAATTACCTACCAAGTTGCTTGCCATCTATGTTAGAGTTGCTTGTTCTCATAGTTCTGGAATTCATTTGAATTTATCTTTATGTAGAGATCTGACACTTTATGTAATTTTGATTTCCTGCTAAGAACTCAAATGAAGTGGTTGTGTCATGTTGAAGCATTGATGATTTCTGTGAAGAGTTAAGTCTTCATTAATAGATGCTATTTTTGATTATGGTGTTTAATGACATTTCTCTTCTGGAAAATGTGCTGATAATTGAAGTCTCCTGGTTTTATTTTCTTCACAACTACTCATTAAATACCAGAATTGTCCCAGAAAATCAAACGTGAATAGTAGCGACTTCTCTATTTAAGGAAGAAGTTAGATGATTGTATGACACAAAGGAAGTAGCTGTTTTAGTGTATCTACTATGAAGAATATTGCACTTTTAATGGCGTGTGTAAATTGCCACGTATTTGTTTACAGCCTTCTTCCAATTATATGTATCTAAGCTGCACAAAGTTGAACTTCATTACAGATTGCTGATGATTCACCACAAAATCCAGTGTTGGAATTTGGCTGGAAATTTCTCTAGTTATGCTTGCCTTTGTAGTTGAAATTCTATTCACTTAGTCTTAAGCTATCTCTAGGCCAGTGGTGTCCATTGTTTTTGACTTGAAGACAAAGTGAAAATTTAGAGCAAAAGGAAGCTCACCTTGAACAATCAATCTCTGTGGAGCCCAGGGTGTGTCACTGTAACGTGGCTGTGCACCTCCTTCCATTTGAGTGCTGGGCACTGCGTGTCGCTGAGTCCTTGGTGGTGCAGAAGTGGCACTGTCAGCTTCTGTGCCTTCAGTGCTGTCAGGCAGAAGTGTGAAAGGGGATCACTTGGCATTCTGCTTTTCTCAAATCTGTGATCCAAGCTGGCGATTCAGGGTGCCATAGTTAGTAAGGCTTTTGTTTTTTGGGGATTTTTTGGCTTGTTCTTTCCTCCTGGGGAGGAGTAGCACAAGCAGAACAAGCCAGAGCAAATCTGGTTTTTTGATGCACTGAATCAGAAGCAAAGTGAAGGACTCTTTGGCTGGGAATTTAGCTGTATTTTTGTAATGCTATCATATCCAGGTTTTTAAAGGTATGTTGTATTTTTGCCACTGAAAAATTTGTCTCGATTACATTTGGGGATTTGGGGTATTGGTCTGGAATTTCAGACCCATAAGCAGCTTGATCTGAGCGAGGTGCACACCTGCTAGAAAATCAGAAGTCCTGAAAACATTTTTTTCAAGTAGGCAAGCTAAGGTACAAATTAAATGACTTCTGAACCTTTCAGATGTACTGCCATGTTACACAGCTCATCTGTGCAGTATTTTCAGCATATTTCCTATGCACCCTCTGTGTTGGATATACTGCACATAGCACACATCTGTCTGAATCCTAGGAAGAAATAAGGATACCCTGTCTTTTGAGATCAACTTTCACTTTATTCCTCTAGAAAAGCATGCTACTAAAAGCTTCAGTCAGAATTTGCTTTTATGGTTCTACACATAATCTTTCTGTTTAAAAAGGAATGCAGGTTTTCATAGCATGGCTATCAGGAACTAGAATTTACAATCTCAAAGGCTGCAGATTGGGCTCTACTGACCGAAAAGTATTTGTAGGGGAGAATGTAACACTCTCTTTATTACTAGGATCAGTCAAGATCTGGCTCTCATCGCACGGGAAATCAACGATGTAGCAGGAGAGATAGATTCAGTGACTTCATCAGGCACTGCCCCCAGTACCACAGTAAGCACTGCTGCCACCACCCCTGGCTCTGCCATAGACACTAGAGAAGAGGTAGGAGATCTTCATGGAGAAATGCATAAGGTTCTTCCTTTTCTTTATTTCTTTTGCTTTTAGCATTTTGCATAGCCTTTTTAGTTACTTCCACTCAACCCACGTGCATGATCTTAACATCGTATTTTTTATTTGAAGTTCTTTTACATTTCAACAAACAACCCAGAAGTTATTTTGTGAACACAGCTTGTCAAAAGTATACATACTATCTGTCTGTCTCTTTTTTCCCACGAAACATAGGTAAGATAGTTATTTGGTTTTGGCTTGTCTGTAGCCTTGGATACTCTTGGATGGTATCTAAGTGCATATAAAGATACTAGTGTGTATGCACAACTATACATAAATGTATATATTTAATTCTTTGCTTAGCTATTAAAAACAATAAAGTCCCTCTTTTCACAGGTGACATAAAACTTTCATCTTCTGAACACTGAAATACTAGGTACCATCAGTTAACTTTAGATTTTCTTTCTTAATAATATTGTCAAAAACTGCCTTGAAATAAGTTTGTTTTATGCTTCTAATAATTCTTATTTTCTTTGGCTCCTTCTGGTCTGCTGTTCTATGAATATATTGACTAACCTGTTCTAGTAATCATCACAGGTCTAATGCTGGTAAACATGTTAATCTGAATTTAAATCATCACTTTCTACCATATTACAATTCACCATAATAATGCGTTGTAAATGTTTAATGAATTTTTTTCTTCATAGTATTCCTTTCAAAATGTGTTTTATTCATTTTTGTGTGCATAAATTTTGGTTAATGCACTAGTTTACTGTGGTTAGTTTAATACTGTCTTTTTCTGTGGAAAAAAGATATAAACAGCAATAAGAAATCCCTGAGCTGGGTACTCGGAAAAACTATAAATGCACTCACACAGATTTTGGGTTTAATTCTCACAGACTGTTGCTAAACTTTAAAGAAGTAAAATGCTCTTTTTCTCAGATACAATTAGATCACTCCAATTTTTTTTAATCATTAAATACTTATTTTCTTCTTCAAAAAATACAATGCATTGTGTACATACTGCAGGTGGCAGTATCTCCTTTAGGTAGTGTAGGTCTTTCTGTAACACTGACTTATTTGAAAAAACCCCTAAATCTCGAAGCACTCTTCTTAATTCCACAGATATGTTCCATTAATCAGAGGAATTAATTATTCAGTACCAGTTTATAGGTAGCTATTATGTTACCTGCCCATAAGAAAAAATTTCAGTGAGATAGTCTAAATTTGCCAAGTATGTTTAGTATTTTAAAAAACCCCAAATCTTGTTCATTTGTACAAGATATTTTTACATAAGAGATGCATCATTTTCTACTATAGAAAACAACAGAATGATTATTATTTGATAGGCATCTTAGAAACTGTTTCAGGAGAAAAAACCCCAGTAATCTGATTATTGAATGTATCCAGGAGATTTCATGAACTTCATTTTTCTTTTATCCTGCAGTTGGTGGACCGAGTATTTGATGAAAGTCTCAATTTTAGAAAAATCCCTCCAATAGTGCATGCGAAACCCCCGGAAGGGAATGGTCGGCCTAGTGATGCCAGACCTCAGCTGACAGAGGCCCTCGATCCCCCAACAATTACCCGCAGAAGGACTTGGAGCAGAGATGAAGTGAGCACACAACAGGATTCTCTCTAAGAATGTGTCAATTTTAAGCTTTTACAATTATCTCCCCACTTATAATTCTAGACATTATCCTGTCTCTCCTACCTCTATCAGGTGGCATTAATATTTGAAAAAATAATGTATTATTTTATCAGCAAAATGTTCAAATATTGTATATGATACTATCTAAAACATAAGTAAGATTTTTTATAGTTGAAGATACCAAAATATATGGAGTTGTTACGATTAAACTAATAATATGCTTTTTTATTAAAAACTTATTGCAGGTTATGGGGGACAGTCTGCTGTTGTCCTCAGTCTTCCAGTTTTCTCGCAAGATAAGACAATCCATAGACAAAACAGCTGGCAAAATCAGGTGGGTTGTTAAAAATGGCTGTTATTGCTGGAAACGTCTGTTCCCATCAACATTCCCAGCAGTAAAAAAAGATATATATATAATAGTCACAGAGGAATTGTACATAGTAGAAACTTGTATTTTAAAAAAGCACTCTTACCTATGGCATTTTTAACATTCAGAAGGATTTGGAATGCATACTTTTTCCATTAATCCTTCTGTTTATTTCACTTTATGTGAAGAGAAATATCAGGAACGTTTATGTGGACGGAATAATATTCAGCAGAGGAGCTCTTCCAATATATGCAATACTGTGCAAAATCTACACAACCTCTGTGCAAGTCTTGCAAAGCTTCTTTCCTTAAAAGATAAGATTAAAATGTTGCTGAGCTCTAAAACTGATCCCTGTAGGTTTGCCAAGTTGTTGTAAGGATTTTGCATTTTAGGAAGAAAAAACAAGTTGGACAGAGGAGAGCTGTTTCAGTTAACCCTTCTGAAAAACAGCTTGCTCTGGAGACAATGTGATCCCTATTGACCTGTAAAGCAACATATGTAGCCACCTCTCTTTTTTAATTGAAAAGTCCTGCTTAAATAGTTAGATTCCTTCATAAGATGTCATAGTAGCTAAGAGGAAGTAGACATGTCAAAAATGGTAAAATGTTGTTCTATTGACAGTTCCATTATCTTGAATATGTGAGTGTACAACCAGTTGGTGATCACTTTGGTTGACAGAATAAAACAAAATTCTTAATACAAAGTTCAGTATTGTAAATTTCATATGTTCTTCTTTGTGCAGTTAATAACTTAAAAATAGAGAACATTAAAAATAAAAGAGTCTTTTGGCTGAACCTAATGCATAATTTTCTTAATGTGAGAAAATATTAGGTCTGTAATTGATTTGTTTGTTTAGGAAGTGTCATATATTGGAAAATTAAATGAGTGACAGATTAAACAACAAAAATTTTTGTCATTATAGGGTGATGTAACCAGTAAAAGCGGTAAAATATTAACATATCTGAAGCTTGTATTCTCATGGGAATACCAGAAAAGATTTGACCACAAAAAGCAATAATAATAATAATAATCTATATCAATTGCTCAAAACTGTAGGTTAACTGCCATTTCTAGTCATGCTATTTCTAATAAGAAGAGTATCACCAAGTGAAGAATCAATTCTTTAAAAGCCAGTAACTCATTTTAATTATCCTATTCTGAGGAATTTTGTGTGTTGATTTCACTAGTGATTAACAGATAACATTAAATTCAGGTCTTGCACATTTCTGATTAATTTGCTGATCTCAAAAGGCAAGTCCCCTATTAATGACTGTAGTGTAATGTAATGTGATGATAATAATGTGATCATGTATGATATGAATACAAGCATACCTACAAATATTTTATACATACTTAAAGAAAGGGGAATTGGTTTTTTCTATAAAAATACAGTGGACTTCCATTAATAAAGAATTATTTAGCCTTTTCCCCAGGGCTGTGTTCAAAATTTCTTTTTCTTAGAATGGATTAGAATAATACCATGTTAGTCATAATTTCATTAATATTTTGAATCAGAAAAACAGCACTACTTTTAATACTGTTTTTAGGGAGTACCTATCACAGATTTTTAGCTTAGCTTTGTTTTGAAATACATGAGTTCAGCCAACTGGTGTGTTGCTATTCTTCTTTCTGGAATGAAGCCAGTTAAAATTTCTGCCCAGAATAGTGACAATGTCTTCATAAAAGAGGTGCTCCAACCCTCTGATCATCTTTGTGGCTCTTCTCTGGACCAACAGGTTCATATCCTTCTTATGTTGTGAAATCCAGAGCTGGATGCAGGGTTCCAGGTGGGGTCACAGCAGAGCAGAGGGGCAGAATCTCCTCCCTTACACTGCTGGCTGGTCTGTTTGATGCAGCTCAGGATAGAATTAGGTTTCTGGGCTGTGAGTGCACACTGCTGGGTCATGTCCAGCCTCATCCACCAGCACCCCTAAGTCCTTCTCCCCAGGGCTGCTCTCCGTCCATTCTGTATCTAAGAGAAGCCTGAGCTTGTGCTTTTATATGTTACAATGAGTTTGCAGGAGTTTTCAGAGAATGTGAAGGGAAGAGTGAAGTAGGGTTTTGTGGTGAGAACATCTGCAGTTTCATCAGTGCTGTGCAATGTGAGTGCAGTGTCACTGGCTTGTCTTGTAGCAGGCAAGTGCCCCTTCAGCCAGGCAAAATCTCAGCCAAGCAGTCACAGCAGGGGAGGTACTGCTTGTTGACCTCTGCTGTTTGCTGGGCATTCTGCAAAGTGCATCAAAAGAAAAATAGGGATTGAGCACAATCAAGTAAGGTTTGCCTTAAAATGTATCATTAGAAAGAGGAAGAGCAAAGAAGACAGAGATGATGACCCACCCAGGAAGTTAAAAAAAGCTAAATGAAATGTTCAAAAATATGAAGTAAAAAAGGAAATAGGCTTCCTAAGTTTATCGTAAAATAAAATTGGCTGTCCACTTTAGAGTTTAAATAATAACAGTTTCAAAATTTCTAATTAATGCTTTCATTTTGTTCCATTCTTTTTTAATAACATGACCAATGAAATGAGAACCTTTCAAATTTTAGAGAAGAACATTAGCTCTAAAAACACCACACAGAGAACCAAAGGCACTAATCACATACATCAGGATAGAATTATTTTAACAGAACATGGTAAGAAAGTAAATGAAAAATCACACAATATCACAATAGGTTATTTTTTTTGCTAGTGCTGTTTACTGCTTAATAAAGCCTTATTTTCTATGTTCCTGCTGATTTCCAGAGTGATGTAAATGCTGTTATATTAGAGAAAGTATAGCTGCATAAGATTGTATACTGAATCAAATATTTCCAGAAGTTGCTTTTTTTAAAAATTATGATCCTGTAAAGGACTTCATTGTCTCTGCTTTATTTTCTTCCTTTTTCTAATGTGTATTTGAACTCCTCAATGACAAGCAAGTACTAAATTTTCCATTGTATTTGAAATTTCTGGTATCCAAACTGTATAGCTTTGCAAGCTTTTTCACTCCTTGCCAAAACATATGAAAAATTTGACAGACCTCTGATGATGAACTTTTTCAAAAGATGAAATCTAGTTAATGCCTTAACATGATTCATGCTTTCTTCACTGCAATTCTGATTACTTTTAATTTATTTATTTATTCCTTCCCCAAGAAAAAGCGTGTACTAATGTTTACTCCTTGTGTGCTTTGTATGTGAATACACCCAAGTCTGGTAGAAGTGGTCACTTGCCTCCGTCCCATGACATTTTGTCATCAAAGTAGCACTTCCTCTGACAGAGATCTGTTCCAAAGCAGCAGTGAGTGAAAACCTCAAAGACAGAAGAGTTAAAGCAGCTTCTGCATGAGTTGTCTACAGACATCTGTGTGATAAAATAAGGCAGGGTACATATTGCAAAATTAGGTATTCCTGACAGGATGATAATGGAGAATGAAATTCCCCATAGGATATACAGAAATGAAGAAAGGTGAACAGAAATGCAGTACTAAGGCTCACAGCTTTCTTTCAAATTCTTAGTCTTTGTGACATTCACTGTATCATGAACTTACAACTTAAAAATTATTTCCTCAGAGACCTAGTTACAGTGATAGCTTCTTTTAAATATACTTTGACCATGATTTGAAACACCGTGGTTTATTGGCTTAGCAGTTTTACTGCAGCTATTTTTGAACTTTTAACTTTTAAATACCAATTACAGAATAAGTGGATTCTGTGTCATCTGTGGTGTCTTTTTCCTTTTCTTTTCCAATTGCACCAATAGAGAAAGTTTAAATTCTGATTATTATATGACAATGAAACCAAAAATTTTATCAAGCAGGGAAGCAAGACATAAAAAATAGGAATCTCCCAGTATGCTTTGGAGTTTTACAATTAGAAGTGACTTCTTTAAACATGTAATATTAGTGATACTCATACTACTAGAACATATATATATAAAATGTACATATTGTGACTTTTCGATTAAAATTTTTTAGAAAATGCATTTTTTAAAATTTCCTAAAGTGTTTATTTTTATTAATATAGAATACAAATGTAAAAGTTTAATTCCTTTATCTTATATTATACTGTTATTGTAAAATGCAGTATTAATGGGGAGTTTTCTCACTACAGTAAAATAGCTGGCTTTTTAAAAATGTGTCAGTGCTGGAGGAAAGAACCAGCTGTGTCTGTATATACACCATAAGTAAGTATTTAGCTACAGAACTGCCATTTTAATGTAAATAATAATGATTTTGCTGAAAATCATGAAACCTGTATGCTTCCCTGAAAATTTAAACTGTATGGTTAGATTCTGTCAGGTTTCAGTTTTTTATATTTTATTTTAATTTAGTACTTCTTATGTTGTTTTCTCCTATCATGTTATTTAATCTTTCAAATTATTTTGTGGATTTTTTTTCTATTTTAAACATACTGTTGGATTTCTTTCTTCTAGAATATTATTTAAGGATAAGGACAGAAATTGGGAAGAAATTGAAAACAAGTTACGAGCTGAAAGTGAAGTTCCTATTGTGAAAACATCAAGCATGGTATGAATAGTTACCTTTTCTGGGACTGATTATCCTGCCCATCTCATGGCTAAGTAATCAGTAGAGGATTGTGGCATTTTTAGTGACAAGGGCAAAAATCTTTAAAAGCTCTTATTTAGACACTAAGTAGGTTTCAAGAATTAACCTAATCTTCAATAATGACTAAGACTTACTGTCTTAGTAAGTAATTATTTTCTTATTTTCTCATTAAGAAATAAGAAATTGTTCAGGGGAAATTTTCAGATAAAGATTGCAGTAAAAGCGATTCAAACTATACATAGACCATCAGTATGTTTGTTAAATAAAAGGTAGCAACCATTAGTTGGAATGTTAGATTGCTTTTGAATTAACTTGGTTTACAGTCTAAAAACTGCTTTACCTACTAATCATTAATGCTTAATATATAATACTTACCAGTAGTAATACTGATTATTAATATTTAGAGAAATTGTTTTGTTTTAATGCATGTGATGAAGATAATCCATAGACATATTGCAATAAAAGGACTTTTCAGTGAAAAATAATCCTGTTGGTTTTGTCTAGAAGTGGTAACCATAGGTTGCACACTAGAACTCCAGCTGTTTTATTTAATAGCCTAATTACTTTAATCAGCTATGGTTTATGGCCTAGTTTAAGGCCATTTCAACACCAGACTGTGTGACAGTGTTGGGGGACACACCACAGGTTGTGTCTCAGTACACGTCTCCTCTGCTTCTAAACACAGAGCATAGGGTTTGAAAAACATCCTTACATGAGACAGCAGGCAGAGCTCACTACATTATCCATCTACAGAATCTGCTGTTAAAAATATCTGTTTACAGAGGCAGGATTTTCTGTGGGAGAGAAAACTGCTCAAATGTGACTACATTTCCTCTGGCATTGAACAGGCTAGAACTTCTCTGTTAGCTCATCATCAGTTAGTAAACTCCTTCAGACTAATTTTTTTCTGGAAGTATAAAAGACTTGGCCTGTAATTTTGGCAGAATGGTGTATTTATGAAGAACAATCATCAGTAACTCAGTACTATAATTTAATAGATTTGTTGATAGTTTATGTTAGGTGTTTCAAAAATTTAATTAGGAAAATTTCTAATGGAAGTTTCTAATGTTAGAAATATTATAATATAAGGAGTTTTTCTTATCCCTCTCCAGAATAAGATCCAAATTTAGTGCTTTATATTCTACATGTCCTAAATATGGGGGGTTAAGGTACTCTTTAAAATAGAAAAAGATTAATTGTATATTTATCCTAAGTTCACCATTTTACTGATTTTTTTCAGTCTATTAAAGCATCTCACACTGCTTTTGGGTTTATGGGTTGTTTGTGGGTTTTTTGTATATGAACTGATTTTCAAGATTCTGCTTAGCTTTCAGAGCAATATGTTCTTCAAATGCAGTGTCTTTTTTTACCACAGAACACTAAAAGTTAAGAAAGGACAGTTGTAAGTAATGTTTGTTTTGTCATTGGAACATTTATGTCCAGCTCAGATGTGAAATCTGCTTAAAGATAATGACTTTGTAAAGATAATCAATCTCTTTGCCACCCATGAAAATCACACTACTTAGTACAGAACAGCTTTCTGAAATCAGTGCCTTTGAAAATTCTCAGTTTTAGAATACCACTGACAGCTCTCCTCAGCAACTCAGTTAACTCTAGTCTTCCATGTAGGATCCTTCAATTGTAGGATTTACATATTTATACTAATATAAATATGCTAATTATATAACCAGGGAAATTACTCAGGAAGCATGCCACTGTTGAGGAAGGATGGGAATGAGGAGACCCTGACTCAGAAGGCTGCTGAGAGTAAAACTCCTGTTTATTCAAATGCACTGCTCTTTTATACAGAGCTTCGTGAGGACCAATTCCATTAGTCCTGAAGTGAAAACACCTACACCATTGGTGCAGAGTGCTTGATGCACAGTGATAGAACTTAACTATAAACAATGTGAACAACAAGGGAGATAAAGAATTATTTACATTCTCCAACTCTTTCTCAGGCTTCTGCCTGGCTAGAAACTCTCCGTTTCTCTCTTTCACTCAATCTGAGACCGACAGGAAGTGGTCATAACATCAAGCCTGCCAGATTTCAAGAACCCATTGTAAAATGCTCTCAGGCACTTGGCGTGATTCTTGGGGTGTCCTGTGCAGGGCCAGGAGCTGGACTCAAATGGTCCTTGTGGGTCCCTTCCAGCTCAGGTTTTTCTGTGATCCTACAGCTTAAGATGTGGTCCATTTAATGATTGCTGTGTTTCTCAGTGCATTGCTGTGGCTGTGTCTATGTTAGCAAGTAGTGCAGCACAGTGGAGAAAAATCCGTAAGGCAGAGTGCTGAGACCCCAGCACTGGGGTGCTGTGCAGGGTCCCATGGGCACAAGGGCCAATGGGTGCAGACAGCACCTTGATGCAGTCATCTCACTGTCTGACTCACATCTCTAAAACCTTATAAATGGCTCTGTTTCATTTAATACTGGGTTTATCCTCTAACTTCCCTTTCAGGGTCTGCTGTTACTTTGCCTGATCTCTACTGAGCTGTGGTAGAGCAAAGCCTGTGCTTGAGCAGAGGTGGCACAGGCAGATGAGCAAGGGTCAGAATGAGGCCATGGGGATGGTAGCAGGCAGTCAGTGCAGAGGGCTCTGGGTTTCTGAGTGGAACATGGCTCTCCAGCCTCCAGCATTGCCACCCATGGCTGGGCCACCACCAGCACGGATGTTCTTGATGCCAAGAGGGACAATCCAAATAGGATAATGCAATTGGACAGGTTTGGGAGGGGAATTGTTCACTCCTGAGAGGTAGTTTAAATCTCTTTTTCTATACTGGAAATTTCCTTTATTTTTCCATCATGGCCTTAAGCTGAGATAGGGAAGATTCAGATTAGATATTAGAAAAATATTTTTCACTTCTAAAGTGGTCAGGTCAGGAACAGATTGCCCAGGGTAGAGTCACCATCCCTGGAGGTGTTTTGGAGGCATCTGCATGTGGCACTGGGTGATAGTTTAGTGGCATAAGAACTGCAGTGGCATATCTGGATTAACAGCTAGACTTAAAAGCTTAAGGGTCTCTTCCAACCTCTTCCAACTGGTTGTTTCTTTTCTAGGAAATATCATCAATCTTACAGGAACTGAAACGAGTTGAGAAGCAGCTGCAAGGTACACATCTTTTTTCACTTTTCTCTTCTGTGGTTGCTTGCTTCAGTTTTTTTAATAGATATCTATATGTGCATATATATATAGCATGAAACAAAGTGACTGTGATTTATTAAAATATATTCATAGTATCAGTTATGTACATTGTTATCATATAACTGCTGATACATTTGATAAACAAACATGGCTGGTTTTTTAAAAGCAGAAGAGTGATCATATCTTTTTATATGGGATTAGTGGTCCATGCTTATCATCATGTTAGTTGTAAATTTCCTATATTTGTTATTTTTAACATTCAGATTGAATCTGAGAGCAAATCATGTTTTAAAAAAGAATTTTTCAAGAGGAGTCATTAACCACCTTTAGAGACAAATCAGTAATAAGTGTTCGCATGTATTTGGAAATAAAAAAGAGAAGTTCTGTTAAATGTGACACATATGTTAATAGTGTAATAAAATTAAATGGTACTAGGTGCTTCAGTTTTCCCTCACTGTGTGGGTAAATGACTGCTCTTTTCTACAAATTTCATTCAATCATGGAATCAGCAATTGTAGCTATTTTCTGTGGTTGGGGTGGACCAAAGTATAATATAATGGTTACATCAGGGGGAAAAGCCACTTAAGTTAAAACCATCCTTCTGTCCCTATAACCAAATCATAGATGATTTATCATCCTTGTTTCCTGTCCATACCTCAATTTTTGTTTAGTTTGTGCAGTTTCATTTAATCTAAAGTTTTATTATATGTAGCTGCTTTTGAATACATGTATCAGTTTACATCTATGCTGGATACATCATTTCTTTATCATGGGCAGCACACATAAAAACTCACATCTGCCATCATAAAAATAGAACTGTGAGATAAGATTTCCATATTTTTATAGTAACAGAAAATTCTGGTTTTTTATGGTTTCTTCCCTATCCTTCTCATCCTTTCTTCATTGCTTAGCAATTAATGCCATGATTGACCCTGATGGTACCCTTGATGCTCTGAGCAACTTGGGATTCGGCAGTCCCATCTTACCAGCTCAGCCGAAGCCGAAGTCCAGCCCTGTTTCCCAAGGCCCCCGCCTGGCAGGGCAGCCAAACTGCCAGCCTGAGGCCCGGGCTGCCCGTCCCACCACCGGCCCTGTGGCAGCTGAATTGGAAAATGCTGAATCCGAGGCAGATTTCAGCCTACGTTTCAATAGGTTTAACCCAGATGGGGAAGAAGAGGATGCCACCCTGCATGAGTGACGTCTCAGTGTTTGATACAAAAACCTTTCATGTGGAATGTTTAGAAATCAAGGAAAACTTATAATGTTTGTTTTATAATTTAAAAAAGGCTTGGTCAAACAGCAGTTGTTTTATTAAACCAGTTTTTTTAATTGTGATGCTTTGATTGTCACACAAATCCTTTTCAAATCATAAAGATATGCATAGATACCAGTGTAGGAAAGCAGATTGTGGCAGGTTTGCCCTTTGTGGTTGTGTGCTTTGCAAAAGAATTATTATATCAGCAGTTTTCCCTTAATAGATTTATTTCTTTTTAAAAGCCATGCAAGCAGTCTAACATTTAATGAAAACCCCAAATCTCTTTGCCAAGCTGCTCTGATGAACAGACTTCCTCCTCTAAAGCTTATACAGAACAGTTGAACTGTTGAATTTTGATTTTGAATTAGATGATTTATATAGGAAACATTATCTTTGACTACAATGACACATTACTGCAAAAGTAAGACAGATTTCAGAAAGCATTCATTCTCATGTACTGGAAAATCTCAAACAGTTCTGTGGTTTATGTAACCTTGTTGCTGCGTAAATTGTCTTGGGGTTTACAAATAAGTTCACATATTATGTTTGCACTAAGATTTGCTGGGAGTGGTAGGTGAACATATCAATATCATTGAACAGCAAGCAGTGTTTTGGTGTACATACAAAACTGATAATACTGCCCTTGTATTATCATTACAGCGTTTTAATCCACTTTCTGAAAAGACTATTTGGCACTTTTTTATATTCTTCAAAAGTCTTTTTGATGTTAATAAAAGTGGAAGTATTTCATATCATTTCTGTCCAAATCTTTGTTGAAACTGACTAGGAAATAAATTTGAACGTATAGCAATGCAGGACATATTAAAGCATATTGAGGCAAATGGGCTCTCACCAATCCAAATGCAATGTAAGCTTACAGAAGAAATTACTGTTTATTTGGAATGATCACGAGATGTAAAATTTTCTTTAGGGAACTTGGAAATAGAGTTGTCATTATTTGCTTGATCAATAGATTCACTCCCAAGCAAATGATTTTATTTGCTTCTGTATATTTTCCTGTAGTCTGGCTAGTAAAGCTGTTCCTGTCTTACATATTTAAAAGGATTCTGGACGACGACTGCTAACATGGACATTTTGCTTATACCACTGAAAAGCAAGTCTATTTAAAGTTTCCTATATAAGCCTATTTTCCATATCAGTTGTCCCAGTAACTTAACATTTGGAAATAATGAAAAAAATTAAAGTAAGTTACTTTGTATTTCCAGAACACTGTAATTTGGAGGAATGTTTTTTCTGTTAAATGTAACTAATAGACTGGAATTTTCTTATGTTTGCATCAGTCTCTATATATTAAGGTTAAAGATACAGTTTTGCAGCTTTTATGAAATGGTCTTTAATATTTCAGCAATAATCCTATATGAGATTTGTTTTTAAAAAACCTACTTTCTGTACGCTTTTGAATTGTACAGGCTTTCAAAAATCAGTAAAAGTTGGACCAGTTAATAAAGATGCAAAAACTTTTTTTGTAGAGATGTAAAAACAAAACCACTAATCTGTTGTATAATGGATTTCATATTTTCTTTAAAAAAAAACTAAAAGCAAACAGTCTTCATGTATGACTCAATATGCTCTACTCCAGCTAACTGTGGGAGCCTGAATGACACTAGTTTACAGAGGCTACAGGAAAACTTTTTGAAGGTGCAGAAGGGCAAAAATAGATGGAAACTAGAGCTAAGTGTTGAAAACTGAGTGTACCAAACCATCACCATAATTCCTTCTTTTGTTTAATGCTTGGGAACGTAATTTTTCTGCAGATTCAAGTGGAAAGTAGGAAATGGCTAGGAAGGATTAAAGGTGCAGGCTCTTCATACGAGGTTCTGTTTGTGTTATTTCAGGCATTTTTACCTTTATGTTGTGTAATAAGCATTTTGCATTACTATGTTATTATTTTGTATGGACATGTTCTCCTTATTTATTTTTGTTACATTTATTATCTATGTTATTTTGTTATATGCATTTACAACTCCATTTTTAAATAAAGTGTTTCTGGAACTTTACAAATGTGTGAATATGTAATTGAGAGCTGGGAAGTTCACACAATCTTTCTGCAGACTAACTCGCCTTTACTGAAATAGGAAATTCCATTTTTTCATAAACACCTCTCCAGAAAAAGTTCTATTATTGCCACCACTGCATCATTTGTTCTGTGCTGACAGGATTGGCTCACTTGCCCATACTCAGGTTCTTTTCCACACTTGAATTGATTTTGTGTGCAAAGCTAGAGGCAAAAGTAATCCAGTATGCCAGTCACCAAACAGTGCCTCTCTTTCCCTTTTAATGCACCTGCCAGCTGCAACAGTAGATGGTTATCAGACTGTTTTCCCTCTGCTTCACATATTGGAAAACTTTACTGAATATGCTGATATGACTCCACACTGCTGCCTTTATTTCTTCTGTCCCAGGTTTGACTCTATGCCTGCTTTTCCTGCAAGACACTAAATTGCCTTTTCTTAGCTGGCTTCATGCAGGAACAAAACCTTTAATTCAGTAAAAGCTCCATTAATTTCTTCTCAGGTTAAGCATTTTGGTGTTGCTGAGCTTCGCTGTGACTCAGCATCACCCGCTCTGATCCTGCTTCTGCTGGTGAGTAACACTCACTAGCACTCAGCTTTGCAGGGGCAGGAGATTTCTGCTGCTCTTCAGAGATGCCAGTTTGGTACAGTCAAAATTGTGACAAAGTTGCAAGGGCTTTCCACTTTCACAGGACTTCTTCATATCCCCCAGCTTCATTATCTGCTATCATTTCTTCACTTGTTACCAGCCTTTGCAGAGGATAGAGGAATGCACTTCTGAGCTGTATTCTCATGTGCAGACTCCCTGCTGTTTAAGCAGAAGTAGCTCTTCCCATAGAGATTTTTATAGGACCACTCTACTTGGAGCCAAGGTTATGCAGGGCTGTTACTCAGTAGTATTTAGGAAATCCAGCCAGATGGGCCTCAGTTATGTGCTGTCTTAGACACCACCAAGTATCAGGACACAGAAAGCAGAATTCAAGCTTTTTCTGATCAGCACTGTTGGCTCCTCCCTTGGCTACATGCACTGCTTAAATTCTACACCCAACAACTTCAGCTAGATGCTCACATCTAGCTGTAGCATACAGAAATAAACCTAAGGGCATAATTTGTGTGCCTAACAGCGACATGGTGTTTTACCACAGTATATACATTATACCAAAGCAACTGGTACTGCAATCTCAGAAGAGAACCCTGCCTCTTTACCAAAACGTGACTTCCAGTCAATACCTGTTGGAAGGTCTTTGTAATTTGAACTGGGAAGATTTTAAGCAAAGGGAAGATCTACAATTACTGCTGTGGCATGCAGCCATGAAAAGCAAGGGTGTTCCTTCATGCAGGAATGTATGAAGCATTGATGACATGGTAAAACGAGGCTACTCACTGCCTGCCAAGGTGATTTTATACCACCAAGTCTTTTGTATCCAAAGAGAATTACAAGGAAGAAACTTGGCCACTCACATACAAGTTGCTTAGCTTCATCTTGGCGAATAATCAGTGTTTTTCAAGTGTAAGAATGTCACCTCTGGCTTCAAATAGAGCTAGATCTGTAAACACTGACATGTTTAAAATCCTGGTAGTTCAGCCATGATTGCCAAATATTAAATATTTCCAAAAATGTCTGTCTTGGCAATATTGTCAAAGGACAGCTGCCTAATTCTGAGGAGCATTTCCAGCTGCACTTGCTCAGTAATCTTGTAAAAACAATTTTTGTTTTCAACTTGGTAAGCCTTAGCCTTAGGCAGTGCTGTTCCTGCCAGTGACAGCCAACAGAGCACTGGTTGGGGAGCAAAGCATTTCCTCTTCAGATTCTTTTCTCACTAGTCACATATTTGGGTAGAAAAATATGCATTTTGGAAACAATTGGGATAATGGATCCCTAAAAATACTTTAAGCAGGATAAGAGAATTGTAAGCCTGCTGTCAAAGATGTTTACCTTTTCCAATGAGACCACAGTTAACAGTGAAAACTAAACTCAGTGCTCGCCTTGTCTTGCTGACAGCTTCACGAGCAGTTACTATTTTTTGAAACAGTTCTTACCTCATGTCTTGGGAGAGCTCTTAAAATTAGAGGGTGTTAGAAAATGTACTCCCTGGGGAGTCTGTACTAAAACAGGTATTTGTAGTTATTGAATACCCTTATGGCAATATAGGGCAACATTTGCAAGTAATGTTTACCAAAATCATTTCGAACACTAAGGCTTTAGGGGGTGGGGTGACAGGATATAGAGATTGTTCATTTCAAGGGTAGTCCCTGCATTTCCACTTACAAATTAACATGTGCTCACTAAGGTTGCTGCTCTTGTCAATCAGTTCCTTAGGACTAGCATTTTTAGACCTATTTCAAAAGATTAATAGATGTGTTGATGAGGCTTTCTGCTACTATGGAATAGCTAAAAGTATCAGAAATCCAAATATTTGTATATATGTCATAAATATTTTTAAATAAAAAATAACTGCTTAGAAGCAGAATTAATTATCTTTGAACCAAACCATGATCTTAAGGGAAAGTTTTATTATTAAAATTAATTAATTACTATTTTAAACAAAAATGGGCAACATGAGATTTCTAAGTTCTGTATGGAGACGTGGTCCTGTACGAAACCAAGCACAAAGAACAAGGTTTATGTATAAACTTACAAAAGTTACCAGGTAGCTTCACATTTCATTTTCAGCATCACTTCTGGGGTAACGTGATTTATAAGTTGAGAAAAATTCATCAAAGAAGGAAACCAAATGTGGATGTGAGATGTGGTTTGGGTTATCCATGACTGATTTTGTTGAGAGATGAGGGGAATTACTGCAGATCATTCAGGAGGTTTTAAAACTATTTAGAAATTAAATACCTTAATAAAATTTTGAAGAAAATGTCATTAATGGTATTTCCCAATATAGCAACTGAATCGTAAGTGAACAGGCAGGATGGGATATTCGCAGCAGATGTTACTGGATTAGGAGACTCAATGAAGTGCAGAAGGTTAAGCAAACTTTTAAAAAGAGCTTTTGAAAGAAATCAAATAACAGAGATGAACAGAGTGGGGCAGGAACACAGTGTCTCCAGCCATAGCAGTAGGTGTGACAGAACCATGCAGTTGGTTCAAGGCAGCTTTAGCACAAAGGAGAACTGTAAGATACAGGAGATTTGTAAGAATTTGCCTGCAAGAATGGTACTTCCCGAGCTGGTAAGAAGTTGTGCAGGAAAATAACTTTCCTGCTCCAAGGTATGTCTCAGGTGCAAGAGAGACTACAGCCCCCCTGCTCCTTGGCAGGAGATGGCAGCTTGAAGTGCATGGGGATTACTGCTTGCATCAATAATCAGGTATTTTCACTCTGCAGAATAGCTGGAGTTTCTCAAATAAACTGATTGAGCCGATAGACAGCGCTTTCCATACAAAACGCTCCAAACAAATTCATATCCCCCAGTGCAGTTTGTTTTCCTGAAATAATTTTTGGACTTCACAGACAAAATTTCAGAAACTGACTGAAGATGCAGGTGTACAATATTATTATGTCATTACCTACACACTCAGGAACTCAAGTGCTAACAAAAAATTTGCTGCACAATCATATTCATTTTTTCCTTTGTTTTCATACATGCAAGGAATATACACAAACCAGGCTCCTCATGTGATTGCTGCTGTCAGTGTGATGGGCAGCTGAGCAGATGGTTGTTTAGAAAAATCCACTTTTTAAAATACAACTTAGGCAGTATTCTGGACATCTAACATGTTGCTTTCTTCCCATCACAAATCTGAGGTTAAGGTGTTGCTTCAGTAATTTCTTGAGTTGATTTCCTAAGTGTACAAGTTCCTCAAACTTAGATCCTCTTCAACACCTTTGCAGGTTTAAAATGCTGGGCTATATTGAAAATCAAATCTGAGGCTTTACTGAAGTTATTACTCTGGGGGAAGCAGAAGTTCAAATACAAAATTGAAAACACAGCTTAGTGGCTTATCTCAGCCCTAACATGAGCCCCAGGCATACAGACCTTTGGAGGCACGTTTCAAGCTGCATGAGCAAGGTTTGCTGTTTGGTGCAAGCAACATTGGTTGTTTGTAGTTTTGAAAATGTGTTTTTAGGCTTCCAAGCTGTTTGAGTATCTATATTCCTAACTTTGGCCAATTTAAGTATTTTATCACAGAATCGTAGAATAACAGAATGGCTTGGTTGGGAGAGATCTTAAAGATCTGATTTCAGTAGGCAGGGGATCTGCTACCAGACCAGGTTCCTCAAAACCCCATCCAACCTGACCTTGAACACTTCCAGGGGTGGGGCATTTACAGTTTCTCTGTACAACTTGTTACAGTACATCACCATTCCCACAGTAAAGATGTTTTTCCTGCTTAATCTAAAAATATTTTCTTCAGGTTGAAGCCACTTCCCCTTGTCCTATCACTATATGTCCTTGTAAAAAGTCTCTCTCCATCTTTCTAGCAGACTCACTTTAGGTACTGAAAGGCTGAAGTTAGGTTAACCTGAAGCCTACTCTTCTCCAGGGTGAACAATCCCAATTCTCTTAGTCTTTCCTTGTAGGAGAGTAAAAAAACATTTTCAAAGTTAAAAGTGACATGAATAAAGACATCCATCATTTCCCTTTTAATGGTGAAGTGGTTTGCTTTGGAAAATACGTGCATTTTATGTCACTGGAAGAAAACTGTCAGTGAAATTATGCCTTTGTCCCTTAATGCTCCAGCAGTGAATTACAAGTTAAGCAGGGCTGGTCTCTATGAAGTCAATGGAAAAGTTCATGCAGCCACAGTTTTGTACTTGCTTATTTGAGTGCAAACCTGGATCACTACATTTTGGTTTTTCCTTGTATACAGTTGTGTAAAATTCAGAAAAGCTATTCCCAGCAAAAATATTTTTAAATGAGATGGTTATAAGTTTTAGCTTGACATTGTAAAAGCAATGAATTTAAAATTTGTAGGTAAAAATTAATCCTGACTGACATCAATGATTTCTTTTAATTGATATTTAAATTTCTTCAGATAAGGAAACACACTGGAACTTGTCTTACTGCTTAAAATGCAATGAGTAAAAAAAATGGCAGGCATAGGATAGTAGGAAAAAAAATCCACAGAATAATAGGTATGATTAAAAAGCATATCTGAATGGAATTTCTAATTAAGAATTTTCTCCAGGGAGACACAGTGAAAAGCTTGACACTAAATGAGTTATGGAGAATCACTGCAGATCTGTGAACTGGTCTTAGGACTTTCTGGAGCCTCTCAGACGGCAGTGCTGAGGAGTAGCACAGATAATTTTGCAAACATCAATATTGCTTGCAGGCTTTCACTGCAGTATTGAAGCCAAAGAAACAGCAAAAAGATTTTACCTTCCAGTGGTGCTTTTCTCCTGAAATGTTTCAAGCCCTTCACAAACATTCATTCTGTTACGAAATTTATATGAGGAAATATTTCATCTTGGTCTTACAGATGGGAAAAGGGACTCAGGAAAATCTTGTTTCCTCCCTACAAAGTGCTGAGACAAGACTTTGCCATCACCGAAATCTCAGTAAGTGGCAACACACAGCCTGGTGGTACTAATAATGTGCCATTTGATCTGACAGTGCTCATATTTAATATCAGAGTTATCCCCAACTTTTGAGTCACCGTGACAGAGCCAGAGACCTGTGTCTTTCCAGCGAGGTCAGTTTTGCTCACTTCTCTTTCCCCAGTGGACCTTGCTGGCATGTTTGGAGCTGCTGAGATGTGGGTACCTATCCCAGCAAGCTTCATTAGCTGGTTTCAGCAGCCTCCCCAGCAGCTGGTTGCAGCAGGAGGCTAACTTGGCATTTTGGGATAGTATCTTCTTTCTGTTTACCACGGAGCTGTCGCACATATAACCCTCAGTACTATGCGTATCTCAGAATTTCCATGTCTCTGGAAAATTCTTTTTTTCAGGTTAATCCCTGTTTCTTTACAACACTGAATGCAATTATGTGTATCAGTTGTATTTGAATTATTATAGTCTGTCTGTGCTTGAAGCGTTCTAATTCTCCATGCAAATTATCTTGGTTTATGTGCATATGTTTAAAAATGTCCAATTTTTTTTATTCTCAAGATTTAATAGACTAACAGAGATTGTATCAATAGGCATGTTCAGCTACTGGTACTCAGGGTCTTGGATTTGCTGTTACTTTTGCAGCACTGCAGAAGCACTGATTTAGCAATTTATTTTAGTTTTCTAATGCATGGATTCCATTTCTATATATTTGAAGAAGCCCAGGGTGAAAAGCATCTACTCAAGAGGTTTTTGTTCAATTGTCCAAAAAGTATCAGCAGCATTTGAGAGATAGTCACAAAACAGTCTCCCTGAAGGAAACAGCTGCAGATTCCAGGTATTTCTAGAAGCATCTATAGAAACACTGTGATCTAGAGGCTCAGTTACTGAGTGTACATGTTTTCTTCATATATGTTAAATGGCCTATCTATGTGTCAGAAAAAAGGAAAAGTATGGTGATGCACCTTGTTGAGCACATGGATACATCTGGAAGAAAAAAAAAATCTAAAGCCTCTAAAGTTGTGTAGATAAGCCACATGGCCCATTAGATTCTGCCCTCCTTTGAAAAGTTTTCTAATTTCTTTGTCACAGTTGACACTAAACTATACAAAGTTAGTGTTTAGAGGATTCCAAACTTTCATTTTTTCAGGGATCTGGAAGGACAGACCTAAGTGAATAATCCTTCATTTTGTACAAGTTTTTTAGCAAAGGAGAAACCAGAGGTGGGAGAGAGAGTGGTTATTTTAAGACAGTCAAGTTCTCCCTGGCCCATTCTGACTCTGGCATCCTGTGAGATAATTTCACCATGGGATATACTAGATTTATCTTACTGATTTTCTCTCTGATAGTGCACTGGCCTGACAGGTGGATAATAAAGACAAAAGAAGTGTTGATGTTTGTAGCAGCAGAGCTTCTAAGGAAAGCTGATACTCCTGCTGAACCAAGCTGCAACAAATAATGCCCTGGACTTAAAAGCTTGTAAACGTGCATTTCCATTGGGACCAGAAATTCCTCAAATACATAAAATCAAGGGGAATAAAGGTCTCATAAAACATTTTTTTTAAAGAATTTAGGTTTCACAGAAAGAATAGACGAAAGTATAACTTTGATTGGACCAACCTCTATCAAATTTTCAGGCAAACCTGCACATCCAGCAGCAGCTTTCCTAGTTTGGGTTTCAACAACAAATCAGTCATGCTGCAAAGAAATTCAAGGTGTCAGAGATTTCTCAGAAGTTGATTGTCTGGAGGGAAAATCAGGCTGTCCAGAGGAGACCCTCTCCTTACCCAGGAGGACTTGGGTAAGAGGCCATGTTAAGATCTGAGTATTAAAAATTTGAGAGATGTCTTTGCCTGAAAAAAGGTGCAAACAAGACCATGTTCTGAAGTCAGAAGTATGAATTTTATTTAACAGTAAATGTGGTGGCTGAAGGGCTGAGGGGAGAGAGAGAGAAAGAGGACGGCGAGAAAGAGAGTGAGAGAGATAGATTTTGTGGAAAATACCACCACTCCATGGCTCCCGGTAGTGTCCCATTGATCCTCTTCTTCTGGTCTTCTTGGTGATGAGGGTGCCACAAAAGATAGGATTCAGTGGGTTACTCTACATTCAGGCCAGGTGGGAATGAATGCCCAGATACCTTCCCTGGGGGAGAGAATGTAGTGCAAGTTTGACAGTCTCTTGTAACAGACTCTGGATCAGTTTCATCACTTGGATCATGTGCAACGCTCTGGGGCAAGGCATCAGCAATGAGTCTGGGAGCACTTTGGGGCTCTTTGATGGATTATGACACCTCTCAGCTGCCTCTCACATGAGCATGGCCTTCCTGGGGTAGGGATGGGTTTACAATTGAGCCAGTTTGTGAGAGGAAGCGTGGGTGTTACTCCCTTGGAGCAGACACTACTCACACACCAAAACTCTCCTCCTGCCCCCGTGGTTGTGGGGCAGTGTGTGCAAAGCTGACCTCAGCAGAAGGGGCTGTGGGCTATGGCCTCCCTCACCCAAAACTGAGCCAGGGATGAATTTCAGTGCAGCTGCTGGGTTTGGGTGTCTCGTGGACACATTCTTTTCCTTCAGCCTTGTTTACTTCTCCCTAGACCTGAGATAATTGGACAGTAGTGTCACCTTTATCTGATCTCAAGTACCCTTAGAGGGCTTAACTCACAGCCTGGAGTTTCCCATCAGGAAGCCTGTTCAGGCAGGTGGTCACAGTTTCTTTATACAGTTCTGCCATAATGGGCCACAAGTCCTTCACAGCAATGTTTAAGCCATTAACCACAACATTTCAGTCTCTCAAGGGGCACTGTCCTGGTTTTGGTTGGCTTTAGTAACTGAGGAACAGTGAGGCCGGCAGGAACCAGCGCTGCAGCTCATCAGGCTCCGGGCAGCAAGGGCAGCCAGAGCTGCTGGGGCTGTGTCACTGGTGGGACAGGCACAGCCCTTCCAGCCTCCCAGGAGACACAGAAGGAGAGGGAAATGTCAGTGAGGGCTCTTCAAAGCCAGACTTCCGCTATGTCTAATACATAGGTAAAAAGAGTCTGCTGATCTTGTTCATTACATATTAAATGTCTTTGAAGCCTTGAGTAGATGCTTACTCTGCCTCTTAGGGTAAGTGAAACATAATGGGATTGCTTGAAGCAACAAAAGAAAATGCCTCAGAAGCTTTATGAAATCCCTCAAACTGCTTCAAAAACGTGAAAGAGAGGAAAGGGCCATTGCTATGCTGAAATGCCAGAACCAGTCAGGTGTGCTACAGCTCAAATGTTTAAGTAAATAGATCCACAAAATCAAGAAGAGGTGGGGAAGAGCTCAAACACAGTTCTTTGCCCTGATGTACAAACAAAACTCAGAAATGGAGAAGCCAAATGCAATTGCTTGGGGTCAAAAAGGGAAGAGAACTGGGAAGTTGAGATTTGATTTTTAACCCAATACCCATCCCCTCGACCCGCCTCACACACACACATTTACTGTTTAATAAAAGCCAGACTCTGAACTTTGGGCAAGAAGGCTTATTAACTGAGCTTGTAGTGTGCTGACAACCAGTCAGAATTTAATTATGGGAAGTAATTGGAGAAAAATTAATGGAAAGATACCTTGAATATTCCCTTCATGAAAATTGCCCTTTATATGTAGTCCAGGCAAAAATAACTTTATTCCCCAAGTTTAAAATCCTTCTGCATTTCAAAGTTTCTCGATTTTTTTTTTTTTAATTCTCTTTTTAAGTGACATTTTTATATCAGAAGTATAACTTAAATCATTCTGGCTAAGCTTAAACATTTACTAGATTGTCATTTCTATATCCGAATCTGAGAATCTAGATAACTGGAATATTTTTATCCCTTCCATGTCAGCATGTGACTTACACATGTATAACAAAGAGAGTGACTTTGGCCATTGCTTATTTTTTGTGAGCACCTTTTTTTTTGGCCTGCTCACAGATATTCAGAAGAAAATTGTGTGAAGTTTGAATGAACAGTTTCTAAATTTTACCGTATGGAAATACTTCTGCACAAGCTATGACAAATGCAGATTGAAAACTACCTGCTCAGTTAGTGCCATCACAAACATGCCCCAGCATTTTAGGGACTAAAGCTCCTATTGTAGCTCTCTGGACTGTCCTCCTCATTCTCCAGCTGAGTTCATGAAGATAACAACAGATGTGAAGAGATTTGAAGAGTTACCACTCTGCAGTGTTACACTAAAAGCCAGTGGGACCACCTCAATAGTGACATGTTTCTGGAATTGCTTGCATGATTGATAGTTTCTCATCACCTCCTTGTGTTTTTGGCTGACCTTGGCCTGGCCAGCAAGATTTAACACAGAGGAAATAATGAAAATCTTCTATTATTTCCACCAGAAAAGGGGATTATAAAAAGATCCTGTGCTTTGCAGAGAATTCAAGTCAAAATAAAGCTGAGTATCTTGCTATCAAATCCCTAGTATTAACATTACAACTGAGCAAAGAAAAAGTTTTCCACTGCCTACACAAAACTGGATTAAATTGATTGGTCTCTATCCCTCACAAGATTATTCTAAAAATTGTGGGTCATGCCATGGGTTACCCAACTCATTCCAGCTGTGAATATCACTGTACTGAAAGGATTTTCAGCATATTGAGACCTGTTCGTGGATGACTTTATCGTCCTCCCGGTGCTCTCACAGTCTCATCACAGCACCCATCCCACTAGGGAGATCCATGTGCTTATCAGAGAATTACCAAGTTCCAAAACCCCTGCCATGGGCAGAGGTGCATCTTCCCACTCTCTGCACTCTGCTGCTTTAGTTCCCAACACTCCTAATAATTTTGCAAAGTGAGTGCACACTGAGTAGGCAACGTTACCTGTAAAGGCAGCAGAGGAGGATAGCAATGCGCTGGGCGCACGGAGCACAGCACCAGGAGCTAGTTCAGATGTGGACACAGTTTCTCTGTAGACAAGATACTTTCAAGAGGCAGATGGGAAGGAATATCAAGCAGCTGCTCTCTTATGCCAAAGCACAACAGATGAAGGGTGAGTGCACCGTGAAGTGCTGCATTGCAAGGTACGCCAGCAAGTTTTCCTATCTTTATTACAATGAACTTAAAAGAGTGTGGCTGGATTTTCACTGACAGCTCAATCTGTATCTTTCTCAGACTACTATATTTTTACCTAGGTCTACCATAATTAGTAATTCTTGTGTTTTGTAATGGGAAGAACTTGTAACTAAAAGCAAAATCTGTCTTAAAAAGTCCATGAGAACTTTTCATTGCTGTTTTTCTTTATGTTGTTTTAAAGCATATCTTAGACTAACACAGATAAGTACTTTATTTTTTTTTTTTTTACTATCAAACAGCTTTCTGAAGAGCAAAGCAGGATCATGTATTTCCGTTTGGGTTTTTTAAGAGCTTTTTCTAATAGCATAGTCCAAGATAAATCAGTTCTTATCCACAGAATACAGATGGATTTAACTTAATTCTGCAGTCCTCAAATTCTGGATGCTTCTGACAATTCCATGGTGAACCCTGAGTTTTTCTGGGGAGTCAGAAAAGTAGCTCCTCTTGTCAAGAATAAGCATTTTGGAATTGTTTAACAAGCAAAGAATTCCTGTATCCTGTACAATGAATCCTCTGAGTTCACTGCCTCTCAAATTTCAGTCCAATGATGACAGCTCAGAGTGCACTTGCCAGTCTGGCCTCTACATTTAAAGGAAAATTGAATGAATTTACTTTGCTATTTTTTTGCTCCTACATTAAATAAACAAATGACAGAGACATCTCCAGAGGTTGAACAACCAACTGGTCTTGATTCCATTCACATAGAAACAGAATAGAAGCCACAAAATGGGAGACATGCCACCCTTGCCTGAAAAAGTTCAGGAAATGCCATATGAGTGTCATGTTCATTAGATATCTCCTTCTGCATTTTCTGTGATTTGACATGACAAAAAAAGTCTGATTTTTTTACTGTTTTGTTGTGAATCTGAGATGAATTGTGAGCATTCAGGGTTTTTCCTTATGTCGTCTCTGTGTGAGCAAATCTTGTTATGGATATGACCACCATGAGCCTCACTTATTTGACACATTTAATCTGTTTGTTGGTTGTCTCTATGTGATACATTTGCCAGCAGCTCAGGCTCTGTGTTTTCTTGCAATTTAATATCCCTTTTTTCCCCCCACCTCTCTAGTTGTTGGCAGCTTCTCCAGTCAGTCACTTTTAAGAAATTTCACAATGAATAAGTACTCAGGATAAGTACTTCTGCTGTTTAAACCATTTCCTCTCTCATAGCATCAATTACATTTGTACAGTCAGAGAAACACCATCCCATGGACAACACACAAGGAGCAAAAGCAGTATTTCAGCTTGATACTTTTGTGCCTGTACTTATTCCCTAATTCTCTGTGTTTTCCAGGGCACTATCAATAAGTCAAATCAGTTGTGCTGAGCAGTGCAGCTAAATGCTCATGTTGGGAAGTTAACCTTTGCTGAAAAATGGCATTTGGTGCTTATCGTGGTTTCCAGATTTTTCATGCTTTCAGTAACAAATGTAATTATTTACATCAAAAGGCAAATCAATGACCTGTAACTGAGCTTTCAAAAATTATAAGGTATCATATTTGACTGCTTCCAGCAGTTTGAGTTACCTGAGCAGTGATGAACAATAGCTATTAGACAAGGAATGACCAAGCAAAATTAATTTAAATTAGCTTGATTATCTTTAATAAACTGCTATAGATAAGTTATTTGTGCTGTGTAATCTCGGGAGTAAAACACAGCAAGCGATTGTGCATCAACTGCTTAAATAATGATGTTATTGATATTGCTACTGCCAGATGCTTACAAGGGCTGATCAACAAACTCTTCTTGGTTTCAGTGCAGTTGTGGACAGCCAGCTCCTGTAAACAACCAGCTAGGGAGAGCCTAAGCAAGTCTGGCTCACTCAGGGAGGAATAGCTGAGCAAAGGTCAGGTTTTGCCATAGGCAGGAGGAAGGCTGGTCAGCGCCAGGCAGGTCACAAAACAAAACTCCTGGTGCTGCAGGTTGCCATGCTTTTATGCACTTCAGAGAGGTGGAGAAGGGGAGAACTTGAACTGGAATATCTTGACAGAAGTCTGCTGCAGGCAGGATGCTTATTGTACATGAAATGAGAAGGGAAAACATATAATGTAACAACATCTGAAAAGAAAGCACCAACACTGAAAGAAGCACCAGCATTTACTGCTCTGCCTCCACCACTTACTTTTGAAGTGGTCCTGGTTTTTCTTTCACCTTTCAACTCATCTAGAATGGTCCTAGATATGTGGTGGCTAGTCAACAGCATTATCTGGTCTAATGGTCTGAGAGATACCACTTTGTATGAGAAGAGTACTGGGTCAGTCTCCTAGTCTGGCTTTTCTTCACCTTGAAGGGAACCCCTTGCCCTCAGAGAAACAAAACTAAGACAGTTGCATCTTTCTCCTATTTGACACTTAATCTTATAATCTTGATAGTAGTGGCCTTTGATTTCTGCTACTCACATTTACACTTCAGAACAGTGTGATACAAGGAAGTTCCATATCTGGTTTTGAGTGCTGTGCTGTCATCCCCTACAGGGTACCTTTCTCATTGTCTCATCTATCTCATAACATAATCCTGAACTTGGAGAAAATAATGTGATTAAAGTGGTTTGTAAGAAAGCTGTGGGGTTTTTTCTTTATAACTCTTTAAACATCTTCCATCTCACAAATGAAGGATTCAATTTGCCTTTGTAACATTTACAGTTTCCATGCACATCTGAGGAATGGCACAGAGTCTAAAGTGCCTGCTGGTCATTAGGGAGTAAAGCTTGAGGCCATGAGGAACAGCCTTTAGTATTTCAGCATTAGTCATGGTTAATGATATCAAATTAAAGTTCAAACTACAGCATGGCTTTTCTCAAATGACATTAAAACCACCTCCTGATTTGCAATGCAATATGCAATAGTTTCTGCTAAATTTCAGGTCTTCTGTCTCAACTGCACAACCAGATACAGAAGTTCAGACACAGGCAATTAATGCTGAGAAAGGCTGTGTAAATGGCTGATTTAAAAAATAACTGGTGTCTGGCTACAAATTTTGTGCATGCAAGGTGAATTGACAAAACATTACTTTGTTTTGTATCTAATCCTACCTCCCATTTTCACTGAATTTCTGCCAGTTTCTTCTGTTTGTTCAAGTAAGAATTGATGTCTTAAAGAATGGGGAACCTCTCTTGAACCCCTCTCATCTTTCATCCTGTCTCTTTTTTATGCTGCATTTGCTTTTTCTTTATGATTTTTTTTTTAGTAATAGGAAGAATTCATAGTGAAACTCTTGCAACAACTACATAATATTTTGCAAGAAATTTCTTGTATGTAATTCCCTGCACCTTTGCCAGTGAGCTTTGATGATAATTTGGAATGTGAGATAGGATTGCAAATTATACATACATATGTATTTTTGGTACTAAGGAACAAACTAAAACTTCTGCTAGCTGCGAAAAGAAATTGAACATACCAAACTAACTTTACACATGACTGATATCTGGAGAATAAATGCATTCATCATATTTCTGCTGAGCACACTTTGGTGATTTAAAGCTTTAGATTTTCGTTCCATAGACATTTGAAATATGGCATATGTAGTTAAGAGAAAACATGTGAAATCATGTCTAAAATCATTACTTCAGATATGAAATCATAATTTTAGATGTTTCAGATGCAAATAACTTGGAATTTTGAAATTTCCTTGCTTCATTTTTTTGTGTTCCCTTTAACTCCTGTGCATCTCTGGAGACTATACTGTGGCTCAAAGCTGAAGTGCAAAGTGATTAGGAAGATTTGTATTATACTGATTTACCTTTCAGTATTTAAACCAAGGGTTTACACTGCTGCATTTAGCTGTTTATCCTTCACTGACACTCACTCCATTACCAGGCATACAGGTAATGAGAACTGATGAAAATCAACTCAATTAGTCTAGAATGAGTGTATGCACTATGCTCTATCAAGTCAAAATGTTACCTGTGTCAGCCCACATCCATACTGAGGCTTTTCTAAACATTTGTTAGGTTATCCTGGCTATTTGCCATAGATGGACTCTGACAATTGTTGTTGGAATTACTGGCACAGATACTTTGCTTCTCTTGCTTCTCCATCATTCCCAGCCCAGCAAGAGGAAAGCTGTAGAAAAGAAGTGCAGATACTCAGGTTTTCTGTTCCTATGCCAATTTTTGGTTCCTATTACCAAGTTTCAGCAGCTATTTCTTCTAGAAAACTCTCTATCTCAATTCCAAACAAGTAACTCTTCTGCTCACCCTCCACACATCACCAAGTGGCAAACTATGGTGCTGTTGTCTTGGAAAGACTACATAGATAGAGAAGATCCATTTGTACATATGCATTCACGGAAGGATTTCTATACTTATCTTGCAACACAAACATGTCCAGAACTTAAACTCTTATTGTAACTAAAATGAGGTAGCCAGCAGACTGTGGTGGTTGCTGTCAGGTCTCTGTCCCCTCCACTATGTGCAACTCTTCAGTACAGGCTGTTGCTTCTCACCGAGAGCTCAAAAAAAGCTAGCACACCAATCTTACATCAGATGCACTAGCACTGCTGCTGAGTGAGCACCTGGGAGCTGCTGAAATCTCACATTGTTGATGAAAATAGAAAAGCAAACATGAACTGGGGAAGACTGTGGAGATTTTATGCCCTCACAACAAATGTTTCTTCTCTTCTCCCCATCTCTCCTTTTTGTTCCTTCTTTCTTTCACGAAAGCTACACCTGACAGCTTTCCAATCAGTCAGCATGTGACACAAGCCATCCAGCTGTGTAGCAGATAGCTGAACTGTGCTTTGTCCTAGATACATCCATGCAGAATTATTTATAAATAACAAACCTGATGCAGTAAGCGACTCAGCCTGGTTTTGTAATTGGTAGCTGGATAGTCCTGCGCTTCTTAAAACTGCAAAATTGCCTTTCTTGACTCAAATAAGCACCAAAATTCTTAAAAATAGGTCTTGGATTTAAAAGCCATTGAAGCTACTGATCATGTAGGAATATGCAATAAAACTTCAGAGTTGTCTCCTTTAGGGATTCTCAAATCCTTAGTGGATCTAGGATCCTCCATGTATGATTCCTCATCCTTACCAATGCACTTGCCCTGGCTCACTCAAGCCATTATTATCTTTTGCAGCTCTTAGGGAGCTAACCCAAGTCCATCAGACATGCAAATAACTCCAAACCTTTTCATTGGACTCCAACTGAACTCACTGGGGTGTCTGCTCATCCTTCTGTACAGCACTGGTAGTTTCAAAAGTTTGGGTAAGCGAAGTCATGAGTGGGATCTGACTGACCTCCTGTAGTCTGATCCAGGATGCCCGTGGTGTCTTGGGACACTTCTTGGAGTGCATTACTTCAGCTTGTGGAGCATTGTAGACTTAAGCACTACAAATCAAATCACAGCTTTACTGGGAATGCAGATGTTACAATTATAGTAACATAATGTTCCTACCTGAACCTATGCTATTGAACAAGGTGTTTCCCAAAGGGAAACAGAAATAATTTCACTGTTGTATCTGCTCTTTGCTCCAGTGATGTCTGAAATTCTCCTGCAGTCCATTTTCACAGGTCTAATTCCTTTCCAGGAGAGATACCAACTATGATGAGGTATTTCCACATGCATGCTGCTCATGTCAGGTTTAATAACTTGTCTTTATCCCTCAGTCCCATCCTATTACACCTTGAGAGGAGGTGAAGTAGATGAGAGAAGAAGGTTGGTCCATCATCGTGTCTGAGTCCCAGCAAAAGATCTGGCTGAGACCATGAGCTCTGGCTGGATGTTCTAGACTGTCCCAGAGCAGGGAGAGAGGATATCATGTTGACCTGGACTTTCACAGCCCTACAAGATATCATGGCATGCCACATATTTGTTAAAGAGTGTGCTACTATGACCCTTCCTGCCTATTTTTCTTCTGTGGCTCTGGAATAAGTGAATTTCTGTGGGCTTGTCTGTAAAGCTCTGCATCCTTTGACTGAAATATGCAGTCTAAAGTATTCAGACTAGAGACTGAGTGGTCCAAGTCCTGCTTGGAAGGGAACACTGGGCCCCTGGAGACTATAAATATCTTTCTGTGTCTTCACTGCTAAACATCCTCCATCTAGAAGCTTCAGCTCAGAAGAAGAAACAAGAAACAATATTCTTCTTTTACACTCAAGAAACCTTGTGAGAGAGCAGTTTTGCTTCTGAGATACTGCTTTTTTAACTGAAGGCTTGGAACTGGTATCACTTGTCACCTCAAACAGCGCTCTGCTCCTTGGTTTTTTTAAGTTTGATGGTATCAACTGAGAAATGATAGCAAAAGATGGCACACAAACACAGCTAGTCTGGCCCATGATGTTTGTCTTAGATGTGCATCAATTCACCAGGTTCATTTTTAAAAGCTACAGTTTATTTTTGTTTTAGAATTACTTGTGGATTTGCAAATTCTCTTGCTGGTTGTACTGGACACATGACTAAAAGGAAAATGTGTTTTAAAATACGTGATTTTTTTTTTAGTGTATTCAAAATCTGAGTTGTTGTGGAAACTGGCATATTAAATAGAGCTGATTAGTACATAGCCCTGTGTAACAAAAAGAGAGAAAAAAAAAACAAACAAAAAACCAAAACCAAAAACAAACAAACAAAAAACCAAAACAAACAAAAAAAAAACCAAATCCCAAACCAACATGCTATGTAGATCTGTGATGAAATTTTAAAAAATGACAAAGCTAAGCACATCCTGTAAAGTCAGGTCTTTGGATGCCAAAATTAGAGGTAAACAAAGTCACTGGTCACTTCAAAACCTTTGTGTCAGTAGAAACAATTATAATGGTCACTTCTTTATACATCTTTGCTCTACATCCTGATTTTAACATCAACTGAGATGAATGAATTTGTTCTTTAGGCAAAACAGCATCTAGAATGACAACTGCTGTGATAGGGGACACTTCTATTGCCAGAGCAGAATGGTAATTGTTTTGCTGTTGTTTCTCTTGTTAATTGTTTCTTTTTTGAGCTTCTCAGGTACTTTCCAGCTTGGACCAGCCCTTCTGGTAATATTCTGCTTTAGTAGCAGTTAAGTGAATAATTTCAATTAAGAAAAGTTTGAATAGTGATTATCTTCTTATGATTGAGAACAGCTGATTTCTTTCCTTGACCTTTATCCATGCTTAAGTGACTTTTAGTCAGTTCCTCTGTTGGTAGACTGTTCAGTGTGGTATCATCCCAGTTCTGATCTACAGTTCTGTCTTGTACTGATACCTACCTGGTACTGCTGTGTTCTGCCTCTCTGTCTTGCATTCACCACTATAAATCTCCAGTCAAGAATTCATGCAAGCCATTCATCTTTATTTAGACACTAATTTGACGGATGTCTATTTTTAAACACAAAACCAAACACACACGTGTTACATGCATATATATACATATATTTGTGGACATGTATTTAACATAAACAGAACCCATGTATAACTATGTTGATCAGCATTTTATTTAAAATAAAGCCCCATGCAAATAAAAAAAAAAGCTAAATTAAACTCATGGACTTCTGTCAGCTTCCTGGTATCTTTTCACTGGCCTACAGATATGATTGCAGTCCAGATGATGGTGTTGCTCTACTGAATTATCACCTCTTGCTAATATTTAAATTAAGAGCATTTTTTCAGAATAAAATGTTAATCTCTCTTTAATCATCTGCTTTCCCTGCACCGACTTCCTAGCACTTGGACATTTTCAAATATAAATTAACACCATTATAAACTAATCAAGCTGTTCTAACTGCAGACAGAAAAAGGAGAAGAAAAGGAAAGGACTCTAATATAAAATCATAAAATCACAGAATCATAGAATAGCTAAGGCTGGAAGGGATCTTAAAGAACATCTCATTCCAATGCTCCTGCCATGGGACACCAAGGGCAGCATCCACTAAACTTGGTTACTCAAAGCCCCATCCAGCCTGGCCTTGAACACTTCCAGGGACGGGACACCCACAACTTCTTTGGGCAACCTGTTCCAGTGCCTCACCTCTCTCATAGTGAAGAATTTCTTCCAAATACCTAATCTAAATTTACCATCCTTCATCTAAAGACCATTCTCCCCTTGTCCTTTCACTACATGCCAATGTAAAAGTCTCTCTCCTATTCTCTTTTTGGACCCTTTTAGGTACTGGAAGGCTGCTATAAGGTCTCCCTGGAGCCTTCTTTTCTCCAGGCTGGAAAACTGCCAATTCTCGCAGGTTTTCCTCATATAAGAGGTTCTCCATCTCTCTAATTATTTTGATGGTGCTCCTCTGGACTTGCTCCATTAGTTCCATGTCCTTCCTGAAAACTGAAAACCCCAGAGATAGGTGTAGCACTCCAGGAGGAGTATCACCAGAGCAGAGTGGCAGAATCCTCTTCCTTGACCTGCTAGCCACACTGCTTTGGATGCAGCCCAGGATACGGTTGTCTTTCTGGGCTGCAGGAACACAACGTTCATCCAGCACATCTGTCATACCCTCATGAATACCTGTGAGATTCATGGATGACTATAAGCTGACTATAAAGCAGGATTTTTGAAGAATGTGGGTATTTAAAAGAACTTGAAATGCTGTAAATAGGAGCTACAGAGTTTTCTGTTGGAGGATAAGCATTGTTTCAAAACAAAAACATTTGTATGGAAATTCATGACTACAGAGTCCACTGATTTCTCCTACCAGCACCAAGTAAAATACAGAAAACACATATCTCTTCCAAGGAGAATTGGGCTCCTGTGGCAGAAGGCAAAATGATTTCTATTTCAGATAAAATGGTAGAATCTGAGTTTGGTTTTCAGGATCGTCTGCATTGTCACTAGATGGCACATTGGTCTAAAGTTTCAGCTCATAGTTAGAGCAAATGCATGGACAAACAGCAAGTTATAGATGAGAACCAGCTAGTAATTACACAGTTAATAGCTTTGTGTGTGCATGTGTGCATGTACACATGCCAGTGTGTACAAGTCCCACATATGACATGTAGGATTAGAGTTGTGTGGATGCTTTTTCTTAGATTCTTTTTCTGCATAATATAGTTACATTAGATACAGATACTTGATGTTTATGTACTGGTATTCAAGGCAGGGATGGAGAGAGAAAAACATAAAAATGTGTGTCTGACTACCATCTCCGTGTTTGTACCTGTTTTGTGCTTGAAGCAGGTGAAGGTCAGGCCAGACTGTACACTTCAGTGCCTCTTTGAAGCAGTTTTTGTTATCTAGGACCTCATAAAGAACGTGCAATGTTCCTTAGGAACACTACTCTTAAATGACTAAAAAAGTGGTCTGTGGAGAACAGATAATAAGGATTTTTGTTTGCAGATAGAGAAGGGTAGACTTCCTACAATATCTCAATAAGGTACTTTCAGATGTTATTTTAGATGTCTTTTCCTGAAATTTGAAAAAAGGCAATGAGTCAGAGCCCAGAACACTCTTTTGTGTGTTGTGTTGTGTTGTGTATCTATTGTCTTTATTTTAAGCCATGAATAGGCACCTCATATTTCTAACTACTGCCATTTCCCCCTGCCCTGTCCCTCCTCCTGCCATTCTTTATGAATAAACCATTTTCTGGATGAGAAACCCACTGCACCTTAGAGAAATGGGTACCTTGCACATGAATTTCTGCAGTGCACTGTGACTACCAACACATTTCAGAGATTTATTTTCTCATTTGTGAGAAGCACCTTCTTTTTCAGCAATTTCCAGTGCATTCACTTTCTTTTCTAAGATTTTTATGCCTTCTTGAGAAAGACACATGCAGAGATTACCTTACATGTTCTCTTCTGCTCATGACTATCTTTCTCTTTACCTATTTTTTGCTGTTGTTTACCACACGAGTCTGGTATTTGTGTACTGAGACAGAGGTTGGTTTGGGGATTTCAAACTGCTGGGAATTATCAGAAGTAATTACCAGATTACTTCTGATAATTACTCCTGGGATTATCAGAAGGAATTTCAAATTCTGAATTGAAGGCAGAGGGCTAATACATATTAAAAACAGAGGATTGAGGTCTATCTATGGAGAAGGTGTTGCATTTCTTTTCTTAATAGCATAAGCACTCAATTTACCCTAACTTCTCAGCTCACTGGAAAAAGGCAGGCATGTTGAGAATCTTATCAGGTATCAGATATCTTATCTTATACTTCAGTATCTTACCGAAGTATAGATATAATTTTTGGTTTTGGTAAAGCTGTTCTGTACTGAAACATGAAATTCATGGGAGACTCAACACATCAGGTTCATTTTGAATTCTATTGTGCAGTAAAACTGATCTTGATCTCAGACAAATTAAGTGGCTTTCCATTCCCCCCCATTACTTTTATTCTTTATGTATTATGTATTTTTGTCCTGAGATGTGGGACTGGGCATTTATAACAGCATATATTAAGTGGAAATTCAGAGTCAGATAAAATCCAGGGAAAAAAGGTTATTAATTCAACAACACTTCTTTTTCTTTCACATTACATAAATTGATTTTGGTAAAAGACCTTTACAGTTGGGGCAGTTTTAATATTAGAGGTTCATCTCTGCAGTTGAATAAATTCTTTACCTTAATTCTGAAATATGACTTGATTTTACCAAGTCTGGGATAGTCCTGAATTTTTAACCTTCAGGAATTACCTAACAGTTCTGCTGTGATCTTTGTGTAGGAATTAAAAGGACCATTCCCAGTTCTTGAAACAGGGAAATGCTGTAGGGACAGCCACCATTGGTAGTGCCTATTTACCTGAGATTTTTTAAAGAGGGGCTTAATCTTGCTGAGGGTGAGTCTCTCATTTTATATACTCATAAGAAAAGGAAAACAGATGGAAACAACCACATGGTACAGGTTGTGGTAAACAGAGGCATGTGTCAGTATTCCTTTTTTGGATCAGTGGAGAGTTTATCCTTTGTCCTCTGGAAGAGAAACCAAAGATGAATCTTGCTTTTAATTGTATCTGACCGTGGGAAGGAGTCAGGGTTTGTTGGTTTGTGTTTTACAGGCTGCTTCTGCATGGTTTGAAGAACATGTATGTCTTAGAAAAATGAGAATTCTTGTTCTGTTCAGTGGAAAAATATTAGCCAGAAAGAAAAGTCATTTGTGAGTGGCCCACATGGAACCCTGACAACATCTGTATATAATAACCCTGACAATAATATGTCTTTTTAGGGCTGTTCATCAATTTTTCTTATATTCCTCAAAATTTCTCTGAAGCCAGTGGAAGATTTGGTCAAGAAATTTAGTATCAGATCTTAGATCTCTTCTAAGAGACATTCAGCTGATACCTTTTCAGGAATCTGAGAAATGGCATACTTACCATTTTGCTCTGATTACTTGTTGATAATAGATATTTTCATTCTGGTGAAATAATAAAAATCTACACCTTCACCATAAAGAAAAATCACAGAAGGTAAAGAGAAGACCCAGACAGATGAAAATCACAATGAAGAAAGATTCTATGCACTAAAGGTTAAGGGGCTTCTTTTGCTTCTATAGGCAAGTTAAAATATAGGCAACTTAAACCTTCCTCATAGGTGATAAATAATGTCAACCAAAATCCTTTCCAAAACTATTATTTTGGAATTAGCTATCAAATACATCAGTAGTTTCACTCCAGTACCTTTCATTACTGCAAAGTTAATGGAAAAATTATTGATTGGTAGTTCAAGCCATACAAATTAACTTCGTGCATGCGGAGTTTAACTACCTGTGAGGAAGCACTTCACTGATATAGACATTCCTGTTTTAGGCAACCCAGCCACAGCAATATCTTTCACACACTGTGTCATTCTACAGTGTAGGCTTTGTTGAAAACATTCCTTATTTAATTTGCAATCCATGAAATGATGTTACTGGTATGGACTATTTTATACAAGGAAAACATTTGCTATCTCTGTCCCAAAACTGTGACTTAAGAAGGTTCAAACTGGAGAGAAAAAGATGGCTTATTCTGATGCCAGACTTGCTTGATGCAACACTTATCCTCATTCCCTTCGCTATCAGCAGCTCGCAGAAGCTCTGTGTGGTTTGGGCAGTAGCTTGTAACAAGGTGCTACTGTAACTCATTTCTAGGCAGTAGCCCAGTTTAGTAAGTTTCTCATCATGTTTTTATTGTGTTTTTTTGATGGTAGGACTCATAAATTAGGGGCTCTGGGAACAAACTTACATTTCTTAGATTTTGAAGATGGTTTTCCAAAATGTTAGCATCAGTCACGTTCCCCAAAGTATTTCCTTTTATAGCTAAAAAAAAAAAATTGTTTCAAACAAAAATGAATTCAAATATGTTAGCTGAAGTTTAGAGAAGGATAAAAATGAAATAGTGGCCAGTGTAGGGTTTTGGAAATCATGCATGTGCCTCAGTTGCATCCACTACTTTCTCCCTAGTCTAATTCTTGGGGAAACTATAACTGTGAAATCATGTGAAATCTGTTTTCCTGCTCCCTATTTGCTTAAGAAAAAGCCTCATGGTAATATGCTGTATCACCATGCTTATCCATGTAAACTGTCATGTAAACAATGAGGACTTTGCATTTTGAGTTTCTTTTTGTCTTTAAGGAATGCCCAATGTCTGAGCTGTCATCTACAGAGAAAAAACTTCAGCATAGGTTCACCAGCAGACCAGCTACATATCAACATAAGAAAGAAATCCTCAGAAGGCCAGTTCCAGTTTAACAACAGAGCATACTTATCACTTGATCCTCTTTTGAGCAAAACATCTACTTCATAATATCACATGGATTATGTGACATTTTAGACGACAGTTGATTTAGAAACACAGCTGTGCAGACAAATTTTATCTGCTGGTGTTTGGCTGCAACATTAATTTTGTCTTTACTTTGAGTTGTTTATTGGTCATCAATCACAGATAATGACTGACACCCTGAAGGTTAATGCTTGAATGCATTCTTATAAAATTTAAAAATATTTCTGTGTTGAAGTGTAAAACAATGCCATGCAAGATAGAATTAAACAAATGTTGTGATTCTGATATAAGGGTACTGTTGATATATGTCTAATTAACGTACTTTAGATGTCAACACTATTAAAATCTGTCTGTGATTTGCATAATGGGTAATTTGTTACACCAAGCAAAATACCTGGGTTTTGGATAACCAGATTTAAAAAAAAAAAACAGATATATTTTCATCCTAGAGCATAATGAATACCTCGGAAGAGTCATACTGTCAGTAAGAGTCATTCCACTGGGGAAAGTTAGTGTTGTTCTATCATTTACATCAGGAAATATCTGATTTGTGTTTCAACACTGTAGAGCCTGGCATTAACTCTCTCCTTGCTACCTGAAATCTTCCAAACACTTATTGCTTCATAGCAGCAATAATTCACTACTCCTCACCAAATAAATGCAGTTAAACCATCAGCTGAAGGCTCTCATGCTCCTAGGGACACTTTAACATAAGCTTTATTAGGATGTCTTGGTATATATGCAGTGCTGTTTGGTGATATCATGGCCATGTTTCAAATCTCTAACAAGGCAATTCACATTAGGAGAGCCCAGTGGAGGGATTGTCAGGCTGCCTCCTGCGGCACCTCTTTACAGACCCTCATGGTACAGCCCATGAATGCTGTGGGATGTAACCATGCTCATCTTCTTTCTCCTGACAGTACTACAAGCTCCAGAGCTTCTGGAAGAATCTGGCTGATTATCTCTCAGCTATGAGAATATAAAAATACAATGAAAAGTACCTTTCAGATATGTTCTCATGCCATAGACTTGAAAAAAAAACCCCTAAATTAGCATAGTATGTCAAAACTTGTCACATACAATGAGGAGTAAACAAGGAACTTCAAAGATAATGAAGAGGAATATCTTTAAATAGCTGAAAGGTGGATGAAGTAAACTACTTAATCTACTAATTAAATACTGAGGTCATTAATAAAAGAGGGTTCTTGAATTAGTCATCCCCTTTCTGTCTGTGGGATATTGAACAGTTGCAAAGCTAAATATGGAGGCAGAGCAACTGAAGATCAACTCTAAGTTGAGGTACTCTCACCAGTATCTGTACTCCTGCTCTTCCTCACAGTAGTTTTGTAGTGGTGCAATCCCACTGAAATTTTACCTTTCCTTGGTTCCAAACCAACAAGTTCATCTCACAAATGCAAATTAGGAGTCTAATGCTCTTTCTGTACACAGCTGGCTCCTGACAATAGAATAGGGTGCAGGATGAAGACATGCCATGCTTTTAAGTAAAGTGAATTGATTCCAACTGTATTTCATGGAATTGTGGTTAAAATAACATTTTCCAAATCAGAAGGGAATTCAAATTCTTTAACACAAAGAGAGGAATGAATATTTACATATCAATGGAATTAGTGTTCTTCTCTTTAAAAACAATAATTTTTCACTGCATGCATCTCTTCACCCATTCAAACTAAGGAGGGTGAAGACCTGGGACCCACTATAGTGACCCCTATACACAAATTGTATGAGGTGATTCTTCTCCTCAGTCACTTGTCACAGAAGCAGCCTGGTTTTCACTTAAATTATGCCAATAATGTAGCAATGATGTTTCATTCTCTGTACTGAGGCTTTTTCCTCAAGGCTCAAGTACATGCCAGTCTCTTACTTCTGTACACATCCAGCTTGCAATAAGACTGTCAAGAAGATAAAAGTCACTGCTTCAAGGACAGACAACCCTGGCCCTTATTATCCCTACAGATTCTTGGTTCTGTGTCTTCTGACTACTCTGTCCCTCTTCTTACTGGAAGATGGATGCCATTTTAGAAAGCCTTATTCAGAATTAAAGCCCCATTTTTTGCTACAGAGTACCAGCAAGGACCTGATGATTTCTGATGTCCAGGTAACACCCATTATAGAAAGTTAAGGATATGTTCCTATGCAGATAATTGCTCAGAAAGGGATACTTTGTCTCTGGTGAACAGTTGAAGAGAATAGGCCAAGCACCATAATTTTGGCTTCAGTAACAAAACAATCAGTCTTCCTAATGCAATCTCACTAAGCTGGGCTTTCATAGGTTTGGGTAACAGTGCCAAATTAACAATCATGAAAGACAAGAGACATTAGCCTACAGTCCAACAAAGCCTCCTATTTGTGCAATTTGAAGATGTGATTGACAGTGCTTCCAGCATCTGACCTTCAGCAACAATTCCCAACTGGCATACGATGCGTTAAGGCCCTTTTATCATGGGGTGGGCAATGCTGGAAATACAGTGTTGGGATAGAGATGCAGAATAATTAAGCCACACACACCACGCAAAATACAAAATTTCCCCTTCTACTGAATTCAGTACTGATCTACCAGGAAATCCTTCTCTCTTTCTACCAAAGATGCCTTAACACTCATTTTTGGATTACAAGTTGAAGCTTGTTTAGTGGATGAAGTACATTAACTTGTCATCAAGATTTTCCTAAGTTACCATGTTCAGGCACAGTACTTTAAATGCAGGAAAGAAGAAGCCCCTGATCTGCAAAAACTTTTTATTAAAATGTGCAGACACACACAAAATCTCACACAATTTACATGAACCAATTAAATGGCACACTGTGGCCCTAATAAGCAAGGCTGAAGATAAAATTAAATTATATTTTATTTGCTAAATGATTGACCTTTACCAGCACAATCTATAAAATCAATTTAGCATACTGTAACCCTTGCAGATTGGCAGTCCTTTCACATCAGGAGTCTAAAATAAGCACAACAGGCATTTCAGTGCCCTGTAACATATCATTAAAATATGTCCCAAGGCATTTCACAACCCATAAACAGTACAAGCATTAGCAATCAATTGCTCATTATAACCACCACATGGCCTAGATGTTATCCTACACAGCATCTTCATTTTTCTTGACCCTAGCTCCATGCTGCTTGGGAGAGGCCCCTTATGTGAACTGGTGAAAAATTCCTTCAGCAGAGAACTTTGGCATGTTAAATATTTCTCTTTAGCTTTGGAGACATGGTATCTTGGTGTGAACTTGCAGTTCTGAAAAATGTTTGTAATATTTAAATTTTATGTTTCTGAATCAACTGCCATTTTTCCTTCAGCCTCTCAAAGAGCACCAAATGCTGAAAGCATATTTGAATTTCTTTGCAGTTGTATGGTTTGTAGACGGGCTTTTGCTAGGAGGTGGAAAAGAAAAGAAAGTCACAAAACAACGGTAGTCAAAAGCACCTTCATGATTGCTTCATCACTGACAAAACCAAAGAATATAAATGCATGCTGCAACTTGGCAGTGTTCTGCAGAGATATTCATGTGTTTTCCCAAATGCATGACACAGTATTCCTCTTGATTAACAAGCCTCTTGGCTTTTGTCTAAACACAAACTATATGTATCTGACTTATGCTACCGTGGGAAAGCTACTTCATCTGAAAACCGTCATTAATTTCAGGTACATTCCTAAAATAAGAGTTGCCAACTGACAACAGCAATGTAACTCTTCATCCCTAGCAATTAAACAATTGAGGCCAGTGGCTTATTAGCCATGCAGCTGTAGTGGTCTGGGAAATCTGTGTCTCAGATGCAAGAGAAATGCACATTTGTGTGCTGGGATGTAAAAGGTCTTTTTCACACCCCATGGATTTGTCTCTGGCACAAAACCAGTCTGGGTTAAGACATGAGATTGACTAAGGTATCATTTATCCTTTCCACTTTTTAGCTCCTGACATAATTTTGATTTGTGACAACTAGCACTCTCTGAGACAAAGCCTAGGAAAAATCCAGGGAAATGCTTGTGCCAGAGGTCATTTTCAAGACATTATGTGAACAACGCTGCTTTAGGTTTACTTCCTTTGTCCCTTCACTATCCTTCAGCCCAGCAAGCTTTGTCCGGTGCTCCTACCCCAGAGAGGCAGGAAGAGACATATTTTTTCTCATCCTCCAAAAACACCTCTCTGAGGTAGGGCAGCACGGCCTCTGAGAACTGAAAACTGAACTCCTCGTAGAAGCCAGAGGTGAATGTTGGTCAGATGTTAGTCAGTGTGAATGTAGCCCAAGTTGTTAAAATTCTGGGCCAATGAACCATTCACTGTCTTTGTTTTATTTACAAGAACAGAAGATAGCCTGCCCATCTACTTTCTTGGAAGAAGCAGCTGCTCTTAGCCAAGCTCTGTCTACAGATGAGTGTGATTCTACTATGCTGCAGTTCCTCAGTGAAAAGAAAGATTGACAGGACAGGGAGTAGCACATCATGTTTTTCAGCAAAGACTTTTAATGACCACTATGTCCATTTTGTTTCTATTTTCTAATATTATAGATTCTTCTTTTAGTTTTCTGATTGATTACTCTCACAAACAGAAATATTAAGACTGTGCTTAAGCAGAATATCACCAAAACTCACCTGATTTTGCCAAAGAAATATCTTCAGTGTATTAAGCCAAAAAAGCTACACATGGTAGATTAAAACAAATGCTGCTCTTGGGGTAGTTCAGGAGAAAAACTGTGCATGCTCATTTCTTGAAAAGCACTATTCTGGGTTTTTCTGGGAAGGAGATAGTATTTTTTTTTCACAGCAGCCTATTTAGTACTGTATTTTAATTGGTTAACTTAAAAAGTGTTTTAGCTATTGCTGAACATTTTTTATACAGTGCCAAAGTCTTCTCTGTTTCTCACTTTGTGATCCCAGTGGAGAAGGCTAAAGGAGAACAAGAGGTTGGGAAGAGGCACAGCTCCAGGACAGCTGACCTACACCATATAGTATCGTGCTAAGCAGCAAAATAGTTATTTTTCCAAAATAACTGTTTCTCTGTGATTATCTGGGCATTGGTGTGCTGGTGGTGAGTAGTTGTTTTTGTACCACTTAGGTAGTTTTCTGTTTTAGTATTTTTTGTGTTTGTTTTCTTGGTTTTTTTTCCCCCATTTCCTTCACTTATTACATTGTCCTTATCTTGACCTTTGGGGTTTTTAAACTCACTTCTGTCTTTTTGAATTGTCTCCCCCAGGCCTCTGGGGAAAGTGAGCAAGTGACTGGGTGGGAGCTTATGGTCAGTGGGGATCAACCCACCATAGACATAATTATCTATCTGTCTGTCAGTCTGTCCATCTGTTAAGAAATCCTTCAGGTTTGAATCCTGACACCAAAGAATACCCACAGGCACAGAATAGAACAGGTGTTTGTGGCTTGCATACACTACACAAGACAGCAAGGATTAAAGAATAGCAATTTGCCCTCTCTGAATTTGCAGACCACACACCTGAGTATGCAAATACTTGTTCCTAAAAATTGTGGTTCCATTTGGTGTTTGAGTTCAGAAATAACTACCTGCAAAAATGAAACCTAGTCTGTATTAGTGAAAAGAATGCCAGTATAACAAGGTCATTTAGAGACAGACAGGGTAAATTTACCATTCACAGTCTGCAAGAAGTATACTCCATGGATAACAGTCAACAGCCTCTGCAGACTCATAAAACATGATAGCTACAAAAATGCCAGGGAACGGAATTTTGTAACATATCCTGTGGCTGTTTTACATTTTGGACAGGTATTATGCTGTGAAAAATTTCCCATATCTCACTAAGGGACAATCAGAGCTATTCTATACTTACCAATATTGGCTTGTAGAATTGAAAATGATGAATTGCTCAAATTTGGTTCCATTCATACTTAACCATATTTAATAGGGCTTTTAATCAAAAAGGGTTGTTATAAGAACTGTGTAAATACAAGACAAAAAATCTTTAGTGAGTATGAAAATTATTTATTAATGAAAATTCTGGGCATAGTGCCAAAATCTATTAAGCTGATCAGTATCTTTTTTGGGGAAGTAACAGAGGATATAATTTTTTCATCCATACAAATGTTGGGAAGGCTGCCATGTTGATGACAGTAGAAAACATGAAAACATGTAAGTGCTAGAACTTTCCAGGTCTCCAGACTGAAGTAAACAAAATTACTCAGATTTATACTTCAAAAATGTTACTGGAATTTGACGTCATTCTCTAAGACATTATATGCAGAGAAAATGTTTGATTTTTAGTGATATAAGATATTTCAGATTGTAGAGTTAAATTATCTTCCCCAGACTGAGTGACTCGCTTTCACCATACAGCCAACCAATATTTTAAAAACTCTTTCTACCTCCACATGGGAAGCATTAAATATCACCAAATCATAAAAATATTTCAAAATGTAAAATATTCAACTTTCTTCTATTTCTTGTTTGGTTTTTTCAAAAATGTGGAGTAATCTCATAGAATTGTTAAAGTAAATCATGCTAGAGCAGTACTGTAATTTAGAGTAAAATGATACAGCATTTTTTTCTCCAGGTTTCCAGATAAGAGTTATAAATACCGAGTTTCCAAGATACAGACTTTTTCTAATGCTGATAGGATTTTCCAGTGAGTGAAAATTCCATTAATATCTTCCTTTAAATGACTCTATACAAACAGCTAAGGACATGAAGAAAAAGTGAGGATGACAACAGGCAGCTGCATGTCACACAAAAAACTATAAGCCAAACAAAACAAAAACCAGATTTGATTTTAGCTTTTACTTCCACCATAAATCTGATTCACAGAGAGGGCTTTGAGGGAAGGTAGTTTTGCTATTTCCAGGCACATGTGCAGCTGGCTTCTCCCTGGCATCCGAGGGAACTGGGAGCTGCAGGATCTTCCTGGGCTGAGGGGCAGGCAGTAGAGCCTGAGTGGGCCATGAGCTCATGGATGAGGGCAAGGCTCGGGTCTGGGGAAGGCAATCAGGGTCAGAGACAGGCTCAGGGTGTTGACAGTGCCAGGATGAGGCCAGGTCAGGAAGTCAGTCCATGGGATACAGCCTGAATGAACGGGCTTCATGGCCAGCCACACATGTGGCTTTAGGTGAGCAGGGATGAGAAAAGCCAATGTTCTGAGATCAATAGCTGTAATCCTATGGAAAGTGAAAAGTACATGTCCCTTCTAAGAGACTGTTTCTAAACAGTGTTTTAGCATCTGTATAGAAAATAAATTAAACTCATAGAGAACCTACAAATACAATTGACATGAAGGACTGACATTAATTTGTTGGTCTTAGAAGTTGTCTGTGATACACAGTAGTGGTAGGAAGAAATTAGATGCATTCACAGCACGAGACAAATGCAAATGGCATATTTTTGTTTACAAGATGATAGCAAACAGACATATTTTAAGTAAGAATACATACTGATATATTTTCTATAGTAACTTGATTATATAACCCTACATTCTCATATCTGTGGTAGGCAAATTTAAAAAGTACTATTCAATAAGAACATTGTCATCTACTTCACTTTGCACTGAGATAGATAAGTACAACTTTTTAAAGATGATAGAATAATTTATGTTGGAAAAGACCTTTAAGATCATTAAGTGAAACTATAAACCTAACACTGCCAAGTCCACCACTAGAGCATGTCACTATGTACAACAGCTATATATCTTATAAATGCCTCCAGAGATGGTGACTCAACTACTTCCCTGATGACATATTAAATTTGTGGATTTATCACCAGCCTGTCTGTCAGACTCAGCCACGCATGATGGATGCTGAAGGAAGCAAATGAGATGACAAAATGGCAAGAATTTGGAGGAACTGTCACAACAGTATATGGTTTTGTTAAAGAACATTAATCAAGAGAGGTTGAAGTTAGGAATTAGAGCTTTTTGTTTACTGACCATGGATTTAAACTTTGGATTATCCCTTCTGTGTGGTTATAGTTGCAGGATTCCTAGGCTAAATAATGTGCTTCAAAAGATCTTACTTGACTTTCTTAAATGATGACCAAATTTACACTGAGTTTTGGAGATAGGTTGTTGAGCTTTTACCTTTCTTTCTGGCTTTACTCAGATATATAGCCAAAGGATAAATCAGGAATCTAATTCTTCCCGAGACCCTTGATATTAGGTGGATTTAGCGGAACCACTTTAAATCAGTGTGATATTTGCTTCATTCATCTTATTTTACATAGATTTTGGCTAATTGTTTAATCTCTGTGGTTCTTTCTTTTGTTAACCTCAAAGGTATAATGCTGGATTACTGTAGCATTGTTAATGGTGCTGTTCACTCTCTTCTGCTCAAAAGAATTTATTACTGTGCTTGTGTCATCTACAGTTTGAATGCCTGATGCTTCAAAGAACATTGCAAAAGACATAAACTTGCATGGACCTGCTGCAATACCATTCTTTATTATCTGCATCTTCTTCCACATTTGTTATACTAAAGAAATTTACTAAGGTATCATCTTATTAGCATTCAGTAAATCCTCCTATTTTCTGTCCAAAGTCATGACCTGAGCATTGCTACAACAACTGAAACAGAAACGAAAAATACAGGTAAGTAGCAGTTTGAGACAAATTAATGAGAGGTTGTTGAAGTTTAAAGCTATGAACAATTTAGAGACACTAAATGTCAGGATTTACACTGTATAATTAGGAATATTTTCATTCTGAAGGGGAAAAGAAAGTTGTAATTCAAAGCATACAGTCTGAAAATGTGCATTGAATTAGTAAGATGAGCTAAAGGGACTCTCTGAGATAACTGAAAAATCTATCTGCATATATTATGTTTCTGCTGCATAAAGTTCTCTTGCTGTGTGAGTCATCAGCCACTGGGAGGTCTTAAGAAGCAGTTTTTTTCTTGAGAGAATGGGCTGGAGAATTAGAGAAACATAAAATCTAATTAAATGTAGTTGATGCTATACTTAAGCAAGTTCCAGCTTTCAACTAGACTTTACTGGTTTGAAAGATACAGTTGTCTAAGAGACATGATGACATTTTCACCCCATGTAAAGCAGAGAGTTTGTGGCAAGCACATTTCTCTCACTCTCAGGATTTTTCATAGAGGTGCACAGAGAGAAATGGAAGAGAAAACAATTTCTATTTCTGCTCCTTGTTTTTCCTATGTGGAATGTGTTTGGAGAATTTTTTACCTGGAGTGAGTGCTTGATTGGATTCTGGTGAGGATTGTTTGAGCCTGATGGCCAATCCAATCCACCTGTGCCTGGACTCTCGCAAGCAGGGTCACGAGTTAGTTAGATTAGAGATAGAGTAGAAGAAAGTAGTTTTTAGTATCTTCCTTTTATATAGTATATTAATGTATTTTACCATAATTATAATAAAGAAATAATTCAGCCTTCTGAACTGTCAGACATTGTCACTTCTTCCCACTGGGTTCGCCTGCATCCACAACAGGAGTTCATCCCTTTTTTTGATAGCAGTTGAAAGTTCTCCATTGTAAGAAACATTTTCTACGTCTTTGTTATCCTTGTGATTTATTTTCTCTAAATCTTCTGTAATTTCTCTTCTACTCTTCTAGCAATTAGAGCTAGACAAACGATCCCAGTGGCATAACATTGATACAAAATGTAGTAATGTTTTAACCTACACAGCCTGGAGCTCCAGACTGTTACAGGGATTGTTTCCTTATTGGTCTGGGACAGTTTCACGGTGTGCTTATATTGATGTGACCATAGAGCTCAGGACAGAGGCTTCTTAAGAGATAACATACTGTCTCCTGTCTTGTAACCAAAATGTCCCATACTTTCTTGCTGAGTGTGGGTTGTTGATTGTTTAATTTTTTTTCCTCACTTATGGACAGTTTACCCAGTAACCCGGTATGACATTTGTCAGTAATCTGTCCTATTAATTAGTGTCCAGCTCTCCAATCTCACATATCTCTGTATATGTTATTAGTTGTTTTATATGTTATTACTTTTGTTCAGATTGAGGGATGAAAACCGGAATAAATTAATTATAAATACCACTGATGTATTCTGGCTTAAATGTAAAGGTTCTATAACTGTAATTTAAATTCTGTCAGAGTTATTTGGGTTTTCTAATTATTATTAAAATGTCACAAAGCAATTTATTACATCAATTTTTTTTTAGGGTGGAGTGTGTGTATTTGCATCCCAAAATATAATGCCATTAAACAATTAAGTTAATGAAAATATCCGTTGCTTGCACCCGTAATACTTAGCTGTTGTTTCACTATAATATTTAATTCCTCATTTTTCAACTCTTTTCCAGCCATTCTAGTATCTTGGCCAAGACTGATATTTTCTAATAGGTGCTTTTAATACTGTCATAGCATAAATATTCTTCTATTATCTAGAATATTGCCAGTGTTCCAAGAAGTACCAAGCATGATCATTAATGATTCAGAGCACTCATAATCAGATCACAAAATCCCAGAAGGGCTGAGTTAGAAGGGACCTCTGGATTGTCCAATCCTCCTGAAAAGACACCAAGAGAAGTCTGTTCAGGACAGTGTCCAGACAGCTTTTGAATATCTCCAAGGATGGAGATTCTACCACCTCTCTGGGCAACCTGTGCCAGTGCTCAGTCAACTGCATGGTAAAGAAGTGTTTCCTGATGTTCGGACAAAATTGACTCTTGGTCTGTCACTGGATGCTACTAAGAGCCTGGAACCATATTCTCTATATCCTCCCTTCAGATATTTGTACACACTCATGAGTTCCTTCCTGAACTTTCTCTTCCCAGCCTTTCCTCATAGGAGAGATTCTCCAGTCTCTTAACCATCTTCATTGTCCTCTGCTTGATTTTCTTCCAGTAGCTCTGTTATACTGGGACAGAGCCCTGCAGCTGTGGCCTCACCGGTGCATAGTGAAGGATCACCTCCATCAACCTGCTGGCAGTGCTCCTTCTAAAGTATCCCCAGATAAGCCTTCTTTGCCACAAGGGCATATTGCTGGCTCATGTTCCACTTGTTGTTCACCAGCACCTGCAGGTCTTCTTCTGTAAAGCAACTTCCCTCTGCTGACCGCTGGAACTCACAGAATTCTTAGCAGAGCAACCAGATAAGAGAAAATGACCCCCTAACTTTAGTACTTAGAGTAGACTATTTTTCTGGGTTACTTACTGATGGAATAAAATTATTTCATTATCATTTAAAAGATTTTTATATTGAAGTTTAAATATCACTAAAGCATATCTTTAAGCACCACATCTATATGACTTTTAAATACCTTCAGGAATGGTGACTCAACCACTTCCTGGGCAGTCTGTTGCAATGCTTGAGAACTCTTTCAATGAAGAAATTTTTCCTAATGTAAAATTTTTTCCAATCTCAAACTCCCCTGACACAATTTGAGGTCATTTCCTCTCATCCTGACACTTATTAACTGGGAGAAGACATCAACATCCACCTTGCCATAATTTCAGTGTTCTAGTTTGGGGCAAATCTGGGAGAAAACCTCCAGAAGGAGCACCCCCCAGAAAGCAAACCCCCACAGCCCCTCCCCACATCTGGTTTGGGAAGATTTTCCTCTGAGAGAAGTGGGAAAAAACCTGTTTATTTAACAGGCAAAGCACTCCCCAGCACTTCACCGGTCTGAAGAGATGACAAATTCAGCAAGTCTCTCCTGGGAGTGGTTGCTCTGTTATCCATCCCTCTGGCCCTGGGAATGGCTGCTGCAGGCCACAAAGTGCAAACTCTCGGTATTTCCCAGGTCCCAGTCCAGAGCAGGTTCGAATGGTTCCAAGAAAAGGGAAAGAAAAACAGTCCAGGGAAAATTTGGACTGCCTAGCTAAACTAACTAACAAGCAAAAGCAAGAACAAAAGCAAAAGCAGCACAATGTATTGCGCCGTCTGTGTCCAGCAGACCATGGGGGACTGAGCCGGCTGATAACAAAACAAAACTTCACTTTTCAGAGCCAGTATTGAAGGCACAGAACATACTATCCAGCATAAACAGAACAGACAGCTGGAGATACAAGCATCATAACATCACCCTAGCACACTCAGGTAGTTGTAGAGAATAGTAAGATCTCCTCTGATTCTTCTTTTCTCTAGATTAGACAATCCCAGCTCCCTCAGCCAGTCCTCACAGGACTTGTACTCTAGACCATTTACCAGTCCTGTTATTCTATACACTTAGTAAATGGGATAGCTAAAAATATGTGGTGCCTATGAAATATTTGAATCTTTCCTCAATATACACGTCTGAAGAATGTACTAAGGAGAAATTCCTTCTTTACTAGCTGACATTTTAATTGTGAAATCTTACAAGGTTCACATGTCTATTGGTCCTAGGCAACATCTACATGCTTCCAGTAAAGGAAATATGTGACATGACCTTCAGCATCATCAGTAAGCAAATGTCTCATTGCTGTTTCCTGTTTTAAGGCACATACATACACACTGCCTTTATTGGCATGGCTCATTGTTTGAAAAAGTCTCTTTGTAGGATAAATATTGCAAACACCTATTTGCAAATCTGAGCAAAAGAGAGGTGATGAAGCTTTTATGGATCCATTTGGAAGAAGGAATGTAGGCAATGTAGTTAAAAATTACACACTTTTGTAATTTTTGTTTTTCACTTATGAGAGTCCCAGCAAACGCCTAGACCTCTGAGCAGTGGTGAGTAACACTTCCTGGGAATTCTTGTGGGCTAGGAGACTTACCTCATCTTGAAGTAATTACTTGACTTCAGTTATTCGTATCTTTGGTACATCTTCTGAAGTGTAATGAGATTATAAATGAGCAAGAAACTTTAAGTACTCTGGAAAATTTTTCTTTTGCAGCGTGATGCACTATTTATCTTCAGTAATACAGCTTGCCACAAATTCTTCAGATCTGTTGATCATTTCACAGACTTTTCTCCAAGAGAAAAACCCAAGGTCAGATTCTTATCTTCAAGTGTTTGCTAACTAGAGCACCGGAAATCTGAGACATCAGCTAACAATGACATAAAAAAGACTAAATTTACTCCTCTGATGCAATGCAGCTGTCTTCAAAAAGCTAACACCTTTTTTTTTTGGGTTTTTTTTTTTTGTGCTCTGAGAGAAGTGATTGCCCCGTAATTTTTGAAAGGACATTGTAATAAACCATGCAAGTCTAAGATGAGCTGCTCATAGCTAACTGCTGGAGCTGCCATATCTCACCTGCACTGAGTTTTCAGCTTTCACTCGTACTTCTATCAGCCTTACCAGGAACTTTCACTAGTGTGAAAGGACAATTGTGGTGGTGCCGTGTCCGGTCCGCCCCCCTTCAGCCCCAAGCAGCGGCAGTGCTGGGCGGCAGGAGAGGAGGGAGAAGAGTCAGCCGTTCCCCCCTGGCTCTGCGGTCCCAGTTACTGGCGTGGGGACAGACGGAGGCGACACGGGACTTGGGGGTGAACAGGATGGTTTTATTCAGTGAGCCGCAAGACCTCCTGGGACGGGCGGACACAGCTTTTATACCCGAACCCGAGAGGGAGGGGTGTGGTACCAGGAGAGCACATACCCAGGGAATGTGGGCAGGGAGGGGGGCAGGGAAAGGGCGGAGGACAATCCTGAGGGGGAGGGGCAGGGAAAAACCCGGGAAGACCAGCAGCTGGGTGGGGGAGGGGACCAAGGAGGGGGTGGGTAGCAAGCGAACACTAAGCAAACATTAATAAAGAGGAAAAACCTCGCCTCAGCAGACAATTAGGTGCATTGATATTCAAATCTCTTTCAAGCCTTGCAACCTAATTATCAAGGGGAAAGTTGTGAGTCTCCACTTAAGAGTACAGATCCAATTACGTTTTGCAAGGCAGAACTTGTCTTAAAAAAATCCTAAACTTGCCCTCTAGCTTGATTTTGGTGTCAATAGCAAGAATCAGAAATACACTACATTTCTTACCCAGTGTTGCTTTTAACACCGAGATGATGTCAAATCCAAGCAGCCCATTTTCTTTGTTTCATTGTACTGTCATGTGCAATCTCTTTTGTTGTTTATCTTATTTTTGCTGAATGTGCTTATATTTATTCACTGTACCTAGAGACTTTAATTTAAGCCCTGACATTGTCAGGCTTGTGCTGAACAAACGCACAGTAAAAGCCCTTGTCTCTCAAGGACTGCTATCTAACCTCATTCAACAGGCAAAATGTTTTTAAGGGAATGAAAGGCACAAGGTGTGGGTTCTCCAAAGTCATACAGGAGATTTGTGTGAGAGGTTGGAACAGAATTCAGTTTTGCTATGTCTCTTGTTCTCTATCCTCTGGATACACATGCCTCTCAACATTCACCAAAAACTGGGAAGAGAAAATTTGGGTTTTTCACTATGATCTCAGTGGGTGTCTCTCTGTGTCAAACACACAAATTACATTTGGCTGAGCAGAGTATCCATTATCCTTTTTATTTCAACTTAATAGTGGAAATGGACTAGAAATCTCTAGTAGGATATGGATTTTTTTTAGTCTCATGCCTTAATTAACTAGAAAAATCCTGTTGCTTAGAACATTCTTGTTTTCCATTGCTCTGTAGAGTGTAGGTGTTCTGTTTTGATATCTTTGTTATCACTTAGATGGAACCTGTTTTGACTGAGCACAATTTTTGAAGACAATCTTCTAGATTCATTAACAGTATGGCTTTTATTAGCCTTTCCTGCTACACACATCTGAATTTTTTTTGTCAGATACAATATTCTAAAAGCTAGACAGACTTATTCTTCATCCTTTCAATTCTGAAATAAAAGAAACCTAATTTAAGTAATTTATTCTGCTAATGGAAGAATAGTATATATAAACAGATCTAATAAGTTGTTTGTTCCTTTGCAGTAAATTAAGATATAATGATCAAATTCTTACTGCCTGTTGCTGATAAACCATTTTTATATTCATTACTCATATAAACTCAATTGCTGATAGGAAATATATGATCTCTTTACAGTTGAAGTGTATCTTCACATTCCTTTGATTAAAAACTCTTTATGATTATTATATCAAGTCTCCTATCAAACAAGGCAAAGTTCTAAGCAAATATTGCATCTCATTTCAGTAGATCAACTTCAACTGCTTATTCTCATAAATGGAAAAAAGTACAGATATTTGTAGAATCAAAGTCTCTGTATTAATCTTCTGGAAAACCCTTATTGAGAGAAATGCATTTGCGTTCACTCAAAGTTTATACCAGATTTTTTTAAGCTGACATCAGAAGTACAGTAGTATCTTTTGCTTTTAAATGTATGCATTAGCAACATGGAACTTGCTATAACAATTACAAATATTTTGTTGCTAAGACTGTGAAGCCTGTTTTCTTCAGTTAAAATCTAATCTGTGTTATGTATTTTCATTTTCTTTGCATGAGGAGAAACAAAAGTATGAAAATAAATGGCTTTCCCTGACTTTGGTGTTGCAGTTATTTTTCTATGTTTGTCTCTTAAACAGTACAGAAACTACTTAGACATCATCTTCAATATGACTAATGTGCACAGTCCTAAGCCTGAGTATAATGCTTATAGTATCTAGGCCACAAGTTTCAGAGCTCCTGTTGATGGACAAGAAATAGACACGCAGGAAGTCATTAATTTTTTTGGTTTTTTTCCCTCAGTTTTTTCCAGTGTTTTGATTAATTTGACTTACTTAAAAGTCAATCCTGATTTCAGCATACAATTCAAACCTATTGACTTCAGCTGTTCTGCTAGAATGAAAAAGCAGACTCCAATGTCTGGTGTAGTCTCTGGCCTAATATTGTTCACTTGCAGAAAGTCATGTTTCTCTACTCACTGTGTGAAACTGCTTTGTTTTAGAATTGACACATCTCTTGCATCCTACACTCTACAACTTGTGTATGTGCTCTCAATTAGTCACCCTTGCAATCAGTGCCCAGAACCCTTGCAAAGGAAATCAGTACAGCCATGTCTGACACAGGAGATTCTTCCCTGCACTGGTTATGTAACCAATTGTACTTGGGTTGTAGTTTCCAAGGGTTAATATAAGCCATTCTGGTTATTAAGAAGACTGTCTTCAAAAATTATGCCTGGTCAAAACATGTTCTATCAAAGTGATAATTAAGGCGTCAAAACAAAATTTGTTTTTCTTACTAGAGAATGGAACTGGATTGCTCCAGCTGAGCCAGAAAGTGCTAACAGCAACCACCAGCCTCAGTGAGGCTTGTAATTCACTTTGGGTCCCAAACCATATCTGTCTTCCTCCTCAATTCATCTTGCTAGAATTTTACAGGATGATTTACAAACATCATCCTGTTTGATCAATTCTCTGTGGTGCATTTTATTGAAAATCTACTAACATTTGTGAGAAATACCACGACCACTGCTATTAGTAAAGAAAGATGTGCACTGGCTTCTTTTAAGAATAGGAGGGAGTATTTTGTTCATGTCCTCTAACTTCACACTTTTCTTGATGAAGATATGAGTCCTGGATTTGTCCCAACAGCTTACATGTGAAAAAGCTGCAGGATGAAATGCACGAATATTCTTTAAAGAAGGGACAGAAGCTGAGGTCTCCCTCCTTTGATCAATTCTTCTATTCCAGAGACCTCACTAGCAAAGCCATATCCACTGTATTTTCCAAGCTGTACTTCAATTAATTTAAAAAACCAGAGCAGTTTCACTAGCGGATATTGATTGTCTCCACTGCAGAAATCCATATACCATGATATATGAAGGGCTTTGGAGAAGATTTGCCAGGAAGCCAGAGAAGAATTTCATTCCTGCTGCTAAGCTACTATAAAATCTGAGTGTTATCTTAGTCTTATTTTGTTGGAGTATTCAGGAGATCCATTTCTGCACAAAAGATCTGGCAGTACTTAAGTCTGGAAGCAAGATAATGGCTTCACACTTGTGCTCAGAGGCACTGTCATGTACCTTAGATTTAGGTACCTTAATAATGTAGAAATAACCATTTTATGGCCTGAAATTGCAGTCTTTAAGAGTGAAAATCTAAATTCACCCAGATCTAGTATTCCTATGTGATACGCCTTGAGCTCCCCTGTGCAGAGTATAAATATATCATAGTTAGATGCTGTAGTATTCAGGATGATAGCATTTCAGTCTGATGATAGCACTTTGTTTTAACCTGTGTTCCATCTGTAAGACAACCCAGGGAGCACATGATTCTTATAGCATGAGCTGAACAAGTAGTTGAAGGGTAAATGTTCTTTGAAAGAATGTTGGTTCTCCAGCAGTGGTAATTCTCTATCTGCACGTACAGGTATATGGTAGGTTATGTCCAAGGCTGAGGTTTGGGGGTTAGAACAGTGGGCACTGAAGAATTTATGATTATGGCTGAATACTGCAAGATATACAGATGCTGAAGCAAGCAGAACAATTCATTCCTGATTTATTCTGAGGATAAGGTTAAGGATAGTCATTAAATCCTGCAAGATAGATGGGAAAACAATGAGAAATGGTACTGTGATTTCATGGGATAAAACTTTCTGTTCTGAGGTAAAACTTTGTCTAAGACAAGACAAAATGGAGTAAGGGAGAGTAAGGGTTAGACTGGAGAAATTACCAGATCCTCCAAAGCAAAGGTACAAAACCAAATCCGAAAACCATGTTTACCGCTGGGTCTTGTATGAAGAATTCAGTTATGGATGGAAGTAGGAGGTAATGAAGCTTTAAGCTGATTGACAGGTCATGCAAAATCCCCATCAATAAGATAAGGATTGGCAAAAAATTGGCCAAGAGTTTTTCTGTTTTGTTGCGGACTGGATCAGCATATAGGTTTAGTTGTGGTGGTGGTGTAGGATGGACATTTACAACTGTAGGGACCAAAAGGATTGCTCTTCTGGTGGAATCTGAAAAACACTCACGTGCTGCAATGAGGCAGCAGATTATATAATAAGTAAATAATGGTCCTATCAGTGAGTCTATGAATATATGCATCCATTAAAACTGTGGCCTAAATGAACCTACTCTAACAAAATGTGATGCACATCACTGTACTTCTGCAGTCTGCATCTTGTTTCAGAAGTATTTCAAAATGCAACAACAGTTTTGCCCTTCACTGCTGGTTACTCAAATTCTAGCTGTTTACCCATCATCCATCTTAGCCTAGTGTGCTGTATTTTCTCCAGAAAAGTCCATGAAATGTTGTGCAGCTGGTATCAGCCCTCATCTTTGTTGTCTTTGTTCACCTGATAATAAACTGAATATTTTTCATCTTTTTAGTAATCCCAAGTGCAATCTAAACTTGACTTGAATGGCAGCTCAGAAACAGCAACAAGTTTCGTGGCTGTCCAGATTGTCACCTTCAGTTGAGCTGTTCTTAGGATGAGAAACATCCTAAAGCTAAACCCTTTGTTTCTTCAGGGCATCCTATGGAATGAATGCTAGCTATGTATTATTGCTGCCAGCATATGCCTATGCTAGTACCATTTCACAGGTTAGCCTTCTGCTGCAGGATCCAAATCTCAAAATTTCCTACTGAGATTTTTGGAACTAGCCTTAATTATTTCTATAACAGACACTGTCATACTATTTCAGGCATTTCAGGAGCAAGAACTAATTCCAGATCCTTGATCTGTTGTGAGTCCTGTAAACCTTATTATTTGTAGTCCTATACCTAGTTCTGGATTTGGCCAATATTCAGTGATCTGTAACAGCCTGCAGGTAATCAGAAGCTATTTGTTCACATAATTTTTCTTCCTGCTCTTGAAGGCCAACAAAAAAGCCAAACTCCCAGTCCTGCTTACTTTGGAACCCTTGCACCACCTCACATACAGCTCAGAAACTGGCAACAGTGCAATTCCTACTTATAAAGTTCATGCCAAAACTACTACCAGCTAGCACACCAAGCTGTGGATCTCACATTCCATTTACCAGCAATTCAATTTACCAGTGTGCGTGCTATTACTGTAAAGGTAGGACAGACTATGTTAGGTTCTGCTGAGAAAAACCCAGACACAGGAATCAGAAAAAACTGACTTTAATCTTTCATTATTTGTCTAGTATGGGAAGACACAATGCAGTGGCAATCTTGGTACTTTTTGGGCCCAAATTCACTGCTTATATAATAGAATTGGAAGAACAAAAAATGGCTTAAAATGGCTATAATTCTAGAAGTTGAACTTTCATATTTTCTAAAAAAGACACTTCTGAAAAGGGGAAGCTGCTGTAAAATGGACTGCCCATGTTGAAACTCAAGAGAATGAGGAACATCACACATGAAAAGACTATAATAAAGTTTCAATAAAGTAGATAGGAGTGGGCCAAATATATTATGAATTTCTTGCAAATGAAGAAGGAATAAAAGCTAAAACATGAAAGTACTAAGTGCCTGATTCATGGTAATTCACATAATTCTAAGAAAATCTGCTTACAGCCTACTGATTAAATATTTAAATAAAACTGATATAAAATCTTGATTAATGCTACAGAAAAGGGATTCAATCTGTTTATTTATGTCAGAACAAATCTAATCAATGAAATCCAGCTTATAGGCAGCTGGGAATTCACATTTCTTTTTCAGTTTGCAATTTGTTTCATTTAGTTTTTCACTGCTCAACTCATCAACAGCTCATTTCCCAAACACCAGACTAGTTGCTGAGACTTACCTCTTGTAATGTTTTTCACCCTGCTCCAGCTTGACAAATTTGGGGAATCTAGGTCAGACATGTTTTATTTGCATTTAAATTAAATGAAAATCCACAAGTGTTTTGCTTTTATTTTCATGCTTTACCTATAGTGGGTTTGTGCATCTATAAAAAAAATAAAAATCCACACACTCCAAATATAAGTCCAGAACTTGCTGTTGCATAAAGTCTATTGTTTTACATTAAATATATACAAGACACATTATTTTTCCCTGTAATTGTGAATAAAATAGCTTGTTTAGGTAAACCTGTATCAGTCAGGACAGTGTAGATCCCTTTTGTGTCAGGAACAACAGCCTGTGCAAAGCACGTCGGTGTGGGGTATTAACTGCATTTGCAAAATCAGAATAACATACAGTACCACCATTTTCATTGCTATTGCTGCAAATTGTGTTTATTTTAGCTTAGGTATCTAGGTTTCAGAACCATGGTCACCTTTATTTGTTTTCACATGCTTGAACTAGTCTGTAGCTCAGATAAAATCCAGTGGAAATACTAATTGATTCAAAAATTTCTAATTTTACCTATAAAGTGATGGGCTCTGAGTTAGCCTTTGCTCTGAATGAAATCTAGGAATTATGATAGGGCGTTCCAAGACAATGTCAGATTAATGCTCTTATCAACTAAAAGAGGAAATCAAACACTAGGAATTTTTAGTAATGTGTCTCTGACATTATGTACATCCACGGTATGCCTGCATCTCAAATCCTGTAAGGCATTTCCCTCTTTCCCCCATTTCAGAAACAATACAATAGCAAGATATGAAAAAGGGCATCAGGAAAAACACATGGAAGACCTACATATTGGAAATGACTAAATAAAACAATGGTAAAATTATGTAAGTATGTATCACTTGTGTACAAAAACTAAGGACATGGAAAGAAACATGTTTCCAAGCATGAAAGGTGACCTTTTGTGCAGTGGGTATCTGAGCTGTTGAGCTAGAAGTTATTTTGGGTCTAAAGTCTGTGTGGAGTAATCCTCTATAGGAGGATTGGCCAAATGCATTTATTAATGGTTACTACAAAGATATATATAATCCCTGCGCTGAAAGTGTCTGGAGGGTGTAGAAACGCTGTTGAGATGTAACATTTCGGTTTGCCTTGTTCTGCTGCTCCTGAGTTCTCTGGTCTCTGCTGGACTTAGGCCTGGGATTGTGTAGGTACACCTGGTGTGGGAGTTGGGAGTGGGGCTGTGGCCAAGCCTCATTCCCAATGGGTACAGCTGTGAAAAGCAGCTGAGCAGCACTGACAGCAATGAGCCATGGAGTGCCCAGGTGCACTGACCAACCACCAAAGGGAACAGAGGGCACACAGGTGCAATACATGAACATCAGGGGTATCAGGTGAAGCCCAAGAAGGGCAGATGCTTGCAGCTTTCTGAAGTGGTATGGTGTTACTCTGCATGGGTTGAAGCCTTCTGAAATAGTCTGAGGACACTCTGTGTATTGTAGCCATCTCAACTGTGACATATGCTGTGACAGGCTTGGTCTGACTTTGTGTAGTTATGTGGTCATTCTCAGAACCAGCTCAAAAAATACCTATCAGTACTACCCATATCTAAGTATATTTTTTTAGTAAGTCCGTGGAGCTGTAGAATTAATGATGATTTTATTAAATGCATTTAGAAAATACCACAGAAGTGGTGAGCTGGATCAAATACAGGATGGTTCCTCAGGACTATATAAATGGAATTTCAACTGCTTGCACTTTCTGAGGAAAAAATCAAGTAAATAGTGAGTCTAGTCTATAGAAAACATGCCTTAGCTACCTGAAGTAATTTGAAGGTATCATAAGCTTGTGGCAGATGGTGAGTTAGGGAGAAGAAATGTTCTTATTTAGTTTTGTTCACTGGTAGGCTTTTCTGTAGCTCTATCAATTTAGTAACAGCATGACTCATATGAAAACTAATGAACATAAGCTGTCAACCTTCTGGGGTGAATGAGTGCCATCATTTGAAATCGGCAGATCTCTGCCTATTGCCTGGAGCTATAGGTATGGATTCACAACTAGAATCATTGATTCATTTTTTTTGTTCCCAGAGAGAATGGGCATAGGTCATAATGTGGGGGTTTTGTAGACCTTGCAGGTCAGGTTGTGTTCCTTCAGCTGCACATACCTGCAAAAAATTGATCTAGTTTTGAGGTGATCTGAACTTCTCCTTTAGGCTAATGACCTAGCACAGGAAGTTACAAGGCAGAGAGCTATAGTCACATAAATTTTATTATTATTGCAGATATTTTTCATCACCATCCCCTTCCTGACTTCTATTTGGTCTTACTCTTATGGTCCTTTCCAACAGGAAGCTGATAATTTTAAACCCCCTTACACAGACTTGGAATTAGCTGTATTCTGTGGGTCATACAGTGGATATGAGATCCTGTGATGGCAGAGCGTTGAGGCATCAAACCATGATATTCCATGTAAAGCTGGATGCAACTTGGAGGAAGGACCACAGATGCCCCCTGTTCCCAGAGAGCTGTGAGCCCCAGGACCCCCTAAATGTCCCATTGTGGGGGGAAATGGCAGTCACTGAAGCAGGTCTTCCAGCTGCTCTTCTGGGCTTCACCTTTGCTTTCCAGCCACCCACTCCTATTGTTTGGAATGGAAGGACCAGTGAGTGAGGTCGAGGGCCACAAATGCCTCTGCAGAAGTGCTCTCTCTGCCATGGGACAGGACACGAGGTAAATAGGCAGCCTGAGGAGGGCTGAGCCTTCTTTCACTGCTAATACACATCAGAGGCATTGTTAGAAGTCTGATAACATGGATGGTGCATTAATGCCTGCCTCAGCCAGATGGGAAGATTTGTTACTGGATAAGCAAATTATGCTTAAGGACAAAAACTTAGTTCAGAATTGTTTTGACTTCCTGTGAACTGTGTAGGAAAGGGAAAGTGCATGTTAAAAACATTGACAAGTCTTGATTTCAAAATATAAAAGACTAACGCATTTGGCACAAGTTGCTTGGGAAACATGAACATCAGTATATTTTAAATAAATTGCTGCCAACTTCATTTTAACCAAATCTTCTTTGTCTAAAATAACATAAGGATGACCATACCATATGAAGAAAAACTGTATCCCCAGTCAATCTACAGCCTTTGGATGAATAGAATGACTGTCAAGAATATTTAAAACTGTCAAGGAATGTGTAAGTAGATTCTGATATATGACCTCACCTGTATATTTAATCCTAAAATATAGAAAGACATGCCTGACAATAACAAATTTGTGACTTGCAAGTTTCTTTAAAAGCAAAAGCAAACATAACATTTATTTAAATATAATTATTAACTCCTGTATTGTAGTGTTCATACATACAGTGCCCCAAAGACCTGAAGAAAACATGAAAGTGGCAAAATGTCTGGTACCACTGTGTATTAAATGGGTACCATTGTGCAATGTCAAGTACCATTGAGTATTAAAATATTTTTTAGTATATTTTTGTACAAAGTACAAAACCAAACAGCTAAATAAAAGTTTAGAAGCAAAGTGTTTGGTAAGTTTAGACATGATTGATATGAAAATGTGGACTCCAATGTGATTGCTTCAGACATTTGCTCTTGGCATGGTAGAAAAAAGAAAATAATACATATTTATACTAAACATGAATTATCATATAGAGAGTTGTGGTTCACTGAGTGCACAAAAGCCCTTCTTTTTTTTCTTTTTGCTGATACAAAATCATGACTGATGTAAAAAAAACTCCCAAAGCATTCATTGAAGGACCACTTTTCATTTACCTAAAAAGAAAAAAGAATGAGAAAGAGCCATGTGAATGGAGACAGATGAAAATAGATACACAACAAAAATATTGTTGCCCAACAAAATATATTGGAATATATTGGTAAATTCATCTTGCCAAGAAGTTGAAGAAAATATTTTCTTCAAGAATTTACTAGTCAGACTTTTTTTGATGTAAGTGCGTGCTCATATTTGTTATAGAAAGAGGACCCGAATGTTAAACAAACACGATTACAGTCGTTTTTGTCAGCACCTCCTTTAACAATTTTCATGATTTATTATTTCAGAAGTGGGACTGTTTTTATGCCGTTATTCTCTTGAATTTTTTCTCATTGTTCAGATAAAAAATACTCTATGTTGGTGTTTGGTAGTGAACTCTATTCCCATTCAGGTCAAGAAAAGAATGGGAATAGGTTTTTATTTATCTATTGACCCTTCAGGTTTGTCACTTAAGTGCAAGGCACTGCAGAGGGGTATTTTTCTCTTCATTATCTATACTGTACTTCTATGTTAATATACAAGGGGCTCTCTTTATCATTTGCAGGAGGTACACTCCATGGGCCTGGATGAAAGGGGGTGATTTCCTGACTCCACATTTTTAAACTTGTAGTAGCAATAAAAATACAGAAAGGAAAAAGGAGGTAATTGAATAGTGCATACTTTGCATTTGATCTGAGAAGGAATCTGTATTTGTGATGGACAGAAGGTGTGGCTTTCAGCAGTCTAAGGATACAGTAGGTGTTCTACTGTTGCACATCGAGCACAGTGCCAGATTACTGGAAGGATATCATCTGATTGTCTGATACTTGGAGAGCACATGCTCCAACAAATGCAAATAAATTTACCTGTCATGGTCCCTTATTTTGATGCTGAAAGTAATCTGTCAGCTTTATCTTCTTTTCTACTCTCCTTCCTCTCTCATTTTTCTTCTTTTGCCATTTCACCTATTTCTGCCTTCTATTTTCTGACTTTTTTTCTCTATATGCCTGGTGTTACACATCACCTTGTGCTTAGCATGTGAGGAATGAGTATGACTTCTGTCCAGCATTAACACTCTTTCTTACTTTAGCTTGGATAATCATTGCTCTTGGTCACATTTCATTCAGATTCCCTTACATTAATTGGGGGTTTTATTAACTATTGAAGCAACTGTTCTCCCTGTAATGTTACAAACTCAATTCCATTTCCTGGCTTCCAAGAAGCCCTCTATTGTAAGTGGACTTTAGGACTGAAATAATTTCAAATATTTATGCTATAGATGTACAGGAGGAGGAATATAACTGGGACATTGTATGTTTTTACAGTGGTTATTCCAAGCATAAATCAGTGGTCTAAGGAGTAACAGAAGGAAGAATGGGAGAAAAATACAGAAGCAGCAGACCAAAAGGGAGAGGACAGAAAACAAAAATAACTGGGAAATTATTAATAAGATCTTTTGACTAAGGAGAAAATGAGAGAAATAATTTCCTTTGCTTTGTATGTTGAACATTTAGGTGTCTAACTTGATCCTCTGTAAATAAGCTTGATGCTCAGAGTTAGACAGTCTCTTAATACCTAATCCTATTAAAGTATTTGGATTTGGGTAGCCAAGAAACACAAAGAGAAAAATAAATGAATTATTTAAAAACACTAGTGTGGCAAGCACATTTTTCTCACTCTCAGGATTTTTCATAGAGGTGCACAGAGAGAAATGAAAGAGGAAACAATTTCTATTTTTGCTCCATGTTTTTCCTATGTGGAATGTGTTTGAAGAGTTGTTTACCTGGGGTGAGTGCTTGATTGGATTCTGCTGAGGATTGTTTGAGCCTGATGGCCAATCCAATCCACCTGTGCCTGGACTCTCGGGAGAGGGTCATGAGTTGTGTTAGAGAAAGTAGTATGTAGTTTTAGTATCTTCCTTTTTATATAGTATATTAATGTATTTTAGCATAGTTATAATAAAGAAATCATTCAGCCTTCTGAATTGAGTCAGATATCATCATTTCTTCCCACTGGGTTCGCCTGCAATTACAATACACTAGAGTCTTTATTTGGAAACTGAGAAAAGCAGTAATAATAGTCCATACTAATGAACAATACTGCCATGCATGTAATTTTTCTCCAACTTAATCCATGATGTAACAGGTCCATTAAAAAATGGAGTCACAGGTTTAAACCAGACTTGGTTTATTGCCATTGCTTCCAGTCAAACCATACAGATAGAGATAGGCACTGTAATGACTGAGCACTGGTAGATTTTTTGTGCTAGAGTAAAGAAATCTTGCTACCTTAGGCTTATAACGAGTATTTATTATTTCTGTCTCTGTCACATCCTCTATGATCTTCTCCTCCAGCACCTATAGTAATGCCAGGGTGTACCAATGCTCCCTATTGCTTTTCACATGTGCATTTGTTCACTAGGTAAAAAAGAACATGTAAAAAAGACTCTGTCAAAATTTGATTATGTGCCTAAAAGCCAAGTCTTATCATACAGGCACCAAGAGCAGCTCTCTGCTGCCGAGGAATTGGGGAAAAAATGCTACTTTATCCATATCTTTAATTCAGAAAGGTGCTTTCTAATCACTTACTTTTTCTTCAATTAAAGGCTTTTTCCATTTTTCAGAACAGCCTCCTGAAAACTTTGTCCTCCTGTTGAAAATATAGCCTGTGGACTAAAAAGTTACCTGAAAGAGAAGAGTAACAAAAAAATCTCATTTAATAATGGGTAGACTAAAACTAGATTCAGCACCATATTTCAGGGGGAAAAATGTAGATTTTGTTTTTAAATACTGACATCAGTGTTAGTCCTTATTTGAAGAAGTGTCTTATAAAATCCAAAAAATGTTGGGCATGTAATGGGTATGTAAACATCGATCAAAAATAATTTAAAAGCAACTCTGATTCCCAGGAGACCTTCATTTGTATGAAAAGAAGGCTTCTAAAAAGTAAGTGACACTATGGTCTGCTGCTGAAAAGACTTGGTAAATAAATAAAATGCAAATGCATTGTCAAAGATTTAGTTTGCTTCCTAAGAATAGAAACAGACCCAAGGAGAAAATCCATTGATGCCCTCAGCAGAAAATATGGTAAGGCTGTCCTCTTTTTTATGTTGATCTTTCATACATTCTTTTAAAGTTTATTTTATTTCTTCTTTTATTGAGAAGAAGACATAGCATATTGGTGTGTAGGTTAGCATTGTCATTACAGGTTTCTTGAAAATAACACTACATCATATTAATTTGTGACAATAGCAGCAGTATCTGCACATGTCTGGTACCAAATATCCTTTGAAGAAATCAATCACATAACCAGCCTTGTTCTTACTTGTGCTGTCTGAGATGAGATGCTGGGCATAAGCCTTAGTGCTTTTCCTGTTTTGCTTTTCTCTTCTTTTACTCATAGTCATGCAATTATGGTTTCAAATGAAGTGAAAAAAGAGCTTTTTAGTTTCTTACACTTCTTTTTTAAGAGCTTATTAAGATTCTAATTAGGTATTAATAAAGTGCAGTTTAAAGAATCCTCTATGAGAATATAGTATAATTCTCAGAGCTAAGAGGTGCACATGACTTATCAATAAGCAATTTCAACTGAGTCATTAAGCCTCCAAATTTGTGCCAATTTTTCTAATAGAATATTTAAAAATAGCAGCTCAGAAAGACATCACTTCAGCATAGAGAATCCCCAGGCTGTCTAATGCTTTTGAACGTATTTCTCCCCACCCTGCTTTTATGGCACAGTAAAAAAGGTATCTTGCTGCTGACATCACTTTCAGGATCAGCAGCATAATTTAGGCTGCTTTGATATTGCTTAAGTTCCACTGGGAACAAAAGCAGCATGAACCTATATGAGACAGTAGTTATGGATACTTCCCTTTTGCAATAATTTTGCTTCTGCTCATGGGGTAAAGGAATGAAACACTGTGTCTGCCAGCTTCATCGAGCCACAATCTTGTTTTAGTTCCAGGTTTCTACTGCAAAGGTAAATCTAATTCAGGGAACACATGGAAGAAAAAATTAGAGAGGTCAGAAAAAGAGGTCATTGATAGTTTTCTTACTTCCTTTAGATTCAGTTCTGAACTGGATCCATTTTCTTAAATGCAATTAGATAGCAATATAAAAATTACATGATTGGCATGATACACGTATGAAATGTGTATTCCTCTAATTAAAAGAGAAAAAGGGGTTAATTGTATGTCTAGAAAATTAGACATTTTAGGCCGTCCAGAATATAATAGATTAGGAAGTATGGGAAAGAGTGAAGCCTCTAATTGTACAACAATATAGTCCACAAATAAATCAAAGACTTTTTTCAAGAGCTGTTCATTATTAATGCCATTTGCTTACAGATGAAAATGAAAAATGGTTGAAAAATCAATTAGGACATTGATTTTTTCACCATTAAAAAAAATTCTGGAAAGTAGGGATATTGAATGAGGTCACCATTTAAGGAATCATTTGAGTCTCCTTGTTTCTCAAGAGTTTTATAGCATAGCTTGGGCCCTCCTTCCCTGGCTCACTGAGTGGTGGATTTTCTTTTCTCTGTAGAGAACCTCTACAGGTGAAACTCTTCAGTGTGTGCTACGTTGGGATTTAAGCATGTGAATCTGTGATACTAAGATGGTCCCCAAACTAAGCATGTGTTTTCAGTACTTTGTTAATTTTTATCCTAAATATTTATCCTGTCTTGAGAACATATTTTAAGTAGATATGCTGAGCATTTGGTACAGGAAGGTTGAGGTAATGTCTCAGCTCTCCCCCCTCCTTTCTCACTCATGACAATTTTAGCTCTTCATTGAGAAGAGTCTTCATGTAAAAGTGTTGAATTCTAGGTAGTCTATTAGCTATCACAAGCCTCAAAAAGTTTTATTTGGTATGAAAGAGAAGGATATTAACCAGATACCAAATGAAAAGTATGAGCCATATTGGACTAGTTTACTAGAAGGCAGAATTAGACATGTAGTCTCAGATGTCCTGCATCTTCTTAAGTTTCTGAATCCTTTTCCTAACTCAGCAATGTACAAGTCAGGAGGGAGAGACGTGATGGCTAAATTAGAAGAGGAAAGATGGATCTTATATTCACAAAAAATGTATTTGTGTTCCTCTTCAATGAGGTCACATGGCTGGCCCAGTTGAGTGCTTATATTATCCAAAGCAACTTATAAGTTGCTTTGGATAATATAAATTGCTTATAAGCAACTTTAGACAGGAGACTTGCATCCTTGCTCAGATCCATAGTTCTGTATCTCTATTAACTAGTATAACTATAGAAATACTTAAACGAATACCCACATATATAGACCCTGCCTTATTAAGCTCTTTCACCATATATCTTTATTATAACTGAAAAAAAAATCTATCTATCCCTATACTTTCTGATAGGTACGTCAGTAGGTGTGCTAAGGTTGGATATCTCTGCAAACTCTCAACATTTCTTCAGCAAAACCTTTATTTGCAATGGTTTGTTTTGCTCGTGTATTCTATGGTAGTTTTGTTTATTTGTTGGCAGTGAAAGCTGTATACGACTTCTAATGGAATCTGAGTTTTCTTATCTGTAACAGAAATAGAAAACTCCCAACAAGTTATGAAGCATCACAGGCTGCTTCATAAAGGTATTTTATATTTATAGGGTAAGCTTGAATGCTGAAGTTCAGTGAAGTTCATCCATATAGTCTTTCAAGAAGAAATTAACTCCTCTCTCCATATTAGTAAAACTTAGTTCTAAAAATTGGCATTAACATTTCTTTGGCATTCTAAATCTAAACAATTTAAACTATTTATAGCTGTGAAACCTTCATATGAAGCTGTAATTTACCTATAATTATAGTAAATACTACTAGATATTAGTATAATTATTACCATAAGAAAGCAAACATCTTTTGAAAACCAGAGCTGTCAAACTGACTGCTTGCATTCATGTTGCTTAGCTTTGGTATTGTTTCTGGGATTGCTTTTTCATTTTATGGTATTAGGGAAAAAAAATTATAATCTTTGCGTGGTTATTTTTCACTTGGAAAAAATATGATCTTTCAGGTTATTTCCTTTTGTAAAATATCCTGCAAATTTTTATCTTCCAAAATGAGGGAAAAAATATAAATAGCTTTTAGGCACAAATATATATAAGAAATTTCATATGAAATCTGCTAGCATATTGAATCAAAGCAGCAGGAGAGAGCAGGATATGTGAAACAAAGGGCTCTGTCTCAGAGGAATGCTTTGTGAGGTTTGGTAGTGGCACTCCAGATGCTTTACCATCAGAGCATGCACATATATTACCTGGCATATTAAAGGGAAGGGGAACTGTTTTGCAGCCACCTTGAATATGAAGAATGTAATACTGATTATTTTAAATTTAAGGAATTGAGCCACAGTTGATCTGAACATGAAATATATGGCTAAATGGGGGTTTCATCCATAGTCAAAGGAGGTGGCATAAAAGAGATGCAGTGGAGCTGTAGTGTTTCAAGCAGGTATCTTAATACAGGAGCAAATGCTGTACTGGGCAGGGCTTATAAAATTGAAACAGAGCACCTGTCCCTGCTGGTAGTTTCCTGCTTAGACTACATTCAGTGCAAAGTAGCTGAGATATTACAGACGGCAAATTATGTAGTTTACATGCAATGAGCTAGGCACGACACTCTTGTATCTATAGATAGGAGGAGCCTGATTTATTTAATGTGCCAGTGCAGCATTAGTGTGTTTGGAGAGCATTTCTCAGCATGAGACAGCAGCCAAACAGCTGTACAAGAGCAGTGCAGCTTAATAGGTGGAATATTTTAGGAGACCAAATGGAAGTGATGATGCTGCAGGTTACTCTGATAGACAAATGGCATACCCTGTGAAAGTATGGTTGTGTGTAACGTGGAGTCCTTGGACATGTTCTGAGGGTAAAAATATAATACTGAAAGGAGCTATCTCCTCATTCTATGACTGCTGAGAGATCGGTATTGTACTATTGTTAACTGCAGCTCTTTATGTCTGAGCTGGTGCAGACACTAAACAATACCCCAAAAGCTGCAGTATGCCACAGATAAATTTGAGATGCCAGGCAATATTTAATTGGTTTTATAACTAGTTTGATTTTTCTTGTACCCAGATATGATTGTGCTTCTTAGCATTAAATATTCAAAGGGGTGTAGATGTCATTTATTTCTGTCTCTGTCTTCATTTCCTCCCTCCATTTTGGGCAAGACTTACAATAGGACTTGCTTGCACAAATGTGTGAGTTACCTCACATATTAATAATTATTAACGTTTAATTAATAATTATTCACTTTTCCCAAATGACTACTTTGACCATGTCTGAGTTAGACTTAGTGAACTGATCAGGATGTTTTGAGATTCAGATTTCACACAGTAGTCTGCTCCCTTGTTGCTGTGTTGGTGCACTGTTAGGCATCAGCTGTGGGATTAGGTCTGTCATCCTTTAAACAGGAAGCCTGAGTTTCTACAGTGGCAATCTGAAAAATGCACTATATTTTGCAGAAGAAGTAATTTCCTTGGGTTTTGTTACAGACTACCTAAGATAATTTTGGGAACTCTTTTCCTTTGTGAGGTTTTAATCCTGTTCCACTAGGTTTTTTCAAGCTTTCATGCTTGCCATATCTGATTATAGCCTTTATTCTACAAACAAAAATGGTACTCAGGATTACCAGTTAAACTCAGAACAATTACTTGAGAACCTGTATCTCAACTGACTTTATTTCCTTCTAACATATACTGCAATGCTTTATCCAAATTTGTGAGTGAGGTATTGTGCAGTGTTTAATCACCACCACAGTTGTGATGTGATTATGCAGAGCTCACATTGTTTAGTGTTTTCGCATTGCCCCAGGGATGTCTGGAAATGGAAAGACACAATATTGAGCATATTGTCTTCTTTGATACTATTTTATTTTTGAAAGGACTTTGAAAGAAGAAACGATGTGATAGCTAGAGCTTCACTACTTTGAGCAAAATGGTCAGCTAACTCATTTAAAAAGGTAGTGTATGTGAAATCAATTTAGTGAAACTCAGAATAAAGAAAGGCCAGCTGCTTGGGAATTCAAATGAATTTGCAGTCACAAATGAAATCCATTCTAAACACCAAAGAAAGATGCATGTCCTAATATAGATTTTCTCTTCTCAGTTCAAACCACTCATTTACTTTTTCACTTAGCTAATGTGAAGCTGCTGAAGGTATAATCAACAAGTTTTTAAATGGCATTAGGTAATTGAAATAATGCTTTTAAAATAGTAAATAATATGTCAATGATCTCTTAAGGTGCTCTGCAATAACATAAGCACTCTTGAGTGTTTCAAAAGCAGGAGATGTGATTTATGTTTTCCTCAAATGATATCATGACTTTGTATCCCCAGAAATCTCCTTTGGGGACAGATTCCTTTCTAACAGGATAGATGAGTTTTAGAAGAAATGAAATCTGCTATTTCCCTCCCTCATTAACATCCCAGAATGTTGCATGTAGGCATGACAGAGAGGCAGCCACACATCCAGCTTGTAAGTGCTTTTGCTGGACCTATCCCCATGCTGTGTTGCCAAGCATCACTGTTTTCATACTGAATGTATAACAGCAGCTATATGATTTCTGGTGAGTAACTTGCATTTTCAAAGCAAATTGACAGAGAAATGAGAGAAAAGTCTTTATTACCTGTATGCTGAAACAATTCAGTAGCTTCACAAACTTCTGTCCTTAATGCAGAGATGCTTGTTACTTTGAAAGATTCTTTTCCTGTCAGTAGAAAAAGACAGTACATCCATATTCTGGTGAATTTAGGGTGTTTTATGCTGTTCTGTTGCAGAAATTGTGGTTTATGTTCAGGAGCTAGTCAGATAACTGGGACACTTGGAAAGATTTTGTCCTTTATCTTGTAGGAGATATGAGTTTCCAGCAATTGCTTCATAAGCAAGTATTGCTGTGAAGTAGAAGTAGACTTGTAGACTAAAAGAGTGGATGTTGAGGACTTGATACTCAGGGTGTCTTTCAGGGGTTTGTTCAGGCTAACTCTAGTGCTGCCTGATGACATATCTTCCATTTCAGACTTGTGTTTGGAAGTTCTAGTTTCAGTGGGATCCATATTTAATTGAAAAACACATTCCTTTAATGATTTCTATTACAAAATTCTGTTCAGACCTATTATAATCATTTTGTAAATATGAAATAATTTTTTAAAAATAGTTTTGCATCATTGTTCTTAAATATTTCCTTTTATTGGGACTACTTATCTTCTAAAAAACAGAAGTAGAAAATGCTGTATTGTAATGCCTATATTGGTGATTATATGTCAAAATAGTTACAAAGTCCATTGACTTTTCTGATAACTTTCTGACTTCCTGCTGAGTACAGTGTAAATGCATTTACTGCCATTTCTGACCATTCCAGTGTTTCATCAACCATTACAGAAACTCATGGTTGTAGTGAAAGTCTTGTCTTGGATGGTGAAAAACACAAGGAGAGACTTACAATTTCCTGTCATTAGGGCAAATTCATGCTAATATCATACAAGTACTTCTTGTATGTGTGGTAGAGTGAGGGAAACATCTTGCAAATGTGATTAAATTACTCTTTTGAATATTGCACATCTGTATTAGTGTCCCCAAGAGCACTGCTTGATGTCTTGACAAGGTTGGTCTTTGCTGCTAAGATAGTCCTGCACCTTCTCTGTCACTCCTGTCTGCTCTTGCAATTTCTTTGTTACTTACAATGGCTCTTGACAACTGATCTTGTGATGAGTTAGTTCATGCAGCTAACATCATCATGAAACAATTTATGATTTTGTTTATATCACTAAAATAAGTTTATTTAGCTGTAACATTAAGTCTCCAATTTTGCTTCTGTGTGTATGCAACCTGAAGTTCTTCAACCATTTAGCTATCTTCTAGCATTTACCTTTGTATAATGAATAGACTTTAAACACAATTAAATACTGTTTGCTTCCTTAGCTATTTCAGAGTTTATTATTTGCACATTAGGTCATAACATTCTCACTGTTCCTTTTCTTCATTTTTTAAACTCTATGCTGGTTCTGGCTGGGTAGACTTAATTTTCTTCACAGTGGCTAGTATGGGGATATATTTTGGATTTATGCTGAAAACAGGATTGATTAAAAAAACTACTTAAAATCCAATATACAGCCATTTTATATAGAATGTAGAACAAAATATAGCTTGAGCTAGGAAATTCAGAGCCGTTTCAGAGCTCTGCTCTGAAATTCTGGAATTGCTTTATGTGAAGAGATTTTAATCCACATCAGATTTCTCTTAATGTTTTCCCTTGTGGATTTATTCTTCATTTCTGCCTGGCAGATCCATTGCAGCCTTGATTGATAGAGCTGAATTCTGAGCTATAATCCAGATGGGATCTCTGTTTTTTCTTCTCACTCTGCTGCCTTTCTCTCCGCTGTGTTATCTGGGGCATTCCTGCAGACAATTCCAACTTCAGAATGGAATTCTGTTCAAGCAAAAGGAGACCATAGAACAGCACCTCCATCAAGTGATAGGCTTGCTTTCTCCATACAGCTTCCATATATTAGGTTCTTTTTCCCAGTTTTAGTGTTCTAACTAAACTTAGAGGGAAATATTTTCTAGAGGAAAATAGTTTGCACTATTTAGCTCTCACATTGCAAATTACTAACATAATCTATCTTTCAAGATACTTAACTCTTTCCATTTCATTTTATCAAAAAAAATGAGGCCCCTGCAGACTAGTTGTCTTGAATGTATCTCATGCACATACTTCAAGAAGACAAAGGTAAGAATGTCTATGAGCACCTGTGGGTCTTTTTGCCCACCTCTACAGGCCTGCTCTGTTAATTGAAAGTTTTTTGCCTGATTTGTATATTATCACTTTTTGATGTCAAATTATATTTCTGTATTTCAGAATACACCTCTAGATTGAATTATTATCAGAGCTTTCTTAAAAGTGTCTGAGGATTCATGCCAAAACACTAGTTAATTGTGGGGCTTTGATATGCTGAGTGCATTAGTTTCCTTGTGCAGATTAGGGTTTCTTTAATTTTTCAGTATTGCTTCTACATGTCCTTGAAATAGGCTTTTCCTGCAGTGAGTCCAGGTCTTTCTTAAAACAAGTTATACCTTCTTCCACTCAGGCTGGCTTTGAAATCTGAAATTGCATTTTGTTGTTTCCTGCATCATGGAATATTGGCATATATTATTTAATATATTGCTTATTTTTTTCTCATGTCTGTCAGTATCTCACATATATATATCTCAGTGCTTAATAAAGCAATGAGAATGAAAAGATACAATTATCATAATACAGAATTGGAACACAGGAGACCTAAGAAATAATAAAAAGTTATTAAGTTCAATACTTTTATGAAATTAGACTCACATTTTATGACCTATTTCAATCAAATCCTCAGATGATTCTTTGTTAAGCAGTTTATTAATATTTCCGTGAATACCACATGAATATGTTGGAGTAAAAAATATCAGAAATCAATATTATCTTTGAGGCAGAGTCAAAACCATTTAATGGACAAAAAAGCTTTGCTGAAGTAGGTTGTTGGTGACATCACGTCTTTCTTGCTGCATGAGCCAAATTGATTCAAAAAGCAAATTTGTAAGGGATTTCTTTAACAATGGAATAGGACTGCATTTACTGAAGTCAAATTTAGGTTTTGAGGAAAAACAGTGGTAGTAATCATGAAGAAACAGGAGCATAGAAACATACTGTACAATTGTCCCCTTACTATAGAGAGGCCACTTAACACTAGTCCAGATTGAAATGAGTTAAATACTCCAATTACAAATATTTGCTTTTAATTTAAAAATATTTTTATGTAACAATTTCATGTGTGGGAAATAGGGTGGCAGTACTATGGACAATTTCTACTACATCTACAAATAAAATTTGAGTGAACAAATTCAGTATCACCAAAGCAGCTGCAAGCCAATCACATTTTATTAGCCAAAACCGTCTGTTACTGGTAGTTCTAGCTTTTTCTGTTTGTTTGTTTTTTGTCTGGTGAAAAACAAAGTAAGCATATTTAAATGTGTATTCTTATTTTTCATTACTGTCTCTTTTTTCCTGCTTTAACCATTTTTTCAGTTCTGAAATCTATGTATCTGTTGTTTCCATGATTTGTGGATGAACTGAAAGTATCTTTGTACAAGGATGACACTTTCAAACTGATTTCATAGTTGGCAGTGTTTTTGAGACTTTGTTGATGTTGCTTTTAACTGGGCGGCCTCCCCTGAATACAAACTTAAGTGATAACATAATCATGATGGGGGACAACCTTTGACCTTATAACATAGACCTTATGAGGTTTTTGCAGAGGGATTAGATTTTACAGTATATTTGTCCTAGGAAGTGGTGGATAAACTTGCAGCCCTTCAGCTCAGGAAAGAATGGATTTGGTCCAGTGACAAACTGATAAAATTTCTCATAAAATGTGCTAGACCTCAGTTAATGTGGGGTTTTTGTTGTGATTGTTGAAATGAAATCAGCTGCTGATTCTGGATTTAATATATAAAAAGAGCATGTGCTGTAGAGAGCCTGAAATCTCAGCCAGCTTCTTCTAAGCTGCCACACACTGATTTTTATTCTTACAAAGCCATGTGTGTTATTTAAATAATGGGACTTTGGAGGGGCTTAGCTTAGAAACAGGCAGAGAAGAAGCACCTGCAAGCTTTGAGTCACTGAACAGATGCTACTGTATTATTGAGCTTGTATTTGGAACCAGAATCCTGTTCTGCCATTCTACCCCATTCCAGTCTTGGAGTTTTCCTGCTGGTACTACATAGAATAGTATTGGATTTTCAATGTTGCAGTGTCTTCTGAATGACAAAGTAATTCAAGGCATTGGTAAAATAGTCTATAATATTTACCTGAAAGGTGCTGCTGAAATTGCAAAAAAACACTTAGGAATAAAGATTTTTAATTGTGTCAAATGCCCATGAAAATAATTTTAAGTAGATGTTTTCACTTAAACAAAATTTGAAAAGGAAAGATGTGCAGAAAACAGCCAAGTTCAGAATGTCATAATTCATCTGATATGTGGTGGAATTTTTTGTGTTACTCAAGTGTAGGGTAGGTCTTAAATCTCCTATATTAGAACCTTCTTTATTAGTTGTAGTTACTGCAAACTGGAGGAAAGAGGACACTGAGAGGAAGGTAGTTTTGCCTTTGTCTCTGAGTTATTGTGAACTCAAAACCTCTTTGTCCCCTTTTCCCCCAGCAATTAACAAGGCTGGTAATACTATTTTTCTAGTCTGTAAGTACTCCTTGAGGATTTGTTGAGTAGTAGTGCACTTTATCTGTACTACAGAATGTGTCTGTGTGTGTGCAGAGTCATAATATGCAAAAAGCCTGTGAAGAAAACACAGGGGACAGACTGGAACTTGTTCCCAGAAAAGCTTGGATGTATTTAGAGAGACTTTGCCCTCCATTCTGGTAGGCAGGGAAAGGAAAACTGAGTATTGGCAGAGCGTAGAAATCATGAAATCTTTTGTGGGCAGGATTTTTTTCCCAGATTATAAAAGACTAGTCAGCTAAAATTTAATGACAGTTTGCTGGAAGGCAACGAGTGGAGCACACCACACAGTGAAGAAGTATTCTTCCGTAAGAGAACAAGTTATAAGAGAACATGTCTTGTTACGGTAAATTTTCATTTGAGCTTTTCTCTCTGGCCCTTTGGCAAAATATTTTATTATCACAGTCCATCTAGTGCAAGTGCTGAGCTTTCTGGGATTTCTGAGTGAAAGCTAGTGTCAGTGTATTTGCATGATATGGGTGATGATGTTTCTTCAATTTTAAAAAGTCAGTATTTCACATGAACTTGGGTCAAGCCGGTATTTATGGTAGCCTGAAGAAAGGCAACAGTAGGGAAGGAAACATTTTCTAGACGTGATAGTAAAAGGATTTTAAAATATTGGGGATTTAGGGTTAGAAGGAAAATTAAGCTTAGTAGGCCCTGAGAAAATAGCCTGGGAATGTGTAAGCCTTGCACCTTGCTAGAACTACACCTGTGTAGCTAGTTCATGATAAATGATAATTGTTAGATGTGATGAATGTTTAGTAATTAAATACAATTACTGTTTAATCATAAGAAACTGTGGTCAGGGGCCTAAGAAAGATCATGAGAAACTCATGCTTGAATAAAGTCAATGTATACAGTAGAACAATATAAGTTTAATAATTAATATGTAAGTTATATAACGATAGAATATAAAATACATTGTTTAGAACATTTTGCATTGAAAGAAAGTCTGAGTTGAAGGAACGATACAGCTGTTGATTTACCGGTAGCCCCTGCAAGACCAAGAGAACCTAACCCTATCCTGCCTGCCCCTACCCCTACTTCATCACCTGCTTCACCCAATCCTATTTTGCCTAGTCCTATTTCACCCACTCAACCCTTCTCTCCCTATCCTCCTCTTCCACCATCACTGGACCCCTCTTCCCCTGGAGATGATCTAATTTAACTGTGATACATAGAAGAGGGGAGGATGAAATATGAAGGAGATAGCGAGAGTGGAGATGAAAGTGAATCTGCGATACCGGTATCTCATAGGACTCGGAATCGGTCAAAGCCCACCCCGGTTTTGGCCAGAAAAGATCTGGGTAGACAGAAGTGGACTGTGATTGCCCCCTTATGACAGGGAATAGGAGCAGAGGGGCTGGTGTTTGTAAAGGTACCTTTTTCCCCTGCAGATTTATTAATTTGGAAACAGTCGGCTGGAACTTATAGAGAAAATCCTGGTAAAGTGGCAAGGGTGGTAAAAATGATTATGAAAACTAAGAATCCAGATTAGGATGATATACAAGTAATATTAGGTACCCTAATGGATTCTACAGAGAAAGAGATGGTACTTAAAGCAGCCAAGGAAAGGGCAAGGGAGGATATCAGAAACAGGCTCGTAATGGGAACCCCAGATTATAATTTTCCAACCAAGGATCCAGGGTGGGATCCTAATGCACCTGGGCATTGCGGAGGCTGAAGAACTATCAAGAGTGGGTCCAGACAGGAGTTCAGAATGCTGTGCCTAAGGCTATAAATTGGTCTAAATTGTATGAGATAAGGCAGGAGAAGAAAGAATCTCCTACTGTGTTTTTGGAAAGGCTTAAGGAAGCAGCGAGAAAATACACAGATCTCCAAATAGATACACCACAAGCAAAGGTTCAGCTTGCTCTCATTTTCCTGGGGCAGTCACCGGATGACATTAGGAGAAAATTGCAAAAATTAGAAGGGGAAGAATTAAGAAATCTAGACAAATTGCTTGAAGTGGCCTGGAAAGTATACAATAACAGGGAAAAGGAAATCAGTAAAAGACAACAGCAAAACCTCGTGGCAGTAATACAAGGGAAAGGAAACCCAGGCATGAGAGGGAGGGGCAGGGGTGGCCGTGGACTGGGGAGGGGAGGTGGACTTGGCAGGGGACACTGGGGAACTGGTTTGCCAAGATTGAGATTTAACCAGTGTGCTTACTGTAAACAAGAAGGTCACTGGAAGAATGAGTGCCCAAACTGGTTTTACCAGGGCAACCAGCCAAGCCAGGATCAAGATATTGCAAATTAATGGTGCTGGGGGAATACAGTAGCTGACTAGAAACAGGAAATACCAAAGACAAATTTTAATGATTAAAGAAAAACCAGTTACCTCTATTCCTAGGGAAGTAGAAGATGCAGTAATTCCTTCACTATGGAAAACAGATATACCTGGGAAATCTAAATTAGCACAACCAATACATGTTGAATTAAAGGAAGGGGCAAAAGCAGTACAGGTTAAATAGTATCCTATAAAACCAGAAGCATGGAAGGGAATAGTAACAATTATTGATAAATTCCTGAAATACCAAATTTTAAAATAATGTGAATCAGAATATAATACACCTATATTTTCAGTGAGGAAACCCAATGGTGAGTATAGACTTGTTCAGGATTTGAGAGCAATAAATGAAATAACTAAGGACATTTATCCAGTGGTTGCCAATCCCTACACATTGTTGACATCCATGAAAGAGACATATAAATGGTTTACAGTAACTGATCTAAAAGATGCCTTTTTCTGCATACCCCTTGACAAATAAAGTAGGAACCTGTTTGCCTTTGAGTGGGAAAATCGAGGAAACGGAAGAAAGACTCAGCTCACCTCCCACAAGGATTCAAGAATAGTCCGACCTTATTTGGAAACCAACTGGCAAAGGAGCTGGAGACCTGGATGGTGAGGGGGCAAATAACGAGAGAAAAATACCTGCTGCTACAGTATGTTGATGATAGCCACAGAGGAGAAAACAACCTGCATGTAGGTAACAGTCGAGATTTTAAATTCTCTGGGAATGGAAGGATATAAGGTATGCAAAGAAAAAGCACAAATTGCCTAACAGACTGTGATTTACCTGGGATGTGAAATCTCACAAGGGCAGCGAAAACTGGGTATTAACAGTATTCAAGCTATTTGTGCCATTCCAGAGCCCCAGAATCTACATGAGCTGTGAGTCTTCCTTGGGATGACAGGGTGGTGCCACCTGTGGATCATGGACTATGGACTAATTGCAAAACCCCTGTATGAGGCCCAGAAGATGCAGCCATTTACCTGGGGCAAACCACAGAAGGAGCCCTCCCTCAAACTAAAGGAGGCCTTGACAACTGCTCCTGCATTGGGGTTACCTCATTTGTCCAAAGATTTTTAGCTGTTTGTACATGAAAGGATGCATCTGGCATTGGGAGTCCTAACCCAATGTGTGGGAAGCTGGAAAAGGCCAGTGGGCTACTTCTCCAAACAACTTGACAACATCAGTGCCAGATGACCTTCATGTCTGCGGGCAGTCGCAGCCACTGTGATCCTGATACAAGAAGCCAGGAAGCTCACCATGGGAAGGCACATAGATTTCTATGTACCACATATGGTAACTACTGTGTTGGAGCAGAAGGGGGGCCATTGGCTCTCCCTGAGTCAAATGATGAAATTCCAGGTAATCTTAACAGAGCAAGATGATGTAACATTAAAAACAACTAACCTTTTGAACCCAGCCTTGTTCCTAGGTACAACATCTGAAGAAAGCCCATTGGAACATGATTGCATGGAAGTAGTAGAACACACCTGTGCTGCTAGAGCAGATCTGAAAGATGTCCCCCTAGAACAGCCAGACTGGGAGTTGTTCACAGATGGAAGCAGTTTCATGGAGAATGGAATCAGACACGCTGGATATGCAGTAACAACAATCAGTACAGTGGTAGAGGCAAAAGCATTGCCACCAAATACATCCGCCCAGAAGGCAGAACTGGTTGCTTTAACTGGTTGCACTAGAATTAAGTGAAGGGAAAAAGGTGAACATATGGACTGATTCAAAATACGCATTTGGAGTAGTGCATGTGCATGGGCCCCTATGGAAAAAATGGGGCCTACTTTCATCTCAAGGGATGCAGTTCTGCAGCTGATAAGAGTAGTACAAAAACCTGAACAAGTGGCAATTATGCACTGTAAAGCACATCAATCAGGAAGCTCCAAAATTTGTGAGGGAAATCGAAAGGCAGACTAGACAGCTCGACAGGCTGCTTGAAAGGTGCAAACAGCAATGGCATTGGTACCTTTCAAACTTAATGTATCTCAATTCAGTTTACCTCCACAGCCAAAATATTCAGCAGAAGATGAGAAATTGGGACATTTGTTGAATGCACAGAAGAATCCAGAAGGGTGATATGTAACTGCACATGGACAGATAGTGGTACCTCCTTGGTAATGAGAGAGGTTCTACAAATTAAACATAACAAATGTAATTGGGGTGCAAAGACATTGGGAAGGTTTCTAAAACAAAATTTGGTCTCAGTACGAATGTTAACAATGGCAAAATCAATAATGTCAGAGTGTGAGATTTGCTTGAAAAAACAACCCAGTGGCTAGACGACAGGCACAACTAGGAAGGGTTCGGGTAGGGATAGAACCAGGAGATTATTGGCAGATAGATTTTGTAGAATTACCAAGAACTTGAAGATACAAATATTTGTTAGTAGGGGTTGATACATTTTCTGGATGGCCAGAAGCCCTTTCCTGTCGCATGAACCAAGCAAAAGAAACAGTTAAGTGGTTACTACAAGACATCATTCCCAGATTCGGGGTGCCTCTAGGGATATCATCAGATAGGGGACCCCATTTCATAGCCACAGTAGTAAAAGACGTAAGTAGGTTGCTGGGAATAACTTGGGACCTCCACACACCATGGAGACCCCAGTCAAGTGGACAGGTGGAGAGGATGAATCAGACACTAAAAAGGCAAATCAGTAAAATATGTCAAGAAGCCAAACTGCCGTGGCCACAAGCTTTACCAATTACATTGCTGAGAATTCGGATAAAGCCTAGGAGTGGGATGTCAGTCAGTCCTTATGAGATATTGTATAGGAAACCATACGAATCTCCTGGAGTCAATCCAAACGTACATGTCACAGGAAAACAGGAAGTATATAACTATGTTCTGTCTCTCGGGAAAACTTTAGCACGTCTCTGGAGTGCCCTTGTGTAGAATAGGCCTCTGACTTGCGAGAATCCTGTTCATGACATACATCCAGGAGACGAGGTGTACATTAAGAATTGGAGCAAAGAACCATTGAAAGAAAAGTGGACTTACAGCAGTCAAGGTAGCTGTAGTGGACTCCTGGATACACTACACTCGAATGAAGAAAGCCCATCCCAGACTGCGGACTGTGTAAACTGTGGGACCAACAAAGCTGCGGATCAGATGTGTTTAATTGTTTCAGGGATGTTACCAGTAATTGCATCAATGCTCATTTCATGGTCTGTGGGATGTGGAATGCAAAAAGATCAATTAACCACTCTTCATTCTAGAATGAGGAGAGAGATGCAGGCAGAAACACAGGTGATAAAGGTTTCCAATGCAATTCGGGCTGAGAATGTAATGATTGGATTAGTTAAAGATTTTGCCAAAATGCAGAAGACTAGCAGAATAACTGCCTGTCTGCCAATACCAAAGGCAGCGGGAGACCCAATAAATTGGGGAATCATAACGAAAAAACTGCCTGAAATACAAAAGAACAAAACAATTACATGCAAACAGGTACCAGAATCAAGACAGGTAATCAAGGTAACCTGGAAAGTAATAGGACAATGTTTGCATCCTTTGAGTCAACGAGACTGTCTTCAAAATAATGGCATGATAGGATATCCAACAGAATGGGCGGGGGGCATCCCAAGTCAATGGCAATGCTACTTACCACATTATAAAAAGGTTACAGAAAATGTTACAGAAATCACTCTGGTGTGGAAGTGCGAGGCAAAAGATCACAAAGGTCAAATAGAGCCTTGGGACAGTGCATGGTCTCTGAGTATACTTCAAAAATCCCAGTACATGGCTACCACTCCTTGGTGCATTACATGGGAAGGTTCAGAAAATGAAACAGATCCAGCAGCAGCAAACAGTGCCACTGGTAGTAGAATAAAGGCAGACAAAGTAAATTGGTGGGCATGTAATAAAACTTATGATTGCACTTCTGATGATATAGAGATAAAACAAATGCCACCACTGGCAGTAGGCTTACAAATTGGTTGTGCCTGCAAAGGTATCAAACACAAACAGGGTAAAGTGAATTATAAAACACTTGTAGGATGTACCAAGAGTACACTCCGAAGTACAGGACAATTTGTATGGGCAACAAGTGATGGTACCTGGCCAACCCATCTGCCTGTAGATGGGAAAGTAAAAGAAATACATTAGGCCTCTCTACTTTATGTCCAATTTGGAAAAGGTCCCCATTTAAGGGAAAAGATGAACTTCTGCAGATAAGAACAAGATGAGAAGTTGCAGATAATGAAAATCAAGATGAAACTTGGCAAGAACCCTCTAGTGGAGTGAAATTTGAGTGGGCCTTAGAGTCTTTGCTTGGTCCTATAGCAAATCATCAGAATAAAGAAATGTTGTACAAACTTACAGGTCAGGTAGATAGACTGGCTAGAGTCACTAGGGAAGGATTTAAAGAACTAAACATACAATTACAAACCACCACAAAAATGACCTTACAAAATTGATTGGCCTGAGATTTGTTACTTCTGAAAGAACATGGCTTGTGTGGATTTTTAAAGGGTCAGATTGATCATTGCTGCATCCACATCCCAAAAGTAACTGCAGATGTAGAATATGACATCAATCAGTTAAAACAAATAGAGCATGAAGCACAAGAAGAGCAGAAAGGTTTGACTACGAGCTGGTTAGACAAAGTCTTTAAAGTGTTGGGATGGAACGTGAGTTCATGGATTAAGTCTGTCATTGAGAGTGTGATAATCTTATTAATTGTGTTCTTAGTAATTTGATTAGTCTACAGTGTCCTAAAAGGAGAAATACAGAAGAGGACATCCTGGAACTGGAAAATAATTAATGCACTATCACGGGATGCACACCCATCATCCTCTGATCCTCCAGTCCATGACAACATTTATGTCAATCCTGGATTTGAAGCACATCATGTATAAACTCAGAAACTAAAAGACTGTTCCAAGTGAAAGCATTTGCACTTATAGTGAAGTGAAAATACTTTCAAAGGGGGGAAAATGATAGTAAAAGGGTTTTAAAATCATGGGGATTTAGGGTTAGAAGGAAAAATAAGCTTAGTAGGCCCTGAGAAAATATCCTGGGAATGTGTAGGCCTTGTACCTTGCTAGAACTGCACCTGTGTAGCTAGTACATGATAAATGATATAATTGTTAGATGTGATGATTGTTTAGTAATTAAATATAATTACTGTTTAATTGTAAGAATAATAATGAGAAACTATGGTTGAAACGTAAACTTTAAGAAATTTAGAGATTTTAGAGGACATAAGATTTTAGTTAGAAATAAGCCTTACTAGAGTTAATTAAAATAATAATAATAAATGAGTAGGCCTTGATGAAGTTAGGAGTTAGTAGTTAACTAATAATTGATTGCTTGTCAGCATAATGCTTGGTTAGCGGGGTCTATAATGAAGAATATAGAAGCTGACAAATAGCTTTTAGGAACATAAGACAATTGTGGGCCTCCTCTGTTCTGAAACCAATTGAAGACAAGGAATGGGAGTTCTACCAAGAGTTCATTTGTCATCTTTGCATTGAAAAGGTAGAAAGGTCAGAATGAGGAAGACTTCATTTACTTCCTCATTTTAGGATCCCTCCCCATGAAAGGAACCACCAACCCATTTCAAGGGACAAACTGCGCATGCTTAATAGCTTTTAGGGTGATTAGCATACAAAGCAGGGAATGGGATGTACCAAAATTATGAATATGTATTTGTATTTTGAGTATTCAATACTTGTATGGATAAAAAGACTCTGTAATCACCTGGAAGGTGCAATGTGTATTTGGGAGCTATCCCACACGCTGCCCGGCCTCGAATAAACATACACTTTCTGACTTTAAACTGTTAGAGAGTTTTGTCTGTCACAGTTGGATATCGATACTAGATCAATATCCATATTTTTTCAATAAATCATGGTCAGGGGCCTAAGAAAGATCATGAGAAACTCATGCTTGAATGAAGTCAATGTATACAATAGAACAATATAAGTTTAATAATTAATATGTAAGTTATATAACAATAGAATATAAAATACGTTCAGTTTGAAAGCCATGTCAGACTCAGATTTGGGTCTGTACCCCTGATTCTCAGAGCTCTCAATAAAAGAACCTGCATATAATCATATCCCGTGATTACGTGTGTTCCTGACCGCTAACAGACGCGCTTCAGTAATTTTCCTTTTTTCCACCTGTGCTGTAATTTGACAACACAGAGTTGAAGTGTCATTTAATATAGAATCATAACTATTTTTTTATCATAGTATTGAAGGATGATCAGTTATGTAGCTGTCCAGTATTAGTCATCCATTTGTGATAAAGCCCTAATATAAATGGACTGCAGCAGCTTTGATGCCAGAACATGAGACAGGAATGAATACACGCCATATCTTCTTTTGAGAAAAAAAAGCTGTGATAGGGCTCCTTCCTCCTTGACTCAAATCCCTCCAGTATCTGAGTGGCAAAGCATAGAATAGGGAGGGATTCCTGTCTTGAAGGAGCTACCAACTGCTTAGGCTAAAAGACACAGGGGATATAAACAGAATGGGTAAAATGTGCAGACTTTTGTTACTACAGCTTTGTGAATGAGAGGATGGGGAGACTGAGTTGATGTGGAACAAAAGTGAGGATTGTTGGGATACAAATGTAATAGATATACTGTGAAGAAAGGAAGTACAGGCTAGAACTGGGTCAATTAAACCTAAAGGCAACCATACCCAGTCTGAGAATCCTGCTTCAGGCTGGTTCCTGTAGGATCCCTAATCGACCTGTTTTTAACTTGAACAGTTTCTTTTACTTCCTAAAATGTGTTACAGTTTGATTCAGTTTATTGTGGTTATGAAGGGGGGTCTTTGTTTACAGTTATCTAAGCCTGCAGATTTTAAACCCATTTAAAGCCGAAGACAGAGCTATAGATATTTCTATACTTGTCAAACAGAAAGATACTCTCACATAGATTCCTCACTATATGGGTTACTCATGCCATTGCACATTTCCACACATGCTTCTAAGTTTGTAGAGAAGTGTTTCTGCACAGCTGACAGAGCTTGCTTTCAACATGTATAAAAATGTTATCAGTTTTAAGGACACATGTTCTTTTGTACTTCTATAAACAAAAAGGGCTATTTTAGTGGTAGCTTCTATTGTTCAGCTCACTAAGTTTTAAATCAACAGTTATTTTCCTCAGCTTTATTTAATTTTAAATATTCTGCTTGTAGTGGTTACTTTGCAATAGGTAATACAATTGAACAGCTGAAATCTGTAGCAGAAATTTTTATCTTTACAAGATATTACAGGTGCTGTATGCATGCAGTTTCAGATTGAGACATGAAAATATTTCTGCTTTTCAGCTGAAATTACAAAAAAAAAAAGCTTTTATAGTTAGTGTTGGGTTCTCTGAAAATTAGAGAACAATCACAGAATATTCTGAGTTGGAAGGGACCCATAAGGATCATCCAAGTCCAGCTCCTGGCCCTACAAAGAAAGAGTCATACCCTGTGCCTGAGAGTGCTGTCCAAACAATTCTTGAGGTCTGCTGGGTTTGGTGCTGTGACCACTTCCCTGGGGAGCCTGTTCCAGTGCCCAACCACCCTATGGGTGAAGAATCTTCTCCTGATATCCCAGCTCCCCTGACTCAGCTTCATGCCATTCCCTCAGGTCCTGTCACTGGTCACCAGAGAGAAAAGCTCAGTGCCTGCTGCTCTTCTTCCCCTCCCAAGGAAACTGGTGATGGTGATGAAATGTCCCTGCAGTCTCCTCCAGGCTGAACAGACCAAGTGCCCTCAGCTGCCCCTCACATGGCTGTTGAATGTTTGGCTTCATCATACTGCTGAGACAGTGAACACTGCGTCTGCAGCTGTATGCTTTGATGCTGTTACCTAGCATAGAGTTCAGATTTTGGAGATGGATTTTAAAATTGCTTTTAATGATGAAACACAGGGTTCCTGTGGATACCAGCCTCTTTAAATGAAGTAACTTGTTCTATGAACATGGAAGTTATTTCCTTGTGGAAAACTTCCAAGTGTTTAAAATTTCAGTAATTGTAAAGGCTTTTTATTCTGGTGGCAGACACCTCCTAGTAGTTATGATGTAATGATATACTTTAGCTGAGATTTCTTATATGCACCTAATCAAAAAACAGTTTCACACCATACATTATGTTGTGGCAGCCTGGAGTTGCCATGTTAACATGTTTAAATTTGTACCCTTCTACCATCAAAGAAAGGATTAGCAGACTGGGGATTTAGAAATATAAAGTAAAACCTGGCAGTTTACATGGCAGTCTTGGTCCTTGTAATGACACAGTCCTGTAGATTGCTTACAAGCTCAGTTTCCCTTCAGGACCTTGGAACAGTTGTTTTCTTCCTTTTTCTCAGGAGGTTCTCTGCACAGGACCTCACCAGACCTTTATTCTTACTGTCAGTTTCCATTGCACAAATATTCCTTGCTTGCTGCAGGAGACTTACAGACCATGTTGGCAGTCAATTTTCAAGTATGCTGGTATTTGAGAATTCTGAAAGAACAGCATACAGAATAGTTTGAAAGCAGAAAAGAATTTAAACTATCTCTGCCTATTTCAATTTTCAGTGTTGGCTAGATAGTTACAAATACTTCAGGTAACTTTGGTGGGGTGTTTGTTTGTTTGTTTGTTTTTAAATCAGAGATCAGCACTATTCATTTGTTTCAAGAGGGTACAGAATGCAGAGCAGAAAAAAAAACCCCATAAAACATATGTTATATGCCATATGTTATATGACATAACAGAGCCTTCACCTTCAAAAAATTTTAACTATGTGGAATTTTACCAGCTGGTTTTGCAGCTGGCTATGAATTGCAGGCTGTTTGTTTGCTTCCAGCACAATGTCTTCAGTCAGTGAACAGAAACAGCAATCTTCTCTGAGGATTTTATATCCAAAACAGATACAGTGTACTTGTTCAATGATGACTGAAGGCACAGATTTGTCTGCTGTCATCTGAGATGTGTGAGGAGTGCAAGACTACTGCACTGAGTATTCTTTGCACGTTTTGCTACCCTAATCTATTTTTTAGAAAAATACAGTCATTGTTTTCCCTCTGAGAATTACTCTTTCAGTGCTGCCCTTTGTTTAGTCCTTGGAAAATATCTCCTGTTCAGCAGCAGACTTCTACATGGCAAACTTATTGGGAGGGTCTCTACAAAACATATTCAAGAGTCTTGGACATGCTTGAAGTAGCTGAGAAACAATTATTCATGAAGATAAGTTACCATACTGAGAAAAAGTGGAAAATGTGAAACCTCCTGTGTATCAGTATGTCACCCAGAGTGATACAGGACCAGAGCCTGTAATTTGGTGGCTCATTCTTGCTGATTTCCCACCTCCTTGATTCTGTTGGATGTAGGAGGCTAGTCTGTAGGAAGAAAAGACATTCAGAAGTACAAGAATCCTTACCTTAAATAAGCTGGGAATTCTCTGCCTCATATTTTAGTAATGTTCTCTAAAGTTATTTCTTGAATCTTCCTGCTACTAAATATCTGCTAGAAAAACTCAATCAAATGGAAGAGAAATATCTCGTCTACAAAAATAACATATTAACCCCTAGCAATTTTGACAAGTGTTAGTAAAAGAAGGGATGGATTGCAGATTTTCAGCACCATAACAAACAGTGACTGGCTCAGAGTTTTTTAAAGCAGAATATAAACAATTGCCTTAATAACTGTTTTTCCCTTTCTGAGTTGTCAAAGAGATGCTTCTGTATAAGCCATAAGCCCATCAAAGAACTTATTTGCATCTTTGTTTCAAGATTCAAAGATGTGTATGATCCAGAGGATTGCTTATATGCCAAAATGATTGTACAAATTTCTCATTATTACTTTGATTTGAATAATTAACTTGAAAAAAAGAAAGAGAAGGGAAAAAAAAACCCCAAACCCAAGAGAGATTTTTAGATCTCTTTTAACTGAGAATCTGGGAGGAAGCTGACTGCTCACCATTTAGAGTCACTGTTACATACTTATAAATCAATCTTTTGCTCTGTAGAAGGACTAATCATTTGATTGAGTGGATTATCAATCAAGTTTATAGTCAGTATTTGTACAGTGTTCAAGCCAATATTCACAATATCTTTTTGAAAATAACATTTTGCATTCTTAAACATTAAATGACAAAATTAGTACTTGAGGAAGTTAGCTTATTGCATTTGTCCTTCTAAAACTTATGCTCTCTGAAACCTACAAGTAAGAAGACTAATAAAAAAGAATTGTACTTTTTTATTTTTTTTTCAGTGGAAATGCTTGTCCTCTGGTGTCTGAACTGAGAAAAATTTATTTTCTGTAGGTCATTGGACAAGGAGAACCCAGTGGCCTTCTCTTAAAAGCTTCCATATCTCATGACTAATCCTTTTAGCCATTCTGTCGGAGTTTATCTCCTGACAGCAGCCAGAACAGAAAACAGCTGGAGGTCAGAATAGGTAATATCAATAGCAACAGAAGCATATGTGGTTTTGCTACATGTAAAGGAAAGCTACTATGGAAAAAGGATTGGCTAATCATTAGATATTTCTATAATTACCTGGAACTAAAATCAAACTCCTTTAGTCATGCTTAAGATAGATTTAATGCAAGATGCAACTGAAATATAGTGTGCTATGCCTAGAAGTGCTTAGGATGACAGGAATCTAGGATTTGGAACACCACCAGTTAGTAATGGAAAGTTATGTGTGTATCTTGAGTTACACTCCTAATTCTCTTTGTGTTAGCTAAACAAGTAATGCAATAACAGTGTTCCATGGCAAGCTGCTGTCCATATCTGCCTTAACTGTATTATATAATTAAATGAAATTTTACAGTAAATATTTCCATTTGGGTAGATTCCCACAAGTCAGAAATAATTTTGTAAAAGGAAGCATTTTAGTTAATTAGCCTTCTGTAAGTGAATCTGCTGTCTCATGACTCCTGAATAGTAAAATTTATGAGTAATGGAATGCACAAAATAATTATGATAATGTTTGTTTCTTTCAATAGATGTATAAATATGGGGCAATTAAGGAAAAAATTAAATGGATCATTTTATTAAAATTAACTGTAATCCAAGGGTGCAGTTGTTATTAATCTTTCATATACAGGAGTATGAAAGCATAAATTTTTCCTTTAGTTTAAAGATGAGAATGAAATTCACTGGGAAGTTTTCCAAAGGAGTTCTATATTGATGTGGGGCTGTCTGTGCCTAGGTAGGCAAAGTTAAATGACATGATGCGTGAATGCTCATGCCACACAGAGGATACAAAAATGCAGCTATCACAGCAGTGAAAGTCTAGCTAGGATTTGAAGAAATTAAGTAAATAGAACATTAGATTACTCCATTTAACTGAGGTACTATTCTCTGAAGTGAACTTGGGTAAGACTATAAAAGACAGTTCACAGCAACTTTTGGTGCTGTAAGGGGATGGAAGTTTTTCTTACTTTGTGATGTTGCTTTATGAACCTTCAGAGTCACTAAGTAGAAAAATAACTAAAGCTTGTGGCTAACCCACTAATTCACACTGGAAAATTTGGTATCATGTCAATATCTACTGCACTGCTTCTTAAAATTGTGGAGTATTTTTTTCCACAAAGTCTCAGCTGAGTTTCAGCTGCAGAAGTGTGTCTCCAGAACTTAAAGTTACTATAAGCCATGCTTGAAGCAGAGTTATTTTATTACAACCAGTGATAACAAGTGAGCTACATAGCTGGTCCAATGAAAGACTGGTGAGTTAGAAAACCACATGAGCATATTTTTTCAATGATTAGAAAGAAAATGGAATAGAAATTATGCTTAAAATCTGAGTGCCTTTAATGCACACTAAAGATAGCGTCACCTATCTTGCATTTGTTGTTTTCTTTTTGAGGCACTCTACCCTCTACTCACCAAGCAGAACCAGAAACCTGGAGCTGAGCATTTGGCTCGTGTGCCCTTGGTGCTTTCGTGCTAAAAGCCCACCCAACAACAATATGAGTGCTTTTAGTGAAGCCATAGGGAAAATGCTGAGAAAGATCTGTTATATTTGCAGCTCTCCATCGCTGAAAGCTAGTGAGAGAAATGTTGCCGAATCTCTATGGCACCTCAGTGTCTAGGACCAGCCATACAAAGGAGCCATGCCTAAAGCAGAATATCCCAGTATGAGAGGTTTCTGCTTCCCATTTACTATTATTTTGCTGTCTTTCACTGTAAGAAATTCTGCACTTCAGATCTGTAAGTAATTTAATACCCTTACTCAATGAAGAGAAAAAATGATTTTGCTGTATCTGCAGGATGTGTTCTGCAAAACGATATAAATTCTACTGTAGCAGTCATTACCCTAAGGAGATAGCAAAAATAGAGTAGATATGCTGGTTTATCTTGAAAGACCATTTAAAAATGTATTTGATATTCTACCTAAAAGACTCATGCAGTGAAACTCTACTCTTTCCTTTGGGAGACTTACAGTGCCTAAGAGGACTGAACATTAGAAATCTGTTTTTGACATGAGTGCTTAAATATTCTTTATCTTATTTAATCCTTTTACTCCTAGACACTTTTTTTCTTGCCACACTGATAATTTTCCTTTTCCATATAATTTTTATAATAATTTTTATAAATAGTCATTAAGCTTGGTTTTAATTATTCATTGAATGTAAACATACCTTTTTTTTTTTAGTATTTTGTCATAGCTAGGCTTCAAATTAGAAATCATTTCAGCTGCATGTTTCTGAATTCCTTCTATTAAACAGTGTCATATTCATTTCATTCCCTACCTCCTCTCATTTTTCTATCTGCAGTTACAAGAGATCCATAATAACAAGAAACAAGACACTTCTTATTGAGACTTGTTTCAGTATGAGATCAGAGTGTTTCATATATTCTTCCTGGCTTGTGTCTAATTTGCTGTCAGCTTTGTCTGAAGACTCCTCCTGTATTACCTATTTAATTCTTGCTGCATCGGTTTTTTTCCTCCCCTTTCAGTGTCAGGGTCTCAAATTATTTTCCTTGTTGTTGTGCTTGTGAGCATTTCCCTACTGTATTAAGTGCATGTGAAGTAGAAACCTATGCCTTACAGAATGTGGATTCTATTTCTAGCTCTTCCACTGGCCTACTGTGTGATGTGAGACCTGTGATCCTATTTTCCTCTCTAAAATGAGAGTATAGTCCATCTTTCTCCTGGAATCATAGATCGCTGTCAACACTCCAGTGTGTCCTAGGTTGACTGTATGATGCCTTTATCCCCAGTTGTCTTTCCCAAATTTGCCCTGAACCAGTGACAGGACAAAAAAAATGATAACAAAGAGCTCACAGTATCAGAGTTCTATGGAAAATCCAACAGACTAAAACCAAAAAAGGTAAAAAAAGTAAGACTGAAAAAGTTGCAAACTTATATGTTTCTTACTACTGTAAAAAATGATTTGAACTAACTGAACATTTTTAATAATCCTATATTTTCTTCTCACTTTTCTAGCTATTTAATTGCTTTTGTGAGCAAAAAAAGAAGATAAACCTTTAGCTAATCGTATCTCTTAACTGTTTTCTCTAGGTGTGTATTAAGGCTGTGCACAGTACTCAATAGAGTATACCTTTGACTTGGTCTATATCTCTATGGTTCAGACCTTTTTTTCAGAAAATTATTACTTTTTTTATTATTATAATGTTATTTATTAGCTAATATTGTACTAGATAAAGATTCTAAAGCAAGTATAGACAACAGCAGTAGTAAACCCAGAAAATACGTGTCTTATTTTTTCTTCCTCCAGAGCTACTATAAAATGCCACTCTAACTATTGGAGTCTGTTTAACAATACATGCACTTTAGTGTTACAAATTTATACCATTAAAAGTTGCTTTAACACCCTCTCACTTAGATGGAAGGGTCCCGTATGAAATCAGTTACACCCACTTCATATGACTGAACAAAACCCAGCATTGGTTTTTTTTGTTGCTGTCATTGATTTTGTTTTCCTTCCTTAGCCCACCCCCTTAGAAATCAGAAAACAAATGCATACTGATATCATCTGAACCAGAAGCAGGCATAACCACTCAAAATAAAACTTAATTTATTTAAGCCTTGGGAAGCCGGGAGCATATTTGCATTCTCTGGATAAAGGGCTACCCTATGCAGCCTCATAAAGTGCACATTGAGGCCTGCTATTCATGTTGACATAAATAAGATGGAAAACATGGAAACAAACACTCTCTTTGTGGTACATTTTTCTTTTAACCTCTATGAAATATTTGCTGATTTAACTCTCAATGGAGATACTAAGACAACAACCCTAATTTCTTGTCTATTTTGGCACGGAGGCTCAAAGGAAAAAGAGCAAATGGCGTTCCTAAGCATGTGCTTGGGCACATTGCTTGCATTAAATTACAAGTTAGTTCCCACAGGTCAAGGCTTGTTTTGATGTCTGGGAAGGTCTTGTCATTCCACTGATTATAAGGTTATGTCAGGGTACCTAAACTCTCATTTGGCTCTGTTTTGCTTTGGGTTGACTTTCCTCCTGAGCAATAACTGATTTAAAATTTTTTTCATTACATAAAGATTTAGCACTGCTAAAGGACAGCATTATCAATTTGAACTGGTCACAGTGATATCTAACACAAGGTAATGCTTCACATCTCTGAAACAATGGCATTATTTCTGCAGTATGGGTAAGAACTTCAAGCAGAGCCAGAAAATTGCTAACTTTTTCAGCTGTACTTATGTAATCCAAGAAATTTTAGAGCACCTCCTGCTCCTCTTTCAATAAGAAAGTGTTCCATTTTAAGAGTTCAGATATTTTAAAAATAAGGTCCTTTGTGTTCAGCAAAGTTATACAGAAAATTTGGGATAAAACAGCTTGCTGACTAGTGCAGTAGTCAAAAGACCATCCTTTCTTAAAATGCAAGACTGCAAAGGATCCTGGGGTATCAGTGCAACTTTCCACAGTAGAGTCTCTCATTATATAATCTCTTTCATAAAATGATTTGCCTTCATCTTGAAACTGGTCACTTATCTCTTCCTTTTCCAAATTCCTGTCTGATTTTTTTTCTTGTATACTTAATTCTAAAAGTTTCCTTATTCATGTTTGTTCTCTGTGAGTTTACACAGACAGTACAACAGCTATTCATATTCCCAAGCCCTTTCTGCCCTTACTTATAGCATAGAATTACAATTGCTTGGTTTTAAGTAATGAGTTTCTTCTGGGCCACTTTTATTTAGATTTCATTTGCTTTGAATAAGGACAAACAGAATTTTGCTCAGATCTGCTTAAGACTGTACCTTACACTCCATACCATTTATATTTTAGATCTTTACTGAAAAAGCCTGTGTTCACATTAAGCATTATTTTTATGGCTCAGCTCCTTCTGTGGTTGGCTATGACAGCCAAATTTTTCTTCTTCACTGTCATTGCTGACTAACAAGTTCTTCAAGACAGGTGTATTTATTAATCCCTAATTATGAGATCCTGCATGTATTATGTATTTCCAACTGTAATTGTGCTTACAGCTTCCAGTGCAGTATTTTGATTTGTTTAAGAAAGTTTGGGATTTGTTATATTTTGATTGCTTAACTGTGATTATTTTTAAACTTGGTTCATTTCCTAGACTTTAGATTTTAGATTCATAGATTGCAAGTGTATGAGCTCCACTATAAAACCTGTATTTGGGATTTTCAGAATTCAAACATGTTTTGTACAGTCATTCCATTAAGTACAATGTTCCATTTCTGCCTGCTTAAAGATGATTAATGATAAGCACAGTACTGGGTCTTCTGTATTGCATATATTCTTTCTAATTTTAAAATTTTAATCATGATTTTTAGATTCTGCTCTTTTTTTTTTTTTTTTTTTTCTGGTAAAGACAATTATATAGGGTAAAAAGGAGACTGTCAAAACTTTTAGGCTAAATCTCTATTAAACTCATATAGAAGTCTATCAGGAATCTGGACCACTGTGTGCATTCATTTGTTCCTTATTTTATTGCCTTTTTGAATTCAATGTAATAGCTCTATTTTATTCATTCCCAAACACAGCACCTAAGATGTTCATCCTGGGAGCAGGTAGGAAAACTGATAGAATAAAACACTTGCTATATCAGAAATCTGGGCTCTATTTCCAGCTGTGCTAGAACAGACCTTGTCCAACCTCAATGCCCCAAACACTCACTACCACATTAATGAAGGGGCTGTGGCTTGTCTATAATTTCAGATGAAGTCAGGAGATTTTTTTGAGGGATGGAAACAGAACCTATTAAATATTACAAGAAATGACAGAGGTCAAACAAGCACATACTTCAACCAAGTACTAAGGATGCTTTAATGTATGTCAGTACAAAAAAAGAAATGACAATGCATGTAAAATTTTCTTGTCTCTTTTCCCTTCTATTCTTGTGAATATATATTTTAGCAATGGTCTTGATTTATTTGGCACTTATGCACATCATGGAGACATTCTCTAGAACTAAAGGCATTCTCAAGTACCTCACCAATGCTATACATGTGGTGTATTTTGTTTTCACCTTTGGCTGGGTTTTAGTGCCACTTTTGGATGCCACATTCACAGGAATGTTTTTGTCCTAGCCAGGGGGACTTCAGAAATGGAGTGGCAGCCAGAATCCCACGAGAATGCAGCAATGCTTCAGGTTCTTACAAATATCTGAAGAGATCTGAAAGAGTAAAAGTGGTAAGCAGCAGTGTCAACCTTCTAAAGGCAGACTAAACTGATATATGAAGAGGTTACACTTCTCTGTTCTACAGAATAAAGTAGAAGCAGGCAGAAGAGTATTTTTAATCATCAGTGCTGTAGCCAATATACCAGTAGTGTGTATCATTTTCCTTTATAATAAAACTGATTTACTGAAAGAATTTGAGTTAAATTTACAAGTGAAAATAGCAAATTTCTGCCTTTCAATGCTGCCTTCTATCATCTGCAGAATAACTGCTCGTAACTGCTCGTAACAGGATGTTCATTTGTTTCTTTAACTTTTAAAGACAATTAAAACAAGGCAATAAAAGAGCCTAAGGGAAACTGCTAAACTACCCCTTTCTAGAACACAGACACACCTAGTAAAAGTGGATTAGGTTAAAAGAAAGCTATTCTGGCAGAATAGAAAAAAATGGTCTTCACTTTCTCAATATTTTTGTAGAAATGGCTGAGTGAGGATCATGACATCTTATTCATGTGGTATTTGTTCTGACTTACAATGGCACAGAAATGTTTAGGGTGGAAAGTATTAGGGTCACAGGGTGTAACTAATTGTTCATGGGTGTGCAGCAGGGTCGTGCTCAATTTTTGATGAAGCAGCATGTGTGATCATAAAGTAACTCACTGAATCTCTTACTCAAGTTTCCCCAGTTGCTTATTTGCAGAAGAAGGAGACTATTGTGTACAAACTGTTACAGCAGTTATATGTTTATTGGAGTGGGCAGAGGGATTTAGAAAGTTGTAGCCCAATCATATTTTCTGTTACCACCATCTGGAACTGCATGTGTTCTTCGCCACATGGTGGAAGAGAAAAGGTAAGCATCCCTTCTTTGTCAGCATCCTGGCTGTATCCACTCCTTTTCACTGGAGTTATCTTTAATGGGAGCAAAGGAAGCACAAAACCCAGTAATGACAGGATAATGGAAAGCACAGAAAACTCTGATTATGACAGAGAGGCAAGGCAATGATCTATGTGACTTCTTCTATTATACTCCATTTCTTGTTGCAAACACCACTCTGAAGCTTTATAACCAGATCTTCCTCAAAGAGACAATTTTGCAGTATTAAATGCTCTGGTGTCTAAGTATGAAAGACTGTGAAACTGTGATTCTTAAAGGATCTATGAATTCCAAAGGAACAAACCAGTCTGAGACACCCCCCGCCCCCGATATGTTCTAGTTGTTCTAGTGTCAACACCTAATACACAGAAGTAGAGAAAATAAGAGGGAAATGATCTTACTTCTGTGCATTGCTTTGGTGATAGAAAACTTCATCTGGTTCTCTTTTCCAAATTTGAGTATGGATTTTTTAAACAAATAGTCTGGAATACAGTAATAAATATTATGTTCTTAGGATCATAGAAATTGTTTGACAGTGGAGAATCTGTAGCTTTGTTTGCTTAGTTTATCAAAAGAAAGAAATTTGCTGAAGTTAGGCTGTGCAGAGATAAAATAACAGATACAAAGGAGGTGGTCCAAAGCCATGTCAAAGCCAATAACTAGGAGTTAGATTAAGCAGAAAATAAATGTACATTTCAGCTAGGTAGATTTAATGGTGAAATATAATTGATCCTTCTTGATCTTAGGATGTATATAACCCTAAAATAAATAATTAAGCTCAGGAGGGAGAAAGCACAGCTGAAAATTTGTACAGTTTTTATGACTTATATATATTTATGTGTGACATATGGCATCATGCTCAATATGTAAAGTTGGGGGAAGAAGGAGGAAGGAGGGAGACGGTGGCATTCGCAGTGATGGTGTCTGTCTTTCCAAGTTACTTTCATGTGTGATGGAGCTCTGATCTCCTAGAAGTGGCTGAACACCTGCCTGCCCATGGAAAGTGGTGAATTAATTCCTTGTTTTTCTTTGCTTGTGTGTATGGCTTTTGCTGTCTCCACTGAAGTGCCTTTATCTCAACCCATAAGGTCTCCAGCTTTCACCCTTCCAATTCTCTCCCTAGTTCCATAGTGGGGATGTGAGTGAGTGGCTTACTGGGGCTTGTTTGGTGTCTGGAGCTGAACCACAACAATAATATAATTAAATATTGAACTCCTAGATCATAAAAAAATATGTGGAATGAGGGAAACCACAAACTGAATAATGTGCTTGCCATACAATGACTGAAGTATTCTACATCAAGTTACAGAACTATCTTAGTACATTTCATCTTAGTTAGATGTTTCTGGTATATTTATTGTACAGTGTTTTCACAGGATCATGGATGTCATCTCTATGATGGATCATCTATATAACTTTAGATCTGGAATTTATGCCTTTAGTATAGCATATCCTAGATCCAGAAGAATACTTAAATAAAAATTGAAATGTTACTTATCCTATGTTACTCTCTGTATCCAATGTTACTCTCTGTATTCTGTGGCACAGATACTTCAATTCTGAATGCACACCATTTTGGAATTATCAAAAAATATGGTGACAGTAAAGGTCTTTCAGTGACATAATGGGTGCCCAAAAAGGAAATTATTCCCTACACCTTCATTAATAATGCATTGAAAGCCCTTATTAAAACAAAAAGTTGAAATAGCAAATAGTCCAAACTGGACCACTGATTATGGCTGGCACCAATTATGGTTGCCAAATTACAGACTAATGGTGGTTATTCTGGGTGGTTTATGAAAATATCTTTTAGAAGAATAGAGGAAAAAAAGAGTGCAATATTTGTCATCTTTAGCTATGATGGAGGGACACTTGTCCTTATGTGATTAGCTAATGGACTGTCAGATAAATCTAAACTTAAAAGAATCAGGTAAAATCAAAATTTAAAATATATCAGACTGAAGGGTATACTCAGGAAAGCTGTAGAAAATCTGTAAAGATGAAAACATTCACTCTTGTACCAAAGCGTTCCTTGACACCAGCACATGTACAGGCATTTTTGACATTAATAGTTATTTTGTTTTATATTGTGTGGTGGACTAGGCAGTGTTAGGTTAATGGATGGACTCAAGAATATTAAAGGCCTTTTCCAGCCTTAACTCTGTGCTTCTATTCTATAAATAAGATAGATTCTTGTTGTTTTTAATGTATTATTCCTTTTCTTTTTCTTTCCTCTGCTTCAAATAATTGATAAATCAACTTTGTATTTGCTCTTGTACACATTGGTGTCCAGTTAGGAAAAGGTTAGTGAAACTGAAACAGAATGGAGATGCAGCAGCAGTATTTCAAAATCTTCTAGCTTTTGGATGAGATGATAAGCAATGTGGTGGGAAGTAAGCTCTTTGATTATGCATTCCTGTATGTTCTGTTTCACTGCACATAATCTTGATTTTACTTTAAAGTGTAAAAGGACACAGAGTCTGTTTCCTTCAGCTCATTGCTTGAACTGTGTAATTTGTAAGTTTCTCAGTAACAGATGTGCAATAGCACTTAGTGTAGTAATTGTGCTAAGCACATTTACTCTACTAGTACTGCTAGTACTGTAACTTACATAAAGCTGAGCTATATTTAATTTGCAGTGAGGAATGCTCTCAGACATCTTACTGTGTGACTGAGACATATGTTTCAAGTGCATTTTGTTTATAAATATGCTGTGATAATGTGCCATCTACTTGCAAATAGTGATTACTGCTTAGATTTTAAGCTATGATAGTCACAGCTACCTGAAGGGAAGAGGATGCAGAACACAGGCTAAAAAAAAAAAGTTTGATACAGTGTTGCAAAAACTATTTGGGACAGTTTTTTGACTAAAGGACACAAGGGTAGAATTACAACAGATTTATTTCAAGATCATGAGATGCCCCCTGCCATCGCCATATGGGAAGGGTAGTACTTCTAGGAATTTTTGAGGCATTTATGCACGGATGAAATAAACTATTAAACACGATTATCCAATAGTACACAGACATACTTTAGTCTTCTCCAATCATATTTGCTTCCTTTGAAGTATTCTTAGGCAACCTACTGCAGTCTGGTTGTTAACACTTGAATTTCTGCGGTCCAGATATTTCCCATCACCTACCAAAAATAAGGAATTGGGGTTTTCTTCCTCTGCTTAGGGTATCCTGCTTATGTCACTTCTCAGGACATCTATTCAGCTGTCTAACTCAGCAATTAACTCTTCTGTCACATACATTATCTGAAATTTGCCCAGTGTTTCAGATGAGTAAGTTTATTTATGGGCTTGTAGGTTTCTGTAAACTAATTTTACAGAAGGGCCACAGGAAGTATTTAAGAAAAATGAGTTTGTACATACCATCCTGTAGTGTACAATATGTGTGAGAAATTCCTAAAAAATATTTTTCCCTTTTTGTGGATGGATAAATTGTACTTTTACAAATTAACTAGAAGTGAACCTGCTTTTTGAAGGTATTCCTCACTAGCAAAAAGCTTGCACAAATAGTTCCCAGAGCACATTATTCTGCTACCAGGTGTCAATCAATAGTAGTTTGGTCCAGCTGTGTAGTGTAGTATTCAGTCTCTAAATTGCATATACACAGAGATGTCCTTCTGCACAGGGATGGCCCAGTGAATCTCAAATATCCAGATCTGCTTTATCCCTGTGGGGGTTTCACAGACAAGTTTGAAGGGTACATTCATTGAGTTTCATTATTGCAGGAAAAAATCCAAACCAACATAGTGACACTGCCATGCCATTAGAAGATGAAGAGGGAGTTTTTGTAGGTGGTAATCAGAATTTTTCAGTAATTTCATTTACTTGAAAGTATCTGTTACTGCTAAACCAGATGTGGAAATACAGACCTATTGATATTCACATTGTTTCTAAGGGTGAAATATTTAGCTAATCCTCCAGTATTCCTTTGTATGAAAACTATACAGAAGATATGATTCTGTGTAAGTCTGGATACACTGAACTGTGTGATGTGGATATACAAAGAGCAAAATTAGACTGAACAACTGATTGCAGTTAGAGACAGTCTGATTAGCAGGAACAAAGAACAGCTGTACTGCTTTAACTAATATCAGAACACAGAGCAAATAATTAAATATACTTTTTTTCTTGGCTATACTTTTATGGGATTGCCTTTTTGTTAAAAAAAAACCCCAAACTTCTTTTTTTCTTTTTTGGAAACTATTTTATAAAGTGACAAGATATAAATATCATGCTTTCCATTTGTCAGTCTTTCAGTATATAAATATCATGCTTTCTATTCGTCAGTCTCTCAGTCTTCATCTTAGATCTTCTGAAATTTATGGAAAATTTATCCCAAATATAACAGTAGTGGATTTTTTAAAGAGACTTAATTTTTTTAGCATTTTATTAGGATAGGTTGCTGGATAGAGGAAACCAGTAAGTGTATTCATGATAGAAAAATATACAGCATGAGTTGTTAACCTGTATTTTATAACAAAGGCCCTAGCCATAGAGAAAGAGAGTTTTTAAAATTTTCTACTGCAAGGAGATTTTCGGCTGGATCTCACTTATTTTGTTCTGACCTTTCATTTTATTCTTCTTTGCTGACTGTATCTGTTAATCATACTGTCTTTGGAATATGCATGTTATTGTCACCTCCTTTTGCCAGGTAATACATTATGAAGTTTTATTATTGTCCTTTTAACATCGCTAAATTAACAGCAATTCCCTTCTCCAGGACTGACTTCTTTCTATACTCTGTTTTTTGTGTGTCTGTACTTTGCCTCTTTTTTTTTTTTTTAATCTGACTAAATCCTGAATTTATTGTAAGATTTGAATGCCTCCTATAAACTTTCTCTTGTTTTGCTGAGAGCATTAATGTCACCTAAGGAGCCATGCTGATGGGACTAATATTGCAGCATCTACTGTCCACCATTATTCTTCTCCTGTTTGCTGTGATTAATTCTGCACACTTGCATATTGCTTGCTCAGTCAGGTGAAGTCTCTGCATTTGATGGTGGTTGTCTGGTTTAAACAAATCTGTTGTAATTAGCACACACGTCTGTCAGCAGCATTTCCTTTGTTGTTGAGAAAACACTTCATCCTCTAAAAGCATAAAAAGGTTCATTAGAAGCACAGTGCTTTGAAGTAATAATGCTCAATGATACATTCTGTTATGAACCATAGCATTAAACAAAGCATAGTTGCAGATGCATTTTTCTTGTGAAAATTTATAGCAACCCAAGCCTTACTTACACATTTCTTGACCTGATTATTTGGCTGACTTTGACATGGATGATCAAAATGTTTTTTCAACAACATATACTGCAATCAAGAAGCAAAATCAGCAAAAATGCTGAATATTTCAGTATTTTTTTTCTAATTAGGAAACTGAGGAAAATGAAGATTTGTAAGGATGATGTATAAGCAGAATTTGTCCACCTCTGCTGCTCAGCTAGTCAGCCTGCAGTGTGAATGAGACAAAGAATGGATTCACAGATGTCTGTTATGCAAATTTAATCATGAACCCCTCTGATGGTCAATTTGTGTTTTTCAGTATTTGAAGGTGTTTTTGAAAACTGTATTTTGTAGATTCTTACCTATGGGTTATCCTTTTCCAACATCCTCTGTAATTTTTAACCAAGTATTCACAGATTTAATTTGGAATTCCCTTCTCTACGAATAGAATTTGAAGGTGCTTAGCATAATTTGCCATGCTGTTGTTGAGAGATAGGCAGGAAATGCAGCAAACCTTTAGTACAACATTTTCTTCAGTTTCCTCTGCTTTCAAATATAGAACCAAGATTTGCAGATGAAGTATTAAAGGTAGCTTTTTAATCCCTTTGGATAGTCTCACTTAATGTGCTGATTACATCAGGTGAAAATTAATTTTTGAAATGTTGGTAGAACAATAAATTGCAAGTAATGAATTTATTTGTAAAAACTAATTGCTTGCTTACCGTGCGAGAGTAAGAATAGGAATTGTCAAAAGGACTTGTATCTCATTTACCCTCTCAGTTGGATAATTTTCTATAATGTCTGCTAAACAGAAGGCATATTCTTCAAACTCAGAGTTCCACTCAGTTTCCACTAAGACTCTGACCTCATTTAATCCCCTAGCATAGGAACAAGAGAGAGAACTGGGATGCTTCACCTTGAGAATAACACTTGTGCCTCTGATATCAGTATTCTAAGAATGGACTCGAACAGTAATCTCCCAAAAGGAAAGAAAAATGGGGAGAAATGTGTCCAAAATACACAACATCTGTATTAATTTAAGAGAACCTACATGCTGCTCTGAAAGCATTTTATGAAACTACTCTGACCTTTCTTCTGTGGGGATGTCACAGTAAGAACAGCCATGTTAGTGTAACAGTATTTCTCCCCCCAAGATGTGCTTTGCTTCAGTTTCTGTTTTTAACTTTAGATAATGCCTTGTGATCTTTGACAGATCAAGTGGTGGTTTCCTAACATGCAGGGAAAAAAGGGTTGATGGTGTGATGTACAAAACCAGTCCATTTGTTGCATTCAGTTTTGTCATACAAACTCAGTATGTTCATGTAGTAAAGTTCGAGATGGAATTCACCATCCTTTCTACTAATTCTCTTTTCATCTTACTCCCTACAACAAACACTCCTTAGCTAAGTTATGCAAGAATATTGACTACATGCCTTTATCCTTCTGTGTGGAACTCCATACTAAAAACTTCCAGGAAAAGTATACTCCTGATCATTCATACAGCCACCTGTAATGATGAGTATGAGGAAACAAATTTTAACAATGATTTTGACATCAATGCCAGCAATTTGTCACTACCGTTTATCTGATCACGTTGTTCTGTCCTACTGATACCATCTCTTGGGCAAATAGTTCTAGATATGTTGCTAGAAATCAGTATAAGATTTATATGAATAAGAAAAGAGCTATTCATTGCCATTTCCTGTCTTTCAGCTCCAATTCTGCCTGTTAGAATTGTTCATCTCCAAATCCTGTTCAAAACAATTTTTGGTGGGTGTTTTTGTGCATAACACTGTGATAATAAGAGGACTTTTTTATATTTGGCTACTTTTAGTATCATTTGGTTAGAAAATAGGGTTTTTTTAGTGTTCTAAAGTGATAATTTGTTATTTAACCTCTAAGTACAACAGCAACAAACCCAAACCAACTAAATTACATATTATTCTTATTTTTTTAATGTAATTGTGTAAAAGTAGGGCACGATGGAACATAATTGTTATTGATTGCCATTACAAAGGTCTTACAAGGACCAGCAGACTGAGTTTTGTGAGTTTTTCCCCATGCTGAACTTGTCACCACCATTAGGTGCAGTCAGGTCTTCTGGAAATTCACTTGCTGTTCAGGTCTATTTTGAATTAAGGCTGTGTACTAATTTTTTTTATTCTTGCACAACTCTGCCATATATTTCTTATTCTCTTGCTGTTTTTTGTGACTAAGCAAGCCTTTCTCCTTGTGCTGTTTCCAGATTTGGAGGTATAATGGAACAGATAGAATAAGCCAAAGGCTGGTGCAGCAGAAAATCACTGCTTCATGTTATGGTAATGAGTAAAAAGGTTTGTGGTTCCTGGTTGCCTCTTCTTGTGTGTTTTGTAGTAGCAAGGCTGTAGAAAACACATTGTAATATGTACAAGCTCTTGAGTCAGAGCTCATGGAAGTTGAGACGAATCTTCCCAATAGTTTTGTAGGAAGCCTTAGGTTTACTTTAGTCATTATGCAAGTGTTTTACAAACATTTCACGTGTCTTACTTAATTAAACATATTTTTATCCCTAATTGTTCTTTTTAGATCCACTGTCCTTCAGGATAAGGAATGTATGTGTGCTGTTCCAAGAAATCCTTTTATTGCATTAAACTACTTGTTAGAGTTGTACCAAAAAATGCATTCGCCATAGATAAAATACTGTGTACCCTTTAATTTAGTCACTAGCAAAATTCCCAGAAGATTTTTTTTGGATTATGCATTATTTGTCTCTAATGTTTTTGCTCCAGTATGCCTTTTGTTTTAAATATTCATCTTGATCTGAGTAAACAGCTCATAACAGCTCGGTTGCACATAAAGTTAATCACAAAACTTTTCTTTAAGTTCCATTATCAATTCATAATAGGGTTCAAGCTATCAATTAAAATTACTTTCATGTATCTGCAGAAGCTTATGAGAAGTTCCATAACTATCTCTAGTGCACCTATTAATATTCCAATATGCAATTAGAGCTCTGCTGAGTCTTGGAGCTGACAGCAGCTAGTCAACATACATCTTGCATTCTGACACTTTCACCAGCCCTTAGAAAACATACCTATCTAATTATGAAAATACCAATTGTGTGCTGTTGCAGATATGAACATTAAGGGAAGGACTAGTGCAAATTACTTATTCCAGTTCTGTAATAATGAGGAGAATGACTGACTTGATGAATCAGTTCACTTGATTTTCTGAAATTGTTGTGTCTCCTGGTCTTTTATTTTGGAGCCAACAGCAAAAAATTATGACAATTTTTCCTCTAGATCTTGCATTAGGATGTTTTATAGGAGACTAAATAATCCCAAATTTATTTAGTGTTCCATGCTTAAAAGAAAGCCATGAAATCTAATTGCACTGTGCTTTGCCATTTATAGCCAAAGATGGTATTACTTTTACTTTTACTGAATTTGCCAGCTTATAAAGATTTAGTTGCTTTCCCCAGTTCTCTGAAATGAAAACTCTCTTATGTTCTTTGCAATTCAGGACTTATAATAAGATAACAGCAAGTCTGGAGCAAGAGTCTGCTGCTGCTCCAAAAAGCTTGGCCTGAGTCTCTGCAATAACTTAGAATTGTTTGGAAGTGCTATGGAGTCAGAATGATAGCAACAGCACGTCATGTTGCAGTGAAAAATTGCTCAACACACGTCTTTTGGCTAAGGACTGAGGCAGTTTGTTTTATTAGACATCTAGTTAATGAAAAATCAGTGAACTGCATCTTCAGGATAAGTATTAGTAATGCAATAGATAAACCACAATAATAGATATATTAATATATTAAAGTACAGGTACAATTTTCAAAACACCTTTCTATATTGAATCCTGAAAGCTCTAACCCTGTCCTGTGTCAACCCCACTGTCATGCAGCTTCCCCTGTTTACACAAGACTCCTGTTGGAGATGGTATTCCAGCTTTCTGTGAACCGTAGCCACATCCCACAATCCCTTGGCACACACATTGGTGAAAGCACAGCACAGATGCACTTGTGTACCACGACCTGTGTGTCTCTGCCTCTTGTATTCTGTATTGCCTGTCCATTATCTGAGTGCAGGCTGCTCACAGCACCCAGAGGCAATGATTCTGGCACGCCCCTGTGGAGAACACAATGCAGATATTTTCTGACACAAAACCCAGTTTTGACTTTTTTATGTGTTGCAAATATTCATGCTGCTTTTGTAACTATTTACACTTACACTCTTACCTTGCCAGACATTGTTATCCAGACCACGTTACTAAACAATTATAGGATGGGACTGTACAGATTCACCCACAACTTGCTTTGGAATGTGTGGTAGGGATCTAATATGTTGGCAGCTATAGAAGAAACTGCTGCTCAAATATTTTTGTCAGAGCCCAATTGCAGGACCAAGGATGCTATGTATTCAGTTGTGAATAAGTTTATGTACCTGTTGTTTTTTTTTTAACTTCAATTGCGCAGTTATGAGTGTATTCCCATTGGCACATTCAGATTTCCTTTTGGGCTTATTGCCCTCCTTCATTTTGTACCTTCTTTTGCTGATTTTATTGAGTGGTACTTCTGTTCCTGCAAAGCCAGGAATCAGGTCGCTCTACTACACAGAGGTGTTATTTCTAGCAGCATAATATACTTAGGACCATGCTGAGTTGCTAATCCTGCTGCTTCCTTGTAGTCAGTGGTAATAGTGCCACATAACAAATCATTAGCATGAAACATTTGTGGAATTTTTCATCCAGATTTCAGCATCACCTGTCAATAACAGTTGTCTTAAAAGTAGATGAACATTTTCCAGTTCAGTTTCTTTTTCAACATCCTCATCAGGTGAGACATTTCTCTGTTGAAATAATAACCCTTGTTTACATTTATCTCATTAGTAGTATATATACAAGCATTCATACCCATTTCTAGCCCTTGTAGTGCCTACAGGCACATATTCATATTTTATTTCTTTCCTCTGAAGTATATATGTTATAAAATGTCAGGGTGCAGCTCTAAATCCTCCAACTCCTTTCAATCTTCTGGATAATTCTAAATATTTCTTCTGTGCCTTATGCAGGCAATGGATACTCTTCTACATGATTTGTCCTATTGTTTCTTATTTAGGGAAGTTTTATACTTAATGATGTTTACTTCAGGTGGGAAGTTGTTGTTTTTATTACTTTTTAATTTTATTTTTAAAAAGTTCTCATTTTGATTCTGTATTTTCCCTGGAGTTGGCAAGATCCAAGGTGTGCCCTTCAATCATCATGAACCACAGCCATTCTTCCTAGAAATTGTGTAACTCAGTGCATGGTCTAAGATAGGTCACAAGAGGATGACATAACACGAGGCTTAGTGACTTGTCAAATAAAAGATTTTTTTTTTCTAGGATAAAAGGGGCTTATCTTATACTGCTTTGTTGGATGATTTTAGAATCTACCCTGACCTTTTCTGGCAGATAAGTAGATGGCAATTTTCTGTGAATTTGGCACCCAACCTTCTTGTTGTTAAACTGACTTCTTGACCTGTAGCAACAGTACAAACTATAGATTTACATGGCCACCTAAGAATCAGCCCATTCACCCTGGAAGATCTTTCTTGTGGAATTTTGATCTGGGTTGAACTGCTTTCTTTTGGACTTCACCATGAATGGCGAGAACAGTCTGAAATTCTGTAGCTGTACTTAGGGAGGTTGAGAGGTTAGAACATTGCTAGAATTGCCCTCCATCATGTAATTGCAGAAGAATATGAATAATCTGAATCTCACATGGAATTTAATAAACACCAAACATTCTTGTCCTGATCCATGAGGCTGGTGATACAGGACATGCAGAGTGATACAGGACTGCCTACGTCTAGATAAATGGCAGATTCCTTCAGCAATTCAAAAGAGACTTCATTCCCTGACTTTACAATCCATGCTGTTAGGAAGAAGTATGTCATTGGTTCTGTAGAGAAAAGAGATGACCTAACCATTCAGATGCCATATTTAATAAGAAGTAGTAGAGACTGGGAATTTAGATCTCAGCCATTCATCAAGTGTGAACTAGAACCAATTTATAGATATGAATATAGATGTACAAATACATAGATACATGCAAACATTTTCCCATTCAGTTTTATCAACTAAAGTCTGTCAAAATCAGTAATTATGCAATAACTTAAGCTTTGTAAGGAAATGATACACTGTGGGGTTTTACTGTTGCTGTTGTTTGTAGTTTGGAATTTTTATTGGTTGGTTAAGTTTTTTTCCCCTTTAGGTATATGTTTTTAAAATTGTTACAAAGCAGAATCCTTAAATGAAAGCTTGCAAGAATAGAACTTTTATATGTTCAGCTGTGGAGGTATTTACTGAGAGGGGAACAGTCCTGGTCCATTCTTAGTCTTCTCAGTAAGGTTGTTCATGCACTAAAACTGTCTCTGCTGTTTTATGTTTGTACATAAAAACTGCCAGACAATATAATATTTGTCTGAAAGACTAGAACTATGAATGTGCAGAAAATTTTTATTGCTCTAGGAACATATGCATTTTAGAGTGGGAGTGACAGTTTTCTACCCCTCTAAGCCCCGAATGGATCTCTACAAGCTCAATTAAACTTCAGCAGAATTGCTGAAAACCCATAGATGCTTCCTCATGACTTTGTTGAGATTTGGTTCATGTTCAAAGGATAAAATGATATTTCAGTTTTACTGAAACTGCTGTTTATGCAGGGCAAATTAGGACTCTAGAAATACCCTTGGTAAACATACATTTCTATGCCTGTGTTAATTGCAAAATATTGTTAATTAATATTTACTTAAGGTTGAATTTTCTATGTACTGATGTGGAATAAATCACACAGTAGAATAACAATTATTACATGGAAGAACGTTTTGTTTGATATATTTTAGAATGGAAAAGAAAAGTCTCTTTTTCTCATATATTTAAGAACTTGTTGAGATTGTTGTTCAAAACAAATTTTTATTGGGTGATGTTTCAGTTTGAACTTAATAAGGAGATTAAGCTACTGTGAGGAGAAATGTTGCGCATATTATGACTAATATAATTCATGGCATTCTAAAATTGTTCCATTTATTTACATAGAAAACTGACAGAAAGAAAAACTCTTCAATTATTAGTTTATTGCTGTAATGAGTCTTATGCCCGAAGGAGTTCTAGGCATTGGGAAGTTAAACTTGAAAGAAATTTTATAGACATTATTAGAGAAAACTCTCTGTAAAAGTGAACCAAAGTCAGGCTGACAATGTGAATAAACAAAGGCAAACTGGATGCACATTATTATTCTATGCTTCATTCATTACCCTAGACAGTTCAATTACAATCTGAAAGACATATGCAGTAGTTTCCACAGCTGTTGTCCATTGACTTTGGAGATATATGCAAAATGCCTCTTTTGTTGGTAAACATGTTTTGGTGATAAACGATCATGTTTAACATGTTAAGAATTTTGGGTGAAAGTAATTTCACCACCTCAAGAAGAGTGACACCATACATATATCTGTACTTTCATTTGGTTCTTTGTGTAATTATATCTCTTGGATATAAAATGGAATTTTACTTGTCAAGCAAGATTAATGCTCTTGTCTGTGGAAATACGATTTTTAATGCCTATATGCAAATGGAGAATTTAATTGCAAATATTCTTCTCTCCTCTCCATAGTCCCTGGTTTTGAAATGCTTATACTTTAGTCTTAAGTTATGATTTGTCCAGGAAGCGTAGATCATCTGCATTTCATGCATTTTGCAGGAAATTCAACTTTCGGATGCATCTTGAGCATCCCTGGTGTGGTGTCATCAACTTCTCTCCTTGCCAGGGCAGGCCTCTGCATTTGTTCTCCAAGAACCCAACTTCTTGATGCAACTTATTGATTCAGTCAGATCTTGCCCAGGCTAGATGGAATGTTTAGGAAGGCTGCATTTTCAAAGAGGCAACTATTCACTTCACATTTCATCCTTGAGCCATAGTGCCATCCCCCTGCTTGGCCTGCTCCTCAGAAACACCCTCAGTCCCTGAGGTGAAAAGAACTCTTTTGCCTTCTCCACTCATGACCACATGATTCCTTGTGCACCAAACAAAAAGTAATTCAGTGTTCTGCAAATAACTGCAGTTTGTGAAATTCCCTTTTGTCTTTACTGATAAAGGCAGGTTACATATGGACTAAATAAATCAAGAAAGGAATTTTATGTGGAATGTGGGTTGTTCAGGTTTTTTTAATATTTAGTTTCTTGTCATGGTAAATGAATAAACCTATTTCCAGTTAGATCTAAAATTCTGAGAAAACTGCAGTGACTGAAGTCAGAGAGTTGCTTTTAAATACAGAAAATGTAAGGGTATGATAAAGGTTTAAAAAACTTTTATTATTAATATGGGCATTCAGTATAAGAACTCAGCTCGCAAAGTGAATTAGTCTGAAAAATGATGATGATGAAACAGTCTTCTCATATAGATGTACTATTTTTGCAACAGCTTTAATTCTTTATTTACCAATAACTGTTCCAGAACTGAATACCCAATTAGCTCTTGGCAAATAAGAATGCCTTAGCCTTTGAAATTACTCTTAGATTAATTTAAAACTGGAGAGTTATAACTAACTATACCATATGCATTGAGCATCTTTTTCATAGATGGATTAGAGTGATCAGTCTTCATCTTGTGAGATAGTCTCCTGGGTGTCTTCTTTCCCATAGAAAATACCTTATTTTAATTTTGAAGTTACACATTTATTTTCATGAGGTTTCAATGCCTGAAAAAGAGCAGTCTGAAAGAAACTTTGTCCACATCAGGCTATGGAGATGAATGGTGAATTGCAATAAGCAGTTTTGGTTTTTTTTTCTTGAATTTTTAGTTTTTGCTAGGAAGTTTTCCTTTTCTGGACTTTGTGAAACCAGGCCACTTTAAAGAATAGTTTGATTTTAATAGTTTGTCTTCTGGCATTATTTCAGCTTGTTTTCAATGAGACTGAGAGCCAGCTTTGTAGAGGTTATGGGTCTTGGAGGTGCCAACAGACATTTTACAGAACAAATATATAGTAGGACACTTGCAGCTGAAATAATCTATCTGCAATTCCACGTTTCATGATTTTCTAAACCAGCTACAATGTATAGAATCTATTCTCATTCTCCACAGAACTTAATCTGGGCTAGTCAGTATGGTGGAAATCCAAAGAGCTAGCTACCCTAAGTCTGCTAACAATTTTTGTTCAAGGACTGCAAGTGACTGAAATCCTCAGTGAAGTAGTTGCATAATAATTTTATTATGTTTGGAATAATGGGTAGCTATTGCCATTGTTAAGTTCATTTCAAAGAACAGATCTCTTCCCTTGAGGCAGGTAGAAAATTTGATTTTATCTCAGCAGCAGGATTCAGCTTTTTTATCACAGGCTAATTTCAGTAGGTAAAAAAAAAAAAAAACCAAAACCAAAAAACTGCAAAGTAGATCTTCAGAACATCTCTTTGTTGGAGTTCTTTTCCCTAGTGGACAATAGTTGGCATAGCTGACCTTTTAAAAATTAAAGGCAATCTATTTTGTTTTTTTTAATATTTTTCATGACAAATCTCTAGCTGAATACCTTGTGTACATTATAAACAAACAAAACAAAGTGTTTCTTTACCTAGCTTAATTTATGATAGCTATTATCTTCTACTCTTCTAAAATATGGTGTTCCTTACACTTCTTTTGTAATAGGTGCTCATATTCCATTAATTATGTTTTGTTTATTTCAGGAAAATGTAAGAAATGGAGGTAAACTTAAACCCCAGACAAAAGAGATTAATACAAAAAGAAATAGAAAAACAAATAACTCTTTCCAACTTTGCTGTAACATGTTTCTATCCTAATTCACAAATTGAAATAACAAATAGGATAGTATTTCAGCTCTCTTAACATCATCATGGGAGGCAAATATTGACAATAAACAGGAAAAAAATCAGTAATCTGTGATTGCACATTATGTTAGTATTTCTGGGACACTAGGAAAAACACTTATTCCATGAGATGTAGAGGATTTTAACAATAAAACTTTTAAGCCTCTAGAGATGTTTAACACGAGGATTCCTCCAGTCTGAATACAAGTTGTTTATTGTTTTTTTTTTTAATCAGAGATGTATTCTGAATTTTATATTGCAAAATACTTATGCATAGTCAGAATAGATTTTTCATGTACACAATTACAGCAGCCAATATTTCTCTTTCTGTTTTAACATATCAGTTGTGTTTCTGCCTAAGTCCTAGGCTGAACTCTTATAAACTTAGGAAAAAAATTTGGATACAAACAAAGACATAGAAGTTAGTGGCATTGATGAATTATTTCTTCCTTTCAATGTTCTGTAGGCAGATATTCTCACTCATAAATCCTGAGAACCACGGCAGCCCTGACCATGAAATACTTTTCTCACATTTGAGAGAAATAGAAAGAGTCTAGGATTGAATAAAGTGACTCATTCTGCAAAGAGGTGTAGCCAGAAAGCCAGGAAGTGATGGGAAACCAGACCTCTAATTTAGATTAGAATCCTGGTGTCTTTAATCTTTTCAATAAGTACTTTTATTCTTCAGGTAAACAGTGCAGATGATAAGGCTCAGGTGCCAGAATTGCACAGATGATAGTAATTTCTGCCATCTTTACTTTGTCAATACTTCAGTGGCTGAGACATGCACTTAAAAAGATTGTTTCTTGGTGAAGAATGGTAGGGTAAAGCACTGGAAATTCTGAATTCACAGCACAGTCTTTGTTTGAAGGCACATATCTACAGAGTAGTTCATATTTTAAGAGAGCTTGTCAGAGTCTTCCTGATCTGAACTCTCACAGAGACAGAATTGTCTGTGGGGTGTTTTGGAGTGGCCATGCTCCTTTGTAGCTTGCTCTCTGTTGATGAACAATGGATACATTAACTACTGGAAGTTTTTTCCTGAACTGTCAGATAAGAGTTGTGGTGTCAGCCTTTGGTTCTTTGTGCTCTGCTTTTCATGGGTTCCTGACTTGTATTCTAGTCCTGAAGCGAGGCCCTAAGTGCAAGTGAACTCTGCTTTTTTTCTAATGGCACATTACAGCAGCAGCTGTTTCTGTGATCTCTGGTTTCCCATGGATTTCCAAAATAAGCTCTGTCAATCCTTCTTCATATTAGCACCTGATTTTGTGATGACAACTTCCAGTGATAATTTATTTCTGCCTTTGTACCCTTGACTACCCTGGAAGTTCCCACTGACTGGAAAAGGGGAAACATAACTGCCATTTTTACAAATGGAAATATGGAAGACATGAGGAACTACTGGCCAATCAGTCTAACCTCAGTGCCTTAAAAAATCATTGCCTTGATCATCCTCGAAAATATGCAAATGCATATGGAAAATATGGAAGTGATTTGATTGGTGACAGTCAATATGGCTTTGCTGTGGGCAAATAGTACCTGACAAACTCTGTGGGCTTTTATGGCGGGGTTACAGCATCGGTATGAAGGAAGAGTGACTAATGTTAGCTGTCTGGACTTGTGCAAAGCATATTGGTGTACTGAACAACATCCTTGTCTCTGAGCTGCAGAGACATGGATTTGACAGATGGATCACTGGGTGGACGAGGAATTGGCTGAATTGTCACACTCAGACTTGTGGTCAATGGTTTGATGCCAAAGTGAAGAACAGTGATAGGTGGTGTTCCTTGGGGGCCAGTGCTGGGACCAGCACTGTGTTTGTCGGTGACATGGACAGCGAATCAAATGCACCCCTCAGCAAGATCCAGCCAGTGACACCCAGCTGTGTAGAGCAGTCAGCATACAGGAAGGAAGGGATGCCATCTATAGGGAGTGTCACAGCTTAAGAGGCAGATCCATGTGAACCTCCTAAAGTTCAAAAAGGCCAAGTACGAGGTCCTGCACTTCAGTCAGGGCAATCCCAAGAACAAATACAGGCTGGGCAGAGAATGGATTGAGACTAGACATGGAGAAAAGGATTTGGGGATGTTGGTGGAGGAGAATCTCAATGTGACCCAAAAACACATGCTCACAGCTCAGAAAACCAACTGCATCCTGGGCTGCAGCAAAAGTAGCAAGGCCAGCTGGTCATGATGGGGTTCTCCACCTGTACTCTGCTCTCATGAGACCCCATCTGGAGTACTGTGTTCTCTTCTAGAGCTCCCAACAGAAGAAGAGCATTGACCTGTTGTGGTGAGCTCAGAGGTGTCACCTTGATTCTTAAAATTTTCTAAAGCCTTCTGAGTTTACATTCTGTTAGAGAAGTTTCCCACACAATTCCTGTAAACCACATATTGTTTTGCATTCCTTCATGGGGGTGGAGAAATTTGATGTACTGGTGGTTTGTCCAATGTCTTTGCAGAGGTGGCCCAACATGGGGCCAATCCACTACCATCTTTGGAAAAGTATAAAAGTTGGAGTCAGAGAATACACTGCCCTCTTCTTTACCTTGCCATAGCAGTGGCTCGCGTTGTGCTTTCACATGTCCTATAGCAACACAGAGGAGAGGCATGAAGATCATCACAGGGCTGGAGCACCTCTCCTATGATAACAGGCTCAGAGAGCTGGGCTTGCTCAGTCTGGTCAAGAGAAGAGTCTGGGGAGACCTTAAAGCACCTTCCTAAAGGGGGCCCACAAGACAGCTGGAGAGAGATTTTTCACAGGGGCTTGCAGTGACAGGACAAGGGGAAATGGTCTTCAGATGAAGGAGGGTAGGTTTATATAAATATGGGACTCACAGAAATTCTTTACTGTGAGCATAGTGAGGCACTGGAACAGGTTGCCCAGAGAAGTTATGGGTACCCTACACTTGAAAGTATTCAAGACCAGGTTGGATGGGGCTTTGAGCAACCTGATTTAGTGGAAGGTGTCCCTGCCCTGTCAGGGGATTAGGAACTAGATGATCTTTAAGGTCCCTTACAACTCAGACCATTCTAAGATTCTATGAGTCTATGTCTCTTTTTGCTGCAAAGATAGAAGTGCAGGTGTAAAAAATTACCTCTTTGAAAGACAGAATTCAAGAAAGAGCTGGTCTGTGACTAGAATTAAATCCCTTCTGGGAAATGAGATTAAAAAACATCTCATTGACTTCTGCCTCATTTTTAAAGATGTTACTTTGATATTGTCTTCTCTAAAGCCAAGAAACCATCATATCCCTGGGGATAAAACCTAACATTTCCAGCAAAGAATTTTCTTGCAAAGAATTCGCTACCACAGTGCTACAGTGTTGAATTTTCCCTAAAAAAGGTTTGCTTTGTTGCATGGCACCAGGGACTGGAATGCACCCTAAATATGTACATTAATAGACGTTGTATGAAATAGTATCTCCCTTCCCTTCCCTTCCCTTCCCTTCCCTTCCCTTCCTTTCCTTCTGAATTTCTCTTTCTGTTAGCAGATAAATCTTTCTTGAAATCAGACCAGATGTGATATTCCTTGTTAGGCTTTTTTTCTGAACTTACTGATTCCAAAAATGTATTCACTGTCTTTTTTCCCCCCCTCTTATCACAGACTCAGTGGAAATATTGGAAAGAAAGTAAAGAACTCAATACTGTAGGCCAAGGCAAGTCTGAATTAACTGCTAATGTCTTGCCTTCAAAGGAAGCCAGAGAGAAGCTATTTTCCTCATGATAATATGTTTTGAATTTGTATGTGAACCTTTTCACATCTGTAGGAGCAAATAATTGCTTTTACCAAGTTACTATGTCAGCATAGTCTGCTTGGCTGGAAGTGGTAGGCAGTGCAACCACCGTGTGAATCCTGCTGAGGATTTTATAGTCAGCAACTCTGATATGGAGTCCCTCTAATTTTAGAGTCCATTTTGGGTTTTTCCCTTTTTTTGGTCTCAAGTGCTGTTCCAGATATACTCCCAGTTTCCAATTTTTTTATATTTGACCAATCTTTTAGTTGTAGGTATTTTTATAAGCTTCCTCAAATTCTCTTTGTTGTGAAATTTGTCCTTTTGTCCACTTTCTCACCATAATTATTTTCCTATAATACCTGTATTACCATGCATGTCTCTTGATTTTTTTTGTCAGACTTTGTTCAGCCTGAAGTTTTTGGCTTATGAGGACTGGAATAAATATAAAATATGAATAGAAAATATAACTGTGTCTACACACAAATTTATCCTGCTTATGTAAAGATAATTCACTATTTCTACTCAAATAAACTTCTTAGACTTTTTCATTTTATTAGTAGTTATATTAGGATTATGATGGTGTTTCAAATAGGAGATAAATTACTATATCCAGGGAACAAAAGAACTTATGATCAACTAATTCATTGATGGAACTTTTAGGTCACGCTGTGATTCTATTGAATTTGACATAGGTAGGCTACACAAGTCATAAAGCCGGATTGTTCTGGACTTCCATGGTTTATAGCTGACAAAGTTCAGGCCTAAGTGAGTCTTAAGGTAGACTGAATTAAATAATTCAATACATTTTAAAAAATCATATTGCTACATGGAATGTACATATAGATTTGAGTGTTCATTAAACTAACATGGGACATGTATAAACAATTCCCTAATTTTATATTGTTAGAGTGTAAATGTGTAAGAGTGTAGAGTCTACATAAAGCATGCAAAAGAAATGAAAATGAAAGTGATGCCATGTTATTATTACTCAATTCTAAAAGTGGGATGTACTTACCTAAACTGATCTGCTCTCAAATTAAAGTCCATAGCAGAGCTGAGAATGAGCATTCCAGCTCAGGTGTACTTACATATGGCCATGATTTTATGTCATTATTCAACAGGAGAAAATACTTATAGTATTCTGAACAATGTTATCAAGAGGATATGGGGCTGAGAAACCTCCATCTCGTTATCTTATAAGCCTTTCATATGAACAAATATTGAGGATAGTAGAAATAACAGTGTTCAGCCAGGAATAAAGGTAAAGTCCATCAGAAGTTATGCCATTGGAAAGAGTATTTTATTCTTATGGGGCTGGGAAATTAGTCAAGGTGGATTAATAATTGGAGATTTTTTTTTTAAATGCATTAAATTTTTATCTCCTTTTCATTATTTATAATGGAATTTAATGGATTTTCTTGGTTTTCCTGTTTCATTATCTGATATTTGGTTAATCTTTAAATGAAGTTTCTTTAATTTAAATTTTGCTTGGAGAAGGACAATGCTGAAATTTTCTTTTTAAAATATGAAAACACTTTCAAATTCAAACAGATAATTATATAGCTTTGTTTTAAACTATCACATATTTTGGGAATATGCAGATCACCCTGTATTGCAACTCAAGGTTGAAATTAATTTGCAAAAGCAAATAAATCTGTTGGTTTAAATTGCTTTATTATGAAGAAATCTTGACATTTTACTGGCAATATTAGCACATTGCTTTCTATGGCTTAAGCTTTTGCTATTGTATATTTCACAAAAAGCTCTTTTTCTGGAAACCTTGACCTTCTGGAGAGCTGGAAACTAATGCACTTTTTTTTTTTTTAATGCACCTGAAACTATAAAAAGCTTCTGGTACAATACTTTGTTTTGATTACATGACTGATAAGAGGACTGGCCATACATTTATTCTAGTACAGTGAGGTAGAAGATACAGTATAGATTTTCCTTGGACTTCATCCAGGAATTATTAAAAAGGCTTTGGTGACTGTGATAATAATGAGAACTATATTACCATGTTTGCCATGTCTTTAAAAATTGAGATAATACATTTATTTTTCCAGCACAATTCAGATACTTTATTTAAGTGCTAAACAGTATGAACTGCCAGTATTTTTGTTCTTTTTTATTGTTCTCTAAATAGAAAAGCACTCCATGTATTACATTTCTGATTTATCTGAGGGGACAGATTTAAGTAAGGCATGTGAAAACAAAAACCCAGCATCTTCATAGACACATATCTGACCAATGGAGCCATCTAATTGGTACTCTGCTGTTTTCAAATATATAATTTTTATCTTCTGCTTCAGCTTAACATCACTAGGAAAAACATTTAGTTTCTCTAGGCACCTATCCAAATTCAGACTGCAACCGTGGAACATGAGATAAAATGTTAGGAGGTGTGCTTCTGGGCAGCTCTGAATATATATTCTGCCCTTAACACTGTAAATGTGCTAGGACCAAATTACTTTCTTTGTTCTCTAACAGAGATGCTTATCTGTAATGTGTTTAGTGAAGGAAAATAGAAAACAAAGAGTCTGAGTTTATAAGATTCTCTCTGTAGGATTTATCACTCTTATGTTTCTTTTTTTTTTTTTTTTTTTTAATTTGTGGTGTAAACCAAATTGATTTGTTGAGAAGCTGCAATGTTAAATATGGCCCACAGTACAGAAAAATTATACTGTGTTTGATATATTGATAATTTCTGGTCATTTGAGGGTTTATATCACAATCACTGTGATGTTTGTGTCTTGTGGGCAATATTTTATTGCTGGAAGAAGACATTACATAAACACAGCAATAGCATTTATTGTTCATTGAGCCATAGAAGTCAGGAATAGAAAATGACCTATTAGATCATGCAGACCTATTTATCTCTCCACAAAGCAAAGGACATTTCTGCAAGTGTGACTTGATAACAGCCAGATATATAATCATGGCAAGAGTGCTATGACTCCAGTAAGGCAAATATACAGTCTTAATTAATTTGCCTAAAGCATGCAAAGTTGATGCATTGCATTGACCAGTACTTGGTCAATGCAGAATTTGAATGAATCATCTCTCATGAAAAATCAGTGTGATACAACCAATACAATCACATATATATACACATACATATGATGTCAAGATGTCAAGAGGTATTACAAATGTTACAAATGTTGAAATTTACCTTACTTTTGGCATAATCTCAAAACATACAATTCAATTTCATACTTAACTGATAACCAACTGAAGAAAAACTGATAAATCCTTCATCTAAAACGTGCTTTCCTGGAAAAACCTCTAAGCAGATAAGGAACAATTTTTGCTGTAAGGTCTGAACCAAAATCTATCTTCTATTCCTTAGTAATAAAGTTTATTCTAGCAATGAAGTCTCTAAAATGTATTAATCTATATTTTTAGTTTGAGATGAAACCAATATTTAGTGCAGGGGAATTCTGTATGCTTGTTAAATTTTCCATAAATAAAAAATTGCTTCTGTGCAATAGGAAAAATTAAAATGTTAGTGCAAGTCCTGACAGAAGAGGATAGATTTGCACTAATATTGTAATGAGGTTGAATGTCAATTTTGAGAATATCTGAAAATTCTCCACAGTCATTAACAAAATGATGATGATAAACAAAAAACATTTTTCAATTATGATAATGGGTATTCTTTCAGAAAGATCTCTGCTTCCCTGCTCCAAACTGTAGACACAGCAAGCCAGAGAAGGCTGTATTTGCCCTAATTTCAATAAGGACTAGTCAAGATCAAAAATTACTAATTAAAGGGCGCTTAAGGGAGATTGTCATGCAGCGGAAAAAACCACAAAATCTAAAAGACAGAAGTTTTAAAGTAATCATGTAGTGATAATACATGCAAGTAAAAATGCTTTGTTGTTTATAACTCTGCAAGAATATGTGTGTTACTATCAGTAAGTGAATTCTGATATGAATAATAGATTTTTGGGTCTGTCAGCCAAAGTCAGTATTTGTAAGATGAAAATCCTGTCATGGCTTCTAGTATTTATACTGACCTTTTCTGTTTATTTAGGTAATCATTCAAGAATTTCACTCACTTTGAGTCATACCTTTATCTGTAAAAGGTCTTGTTCATATCACTAGGACAGTATACAGAATAAATTATCCCTCAACATGTGTGGGTTTGACAGAATCATTACCTCATTAAGCATAATGCAGAATTACTGCAGCACTTTTTGTGCTATTACTTTATTATTGGATACTAACTACAGGTAAGTAGCTACTATTAACTGTGATGGCAAAAATAAGCATTTCAGAGAATACTTTTGTTAAAAAATAATTATCTGCATTTTTTCTCTATGTTTCTGTCTGAATCAAAAAAATGCACCAGACAATTTTTTCTTTTATTGTTTTTTAAATTTAAATTAAATTTAATTTAAATTTAAATATAAAAATTCACTGATATGTAAAAATGAGTCTAATCAAGTCTATGAGTTTAGCTATGTCTTCTGATTATTTATTTCTGAAGAAAGCTCCTAGCACAAGGGCAAGTGGGAGCATAAGAGTTCCCCCTGCTCATCTGTCAGCCTAAAACACCTTTGTCAACTCCATCCAGGAGCTCGCCAGACTTCTTTCTCCAGCCATTGTTTTTCAACAGTAGCATACTTTTACTAAAGAATCTGGATAAATAATACCAAATAAATGCTCCAATTTTTACCTTAAAAGTTATTGAGCTGTTTTTCTCTCTCTTCCATACAAAAATGTATAAATGATGCCTTTTTCTATAGTTGAAATTTGAGAGATATTATTAAATATTTGTTAAATCATTTATGCAAAGGATTTTGAATTCTTAGAAAGAAATTATTGAATTCTTTCTAAGGGGACTTACACATTTCTTTATAATGTAAAGAGGTTGTCTGCTTGTATAGATCTTATTTAAGATAGCAACTACAGAAACAATCTAATTCAATAAAATTGTTCTCCAGCAGAACTTAAAGGAATTATCTCTCATGAAAAATCAGTGTGATTTTCCACTTTACTTCAGTAGAAAATGAACTATAGGCCATGAGGATTATAGGTTAATCATGCACAAAACCTAAAAAGCATCAGGATACGAAGTTTAAAGGTATGAAACAACAGTGGTTGGTGTGATATTCCTGTATTTGTACTAAGGAGAGATTGTAGTTTCTGCTTTGAGATACTGTAGAGGAGAAAGAAAAGGTTACTTGATATTTACTGTCATGATCCTGTTTTCTCAGAAGGTTTCCCCACAATTCTGTTGGAACAATATGTGGCTTGTACAGCTTGTGGCATGGACCCTTATATCACCTTGTCCTATTAATGCAACTGTTACACAACTGCACTTAAAATAGAGATGAAAGAGAATATTCCATATGCACAAGGTACTTGTTGTCGTCTTAGTCATGTATGTCAGACATATCCATCTCTTGTTGCAGATCAGAAGGTAAATCTCTAACTCCTAATTTTAGCTGTGTTTCCAAGTGAGCTCCATAGGGAGAGAAAGCACAGAAACAATTCTAGTATGCATATATGATTTTGCTTAATAGCACATCTGCCCTTGGTAGCTAACTGGGAGATGCATATATACTTATCCTTATCCTTCATCACCTTTAAAACCACCTGTTTGAAGAATCAGACACCTAGCATGGACACAAGCACCTAAATCAGACTTCTGACTCTAGCAAGGTATTCACAAAACCCCTGTCCAGTGGTTGGGGAACCTTCTAATGTTTAGGCAACAGGCACCTGAATGTGCACCAGCAACCTGTGGTTTTTCTCTTGCATTTGCCTAGTTGGACTGCCATCCTGGTGAATTGCTCATCGGGAAACTTCTGTGCAATTCGGACATTAATCTCCCAGATAGCTGTGGTTTTCAATCTTAATCTTGTTTTAATGCTAGCTTTCAGATGTGTAATTTCCAGTCTAAATAAACAAACATGCAAAACTGGGCTGAGCCATTTGAAACAGAATCATGTTAACTACAATCAGGAGGGCTGAAACCTTTTCAGGCTGACAGCTGCTACTTTAGCTAATGAAGTATTAAGAGCAGTAGCTGGGTGTTGTCTTTCATGTAAAGTAGAGTGGGAAGTGGTATGGGACGTGCTTTGGCAGGGTATCTAACTGATTGTTGCAGGTCAGAATTAGAAATATTGGTTTAATGTACTGTGACTGCACTTCACATTATTTGTTCAGATTTTAAATGTTTTAGCTTCTTTCTTTTCTAGTTTTTGAGCCCAAATTTACTATTCCAACCCCAATATTCCATTCCACCTCCTTGGAAAATACAATTTCCACTTCTCAGCAACTGCTGATGCTAGTCATCCTGTCTAGTAATCGTCCTCCCAATATGGCATATATTTCTTAGATGTAAAGAAAAAGATGGAAAAAAGATGGAAAAAAGATGTAAAAAAAGACCCATCTTTAGAAGGTCTAGTTATGCAGGTGATGGAGTTCAACTTGAACTCTCCTCTCTAAAGAAAGAGCGAGAAATCTTCAGATGATAATTAAGAAAAAGGTAATAATACTTGTAGATCTCAGACTGTACAAAGAATCTGCAGCAATTGTATTCCTAGATGGATGAGTAAGTGTGATTAGGAGGGTCAAATTCTGGCCATAGGCCATATTTACTGCTTTCTCAGTACACTGTTCCATTCCTCACGCTTCTTTAATCTGAATGACTGAACAGAATTCATTGCAGAAAACCTTACAGGATAAGCATCCTTTCTGTTCTGCCAGTTCAACAGCCTGGCCTGAAGTGAACTATCAAGGGCAAGAAAAATCCTTGTGTTTCTATCGGCTTGGTTCCAAACCCAACTGTGTTACAAGAACAAAGCTTCCTAGGGAAGCTAGAGAAAAAAATAGGCCTGTAGAAAACAGTAGGCTTGTCTATAAGTTGAATAATGATTTTTACTTCTCTGGGATCAGTACAAGACAACAAATGTAATTTATGCAAGCTAGAATGACTGGAAGCAGGCTTGAGATTAAAAACTCTGATCAAGACAGCACCTTTTTGTAGGTAAGGCTTTCAGTACAACACAAAAATATATTGAATATTCAAATAATTAAAACAATGAATGGAAGATGAACTCTTAAAAATCTGTGCTGAAAGCACCTTAGCACATGTTCTATGCATTATGTAAATCTAGCTGCCTAACTGCCCCATTTTTATGTGACTTAAAATTTGTGGAAGGCCCTGTTTAAGTACACACATCAATTTTTATTATCTTTGTAAGTGACAAGAGCCTATGCAAAGCCATAGGAAGTAGTAAATACACTATTGTATTACATTTTCCAATATGTATACACATATATCATCCACGGATAGGACCATGGCATGCCCTTCATGATTTTACTTCTAGTTACTGTCATAAATATTCCTGCTGGGTGCTAACAGCAGAGAAAGCTGAGCATGATTCATTGCATATTCCCAGTCACATAGGAATTTTCAAATTACAGTGGATCCAATTAGTATCTTAAAACCTCTGATGTATTTACTGCAGATACTGTAATCTCTGCACAGCTTTAAACACCAGCTGTGTTCTGTCAGCAGTGAAGCCTGCTGGTTGCAGACTTCTAATGTACAATGATATTTTGAGGTGTAGTAAAATGTTGTGACCATTTTCTGACATTTACTACTAGTCTGTAGGTCTAAGATTTCAGTGGACTCTAAGCAATTCTCTGTTATTGTTCCAGTCTTGGAGGAAAATGATTGGGCTTTCTGATCAGTGCTTTCTTGCACAATATTATGACAGTTTAAACAGGAAATGGCAAAATCAACTTCTAGAAGTCCAAGCTCCTTGGGCAGAACAATCTAAAGCCACTACCGTAATGACATAATGGCTCTGGGATTTATGACTTCTATTTCACAAATAAAAAGGTTATAACTTTTATAAATCTGTAAGAAGAATGTTGCCATGGCACATCAGAAACAAAGATTTGGCTGAAAATATGAACTTTGTGTTAGCTTTATAGATCAAACTCACAATTCCAAAAATTAAAATTGCATATGGAAATCACCTAGCCTCCAGCCACAGAACCTGCACACAAATAGTAGCAGAAGGACTCTCCTACCTGATGTCAGCTGTTGCACTGTGACAGGCAGTGCTTTCTATTGTCACACAGGAAAAACATGCTTACCTAAAATTAGCTGCTGGTTTATGTGGGAAAAAAAAAAAGTGATCTTTAACTTATAGAAAGATGCATCAAACTAGGAGCCAGGGATAAAGATGTTCCACCTGATATTTTTTAGACTTCAGCAGTGGTACATTCTGCATGATTAACTCATGCAAGTCATCTCTGAAGGAAAATCTGCCTAACCAGTGTGTTTAATTGTAACATCTGTAGCTCCTATGCAACACTGCTTCAGGAATTTGAAATCAGGGTTTCTGTTTCCCTGTATTCTGCAGCTGAATAAGAATGAATAGGCGTATACCAACACAAATAAATCTGCACTTATGTGCCTGTAGATGTTGGTCAGTAAAAGACAGTAGCTCTTGCATGGCTGCTGCCTTACTGAAAATTATTTTGTAGCAGCACAGGACAGAAATTTTAAACTTAGGACTTCATATTTACCTGGATTATTTTTAGTTCTTGGAGATTTCTGTGATTTTAATATTTAAGAGAAAAAAACAATAACATTAAGACTTTTCTTTCTATGTAGGAGAAATTAGGGTAATCTGTGATGATGAACCAAGCAGAGAATGTGCGTCTCATATTTTAGCCAAGACCAAGAGTTGTGACAGCTAAGGACGTTTTTTAAATATTCACAATCTTCTGTTGACAGGAGAGTATGCTGTCTTCTCTGCTGCTAGAAGTGGGAACCTCTTCTTTCCTTGATTAAGAAAAAATTCCATTATCTTCAAGATTGATATTTTGCCATTGTGTTCATAGAGGACTGAATGAACATTGGGCAATGTTGCCATACTATATGCAGTGAAAAACAGCATAAATTTAGAAATGTATCACAGGATAAAATAATGAGAGAAAAATTGCCAACACCTTTACAGATTTATGCTGATGTATGCCTGAAAATTTAATTGTTAAAATAATACTGCCTTAGAAACAGTAGCAGGCTTACTTGAATATCCACAAGGAATTATATTTTTGTTCATAGATTTGTGATGTTAATTGGCAAGATGTAAAATATTTTTTTCACACCAAAAGGATGATGTATTTGTCTTTAAAAAAATATTTTAATAAAGAAATTGCTGCTGCATTTGTCTAATTGTATTGAAGTGTACATGATGGGAAAAATACAACAAGGCTGATTGTTTTACTATGTCACTTTTAATCTTAATACCTACATTAAAATCAATATCAGTAAGAATACTTGGCTTCAGGATCCCAGTATACCTTATTTTTCATATTTATTAAGTAAAGAAGAAATTACATAAATGAGGTAACCTTGCAAAAACCCTTGAAAAGATGAAAAAAAAGTCTGTGATCTTCACACTTAATATCCCTCTAGTTGTTCAGGAGCTTTTAGAGAAAATGTACATTTAATTCAAACTAAGAAAAAAAGGCAAAACATGAAAACTCTTTATTCATGACCACACTGCTTCCTCCGTGACATTCAAGGATAAAGTTCTGCCTGCAAAGTAGTTATATCTATCTGCAGCTTCCACATTTCTGCTATACAGGTTGAGCAAATAATTAATTCATTCTTTAGATTATCAAGTTTCTCATTACCATTTTCATTTTTTCCTGGTCTCATTCTATTTTATGATACTTTCTCACTATTTCCATTATAAAGGCCCTGTTTTTGATATGCCTTAGTTTTAAACATTTTTGCTTGTTTTAGAGAAAAGTCTTACTACCAGTGATCACTTCACAGTCACCATATGTTGCAACAGCTCCAACACTTAAATTTTGGTTTTCTAAGTAAAGTTATTTGTCAAAATCAGAGCTGACACAATGTCCCCGAATTACGTCTAGTATAAATATGGATCATTTGTTTCATCATTCAATATTAATATAGATACCATTCAAAAATCTTAATGTATCTTATCAGTTTCTTTTGGGTCATAGATATGAGATGTCTATATTTTTGTATATTTGGCTCAAGATATGTTCATTCTCATTCTCCAGAGACATTGAAATATGTAACTATAGTGAAAATAGAAAAGATTTCTGTCCATAAGTGTCTAAATCTGGATATTCCACAACTGCAATGCTAAACATCTTAATTTTTTTTAAAGTTTCGATCCCAACATTCAGGTTTTTGCTTGTGTTGCAAATTTGATACAAGGGGGTAGGCTCGTAATATGAGCAATGTAAGGAATAAGGAGTCAACCTGGAAGCAGTAAACTCTCATACAATAGAAACTCTGTTCATTGCTCTGTGTCACATTAAACTGACACAGAAAACATAATGGAAAAAGTTATCTAGGTCACTTAGGAGATATTTATTTGCCTACAGCTGTAATTTCATTAGAATTCTGGAACCTCCAACTGAAGGTTACAAAGTTAGTCTATTATGGCAGTTTGCTCTGAAGACAGAAAAAATACTTTAATGATAATAATTTACCCTTACTTAGCAGTCTGGTGTCTCAAGAAAGCCTTTGTTTTAGCCATTTAGTTAAAACAAATAAGACAATGAAGACAATGGTACATGAATGAAACGGCAGGAAAAAACAACCAATGGTTCCTTTGTTGCAGTATCAAGTGGAGGATCCATTGAACTACAACTATTATTAGATGACCATAGATCCTCTGCCTTCTGGTATGGTTGAAGCAGAAAATTAAATATCTTAGCTGTATTTTGTTCTCATTCCAGCACCTAGAACTGTATCTAAGCATGGAATGTTTTCTCTATACTGTGTTTTGACAGGTTTCTGATCTCCTTAACAATCTGAGAGAGAAGGATTTGTACAGACATTCTGATGCTTACGGACTTAGAAGGAAATTTTCAAGGTGTCTATGGAAGCCGTTACAAATATTTTAAAGACCAACATTACAGGTACCCTAAAAGAGGAAAGCATTAATAAATCCTTAGATAGATAGGTAGCTGTTAGCATGAAAGGTTTTGTCAATTTGATTATGAGGGGGTATGTAGTTTTCACTACCCTGGCCAGCAGAATTGCCCAGAAATTTCTGCTGGTTGCTTGATTCTCTCAGTGTTTAAACACAATTAAGACACTAGAATGGAAGGCATTTATATGAAATGTAACAACTTTTACTACCGGATATAAAGAAGCTGTATTCTAGATAGGCAAATACTCTTTGGTGCCCCTCTTATTAGGAAAATCTTTCCATTGCAAAATCTCAGGTAATGTCTCTCAATTTAAAAGTATAGACAAATGCTTTCTGGACATCCTCTACTCTATGATTCCTTCTCTGTGCATTTCTGGTATTGCAAATCATTGCCAAAGCAGATGTACTTCTTAAAATTTTGCCTTCGGGACCTTTCCACACAGGAACAGAGTAGCTACTTCTTACACTACTCCTTGGGAAGTATTAATGAAAATAATAAAACCAAAATCTCTGTACCTTTAATACAAGTATTGTTTCAGGTATGTTTCATTGCTTCTTGGATATTATTTAATCTGGAATTATAAAGTCTATTTATAACTGGACAGTACAGAGTATCACTGGTGAATGTGCTACTGCCTTGTCAATTCAGAGAAGTTATATCTTCAGTCAAACAGCATGTATTGTATTTGAATCTTATGCTGGCATAAGAAATCCTATTTGCACAGTACTTCCTTGGGTCTAGAGCAGCAACTTGATTCTGTGCTGAAAACCACTTGAAAATAAGTTGTTTTAAGTTTGAAAGTAACATGACTAATTAGTGCCATTATAAGTCACTAATAATATTGTAACTATCATGATTTACCATTAAGTCTCAAGTTATTGGTCAAGAGGTCCCAAACTGAAATTGGAGCATTTTCTGTAGCTGTTACACATTGTCACAAAATTGTTCTCTTTCTCTCTGCAAGCACTGGAGATGAGATGACTTTTTGCCTTAAGATTAAATTCACTCTGGATGAAAAATTGTGGCCAGTTAGGTACTACTCATGTTTTACATTGTTCCACAATCTTACCTGAAGTATGTAGGTCCAGGTCTGTGATATTAATATCCCAGCCATACTTTCACAATTAAAGGGTGAATTTATCTTCAGGAAGAGGATTTATATAAGTAGGCTTTGAGTCAAAAGAAAGGTTCAATTAGGTACCTGATAAGCCAAATCTATAGTATGACTTTTGATTGGATCAAAGGTAGGGGTCAAGAAAAGCTTTTGTTTAACTGCATGTTGTCAGAACTCAAGGACCTCAATATAGGCCTTTGGCCTATTTGAGACTTGCCTATTTTAATTTGGGATTGTTTAGTCTTTACTCACATGCAACCTGCATAATAGAAAGTGATGTTGCAGTAACAGTGGTAGCAGCTCTAGATCATAGCAGGTCTGTCTGGGACTGGAACAGCATCAAAGAGTGAATCAGAGTGGCTTTAGGCTAGTATAAACACATGGTTTTGAAAAAAAAAGTAACAAGTTTATCTTTAAAAGCTTGCAAATTTTTGTGTTTTACTGACTGAAAAAAACTGAACAGACAAATGCTGATTCTAGATATAGACCAATATCATCTCTGCACATATAATTTTTCTGGGGAAAGAAGTACTCTGCAGAGGAGAGTAGTAGTGTAGTTAACATGAATGGACAAAATCCTAATTTATGTGGGAGTTAGACTAATATCTAGAGCTTTAAGTTCTCAGAAAATTAATTCCCATGATAGGATAACACTAAACATTTTCTTACAAAAATGTAACTGACTGCTTTAAAATGTTTATGATAATGTTAGAGTAAATAAGAGGATTTCTTCAAAGTGTGATTCCAGGGAGGAAAATGAGATATTGAAATTAGAGCACATTCTTAGTATTAGAAAAACTAAACATTAAATAGTCATGAGTGCAGTTCCTGAGAGTTGGAGACAGCTTCCCAATAATGATTAGTGTAGTGGTGGAAAGCACTCAGTACTTCTAAGTGGCGTGTCATCACCTCATGAAAAACACTACGTGATGTAATTGCTTGTGAAAGCAGACCCTATGAACTTGGCAGTTCCCTCAAGCCCCAAGGCCATTTCTACTTTCTTTTAACATTTGATCCTTTCTTTTAAGTGGACATAATTTTTAGAGAAGGTACTATATATCATTCCATCATATTGTGGACTAAGCAGAGGCAAAGTGAACAGAGTATTAGATATTGACTCAAGTTGTGTGAGAAAATGTGGAAATTATTCATATTTTATTAATCAGCCATGTTTTGTCATGGTGTCTGTAGGAATGGATGGACAAGGTTTGCTATGATTAAACTTAATTTAATGCTGGGTTATAGTAATTATCCTCTCCCATATTTGGGGAAACAATACATTTTATTAGCTGTGAATATTGTTGCTACATAGAGGAATATTTGCAGATTGTTTCAATTTAGAAAGGCTGATGTTTTAGCTATAGAAATGTTCATTCAGTTGAGAAACAAGGAATTACTGACATTATTTATCCAATATGTTATAAGTTTTAAATATATGTTATCAATACTGTACTCAAATAGAGAGTAGACATAAAAAAAAAAAGTGATAGATTCTGAAGAATCTGGAAATAAGAGGAAAAAAACCCCAGTATCTTATAAATCAGTCCTTCAGCTCTCAAAGTAAAAGAAATGGCTCATATCTCCAAGGGCCAGTTTATTTGGTAAATCTCTATATATTACCACGACTAACAAAAGGATGGATTGGAATTTTCTGTCAGAACAAAGACTGAGTATGAAGTGACCAGTGAGGTCCTGCAGTACAGCAGGGCTCCTTGCTATTCTCCTCTTGTTTCAGTCTTCTGTTTTCTCACTCTCTTCAATGTTGCAGTACAGAATTATTCAGCAGTTTGGCTGAGAATGAGATAGAAACTTCATTGCATAACCACTAGTTTCATATAAACTACAACTTATCACTGGGGTATTTTTTTTCTAGAAAGTTGATTTTCCCTTAATTTTCACAATATGTACTCAAGCATCAAATAAAGAATCTGCAGCATTGACAATGAGAAGATACTATGGACTACAACTATGACTATTTTAAAAAGAATGTGCTTTCTGTTATATTATGCAAAGCTTTAGCAAGCTTTTTGGTCAATTTATCCAGTACTATCTTATCTAGCTCTGTGACAAAAATAATTTTTCTTTACCAGTTCATCCAAACCATAGTGACATTTATCATTCTGTTCTTTGTGCATTGCAAAGAGATAAAATAATGAAAGAAGTTCTGTCTATCAAATGTACTTCTTCTATTCTCTGTTCATAAAAGTCCCAGTAATGCCAGTGAGATTTTTACCTTGTGATGGTGGGAAGCAAGAAGATTTTTTAATTCACAGTTCATTATTTAGCAGAGTATGGCTTAGAGGTCCTCATCTGCTTCCGGCTATGCTAATTGAAGGGAGTCAGACTTGAAGGTGAATTTGGTAAAAATTAAATAGATAATTACTGAATGTTTTTAGAAACACTAATCTCATAACAATTGCATAAAAGTTGAAGCCCTGCCACTGGAGTGCCTGATAAATGTGTCAATAAGCCATCTGTGCTCCCTTCGTAAAGTGAACGGCTCAGTGAGCCCAATTTTGCCTTCTGAGTAAAGCAGTTTGGTCTCCTGCTGTTGGCACAAAATCACCCCTTTTACTGTTGCACCCTTCTCTGATGAGTCCACTAACCAGCAGCTCCATCCTCTCCTGCAGTGAGGAGGAGATTATCCCATTCAGTCCATTTTAATGTTTCCCTGGAGGCCTGGAGCTAAGCATACACGAGTTTGCTTTTCCTCAGCAAGTATAAAGCATTAATGCCAGATAAATCACCCATCAGATATTTGTTCCATGCTCACTTTCATTTAGTTTCTCAATACCTTGAAAAGATAGATAGCACTCATCTGAAACAGGCTGGTAGGTGGAAAGGTTGACATAGCTGCTACTGCCTTTTCATCTTTTGGAGTATTATCATAGTGGATTAGACAATATCAATCATACAGAGTTATGTACAATATATGATGTTTTCTATTTTATGCTTTCAAGTAGAAAACCCAGAAGGTCTGTTTTATAAGATCAGTGTACACTCATAGACAGGGTACCTCATGAGAGTAGCTGTAGCAGTTTGGAGTTTTAATTAGTTATGACATAATAGCTTGGAAACATCTATCTGGAAGCTATTGGTTTTGTCTGAATTGCACAACTTAGTTTTTAAAATTTACATAGATTTCTACAGTTGCACTGATTAAAGTTTCAATTTGCATTACAAGGTCAGGTACTTCTTCATAAAATACATTTCATACAATACAAGCAGCAAAAGGAAGCATCTCTCTCTCTGTAGGGTTTTACTGTTAGATTCTTAAAGTCTTTATATATAAAGGTACATCCTTGTAGGCAAATTATTATACTGTAAATTGAACTCTATTAGAAGTCCACTGGATGCTCACACTCTCAGAATGCTATTTTGATATGGGATACATTAATCAAATTCTAGTGACTTTAGATAGTGATACTGTGTTTTGTTTCCCCAGTGACCCAACTGGAGAGAAATAATTGTTTTAACATATAGAAGATATTTTACTGGAAGACCTACTTCCTATTTTGCACAACTTCTTGCACATTTACTGTCCACAAAAGATGATGTGATTTAGGAAAGTGGTTTCTGTTGACTAGACCCCTTCTTTAAGATACTCCAAGCAACAAGCTGCATGGATCTGTGCAGGACTGGTGTCAGAGCTCTGCACTGTTCCCCTGCTCCCTGATACCAAAATACCCATGACACGATCCAGGATGCATTGACATGCATCTCAATGGCCTTGTTATTCTTGTTTCAGTACCAATGTAGCTACAGCTGAGAGTATAGAGAGAGGTGGCAGGAGGAAGTCAGAAGCATAGTTGAGGAAATTGGGACAGAAATCCTGAGGCTTAAATAGACTCAGGAAGGATTGGTAGATTTCAGGGAAGGGGTCAAGGACTAGGCAGACCTAGATTCACCTGACAATATTTTGAGCCAAGGCTTGGCTATCAAAAGGATGAGAACCCCTGAATGAGGAAATCTAGGAGCGTGAAAAGATAAATCATGTACAGGCTAACTTTTCCCTGACAATTTCTCAAGATACAAAATGATGACAGTAATTTTTGGGGCATATTGAAAAATAATTTATAGGCACACTGAAAAGTGTGTATCAAATGTCGGTACATCATCTTTTTCCTTAGAATATGCTTTCCAAAAGGAGATGGCTTATTTCCCTATTTTGTTAGGTTTTTTTTCTACTGATGTGGAAACAGAACAGAATATTAATATTTAATTTTTTTTAAAGATTTGCAGGTAGTTTAGAATCTGGACAACTCAGTTGTCTCATAAAGATGTGTATCTATAAAATAATATATGCCATATCTCAGTGTTTGGAAGGCCTCTCTCTCCTGCATGACTTAAAGTATTCATTGAGATTTCCTTTAAATTATGCAGTGGGAAGAGTCTTGTAGAGCACTGATAATTATGAGAAGAATCAGCTATAAAATGATTGCTCTAAAATGCAAACTGCAGAATATATTTCTGTGCATCTGTGTGTGCCAGAACCCTCACCTGAGAAAAAAACAAATTAATCCATATTTGCACTGAAGTAATTGCTTTCAGACAAAAGTAGTGGATTTATCAGGATTTAGCTACCTCACCCAAATTCAGAAAGCTCTACAAGAGTTCCTCCTCTATTCTTGTGTGGTTCTTACGAGGACAAAGCCTGGATGTGTAATGGGAGCTATAAGAAGCAGCTGCTATTATTACTTCTAAAACATGCATCCAGTGAGGAGTCATATTCAGAGTCCAGTCCTCCAGATGTTACTTTCCTGAGACTAACACATGGGTGACCTACATTACTTAAAAGTTCTTTAGGTAACCGTCAATGCTCAAACACACATTTTTATGCAAGCTAATAGCAGAGTGGCAGAAAATACACCTAATACAATATTCATGGTAAATTATTGTAGCAGTTCAACATAACCCATAGAGTTTTTTTTTTTCTATTCTAGTTTTAATGACTATATTTCACAGTGATGCTAAAATGCTTGAGGAAGTATGAAAGAGGGAGCAGCAGAGTACAGTGGTAAAGGGAGGGCAGAATCACAATCAAGGAAATTTTAACAAAAAGTCCTTCATTTTGGATAAACTCAGAAAGGATTAGTAGATGACAGAGGAAGGGACCAGGACAAGGCAGACCTGGATTCCTGAATCATGGATTGCTGGTGGTTTTTTTCAGCCATTTATCTGAGCTGAAACAGATAATTGTAATGCTTTAGGGGTTTGGTTGTTCTTTTTCCTGAATCATTTCTTGCTACTTCTCCCTCCTATTTTTAGCAAAGCTCTTAACCAAGTAGACAAAGCTAATCAATCCACAGAATAAATATGGAATTCCTCTAAGTAAAATCCAAATGGTAGCATGAATTTGATTAATCTTTTTTTTTTCTCTATACATACCTGGTAACTAATACAATATTAAGCTAATATGATATTAAAAAATAAAGGCAGAGCATATAAACAAGCAGTGATGAAAAGTGTTATTCTATTCAACAAAAGAATTAATCTGTATGGCTTTAACACTCTTAAAGATTTCTGAACCAGATAATATGTTAAGAACAGTGTTTCTTTTGAATTGCCCAGTGGTGTTCACCTGTTCATTTCAGGGCTAACTTAAAGGTGCTTTAGTGAGCCTCAAGTTCCAGTTGTGATGCTGTTTCATTTGCAATGAATTGTGCAGCTACTAGCTGTCCTGCTTATCATTGCTTAGGCAAAGAGCATGGGATTCTGCAAATGAGAAACAAGGGTACGTAAAAAGAAAAAACAACAATGAAAAAAACCATGTCTAGACACATGCCAACGTCAGTGTTCAGGTTTTCATGGAGACAAAAAACATCCCTTTGAATGAACGTGTTTGTGCAGGTATGCCATGGAGCAAGAGCTTTACTACTGTAGCTAAGCTTGATCTGTGCTCTGTTTGGAGATCAGGGTTTCCATCTCTTGGTTATATGTGAAGAAAAGAATGTGTTACTGCATAAAACTCCTGCAAACTTTACTTTCACTTTGAATACATCATTGATTTTACAAGGAAGGCTGTTAATTAGATTTACATTTCTTTTTAAATTAGATTCTTTAAGAAACTTAACATATGTTGACAGGATTTTTATTATTCCTATTGGTTTCATTAGAAACATTCAGGCACCTTGAATCTTCTAAATAATTTACATTCAGTGCAAAGTAACTATCTGTGTTGATAATTCCTGGTGGTTTTTTTCCCCCTAATTGCTGGTCTATTTTTACCAACATTCCTAACTAAAGGTACATTATACAATAAAACAGATAACAACATTTTTTCACAGTTTTATTTTAATTTGAAGATCAAGTCCTCCATTTTATTCCTAAGCCATTGCAGTACTTCTCCCCTTGGTTAAATACATTACATATATATCAACTCAACTGAAGTACTGAGATGCACAAAAAGTTCACAACCTTTGAGCCATGAGTTTGTTATGAGATATGGTGCAAGAAATAATGTTTGCAGTGTGCACTGGTGGACTGGCCAAATTAGCATGTATTTTGCATTTGATTCACTTGCTTAAAATCTATATTTATATTTATTTCTAATAGTTAATGTAAAAGGATTTGGAAATGTTTATATTGAGGTGATATTTACTGTAGGAAATATAGTAGCTATATTGGAGTGCCATTAATATTTGCAAGAAAGCAGAGGAATGGCTGCTGCAACAGAAATGACTGTGAGGTGGAGTTAAGCAGGCAGAGAGTAAGTGGTCCAGTCAAGGCAATTTTTAAGTACTTGAATAAAAAGGCCACACATGATTGAAACTTAACTTGGACTAGAGTGACAGGACATTGGGAATATAGTTACGGAGTTATGAGGCAGAATCAGATTGCATTGAAAATGTGAGACCATCTCCGTTCATCCTGATCTTCACCATGCAGAGCACAGGCATGAAGCGGTGATGTAGAAACCTAAGGTAACAATTGCATGACAGTCCAATCCCATCATAAGGATGCAGTCCTGAAAAAGTGTGGAATTAGATATATTAGGGGAATACCTAGCTAGGCATTTCCTAGTATGATAAGGATTATTAAATGCACTCTTTAGGAGTTCTGTATAATTTTCATGTTTTTGTAGTACTAGTTTATAGTACCAGATGCTCCCTCAAATCATGTACTATTGATCATGTTGAAAAGCTTTGCAGAAGTTAATGGATTAAATACTAAAGTTTGGAACTTTGATATAAGTTGATTTCCATTTCTTTTCTCATACAGAAATTTTCTTACTATTCAGAAAGCTTTTATTAGCCTTATTTGTTGGTTACTAAAGATAAAAATCTGTTAATTTGGAGCAGGGTTTTTTTGGTTCTGAAAGATGCCAATGGTTTATAGATATTGATTATGAAGTTCTGTTGTAATAATAAGCAAAATGGTAATAAGTCTGTTGTAAGTCTTTTGACAATGATATACAAATGCATTTTAATGCATTAGTTGATATGGTTCAGAACTATTTACATTTTGTATCCAGTGCAGGCCAAATAAAACATAAAGGGCAGAACTGAGTGTGTATGCCTCTGTGTGATGGTTTGTAATAAAGTAACTCCCCATGCTCTAGCAGTCTGGTAAAAGGAACAGGTATTAATTAGGCATCACAAATATATTTTTTTTTTCTTAAGATGTGCCTTATAAAACAATTTGTGCCTAACTCCAGTCTGCTAAAACATCAGAGATAAAGTCACATACTTTTCTTGTATTGTTCTTTAAGTGTCAGGGGAAGATACACATTTTAGTGCGTACCAGTGAGAAGAGGCTACCTCTGTCTTTTCTGCAGTGTGACTTGAAGTAGATGAAGACAAAATTAAAGCCTCTATATCTTTTTTGACTCAACAAATAGAGTTTTCTCATCCTCTTTTCACAAGAACCATTTTGTAGAATGCTACTTCTTGTGAGAGAATCAGGGAAATTGTTTGTTTTTTTTTTTTACCTTACCAGATATCATACGCAAGACTTTTCTGCCTATTTCAGATGGTCTTAGGTAAGCCAGATGCAACGCCAATTAAACATCAGAGCAAGGTTTCATGATCACAGTCTTATTAATTTCTAGTTTATGCATAAGTATACTTGTGATTCCTGTAGAAATTTTATTCTTGGTACTTTGTGTAGTTATCTTCATAAAATCCATTATAGCAAATTTCACCAACATCCAAACCTCATTCTAAACCATGTCACCTTTGAGACAGCTAACAGAATATATCTTTGATCAATGATTTATTTTTGTTATATTTAGTTACTGTGAACATGACTGTGAGAAAGAGACCCTTAATTGCATAAGTCATGATACAGAAGCTCTCTTCCCCATACTTAAGACAATAAGAAAGGAAATGGTAGCTGTATTTTTCTTTAAGTGGTAGATTTCCAGTGGAATTCAGCTTAGAAGAACTGGTAATGAGGCAGTGATGTTTCATTACTATAAAAAATCTGTAGACCTCATCATCTCAGAAGCATACAGAGAGAATGATTCTGTATTCTTAAATCTTTTCATTTTGAAATTCAAAATAAATCATAGAATCAATCATACAATGGTTTGGATGGGAGGACCTTTAAAGGTTGTGTAGTCTGACTCCCCTACAAGGAGCATAACTTCTTCAATGGGAACAGGCTGACCATACAACATGATCTTGGATGTTTCCAGGGATGGAGTATCTACCACCACTCTGGGCAATCTGTTAGTGTTTCAATACCCACATTGTAAAAAACCTTCTTCATTATATCTTATCTAAACTGACTGTCTTTTAGTTTTAGTTTTTACCCCAGTCTGATCTCTACAGTCTGTCCCCATCTTTCTATAAGCCTTCTTATTTATTGAAAGGCTGCAATACGGTTTCCCTGAAGATTTATGTATATCAGCATACAGAACACTGATCACTGGCACCTACTAGTCTCTAACCTCACCAATTTCACAAAGAAGAATACAAACATCATATCTGAGCCCCTGAGAATGCATGAAATGCAGTAGTATGAGCTGCTGCACCTTAGTAATTAGGAAGTTGTTTGGAAATCTTGTTCATATAACAATGTGTTGTCATTGCCTTCTTGCCATCTATGCAGGGTTTATTTTGTGACAGAATGCCTTACCCTGTAATTTCAGGAGTAAGAAAATGACAAATGCACCAACCTGTCAATTGGGTGTGTCATGATGAAGTGTCTATCTGTCCATTATTGGTCTAGGGAATGATGATTTTCTCCATAAATAATGACTTTTGAAAAATAAAATTCCTCCTGCCTGTTACCTTCCAGGCAAGTATAGAAATCTTTTTGAATGTATCCTTAACAGAAGGTAATTTTAAGAACAGTGCTTTTGTTTCAGTAGCTGTTCTTTAAGAGATGAAGAAATTTTCACTTCAGAGATTTGTGGTCTCACAATAACCTCAGGGTGATTGAGGAACTTTAGCAGTTTTCTAAATTTTTTGCCTTAGAGGAGAATAACATCAAAGAGATTGTTCTAGAATCAGTTAGTGTTTTAATATGTACAATTCACTTCATAAGTGAATTGGTTGAGGTTACCTATTTATTGTTGCAAAAATAGTGGCTATCTATTTATTGTTGCAAAAATTACAGATACTTAATCCAGTACTTCTTGGCATCTTTCTATGAATTTTGAGATGGCTATTACTAAAAATGAAAGGCACAAGGGACAAATAAAATCTGAGATATGCATAATTTTCACTGATCTATTTATTTAGATTGTCTTATATCTGGAGGAGTTTGATATGTTAACACTCCCTTCTTAAGTCACTTAACATGCACCTTTGGATTAAATTCAATTACAACAAGTCATATTTTCTCTGAAGAGCCAGATAAGCTTTTCCAAAGGGATAATGACATTATAATGAGAAGTACCAGCATTTGCTATAGAGCATATTAATACCCACATCCTCGATAGCAATTTGGTAATTGAAATTGTTTCAACTTCTTTGTTAGCTCACATGAAGAGAAATACATTCTAGAAGAACAGTGCAAAACATTTAGGCAGAATATGTTAGCATAACTTGTTACATCTTGATGCCTAACTGAAGGCACCAATATCCACGTTTGGGAGCTGAAATATAGGATCCAAATGTCAGAGGTGTGGTCTTATATGCAGGTAAATATGAAGGCAAGTGTTTGATTCCTATCATAATGTTGTACATTTGAAAATTTCTTCCAACACCTGCAGTCAACTATTCAACCAGTTCTGTATGTGACACTGGATATTTTAGAGCACTGCCAACAAAATCATGAAGGTCAGCCAAAATACAGGCTTGAGAAGTATCTACATAATTAATCATGGCAATTTACTTAATTCAGTTCTGCCTTATGCATTTAAGCACTTTGGGAAATTAATAGCTTTACTGATTGGTGTAATAGAAACTGAAAAAATAGGTGTCTATTTTATCTTTGATATGTCTCTGCTAACACTCATTATAGTGCTTAAAGCCTCTAGATATTTAAATGTCACAGCAATAAATAGTCTTTTCTCACATGGACACTATTTTGCTTATGCTGTCTGCAAACAGTTACTGAGAATAAATTATGGAATTGAGATGAATTTATATCAGATCATGTAATTGTATTAGGAAAATATGTTTCTTTTAGGATGTACTCATGAATTCTTGTCAGACACAATTCTGTACAGATGTATTCTTCTAAAAGACAAAATGTTTGCAGGCTTCAAAAAAATGCATGTTAACACTGTAAGAAACCTAGTTTCTCAGTTAGGTGGCCTCACGTGCTTGCTTTTCCAGTGCTGCAACACAGAGTGATATCAGGAATTAATTAGATAAACAAGAGGTGTGACTATTACTTCTCAACCCTAAGCAAAAAGCACACACACACGTGTACTTAATTACCAGTCAAGCTGCACTTCTCAGGACTGCCATCCCTGTTGGTACGTTACTCATTTTGTAGTTTCACCTATGCTCAATTAGTTTTGACTGTCCTTGAAGGTTCCTGATACCAAAGCCTCTAGACTTGCAGGGATAAATCAGCTTCTAAAAGCATTACCTGTCTGTGCTGAGTAATGCTTGGTTAATAGTGAAAAAGCAGACAGGGAACTGAAAAATCACTGACTATGAGAAGGGCAGTGATTGCCAATAAATATTAGCACATAACTCAACTTTAAAGTAATGTCTACTGTATGTTCTTCAAAATAATAATTCATGAAAGTTGGTAATTTGTTTTTAGAAGAGTTTTGACTAGATATGCTTCCAAGCTGAATTTCTCAGTTTGTGTTTCTTCCTGTCTAAAGGTACATACAATTTCTGTATATTTTTCTGGGTCTTTTGCCTGAAATAAAGGACTTTTTTTAAAAAAGTAAGTTTAGGGAACTCTGATGCTGTTCCATAAAGGAGAAGAGTGGTTGCATGGAGTAAGTTATCATCCACATTATGAAAAATGGAATGCTGAATACTGTTGAAAAAAAATTGTTGATTTTTACATTCACTTAAGATTTTCGATTTCCTGAGATTTCAGAGACAATGGCTTAGTAGCTCCTTATTGTTAAAAAATAGCATTTTAACAGTAGCTTGAATCGCTCAATTATTTGTTTGTAAGTAGTGGTTCTTGTTCTGCCTTTCTTCCTCTTTTGAATATTCTAGTTTTTGAAGTTTTATTCCCTGTGTAGATTCATTTCTATAGTTATGTCAACTCTTACTAAAAATTGTGTACATGTTGAATGGGCAACTTGGCAATTGTTAAATCTGAAATAGGCTTCCAGTCAGTTTTTCACTAGTGCAAAACACAAAACTACTGAAAAGCATCCCAATGAATTGTAAACATGTGTAGTCATACTGAAAAACTACTAACCTTTTAATGTTTTCCACTGTTAGCTTATTTTGGCATTTTATCCACTGTTTCACAGTCTTGGATGTTATTGTCCGCAAGTGTGCTTTTGAACACCCACATCTGAATAAAAGTGGGCACTGCCCAAAAGATTTTTCTCTACTCTTGATATCCACAGGAAGGTAAGTTAGGTATGCAGGACTCCTGGGGGTGTCAGCAAACCCCAAACAGGTGAAACGTATGGATCATCACCCCACATACCATGTTTGCTTCCCAAGGTAAAGCAGCAAATCCAGCTTGTTCTGTTGTTTTCTTGACAGATGGTACAAATACTATCAGCTGACAACTTTATTTTGAAACTTAGGTGCCTTTTTCTCTGCCACACAGCCTTGCTCCACTTCGCAGTTAAGCTGGATTCAGCTACTAATTTGAACCTAATAAAACCTGGGAAATGTAGTAGGTACTGTGAAGAAATGAAGCTAAATGTGTACGGTCTTAGTTCAAAACCTAAGCAGCCATATGCTTCCTTATGACTGCAGGATCAAAGTAATAGTTTTGCAAAGTTCACAAAATTAGCATAGAAACCTAAGAGGTTCACATATTGTGGCCAATGCATTTCACAAAAGGGAAGGCCCTAATTTTCCCAGTTTAAGTTGTGATATCAACATGATAACTAGTGTCTTCCAAGGATGTTAGAGGGTGAATAGGATTGAGTATCTCTTTTAAAAGTAATATTTATGTGACTGAAGTGTTCCCTTTATAATCTATACTCCTTTTTACATAGCTTTACAATCTATTTTATCACCAATTAAAATATCTTCTATTATTCTCATGTTTTATCTGCTCTGAAATAAAGCAGCATGACAAAACTTATTCTTTTAATAATTTTATGTGCTTATCTTCCTTCTTAAAATATTTGCACACACAATTTAGTATCAGTACATCATACTTTGTCATCTTACTTTCAGCAGAACTTCTCTATGGAATCATAGGGAAAAGTACTTAAATGTTGGTGATATACCATCAGTCAGTGAAACTAGTAAAATGTTAGACCTGCCCATGATATGTGAGCAGGATTAGTTACATTAGTACTGCAGTTGTCAAATGTACTGTGACAGGAATATTAACAACAAAACAGATTATTTGAATTTCATGAGGATATTTTGAAAAACAACTGTGAAATTGTTATCTCATGCCATGATTTTAAAACTTATAAAGTACACTAATCTAACAAAAGCCAGCAGCTGAGTCTGGGGTTTTGCAGCTTTATCACTGTATTCATGCTTTTGCTCTTTTGTTCTACAAATAAGAAAGGTCTTTGTTGGAAATGTGAATAAGCAATATGTAGCTGTACATATGTACACATGTCTATTCATTGGATAATATAAATAACATTGGAAGACTATCAATATATTATCGCACCAATCCTCACCAGCCTGCTATAATTCCTGAATTACTATACCACCATTTCCAAAATGGTAGTGCTTCCTTCAGGCAATTTTTTAGACCTTGGTTCTCCTATTACAAGGTGTCTTCTAATGTCTATTGTAAATATTTGCTGTAATTCAAACTTTATTGTAAATCATATTCAAAGAACACTTACAGAACTTTTGTGCTTTTATTTTCTAAAATACTAGGTCTTTGATAAATTTATTTATATTTGAGCTTTCATCTCCTCATGGAACAAACAGATTCCATTTTCTTTCCACTATAGTTTGTAGATAATTTGGGGATGATATTTTCTTTTCCACAGTCTTTTCAGTTGTTCCACATCTTGTATGCATTACAATGGTTAGCAGTAAACCTCATAGTCCAGGTGAGGCTCTACCAGTATTGAGCAGCATGAAGTAATTTTTTTATGACTGTTACCTGGTAATAATTGTATACAATAATTTATTTTTCATGGTATCACATTGCTGTTGACATATAATCAGTTTCTGCTGTGCCTTATGTTTCACATCCTTTTTCAAGGAAATGCTGTTTATGTGGTTTTCCTTTTTCAGAACTTTTGGAATAACATTCAGCTAAATTGTGAAGGAGGAAATTAGTGGATTGTGTTACCTCAGTTCACAATGGATTTTCATTTCTGTACTGATAACATATTGAAGAAATACTTTACTGAAGGTTAGGGTGTCCATGTCTTTGGATGTCGTTTGAGTATTGGCTTCTGACCTTTACTTCCGGTCCCTCTTTCTCCCCTCTTCTTAATGCTCTTTTTTTACTTTTAAAAATTTCTAGCACTGTAGTTTCAAATTTAATACATCTTTTTTTGTTGGAAATTTACCTTAAGGCCTCAGACAGAACTTTAATAAAAAAGACTTTGAATTGACAGAAAAAAAAGGGTGACTTTATACTGATGGAAACGTTAGTTTGTTTTAGTTGTTTTCCCTGGGGAGGTTTTTAAACTACTGGCTGATATGGAAACTGAGGTGTCCTTAAAGGAGAGCAAAGCATTCTCAGGAAAGTGCTTGGATCAGAATATTCCTTGCTGATTAACTCAAGGCAAACTCATGCAAAGTGTAAATAATAATCAACTGCTCCATGTATACGTATCTAAATTAGAACTATATTTACTACCACTGCAAGTGCTGATAGTTCCTAACCTAAAAAAGTTTCAGAACAAAAAGTATATATGTATGTTAGGAAGCAATAATTTAGCTGGAAAATATTACAGCCTATCTATTAGTTTAATTAACTATGAAACAAAAAAGCACATCTTTGAATTAAATCAAGATATGTCATGCTCGAATGTAGTCAGCTGAGACAGTTATTTCTGTGGTTCCCAATTTGGTAACAAGAAAACATATTTCATTTAGAATTGAAGAAGAAAAAGAAATACGTACTATTGAGGAAAATAATGTCAATGATATTATATGCACAAACTAGATGCAAAATCAAGATTTTGTGAGTCAGGAATATAAGAGTACAGATGTCCTGGCCTTGTGAACAGCGAATTTGACTTCCAAGCTTTATTCCAGCAAATATCATAGCACTTTCATGTCTCTGACCTTGACACTTGTCTGACTTTGCTAATAGTGATACAATGGCTATATCTTAATATTCAGTCTTAACAGAGAGTAGCACATCTTTCTACTTTCTGACTTGCTGATTTTCTTCCTTATCATGGAATTTCCTAAGTCCACTTATAATCTCCTGAAATGGAGGCAGTAAGAATACTGATAATATTGCATATCACTCTCTCCTGCCGCGGCACCTGTTTACTTTTCCATCCCTGCTGGCACTGTTCTTTCCACTTTTAGATGTTATTAAGTCAGCACTCTCTACCAAACCATTTTGTGGACTGAACTGGCTCCTCTGCTATACCTGGCAGCTCTTCCCTGGTGTAAAGTTTAGACCAAAACAGTGTTTTTCAACTGAGCAGAAAGTGAGTTGATAAGTCTTTATCTTCCCTTATTTAGTATGCTGCATATCTATTCCCAGCAAAGTGATGAGCTCTATGTAATTGAAATGCTTTAGCTGAAGAAGATGTTGTAGGCTTGCTGAGAAGACTTCAGGGAACTCAGAACTGGAATAAATTCACTAGGAATACATAAACAAGTACAGAAGGGAAAGAAATCGGTCAGATCTTCAAAAAACAAAGTAAATCTTTAAGATTAATTTTGAATATGAATAATGTTTTTTTTTAACTTATGCTCTTCTAAAGTTCAAAGTATATTTGTAAATAAGTTTTCAATTAATATTTTCCCTTGATTGTTTCCTCCCTGAGGATGTGTTTATTTGTGCTCCTGAGTCCTACATGCAGTTGTTCATAACAGTGCCTATATTTTGTGGCTGAGCAAACATACCTGGGCAATCATAAAGATGCCTTCTGATTTCCTTGACTGTCTAAAGAAAAGTAGCTAGAAATTCCTATTGCACTATTGTTACATTCCATAATGCTGCTGTCTCCAAAGAACTGTCACCTGCACAGCAGGTATAAACCACTTTCTAGCAGCATCAAAAACAAGTGGAAGAATTGCTAGATACAGAAATGTAATTTTCTTATCTCTTAAACTGATGGATGACAGCACATATGTACCCACATCATGGAGCAAGAAATTGTTACTTTCAAATGGAGCCATGCCACTCTGAACAGAACTGTTCTGTCTCCAAGAGTATCAATTTCATTTGTACTCATTGATCTGCAGATTTATTTGATATTATTCTATCTGTCTGATAGAGTTTCTGCTTGAAAATGTACAGGCAAAATCACTCTGTTGGCATCCATTCTAGGAGCATTATTGTCTGTTACTAGTGTGTCAGGAATGCACTTTCTAATTTGAATAGTACCATGAATAAAATAAGCTTTAAAGTCTTATAAAGCTATGAAATTTCAGGTGACATTCTGAATAGAAATTCTATATATCTGTGTGGGCATGTTATTAAGTACTATTTGCTGACCTGTTTCATGTTTTTTCAGTTATTATTGTCTCCCCTTACAGTCTTTGTAATGAACTCAGGGCTACCCTGACTGATGTGGAAATTGGAGAGTCATTTCATAAGATTCCAAGCATTTCACTAGGATGAAGAGAGCTTTTGAACCATAGCTTGATTTGTCCACATGCCTCCATTTCACAAAAACTTGAAATTGGTGAGTGTCTGTGGTAGAACTCAGATGTATGACAAATGTATTGCTTTTGAATTACTAAGTTCAAGTGATTTCAGTATTGTTAATATGAAATTGCTGATACAAAAGATAAGATGTTTTTAAAAGAAATATGTTTAGAATTGTATCGGTACATCAGTGAAAATTTTGGATTCTGTTAAAAATGTTTTCTTCCAGTCAGAGAGGCATTACAAATGTTCTGAAGTGAAATTTGCATTAATCTCAGCTCTCCTAGCTTTTTCCAGGTAATCTTTTCTGTTCCCTAAGACTCTACCTTTTTTAATCTCTCATATTTTTCTGGGTTTGGCCCTATGGCAAACAACTTTCAGCAGTGACCCTTACCCAGAGACTGATTATTGAAGTCTGTCTTCCTTGAAGAACTTGGGAAATTTTATTATAGATTTTGATTGAGATTGCCTGCTATCTCTTTAATATTTATTGAAGGGATAAAAGTGATGTCAAATTTAATATTTTTAAATGCTGCATAAATGTTAGATTTTACAGTGAAATGATTATACACTGCTGCATTATTAATCAATTTTTAGAAGAATATGGGTATTAGAATTTAGAAGAATATGGGTATAGACTGTTTGACTATTTTACTATCATTATTTCCTGTATCAGCAAATTTAACTGCCAAAAAATGTCTGCTTTCAATTGTGCCAGGGAAATTTCTGAAGATTTTTTTAAGTTTTAATTTTTAAATTTTCTGAAATTTTCAGATATGTGAGCAATATTGTTTACGCTAAGCTGCTGTTGTAAATGGATGGACTAAGATGATTTTTGAAAGTATGCTTTCTTTCAAACCTGCAATTACCAACATCTTGTTACCATACCATCTGTCTAAATATATTCAGAAACATGATTACAAATAATTGCTATGTTACCTTTTTTGTTTGGCAAATAGCTGCAAGAAACAATGGCTGAATGTACTGTCAGTTTTGCCATTTTTTACAGTGAGACAAGAATAGTGAGTTTCTCACAGGAAAAAAGTCACAGAGAGGCTTCTTCCTCAGTTCTTCTCCACAGTAGGTGGTGCTTCTTTTGCAAATATCAACTTGAATGATATATACCCTGCCATTTGGAGATCACACTGGAGTGTGAATAACAATGATGATATACTCACTATAATAAATGAGCTGTTCAAAACAAGTGCTAGGTTTTACATCATAATATTGAACTTAGTTCAATTTCTTGTCCTCAGAAAGCCAGAAGTAATTGAAATGCTGTTTAGTTCTTTAATTATGTGGATTGGTGACAAACTCATTAATATTAAAGTGTTTCAGCTTTTACCTACCAAATGGAAAATCTACAAATTCTAATGCACAGAACTAAAAATTTCCAGGCTAAATAGATTTAAGCTAGGAGTTTTATCTTTAAAGCTGATTAAGTTAGATAGCACAATACAACTTCTGAAGGTATAAAATTAATTGATTATGGAAACAGGAAGGCCGAGGAATATAATCTCTTAAAACCAAAACTCTCTTAAACTTTCTCTTAAGACCAAAACTGTTTGAACATATGACATAATTCATTTGTATTACTTAATTCATTACAATGAAAAGTGCGTTCATCTCATAGCATGAAATAGAATTTTTGTTCTACCTTTTTGGTTGGTGCACTTTTTTCTACTTTTCCTGACTTCTCCATTCAGACTGACTGTGGGGTTTGAGTGCTTTTGTATTGGTTAGAGAGGAATCTCTTATTCCTTGTGTAAAAAATGCTATTATTTTCAAGTTAAAGCCATCCTTTAAATATTAAAAGTATGAAATACTTTAAGGGAAAAGCTAGCCTTATGATGAAGAAACATTTAAAATATGGGTCTACTTCTCATAAAAAATTCTTTACCATTACAAATTCCTGTATTATGATGTAAAAACTATTCACCCAGAATTTCCCACCTACTTGCTGTTAATGTTTTAAGTAAACCTTTTTTTCTTAAAATACAAGTGATTTGGAAAGTAATTTTATCTACAATCACTGAAAGCTCAATGATTTCAAAAGGAATTTAATCACCAATCACTGACAGCTTCTCTGAGTATTTCTGTGACTATCTTTGAAGGGTCCTTTCCTGTTACATATTTTTAAGTTTGTAAGAGAGGGTCTTAATCCTCAAAAAGGATAAGTGTTGCATAAGAGAAACCCATTTTTCATCCTGCTAAAACTGCATCTGTTTTCTTTTTGATCCCAGAAAAAGCATTATGTGGAAAAAATACCTGCAATATATCTACATGAAATGTTTAATGCAGCTGATATAGAAAACCCACACTGGAGAATAATAGTGACTGTAATTAATCCTCTTTTAGTGCTTCCTGTACTGCAAAGTGTAAGTTGAAGCCATTTGGCTATTCTTTATTCATCATTGCATTAAATTGAGGAATAAATAATTAATGTGTTTTTCTCCTTAGCATGAAACAGGGTGATTACAAAGGGAAAAGGAACTCAGAGATGTAGAAAGATTATTTGAAATGCTAATGAATTTTGCAGAAAAGATTTGTTAGGAAAAAGAGCAGTGTCACAGTAGATACATATTGCTTGAAGAAAAATGTGAGCCTCTCAGTGAAAAGATCTTAAAAAGGACACAGGGAAAAGTGACAGAGTGGCACTGTACAATTCTGTGTTTCTGTAGTTCCTAGAGAGATGGGCACAGGTAATTCAGAGAAAATAGACCATATGACTCAGCTCACTTTTAGAAACTGATAGAACTGGATTTTACTGCTACAAAACCCAGTGACAACCATAGTGTATATCATGATTGTCTATAGTGTTTCTTCAGTGAGCCAAATGTGTGGTTAAATGCTATGGCTTAACAGGCAAAAACTGAATTACATTTTATGCCTATTGATGCTATTGTTCATGCATATTAGTTTTTATTTAAATCTTGGTTGGTCAAATGATGTACATTGAGGTCATTAAGTGAAACTCGATTTTTCATTGAAGTTGTTATTTTAATTTCAGTACCTCAGTGATTTTTTTTTCAATTAGTATGACCCGGTTTAAATAACCTTTCAATAACAATATTAAATTATGAACAGAAGGGGTCTGAGTGGTGATTAATTTCAGAATAAAACCACATTTTTAATTTCATAGTAGGGTGCCATCAGTGCATTCATTTAATATTACATGGAGTATTTTTTCTTTTTAAATCTATGGTGAATGTAAGTATATAAAAGTGTGAATAAATGCAAATGAGCAGCACTACTGGAAATGTTTGGCACTGTTCTAATAAATAGTGACTGAATTACAGAAAATACAAAATTTTTACTTTTAGGTTGTTTTCCTATTCATTATCTCTTCTTAGTGGCTGATCAATTCTTCATCCTTCAGGTTGTTTAAACTTGCCCAGTAGTCTTCATATCTTTGAAGCAGAGCATCTGAAGCTGAACACTGTCAGTTATAGGCTGGATCAATATTCTATCAGCTCACTAGATGTTCTTATGTATATGTACATATCAAAGAATGTTTTGTTTTCGAGAACACTGAATGTTACTGCAAACTCACAACTTTTTTCCCAAACTATTTTTAGATAAAATGGGCTTTGGATTTTGATGTGGTAAAAAAATAAACTGAGACTTATCCATGAAGCAATTTGTCTCTGACCCAGTTTTCATAGTAAATGAAATTAATTTTTCATCCTGAAATGACAGAGAGCTTGTGATTACATAGCTCTATGCATCTGTACTACCTTTTGACCTTGCCTTTCATTAATGCAGCTATTTCACTTATACTTACTCTGACATTCAGCATCTATGAAGTTATTCTAAATACTATTTAGAGACTTTCTCGGAAAGGACTTTGGAGGATATGATAAACCTGCTCAGTCAGAGCAGCTCTGGGACTTGTACACAGGAGTTTTGAGTCCATTGACAGGGATTCTACAACTTATTTGGGCAGATGGGTTCTGTGTTTAAGCACACTCCTTTAGGGGAACTCCTTCTCTTTGGAATTTCCCTTTCTGCAGCTTGTGAGTGTTGCTTCTACTCCTTTTGCTAGGCACTTTCAAAAAGACACTGACCTTTTCCCATGTATTTTCTCCATAGCCATCTACTTGGTAATTGAAAACTACAATTTTATAATTCTTTAACCTCCTTCAGACTGAAGGATGCAACTCTCTTCACTTCTTCCCATATGTCATGCTGTCATGTACTTAAACCCCTTAGCCACCATGACACCAATCCACTGGATTCTTTCAGCTGTTTGCATTCAAGTTTTCCTCCCAAACCGAATGATTCAATATGAATTTCTGGTAGGACAAATTAAGTTCACTGACAAAAATACATCTAACAATTGTCCTTTAAACAGGAAAGTATTTCTAGGTCCACTTTAATTTTTTTAGCTTCTACCGGAAATATACTTTGTCTCTGCAGGATTATGAATTATATTAATAATATGTCATGGCTTGTGCATTTTGATTCCCTTTGGGACTTAAAGGTGTGGTGCCTTTTCTTATTTTAGTTCATTAGCAGTATGAAAAGGTCCCATGGAACTGACGTTTGTGAGTTAAAGCAATGTCAAACTGTCCTGTGACAGTGGTTGGGATTTCAAGCACTGAGTTGCTGATAAGCAGCTCTGAATTTGTACCAGGCTGAATCAGGTTGCTTAGCAAATGAACCTCTGTAGCTGGCACAATTTATGATTTTGCTATACTAATATCAGTTTATATTTTATATCTTCCACACTGAAGCAAATTTCTGTCACTCTTACTTTTTCCTATCAGAAGCTGCTATAGCAAAACTTAGCCTAGTAAAGAGACCTCATTTCACCTTGCCTCAAAGTTCAGTGCTGCAATTAACAGTACAGAAATAGGTGTATAATACATAGGCAGTGATATAAAAACATTTGTCAGCAGATATAGTCAAAGACCTTCCTTATTCAGGGCCCACCTTCTAACTATGAGAAAATTAATATCAAGGAGGCCACAATCCTTCTTCTGTGCATCAACTTTTAAATTTCTTCTGCTACTTTGCTCATCTGCTATCAGTGCTTCTCTACAGCCAAAGGCTGCTTTGGAGAGTGCTTCCTTTTATTGGTAGAAAATGGCCACCACTTTCAACACAACTTTTTTTGCCCCTTTTCGGTGTATCTGAGGACCTATAGATAGCAAGAAAAAGTGACATCTAATCTTTTAACAGTTCTCTTTCCAAACCTGTGAGAGAGGCTGGTGTGAGTAACTGCAGAGACCCTCTGTGGTACTGCCAAGCATTGTCCTCACTAATCTGAGTTCCCAGAGTCCATATATCTGAAGAGATTTTTCAAAGAATCATCACAAACTTAGCTGTTCCAATGGCTGTTCCAATGGAATGTTGCAGCCAACATCCCAAGATGGATTCCCAATAGGCTGGATTCCAGTAGATGGAATAGAGCTTCAGGATTTTTCAGCTGGGATCAGCCAAAGGGTTTAGAGAATTTGAAGAAAGGATTGAATTAGATGCAATTTCTGCCTAATCTGTAGATTGTTCCTATACATGAAAAAGGTGGTATGGAGCATTTTTTCCACTCACTTGTGACATTGAAAAGTCATTCTACTAGGTCAGAATTTCCTCAGAGGTGGGGTTTATATGGGAATATTAAATCAGCGTGGTCGCATTATTTGCTAGAGCAATATTGGACTGTATGGAATTGTTTGACTGCCAGCTACAAGTTCCTAGAGGGTAGGTTATGCTCACCTCTGGCATTAATTTTGGCAGACTTAGCAAAGGATGAAATATTTCTTAGGTATGGAACTTAACATGACATCTCATTCCTGCACATTTAGAGGATGGAGTTTACAGGAGAAATTTGTGTGACTGGTGTGTTTTCTCTCTCCCATGGATAAACACAGCTTCAGATCAAACCTGGTGGTATTTGAACACAGTGTTTCCCTGAAAATAGGTGGTCAATGGAGAGGATATTGATAACTGTAAGCTCCCTGCTGTGAACTTTGAAGTACTTTTTGGAAGAAATCAGGTATGCTGTTAGCTCAGAAAGTCTCTAAAATATTTACAATAAGAAAAAGAACAAAAGGAAACAAACACTGAAAAGCATAAAGTTAGTCCCCAGCCTGCAAACAGCATATAATAAGATATAAATTTAGCCTTTTTTATATTTTTCATTTTGCTACTAATTCACATTTCCACAAACTAATAGCATATGTGAAAAAAATTCAGATTAAAGATGGTATGTGATCTATGTGGTTTAGATAGTCACTGCTTCTTTTTTCTTGTCTGTGACATCTGAAAAGTCTGCTAAGTGTATTGTTTCACTAGCTACATTGATTTCTTTTAATCAATCAATCAATCAAATAATAATGCTGATTAAAAATGATAGCTAATTTGGCTGTATTGGATATAGTCAGTAGATTATTACATCTCTTTGATTGTTACTTTTTTTTAACTTTCCTTTAATTCTTATAGTCAATTTCAAATTACAACACCTGAAGTGAAACACACATCTGTTGCTCAGACACCATCTCAAGAGTTTTTGAGAATCTGTCCTTCAACACCATAGCTCTTGAGAATGAATTCTTCACTCCTTAAATCAAATTCATCTCCTGGAAGATGAGAGATAACATCACATTTCTGTGTTAGAGGATAAAAACCACACTTCAACCTCCAGTCTGTACAATTCTTCTTTGCTCTCCCTTTGACAGCACAGAACATGTGTATTGACTTACTGCTGGTGTTCTGACATTGGGTCTGTCCTGACAAGGCACTTGAAAATTATGCATGGTTGTACTGCAGATCAAATGTGCAAGAGATTAGCTACCAACTGCCCAGGTTTGATAAAAGCAGAAACTGTCTTGAACCTGACTTCTGGTTCTCCTAAAAAACATTTCTTCCTTATCACATTAAGCTAAAATGCAATGAAATTGATCTAAATATGGGGTTGACAAGCACACCTCAGATAAAAAGTAAGTAGCTATCAAAACTTTCAGATCTATTTGGAAGTCATGGGTCAACTGGGTTTTATTTTGTGTGAGGAGAGATTGTTATGTTCCTTTTCTTTGAACCAAGGTACTATGAGTCGTGTTTATATCCCCTGCTGCATCAAATTAAGAAGAAACAAAGAAAATGTGCTCTACTTCATCAAACCTCTTTGTCTATACTTTCCCTTCAAAACTTATCTCTGTCATGTCCCCTGACAGCACACGTCACACTAGCAGCATTTTATCAGATGTTTTAATATAATTCAAAGGAAAGCTGGATTTACTTAAAGGGGCAAATTTAAAATTGCTGATTTAAAAATGGATATATTTTATTAGTTTGTAAAATTTCTCTTCATTACCAACAGGGTCTTTTATTTTTTCATATGCTGTGTGTTGTATTTTGGGTTTTCCAGATTCTTTGCATCTTCAAAATGGTACTGGAGCGCACATAACAAAAAAGGAGTGATGCACTCCTTAAAGGGAAGATAGGGAAGTAGGCCCTCTTTAGAAAAATAAGGAATATTTTCATGGTAAACTAAGAAAAAGAGTATAGGCAGGGGTACAAAAGCTGAGGCAGAGAAGTAAATTAAGATACTGAGAATAAATGTGTAGGGATCAAGGAACTTCTTGTGAGAGAAAAGGGTGAAGAGTAGAAGAAGAGAAAAAGAGTAATTGCAATAAGGATGAAGGTATAACTTTGGTCTCTGTCCTGCATCTGTGGTAGGAACTGTGGGGATGGGTTTTATCCTTATAAAAGTATTTGAACCTCTCAGAGATCCACATAGAAGTTGGGATCTGGGGATGTGTGGCCTTTAGGATAATTTGAGCCCTTCCGTTTGCAGGGTACCTATTAAAACTACCTTCACCATAATTAGGAGAATGGGTGGGCAAAAGAAATACTTAGCCTCATCTCTGTGTTCTCAGGAAGACATTCAAACTCTAACATGACTCTCATGTCAAACCATTACAGTTTTCAGTTTTGGTTTTTTTTTTTTTTTACATCATAGAAGAGTAAGGTTTCCTGATGCCACTGTACTTTCTCATAACTCTGACTGGCTGGTGTTTCTGGTGTGAATCAGCATGACTATGAATTCTAAATTATTACTTTCTGTGAGTATGGCATATTCTTCCATTTGAATATATACTAGAATAGAGCTAAAATATAAAACAAAATTTCAAGAAGGTAAAATTTCAAGGAAAGGATACTGAAGTAACCTGAATTTATTTTCCCTGTTAGTCAGCTTCATTGTGCATTACCATTTCAGTGGTCCTGGTTTCCTCAGATGAGTCAAGTTATTCTCAACCTTGAATAATGAAAGAGTTATTAGATTAGTCAAGTCTAAAGATCAGTTGAGAAGAAAAGGTAGATAAATTATCAATATAATAAAATATTAAATTAATTGCTGAAAAGTTCATAATAAGGTATTTTAGATGCTATTTGTAGGAACTGTTGAATTCTAGATGATATACTGAAGTATAGTGGTAGGAATTATTGTTTCCAAACCAAAGAAGGCCTCTAGCATCAGCCCTTACTGACACAAAGATAAATCTTACGAATGAAAGGGAAAAATCCTGAAATTAATTAATCAGTGACTGTGTTTAATAAATAGTATATGCTTTCATTGGACTATTGTATGACATTTTCATAAATAGACAAAATATAATAGAAGTTTCCTTTTTGTACTTGAATATATAAGGAGCTCCTCAGAGTCGAGAGATTGCTAACCAATTAAATATATTTTAGGAATTGAAAATAGTCAACATTGCAAAACAGTATTTTGTAGATGGGAAATGAAATTTTTCTTCATTTTACTGAACTTGAACAGTAATGAAAATTAAACTTACAGTAGGAAATAAGATTAATTATGAGAAATGCATGATACTATATACCATGCAGAAGTGAGAAGTGAGGAAATGGATATGGAAAAGAGCTGTGGCTTGGATCCCTTTTCAAGTTGCTGTCAGCTGGACATCACAGAACACTGTTTTGGCGCTAGCATTTTATGTTTTTCTTGGTAATTTTTGAAGGAGCCTGAGACCAAGCTAGTTTCTGACTTAATAGATAAGTCTAATGAGGAAGAGATGTCCTCAACTGGGCAGGAACACAAACTCTGAGGCAGTCACTGAGAATCCTGACACACACATCAGTTCTGCAACAGTCAGTGGAGAGTCAGGGGTGCCGTTTGTAGAGGAGAGAAGGGTAGAAGGAGAGGCATCAAAGGGCCAAACCACTAGAACAAGCAGCCACAAAATTTTGTACAAAATACAGCAAGTGTCACCTTTGGATGTGAGAAAGAGCCAATATAGTGGTGCATGAACATCCCTGCTTTGTTATGATGCCTTTGATCTACAAAGTATCATCAAGCAGATAAATTCTTTCTGCTGGCCTTCACAAGTGCTCAAATTACTCCATAACAGCATAAAAATATACATGAATTTTCTCCTCCCAGTATATTTCTGAGTGGTTCTCAGAGAGAAAACAATTTCTAGTAGTGTATTGTCATTTGCCAAGGAAGGAATCAAAAATTAATTTTTGTACTAGGTACGTGTTCCCCACTTTGCCCTTTCTTGAGTCATAACCCACCTTATGCATTTCCTCATTTTCCAATCTGTTTGTGCTTCTTGCCTGTCACTGAGAGCTGCCCCTCAATATCTTCTGCTTTTAATCTTTTCCATCCTTCCCTGTGTACTGTGGTCATTTCACTTTAGTTATACATCTGCAAATCAAATCAATTTAGTATGCCAAAACAAAAGACCTGTTTTCATGCATGCACACAGCATTGTGAAAGCTCCCTCACTCTCACGGCTCATGGCTCCCTCACCCTACCAGCACAGTCCTTAGGACTGCATTAGATCACATTTGATATCAAGAGATTCAATTCATGCTCAGTATCACTAAATGGCCTTTCAAGTGCATCATACACTTCAGCTGACTGAACCTTATTGCCCCACAAAAATAGTCTGTTTTAACTCTTCTGCTATAATAGAGGAACAAAAGAGACTTGCTGCCAGCCACAGTACATCAGTAGCAGAGCTCAGCTCAGAACAGTGATGTTTTGGCAACAGCTGACTGCAACCACCAAGTTATATTCTCTCCTATATGCAAACCTAGACTCCAGGCATGGCCTCAGCTGAGACCACACTCCTTCAGCCTAAGCACAGATCCTGCACTACAGAAAGAGCTCCCTCCCTTTCCACATATCCAACACACTTTGCAAACATTAACTAATTAGTTAATCTGAGGTCCCACTTAGAATTGAGATTCTTTTTTTAGCATCCGATTTAAAGCTAATTAATTAAAATACGTTTTGGCTTATTAAGCTCATCATAATAAGTATGTTATTTTGATTAGTCTAACACTGCACTCTCTTAATTTTTTTACTCTAAGTTCATATCATGCTTGATGAAAGAGTAAAAATTGCTTATTGACAATTTTACAGTCAGGGGATAGCAGGGGATAAGTTTGCATTTATAAAAGCAATTGTGTTTCCCATACTCTGTGATATCCAGATTGCTTTTGCTTGGAAGTAACTACAGAGGACCACTTGTCCTCTTATTTACATCCAACACTGCATCCAGTTCAGTGGAATTGCAAACCTTCTGGAACATTCTCTCTAAGCAGACAGTATTTCTTTATATTTTTCTCCTCAAAAGCACAGAATTATGTCATAAACAATACTTGAAGGGAAACCCACAACAAATGTATCAATCCTCAGTTCTGGTGAGGAGAGAGCAGAGAGGAAGGATCTGCTTATCTACATTCCTAGAAAGCCTAAATCTCAGATGCTGCTGAAAACCAAGCCCACTAAATGCCTATCTTTTTTTTTTTTTTGGTCCACTTCAATTCACTGTCCATCAGGTTTTTACATTCCAGTACTACTGATATGATAAGGCACTCACTCTGACTTGCCTTAGAATAAAGGATTAAAAAAGCAAGTAAACAAGTAATGACCTCCAGAAAGCAAGAGTGCCTAAAGTAGATTTTTCAATGTAATCTTATTGAATACTAAGGAAGAAAAAGATTTTTTTTTTTGCAGCATATTTCTATTAGCCTGCATATACATTTAAATGGACAGCTTTTAAGTAAACTTCAACAAAACTTCCAGTCTCAATAAATGAATGTACTTACTCCTTATTTTTCATTGCCTCATGTAACAATGTGGTGCATATTTTAAGTCATAAGCTACTTCACATTCCTCTACTTCTTGTTAGAAGGAAGTAATTAATGAGTACCTGGGAGAATTTCTTTTCTTAAATGTAGCTCTTCACTTTGAAAATCCCAGACTTAGCACTGAAGTATCTTTATTATTAGTCAAGATTCATTTATAGAGCTAGAATTTTGTCTATCTCATCTCTTCTCTTCTAACTTCCTTTTTATTATTTTCTCCCTTGTGTGAAGACACAGACCAGGAGCTAAAATTTCCTTCCCTTTGCTACTGTTCTCCCCTCTTTCTTCACCTTCCTTCATATTTCTTTACATATTATTTGCCACTCTTTGAATGTGCAATAAACTTCATCTGTCACTTATTCAGCAGGTGTGTATCCACCATATACATACATCTTGCATGTGTAACTTGCACATAACAGGAATCTTCAAGCAAGATGTGCAAATACAGCTGCTGAAAAAGCTATGTTACCATTAGCAGAACATTCAAAAAACAATCATTACATCTTGGACTTCAAGGAAAACTTTCAAAGTATCATTAAAAGACAAGCCTAAGAATCGAAGCTCATAGCTTTAATCCACAAAAAAATAATATAATGAGATAAAGACTTCAGAATTTCCCTTGTGCCAAACATCACTCCTATCTCTTTGTTACATAGGAGATAATTACTTATTTTTCTGTATTCTCAAAGGAGTTACTGAATTTCTCCCCCTTTGCTAACATATCACCCTATCTTATGCTACTAACTCCTACCTCTTCTTTTTTTCAGCCTGATGACTGCTGATAATTAAACTGAGATCAACTTTCATAAGCTGTTTAAAGTGGTTTTTTCTGTAATCTTACCTGAAAAAAGTCTGTGCAAAGAAGCTTGCCTGTTTTTTCCATCTGTATCAACTTCTCTAAAAAGATACACTTTTCCATTTAAACTGTGATCACCACGTGTTTGCTACTAATGGAGAGGTTTTTACTGATGTTGGTAGCAATGAGATGACATTTTTTGCCTTCATGTAGTTATGACCATATAAACCAGGACTGTTCAGTAGGATGCCAGCAACATAATTCCACGTGGTCTGTCTTTTTCCACTGATGTTTGACATAACCTCTAAAGATTTATTTGCCATCGGGTCAATGAGTAAGCTATCAGAATACAACCTGGCATCCAGTTTGTAATAAACTGGGTAGTCTTGCCCAGGACAGATCCTCAGTGGATCTTACATCAAGACTGTGACCTAAAAGATTGTGGGCACAGGTATGAAGCAGCAGGATCCAGTCATGACTGCTTTCAGTTGCAGAAGAAAGACTCAATGGAAATTTGGCTCCTGGAAAATTCAGCAATTTTTTCACCCATAGGCTATGCATGTATGTTTAAGCATGAATGTAGCATGAACTAATTTGTCAGAAGAAGTATTGAATGAAAGAATGAAATGTCTGTCTTGAGGTCAGTTGTAGCATTGAGGAAGTGTAAAAAGGTATCATCATGGTGGATTAGATTATGTCTGTAAAGCACTGTGAGTCATATGAGCAGAGCTCACTCCATAGGGGAACAAATAATAAAGACAATAATAAAAAATATATATACATTGAAATCCAAAAAATTCAGAATAATATCCTTGTCCCTAAAGCTAATTTGTGTGCATGTGCCTATGCCTTAATTGCTTCTGGCTGGTTCCTTATACAGCAGGGCAGTTATTTACCACTAGGCCTACATGGTATCCTGAAGCCGCAAAACACAATTACTTTTATGTTCAAAGTGCTTGAAATATTGTGAGGAATGTTCTACATTCCACCAAAATGTTTTTATCACCTGCCACTGACTTTGTTTATGAGAGGCCCTAGGGTTCTTTGGATGTTAAGGATGAGGTGGTGAAGAATTGTACAGGGTGGGGAGAGCTGACAATGTTGCAGTCTTATGATCACTCTTTTTCAGCGTAATCCCTGATGTGAATCATCCCCAGATGAAGTGAGGGCGCTTTGGAGAAAACTGGTATGAACCATCCAGGCAAAGCCTGGGGAGAAAGAACAACTGAACATTGCACTCAGCCAGGGGTCAAGCACTCAGGTTTGATTCTTTTCATTTTACCATTGCATGCATCCTTGAAGTTTCGCCACTAAGCAATTTTTCAGACTAACACTTTTGAAAACAAAAGATCACCGTAAGAAAAATCTATTGTAGTAAGGTTTGGTAAAAGAAGACGGGAAAAGGGCTGTATTAGAAGGAAAGAAGAAGATAATTTGGAGCACAGGAAGGAGAGCCCTATTCCTTTTGAAAGAGTGTACTAGAAGGCAGGAGGAAGAGAGCTGCAGAGAGAGACAAAGATAAAGAGAGGACCAGGTCAAACAGATTGTATAAGAGAGATGTGCAAATAAGAGTACAGAAGGAGGAAAACCAGACAAAACTTATCAAGATGGGAGTAAAGTGGAAGCTAGCTGCAAAAAGGCCACAACAAGGTGTGCTCATGGGATTTGATCAGGTTTTTAAAGGAGGCAGGTGAGTCAGTCTGCAAAAAAAGTTGCGGATGGCTGCAGGAAGATGAGCATTTAATCCACAGGAGAACTGGGATAAAGTGAAAGCAGCATGTTTAGGAGCAGTAAGGTAGAGGTAGTTCCGGTGTTATTTTTAAAATAGTAATTAATAAAGGTATCTTGTGTTTGAAATGGACAAAGTGAAAATAATTGTAAGTAGCTATTGGCCTCATTTGGTCTTAGTACTAACCACATGTACCTGATACATACTCTGATGGCTTTCTCCCTCTCTTCCAAGTTTGACTTTGTCTATGGAATTCAAGCTATCGGTGATATATGAGCTCAGGCACAGCTGCACGGGGCCTTCCCTGATCTCTCTTCAGGGAGTGCCTGAAACCCAAGCTGAGGCCACTAAAAGAGCAAGGGTAGACATGAGTCTTTAATTTTAAGCATCAAACTTTCAAGTTGCAAATGAGCTTAAGTCAGAGTCCTCTGATTCAACTTGGAGATCTCCACCACTTGCATAGCTCTGCTGCTCCCTAGAACCAGCTAATCACTCCAGCTGACCCTGCAGCATTTGCTAACATCCTTGAAACTAGTCCAAAGCCTCATCTGACTCTTCAAGCAAATGAAAAGAAAACAAATTTCTACTAAAAAGAACTTCCAAGACGATGAGGGCATCAGGATGGATGGATGACCCAGCGTAAACACACCACCCTCAGAAATAATGCTGAAATCCCAAGTTCATTGTAATCTTAGAGAAAGTGTTCAGCACAGGAAATTAACAGTACAACAGAAGAGGTTTGGATTAGTCATTAACTGGCTAGACAGATATATAACTTGATGACAATCTCTTCAGTCAGAATCACAAAACATATGGTCACTTCATTCTCTTTATTTCAACATGTCAATCACAATTGTGAAAGATCCCCATCTTCCACCCTTCTTCAAAATTAGTATTGGGAATAAGCATAGACGCTGTGCTGTGTTTGGTCATATCACCACCCCAATTCTATTACTATTAGTTCATTTTGAGGACTATTATTAAAATGTGAAAGGAAGTTGAACTAAGCTATGTATAAGGAGAGGACAGATATAGGGATGTATTCCTAGGTAATAATAGGATTCACCCTGCCCACCCTACAACTTATACAATGCACATATTGCTTGTTTTGCTCCTCATATGCATTTTTCAAAATGAATTGGATGACAGATCTGTTGCTATCTCATAATATACTCCAAACAGCCTTGTCTCCAACTCCTGTGTCAAGACGCCGCATTCTTCATCACATCCTTTTATTACAAAAAGAATTCAGCTATCTGTCCAAAGACACATCAAAATTTAAGGAAATTTATTATTTTGGCAAGCAAGAGATAACATTTGGCTTGTTGCTGGTTGCATGCAACTGCAGGTATTAGCCAGAAGTGCAATCCAACAAGAGCCAGTGTGTAGAGAGAAGCAGTTGACGCAGGTAATGCAATGGCCAATGCTGGGGTGCATTGGAGGGCATCTTTCAGTTCAATTTCCAGGCAGAAGTGTCTCGTACATAATACAGCTTCTCTGTGATGTGAACCAACCAGTGAACACAGAGCATGAAGAGGCGATTGATTTCAAAAGCACATTCTTGAGCCAAACTGAGATGTGAATGTAAACAGGCCCAATGTGTGCTGAGTGGCTTCACAATGCCAATGAATTTACAGGACACAAGAACAAGTATGAAAATGGGATGCAGGTAATTGAAGACAGGAAGAAGAGTGCAAGCAGTTGTAATCGAGACAAGGAAGCACAAAAATTCTTAAAGAGCAGCTGTCTGATACATAATACAAAACTTTGCCAATTGCAACAGTCATTCCTGTTCTTACACTGCTGTTATTTTTTTTCTTCTGCATCTTGTGAATATCTATTGTAAAAGAGAGGAAGATATCTGAATCTATAACATACATTGAGCCACTGCCCAGAATAAAAGGATGCATGCAGTGCTGGGATAAAAATTGTATCTGGTAAGATGCCAAAGAGGAAATGGTCTATATTCTCTTTTCAAACACTTTTGCACAACTGTGAATGCCTTACCTCTGCTGGAGTTTCTCCTGGCTTTCATTGCTTTAAGAAACAGAATATCCAAAAGTGTCTTCATGTTAATGTCAACCAAATTAATACCTACCTTCTGTCTGTGTTTTTTCAGTTATGAGACATTCTAAAGCAACATCTTATTCTGTTTATAGGATAAACAAACACTGCGTGGAAGCTAACTTTAATTTTTAAAATATTTTTAACATGTTTGGATTTTAAAATCAACTTTCCAAATTAAATAATGCACAGATTTTGTGCACAAATAAATTCTTCCACCTACTTAGAATCTGAGAATACAATTCATGAAAGAAGGTGCCATATAGACCAGAAGTAATTACTGTAAGTTAGCTAAAATATTTACCATTTATGACTGAAATAGCGATCATTCACAGTTTCATTTAACTTTTCTATTACTTAAGAATTTATTTAACTCCCTTTACCATTTAATTTTGCATGTGTCAAAATATTGAACACTTAGACTTCTACACATAGATGACAATACCAGCTAAATTAAAAATGTTTTTTTTAGTATATTCTCTTTCAGAGATGATAATCTTTCTTCTACGCTTACATTACATATAGAGGGCACTCCAATCAATCATTGTAAAAATATAAGGACTTCTATACAAATTTTATGGCCAGAAGAAACAATTACCCTGATTTATGACCAGAAGAAATAGTTGCACCACTACCCTATCATAAGCAGCTAATTAAAGCAATTTAATACAAAGGATATTACTTACTCATTGCCTTTTTAAATACCAAAGCACAATTTTGTGTGCTGCTGAATAATACCTAGTGGGAACATTAACAGACAACCTTCCAGAGCTGTTGTGAAACCCCTTTTATGTAACTGTAATATAATTTTGCAATTTTAATTCATTTTTGCTGTGAAGAGTAAGTATCCATATGACTATACTCCATCTGAAATATTCAATGCCTGCTTTTATGTAAAATAACACATAGGAGAGGAAAACAGTTGTATCCAAGTACATATTTTATTTGGTCATTCTTATTTCTCATCTTCATTAATCTGACAATAGAGTTTTTAACCAAATACATTGGTTACTTTGTGATAATAAAAAACCACACTAACTAGTATAAATAATGTTAAAATAAAATTTAATTCAATTTTATTGATGTCAATTTTTAATAATACATGTCATTTCAATAGTATTGGTGATTTTCAAATGTCTTCTGAAAAAGATTTTTTTCTGGCTTGTTTTGTCAGGTCAAAAATTCTTTGTATGAGATAAGTATTATGCCAGAGGAATTCTGACATGACTGTATTGAATATTCAGGAGACTCTAACTATGTGCTGTAAGTTTTATTAATCTTCATTATCTTCTAAGTGTTTCCTAATATCAAAAGGCCCGTTCTAGATGACTGAAATGAAAAGTTATCTAATGTTTGTTAGAGGTAAGTAGTCCTTTTGCAAGCTTTGCTCAATCTTCTTTTCTAAGCAAAACTACAATGCTGTCTTTGTAATGTTCAGATTGACTTTTCTAAGCCCTGAACTGCTGATGGTTATCAGTACATTCAGAGTACTAGTAACAGTACTACTGAATGGATAAGTTGTTTAATACCCAAGACTATTTTCACAGAGAGGTCAAAATCATCTTAATCAAGGTACTTTCCCCACATACTAGAGACAGCAGTAAAATGAACTGATAAGATCATTGAATCTTCCACCTGTTTCAGGTAGCCTGATTATCTCGTAGTTAAAAACTTGCATTTTGTTGGTGTTGGCTTTTGAGATGTTAATTTATTTCCCTTTATCTCCCTTAGTACTCAGCTCTGAGAATTAAATTCATATTAGACATTCCCCATTCATCGGTGGTAATTCCTTCTAGTTAAGTCCAATTTCTTACTTTCTTTTCTGTTTATCTCACGTATATGTAACTAAATATTCCAGATCCTCTGGCAGTAGCTTTCCCAGTTTTCCAGCAGACAGTTTTGAATCCAACCAAAGCAGCATTTTTTTTTTATAGAGCAAAGCATAATGAGTGCACTTTAACTCCTAAAGGTGAGTTTGGTACAGAGTGGCCCATGGTGCTCTGTGACTAACTGAGAGCATGGTACTGAAGTATGATTAGGCTGATGGAACTCATTAACTGTAGTAGCAGAAATGTAATAAAACAAAAAATAGTTTGCCCCAACAATAACAAGTGCTCATGTGAATGATAAAAACCTCAAATGCTCAGTGATGTGTTTTGTTCTTTATGTTAGCTATTTTGACAGGTTAGGATGACTTAAAATAGCAAATAAACCGATGCTTACTGTTTTCTGAAACTTGGGATCTACTATTATTCTTAAATAAAACAACTTTCCAAATATTTCCCTGCATAATAAAAGTATCATTTTCAACAGATAACATAGATCCATGTGTTCTGAGGTGCTTAGACTTGCTTATAATTGCCTAGAATCACACTAGTAATATTGATGTATTGATTAACCTATAAAATGGAATGAAATTCTATTCTAGCATTATTTACACTAGAGACTTTTTTTCATCATCAAATATGCACTTCCTATATGAATTGAAGATCATATATAGCAAAAAATGCACCTATTTTTTATTAGATACTCTGGTTTCTTCTGGTTCCATTCTTCTATTATTGCAAAGCAGGAGTCTCCTGCTTTTAGAGATAAAAGCTGCATGCATAGCATCATCTGACACTTGCTTTAGTTCTGCTCAAAGCTTTTTCATTGGTTTGGTTTTTCGCACCATCTAAGATAAAAATTCTGCTCTCTTTGTAGTTAGCTAATAATGTAAAATGTCTAGGATTTCATTAATGTGGATAAATTGTTAAAGCAAATTTATGTATGCTGAGTTTTTTTACTTATTTCACAAGTATTTATAACCATACATTACAAATACAGGGATTTACATTATATATGTTCATATTTGTGCAGTATTTAATTTTTTAAAACCCTAACCTATCCAGACTATGCATTTTATCACATATCTGGTGACACTGTTCCCAACAGTGCTATTGCTCTTCACATAAAATCATAAATTTGTGCAGTCATTGTATTCCTCATCATTCTGTGGTGAAATAAATCCCTTTCTTGCATTGCCCATCTTCTCTAAAAATATGGAAAGATCCACTGGGGAGCCAGAGAACTGCTTAAAGTATGACTCACACATAAAGATGGGTCAGTCTTTGGTCTGACTTTGGAGAAGAGTTAGCAAAGTGAAAGAGGTCGGAATTTCACCTACTTTCATTTGCAGACTTCTGTTTTTAAAAAATAAGAAATACTGATGTGAAACAGACTATCACTGTTTCAAGTTATGTCAGGAATCTTCAAATGAAAACAATTTTAGGATTTACTTTTATAAGCAAAAACCTTGAAGCACAAAAATAATGTACTCGATCTTATAATTAATTAAATAGGATTGGTTTATATGTACTCACATATTAGTATTTATGTGTTTATATACATAACTGTGGAAAAACAGCTTAGTAACTATAGAAAGAATATAAGTCTTAATTTCCTAAAGTTAATATTGTTGTAGTAGGGCTTGTGGAGCAAGGGAAAATCAAAGACTGCTCAGATTATGTTTTTTTACCTGGTAGAGTTTGAGTCCTGGAGATAAGGTTTTGGTTAGCTGTGGGCTTGTTTCTGGATGATGATATTATGCTTTGACAGGCATCTTTAAAAACTGAACATCACAAGTTAAATCCTTGGTGCAAAGTATCTAAAATTAATGTTGTTTTTTTTCTGAAAATATGCCAAATAAATAATTATCCTTTATTTTTACTGAGTGCAAAGAGTGCAAGTCTAGGAAACCAGAAGTCTCAATCACGTCTTTGTGTCTTCAAGTTGTATTATTAGGAATTAATCATTGATTTGCAATGAAATACCACAGACGTGAGCTTGGAATTTTTCCAATCTCTTCTTTAACTTTTTCTTGGTCTTTCCCTTTATCTCCCATATACAGAATTGTATTCTGCTCTGAAGACAGTAAAGAAATACTTAAATGTCTCTTTTCTTACATTTTCTAAGTTCTGTGGAAAACTCATGGGGTAAATATTCTGAACTCTCTCAGTCTTCTGATTCAGCATCATTTTGCATGCTTTCACAATTATCTGTCCTCTCCCTTCTGTATTTCAATGGCTTCACATTCAACATATTAATTTCTACATAATATATATTAAATGTGAACTCTAAACCATGAATTCTGAAGGAGCTCCAACCACTACTTATTTTGACTATTGAAAAGAAGTAATTTTGTATTTAATGTTATCCAGCTTTACCTTCAAGTCTTTGAATATGCTTATTCTGCCATCTGCTAGGGTAATGATATTGTCTTCCAAAGTATTTCTCAGAAATATAGGTGTGCATTGTATAATCATGTCATATTTTGATTGGAAATGTCAAATGCTTAAAATCCCTCAATGTCTCTGGTGCCTACCGACTTTTCTATCCAAGTTTGCATTGCACTTCAAAACCCACTACTGGATTGCAATTTATTTAGCATATCTTTAAGTCTTACTTTTTTTGTGAGACCAGAAAATCAAGATGCCTCTTTCTTTTTCTTTTTGTCCTCTAAAGCTTAAACTACAACACAAAAAAAACCCTAGTTTGTCTGAGATAATTATTGGAGCACTGAATAAGCAATTAACACATATTCTCTATGAACACTTGTAAATAAAAAGGAGATTGAGAGATTATAATATCACATAGTCCATGTCTTCACAGAGATTTATTTAAGAGATTTTTATTTCCATAAAAAAAGAAAATAAAATATATAAAAAAAATAATTTTAGATATATGTGCACATTTTTCATATTTTACATGGGCTGAAACAACAAATTTTTCATTGTTCTTATTACATACACAGAGAAGCATCTTGTTTGAGTAAAATGATTGTAGGTGATACAAAATAACCATTAAAAGCAACCAAGATAATATATACATGAACTCTGGAGAGCATCATCTCTCAGTGTTATGACATTTTAATGAATTACTTAAGGTAATCGATGCAATTAAAACATTTCAGCTTGATCTTTTCTGTTTGAGTAATCTCCAGTTTAAAAACACCTAATGCAATTGGTTCATTTTTCATGAAGGGTAAGTGTTAGATTCTGCCAGCACTATGAGGTTAATCAGATGACCAAGCTTTCCTCAAAAAAGAAACCCAAGTCTTGATAATTTTTTAAAACAGAAAGATTCTAGGCATATTTTTCTACAGATCATAAAAACATAGAATGGCTTGTTTTGGAAGGGATCTTAAAGATTGTCTAATTCCAAACCCCCTGCCATGGGCAGGGACACCTTCCACTAGTGCAGGCTGCTCAGATGCTGCAAAGGAATTACAATTTAGATTATACCATGTTTCTATATTTTGGAAACTGGGTGCAGATAAAGTGTCTCTTCTCAGGCTTCTGTGAAAGATGCCTAACCCTTTACATTATTAGGTCCTTTGCTGCAATTAATTAGTCTCAAAGTCCTGTCAATTTTTTGCTGTTTTGAGGATGTAAATACAGCCCGATTTATATAAAATAGAGCAACACATAAAGATGTTTATATGAATGATAAGAGATTAGTTTTATCCAAACTCCACGGCTCTGTTGTTTTAGACTTATTTTTAAATGTACAGCTCATGTTTTAATTGACAGTATTGAACAACAAATCTGTGAATTGAAATTTGTAAAATCCCTTTGGTGCCAGAAAATATGCTGTAGTCCTGTGATTTACATTGCTATGTTGTATTAAAAAAAAACCGAAAACATTAACATTCTGGTATGTTTATTCTTTTCTTCACCATTCTAACAGTTATTTTTCATTGTGCAATTATGGTTTAATTACTTTCTAATACTTTATCAGTGCTTTGTAAGGGTTTGAATTTAGTGAGGAGGAGGTACAACTGTTAATATATTCATGGCCAGTTTCAGGGAGATCATTACGTTACAAAAATAGCCTCTAATAATTTCTAAGCACTAAGTTCTCCTGGGACTGCAAGTACATTTTTAAATCCCTTGCTACACTTCTCAAGAAACTTGGAAGCAGCATTGAATTAGATTTTGCAAAAAGTATTCTTGTCGGCCAAATACTATAGTTACAGAATCTTTGTGAATTTTTACTCTAAAATTGTAATTCTTCAATATAGATTAACAAGCCTTTCATAAAGAATAGGACTTTCAAACACTAAGCCAGAACTGTAAGCGCTGAATAGCTTCTAACAGGTTTGCTACCAAAATTCTCCTTTTTTCTACAAGAACAATGGGACAAATTTAGCCAGAGTATAGTCTAAACTTCACAAACTTCAGAATTCAGACATTTTACAGTAGGTCTGAATCTTGTTCAAAGTGGTATTTTCAGTACCTCTTCTAGAATGCTAGTTTCAAAAATGCAAAGAGAAAATTATGCTGAAGCTGTACATGCCCTACAAGAATTTAAGCAGGATGAAATGGCAGGTTAGCAAGGTTCACAATATAAGCCACATCCTGGTTTCAGAAGTAAGCAGAACAGACTTCATTATGACACCTGAAGTTATGAAATTTGTAAAATATACATTAACGATTTTTCAGCATTCAAAATCAAAATAAAAACCTTAAAACCTAGAAGGAGCTAGCTTTCTTGTGAGACATATTTTGTTTAAAATTTAGGTTTATTTTGTCCACATTTAGAGTTTTTTACCTATTGTCAAGATTTTTGTTTTAGCAAATTGTGCCAATATTTTGGTATTAAATACATTGATAGATTAAAGGCTGTATAAAATACAAGTTCCATGCTTACAATCAGCAAAAATCAAAGTAATTGCTTTTGCCATCTTTTTGTGCTCATTGATATTGCAAAGCTCAAGGAAAAGTAGATGACAAAAAAACAACAAACTCTCAAAGTACCAGCCTCCACACTGCAGTATGTATTTTTCATTATGAATGTTTTATACAGGAGATGTTCAGCTTTGGGTTGTGCAATCCCCAAGTATAAAGTTGGTCTCATTTTCATAGGTGCTTGCAGCTCATTATCAAGTCTGTGTAATCTTACATTTGCTGTACTGCTCTGTAGATCAGGCCAGCATCTTCCAGTAGGGGTAGTAATTAAAAAGGAGATGTGATGTTCAACTTGTGTGATAAATAAAACTGAATGTAATATGACTTATTTATCACACACAGTAGGGTATTTTCATGTTGTTAAATGGTTCTAACAACTGTTGACAAACCTAGTAAAAGAAAATTATATACTGTAGAAAACTTAAGAAAAAATATATTCATGCATGTACATTAATATATACACATATCCTCTAGCCCCAGTGCAGACTCCACCTGTTAATCCACTATCCCAGCATTTTAGCTTCTCTCTCTTTAACCATTTTCCTCCAAGTTTCCACTCCATAGTCCATAGGCACTGGTAATTCCCTGCATTACTACTGTACACCTCTGCTTTCCTTCCGCAAAATAACACCTGCACCTCGAGTCCTTCAGCTACTTAAGGCAAATGGTATCTCTACAGTCCTGTGGTGTGTACATCACTATTACCCTCCTTCAATGTCTTGAAGTAAGGCATTTTCTGAGCTGCATATATTCCTGCAGAAGCAACACTAAAAACACTCTTTAAAAGATGTGTCCCAAAGCAACAGCTGCAATTTATCACTGGATTCACAAACAGTTTTGGAATTTCCCTCCCTTACAATTTATCACTGCATTCACAAACAGTTTTAGAATTTCCCTCCCTTACTCCAGTTCTCACATCATCCTGCCAGAATATTTCTTATTCAGTGAAAGAAGCAAACAGTTTGACCTACCCAGTCAAGGAGATGTGGGTTATTACTGGGTGGGAACTTGGTATGCAAAGTGACTTCAGTTTTGCAGCCCTTCCTGCTCCTCAGGAAGTGCTTTGCTGCCACTGCTCCATGGGGTTTTCATTGCCAGTACCACTAGAACAGACAACCCCAAAAGGCACCATGATTCCTGCATGGATTGCACTCCCCCTGCTTGGAGAGCTCTGGTATGATGGCAGTGTTGTAGCAGTAGTAGAAATCACATTTTCATTTCCCACTTTCAAGAATATGTCTTGCTTCTAAGTGTGCTCCCAGCTGCTTCAGGAAACATTTCCTTCAGACGGATGAAGAGCTTGTTTGTAATTGCCATTATTTTAATTGTGTGTCATTTGCTTATGGAAAATCCTAACTGGGAAAAGCTCACATTATTTTGGAAGAACTGATGATTTAAGAGTCATATATATATATTTTGATATATATACATATATACAGTCTTGGTTTTGAAGAGGCAGTTCTCTTAACAAGAAAACATTCTCATGATTTTTAGAGCATTATAAATAGTTGAAAAAAGAAAAAAACATTGGTGAAGAGTTAGATAATAATTATTGCCTAACAGGAGCCACCATAAGTTTTATTGGTAACAGTGACCTTGTATTTGTAAAAATTCTTTATAATTTAGAAAATATATAAGAAAAATAGGTAGTTTGCATTTATTCAAACTTTGATTTCATTTTGTTCAGTTTGCTGATGTCCCAGTTATGCAGTGGCAGGAGATTCAAAGCTGAGACAGAACTCTACAAGGAAAGGATGACACATTCTCTCCTAATGTCCAGGTCAGACACCTCTTTGCTTCTGATCCTATTTTGTTCATACTACCAGTGCTTGGGAGATCATCTAATTTCATAAATTACGGTGAAAAACTCTCTGGCATCCATCTCAGACAAATGTCTCCAAGTAACTCCCTTGCTTCCAGTCAAAGCAGTATATAATTGCAATAGTTACACACCTTTTATGAACTAGAATTTTCCTGTTGCATCCAAAAATTTGTACACTTTCCAGAACCAACTGTTCATAGAGAACAAATGATCCTGGTGAAGGCTGGGATCATAGAAGCCTCATAAGAGGAGGTGACTCTGCCCACATGACATTGCAAATTAAAGACATATGACATGGATCTGGATGTTTGTCTGAAGCTGATATGGAGTGGGAGCTACAGGCCTGGGAGGGGAAGGTGGGAAGAGTTTAGGGATCAAATGCATTTGCTAAACTCTTTTTGCTGCCCGAAAATGAAACGTGAATTGGAAGGTAACAAAATGGTACACCTTTCTATACTTGAAAAGAAAGTTTAATTACTGGATAGCCTGGAGCTATGCATGAAGTTGCTACCAAAATTTAATAATCTAAATTAGGAGGTTAGTGTGGAATTCATCTCACCAACTTCTGGCATATACAACATAACGTGAAGGCATATGCATTTAAGTAATTTGAGTCTTTTCAACAGGAGAAGCAGAAAGTAATTCATTAGACCTATTACAGGCAAGCAATTTAAATAAGCTATTTTTCCCTATTTTTCCCACTGATCTTGAAAAGAAGCCTCAAGTGACCAGTGCAGCTCTTCATATATGCATTTTCTCAGACAAGTGTCATTTTTATGCTTCTGCATAGACAACTTTCAGTAAAAAAGTTGAAGGAGAAACCACCTTTATGTACTTTGAACTGTCTTCTTGCTCACTACTGACCACAAAAGGACAACAGGGACAACTAGATTTAGCATTACAGTTACATATTTACAAATTACACATCAATCACTCTTCTGCCCTTATTTTTCACTATTTATTTTTGCCATTCGTGACAATCTGAGAAGTTAGAATGTATTGCATATTAATTAAGTAGGTTGAAGACGTAGATGCTATTTACATTACTTACAGCTAGAAAGGACAGGATTCAAGAAGATTTAAAGAAAATATACAAACTGGTAGTGTGACAAGAAGAATACAAGAAACAGGAACTCTATAGAGTTTAAACATTAACATAATAAGATATAGATTTTATTACAGTTATTAATAACTTTGAAAAGAGCAAAATGTAGAGAATGGCACAAACTTCCTATGTAACCAGTGCCATCTTCCTGTCTATGAGGTCAGTTGAGGTTAAGCACAGCTGCCTTAGTAAGACAAACAGAGATTTGGGGTTTTTTTGTAAGGATGCAAAGATTTAGCTAGAAAGGTACTCATTAGAATGTAATCTTGATATTTACGGATAGGTGAATTTTAAAAGAAAATTCTTAAGATGAAAGAAGTGGTAAATGCCCAGCTTCTCTTTATGTGAAAAGGAATTTTATAAGGAGTGGAAAAGTGAAATCTAAGCCTATGGCGAATACAGTAGAAAATTCCTGTAAGCTGCTCTGCTTATATACATTAATAGGTGCCCATGGCAAAGACACCAATTTCTTTGAATTTAGAGGTGCTCTGAGAAGGTCAAAGTCATCCTCCTGAACTTGAACCTCTCAAAGAAGATAAAAGCTCTCTAATCCATAATGAGATTGAAACTTTGATGGATGCTTGTCCTCTGGGAACAGCTCACAGGAATCATGATTTTACAATGCTGTAGAATAATCTTTGTTGCTGTCAGACAAAGGGATGATAAAACAGGGTTATGCTCATATTTAGTGTATTCCCTTGATACTTCAAATTGTCTTTGTATACTGCAGGCTGTAGAGTCTTCTATACTAAACAAGTTGCATAAATTAGAATATAAGAAAGGACAGGGTTTTCTCCCTATGAAAAGGCCTTTGAACTGAATCAGGCTAAATCTAGGTCAGTGCCTGAAAGTATCTGCCAGCACTCCACATACTTCTAATAGTTATCAGCAAAAAGTGTAAAAGCTTGGCCTACAAAACCACAGCCCAGCTTCCAGCTGTGACCACAGTAAAAGCACTTAGAGGTTGAAGTTTTGGTTTTTTTTAATAGACCCATTTTGATCACATCCTCCAGATGGAGAATGTAATGTATGTGCTGCTTTTTCCTCAGGCTTGATCCAAAGTGTTTTTTAAGGATCCTTACACTTCAGCAGGTGGCTTTTGTGACTTGCATCATCTGAACAATTCACCTGTCCCTGAGCATTTTCAAGTGAGAAGACAGCTTGAACTGATGTAATTTGATAAATTAGTTTCCAGTTACCTCTGCTGTTCTCTACATATATTCTAAAACAGCTTATCAGACACTTTCTTTTATAACTACTAGATCATGTTTACTGCAATTCTTATATGTATAAAGATTTTTAGCTTAAATATACCTAATTTACAACATTAATTACAATTATCCAATATAATGATCTAATTTATTTTGTTTTCTTTTTAGGGGCAAGTAGAAAACAAAAATCTTTAGAGCGGAAGTTGATTTCATCTTTTACTTGTTCATAAATGTCCTGTTACATGAGTAAGATTTTTCTGCTATATATATTAATAATACTGATAGAATTCAAAGTCAGAGAAATATTTAAAATGTCTGTTTGAACCCTTGGATAATATTAATATTGAATTGCTGAGAGTCATTGCTGCATCTGACTTGCAAAACCCTCATTTGAGTGAATCTTATAGAAGGACATCAATCCTAACTGAAGGGGATGAAGAATTCGTCATATTCCATGATGTACACCCTAACTGTCTCACTAGTAAATCTGACATAATTTTTGCAGTTTGAAGTCTGCTAACTTCTTTCAGTAATTGATTCAAATTCTGATTATTTGTAAAATCCCTTAATCCTTTTCTTGACATCATGATCTTGACATTTTTTAGGTGAGAGAACAGCTGGGGGAAGCAAAAGGCCACTGAATTATTTTTGTATCTAACAGGTGATTTGATCCTAAGCATCCATCTTTGGACTCCTGGTCTCAGTCTAAAATGAAGCTACTTCCTTCCCCTTATCTGGAAATATCAACAACACTGTTTTTAAGTCACTGTTTTGGCAAACCCAACTTTCTGTTCCCTCCAGGTATTTATTTGTTCAGTTTTTTTATGCCATGGAAAAGAATTTATCCCATTGCCATTTAATTGTTCTTCTCATAGGACTAGACACAATATAGATTGAAATTCATTCTCTGCCATGAAAATATTATTTAGTAGAATAAGACTAACAAAAATAGTGGCAAATTCTCATGTGGGAGTACAACTGTTCAAAATCAGATCCTAAAGCACACACCACAAATGACTAATATTTTTTTTACATCTAAACTCCATTCAAAAATAATATCAAAGAATTTTCCATTTATGCTTACATACTCAGTGTGTGAGAGATGAAATTTTATTTCAGTATTTTAAAATATTTTAGGCCAGTCTGTTAAAAAAACACCAACCACACAAAATCAATAAAAAATCAAAACCCAAAAGAATAGCAATTATATTCTACTATTCAAAAAGGTGCCAGTTACACCACATGCACATTGCATTATTTGCTACATGCCATATGATAGCAACTTTGTGTTTATTGTAATAACACAGAAGGCTGACAGTTTGCTGATGACTCTTTGTCCAACTCCTAAATTCTTTAGGAAAAAACTCATGAATATAGAAAGAAACTACCTCACCTAAATTCCACTATTATTGTATGTCTGTGTTTTTTCTCTTCTTTCTCATTAAGACCTTATGTATCATTTGCATACACATACACACACAAATTTCACACATTCTTATTTTTTTAACTAAAAGATAAATTAAAAGAAACAATTATCAATTAAAATGGTACACCAATATGTGACTTTGTGCTTAACTGTAAATATATCCTTATGCTGCATTTCCTTCAGTGAAATGTAAGCACTTGTTAAGGTGCTGTTGTAGAACAAAGATCCAGTGAAGGCACTGCTGGCCTTAGTGAGAAATTAAAATCACGGCCTTATCTAGGCTTCAAGAAATAAGTTTCTGAAAGGAATGAAAGACACCAAGATCAAATTCTGCCTGAAACATTGTAATACTGTTACTCTGATTTTCATACCTAGAGGAAGAAAATTCAGACTTCTAAGTAAATGCTTATATATTAAGACTAAATTAAGATTATTGAGCTAGCATTAAAAAAATTCATTCTGAATGGCAAGAGTTATAACTCTGGGTAAAACTTGGTCTTTTCTTCTTCTGTGTCTCCAAATTTTGCCAGTACTCCAGATATTATTCATTCTTTAATAATATTAATTTATGAATGTTTCCAATCACATTTTCATCCTACATTGCTATTAGAAGCAGCCCAGAGACTGGATACATTTTTCAATAGATCTCATACACGTGTTACAAAAATGCCCATGTTTTCATCATTGTTCTTACTCACACTTCAAAATGTAGACTTGCTTACCTCCAGGGATTGCCAGAGAGCTTCAGTTCTTGTGGATGCATGGTTTTCACAGCAGATACTCTAAAAACATTTGAGTTTGTAGAAACCACAGAGATTCTATGATTCCTTGAAGAGATGTGGCCATACCACATTCCTTTGAGTGAAAAGTGGCTCCTGGTGAGGCAAATATAGTCTCAGGACACTTGATTTTCCTTGTACTCTTCTAAGAGCAATGAGAAGAAGAGAAGGCACTCTTTCAATTACTTTTTTTGGAAAGAGCTGCAGAAATATACTTCTTTTCTTCTTTTTGGCCTTCTGGCTGTGCTCAAATTTGCCACAGCAATATTGAATAATCTCTTTTGAGGATTAGATACTACTGCCAAGGTGACTTCTCCAATTAAACTGCCTCTTCTATCCCTTGTTGAGGTGGGGTTTTTCTCTTTATTAATGTTTGTTTAGTGCTTGCGTGTTACCCCCCCCCCCCCTTCCCCGGTCCCTTTCCCACACCCAGCTGCCCTGTTTCCCGGGTTTTTCCCTGCCCCTCCCCTTTCCGGATTGCCTTCTGTGCTTTCCCTGCCCCCTCTTAGATTCGGGTATAAAATCTGTGTTCACCCATCCTGAGAGGTCTTGGGGCTCATTGAACAAAACCATCCTGTTCACCCCCAAGTCCCGTATCGCCTCCGTCTGTCCCCACGCCAGTAACTGGGACCGCAGAGCCAGGGGGGAACGGCTGACTCTTCTCCCTCCTCTCCTGCCGCCAAAGCACACCGCCGCTCGGGAGGGAAGGCGGATGGAGAGGACACTGCGCGCTGCAACAATCCCTGACAACTTGGGTGTTTGAAATAAATTGTAATATTTGGGTTTGCTCCGGTTGACATTCCATTTGTGTTATCACATCCCAGATTAACACATACTCAGAAGTTATTGCTAGGAAGGGAGTTGGGACTGATAAGAAATGAAGCACACTGATTGTAAATGCAATTGATGCCAGTAGAACATTAAGGAGCAAAAGGTTTTTTTAAATCCAGTTCTGTACAGTACCACTAGTGGTCATCTCAGAAGGGTATACAAAGCAAATTCAGATTGTTAGCCATATAAAAGAGGGAGAAATACATTGAGAAAATCTATCTTTAGTCACTGTGGACCAGATTATGTTGAGTCAGGATACTTCTACTTATTCTTATGTATGCTTAGAAGACGCTGGCTACAAAATCAAAATCTGTTACTTATGGAGCATTTTTAATCATGGTAGAGAATGTTTAGTCACTTTTAGGCAAGTAAAAATATATTAAGAATACTCAGTTAGAGATTTATTTATGATAGCAGCATAGTATTTTCAGCTTTAATAATGGTGCATATATTTTTGCATCCATGTTAAAGTACTGGCATTATACTATGGATAAAAATTGATGTAATATGTTTTGGCCTTTATTTCTGAGAGAAATTTTAGTATTAACTTTAAATAGCATCAGTCTGTAGCAACTCACATTGGTTGTTGTGATATAAAATATAAAATCTTTCAAGCTATTTCTCCTGGCCCTAGGATCATAGAGCAGTTCAGAGTAGCAATAAGAAATATTTTAATGGATTTGTGTTGTTATACATGTTTCCCGAGTGAATTTTTAAAGTCTAATGTTTTTATTTATTTTGCCGATAATAGTAGCAATCTCAAAGTCTGTATTATAACAAATGTGGTAAAAATTTGTTTGGCTATACAAGAACAAAGAACTACCCAGGAAGCTTGCACAGCTTTTTGGCAGTGCCCAAATGCCTCTCTCAGCTATGAAGCCTATTGGTTTTTCTGTCTTTCTTTGACAAAATAGATTGCAGGAAGGCAGAGAATAATCTTGAATGGTTTCTGCAATTATGCACTGATGGTATCTGCAGTCAAGAATAAGCAATTAATAGACTTGAGAATTACTAAGCTCCTTATTTCCCTTGTGTAGAGGGAAGATGTAGAGATTGTCTTGCATGAATATAAAATCCAGCCCATTACAGAATTTAACAAATTAGCAGTGTCCATAGAAACAGCAAGAAACTTCCCGCGTAATTCCTAATCAGATTCTATTATCTGTCTTTTTGCTCTGTATGGCGTTATGAGATTGATGTGGCTGCTGGCATTAGTATAAACAGAAGCTTGTAATTATTTTCTGAATTTACTCCATTATGACTTAATCCAGTACGATAAAGAATTTGTATCTCTGCGGACTTTGGAAAGGTTACTAAGTTACTAAACATAGATGAAATAGCAGCAAGGGGAGATAAATTGAAGGACCAGAACCTTGGTGTTCATTAATTTCTAATGTTTAAATGTAAGTTTCAGGTACTGAAAGAGAGCCTTCTGTCCTAACTGATGTGATGAATAAGTGCCAATGTTGTGGTTACCACTCATCACCAAGGAGAAAACCCAGCACTATCAGATAACGATTATATACTCAACCTTCTCTGGATAAAATTTTGAAATGCTTTTGAAAATGCATTTCACACTATTGCTGACACGTAGGTGTCAGTCTGTTGATGATGCTTTTGTATTCTACAGCTTGCATGCTTTTCCTGACAAAAGGCACAGTTTTTCTCATTGTAGTGGCCTGTGTCTTCCACTGTGTTGTCTGGTTTTGGAGACAGCAGCTGGAAAAGTTGGGCTGCTCTTAGTAAAGAGTTCAGTTTAGGGCATTCATTTAGTACTGTCTTGTACACCTACAGTTCTTAGAGCCTCATTCCCAGCTTATGATAAAGCGCTAAGGCTTGATTAGTGATGAAAATACCATAAGGCTTTGGAAAAATGAAGGTAACATTACAATAGGTACTCAGATGTTTTATAAACAAGGATGAGCCTCCAAAGAGGAGCACTGCTGTAATTGACCATACAGGACAGAAGTAGTGAGGAAATTGGCATGCTGCCTTGATATTCTGGGGGTGGTTTGGTTTGTTTGTTTGCTTTGCATTCATTTTTGCTGCTCAAAATAATAATCAGAACAGCAATGTTAGAAAAAATCAATACCTTGCAATTTTTATTCAGTTGTAAACAAACAAACAAACAAAAAGTAGCAAAAATACAGAAGCATTTGCATACATAACTAGCAGCAAATAAGAAGAGAAAAAGTTTTTCACTGACAAAAACTCTCTTCACCTCCTCATTACTGGTTTCATTTTCAGAAAATCTGTTTTTGCATGTTTTGTAACATGCTGTTTCCTCTTGGTCAAGAGAAACAAGGTGTTAATTTTACTGTGAAAGAAACTTATGTGTTGATTATGTTGAGCAGGCAAATGACTTTAAGAAGGCAGGCTATCACAAAATGCATAGTTAAATGGCTCAGTTCAGCATTTTATGTTAAATCTGTCCAAGTAAAATTGTGATATAGCTTTAGAATTTCCTTTTTTCCCTGTGCATCTAAGAATGAACTTCAGTACTTGTGGTGTTTCTGAATGTCATAGAAACCTATATACAATAAAACTGAGAATCAGTTTTTTGAAGCATCCATAATTGTTGCTTTTCAGCTTGTTATGTAGATACTGTGCTCTCAGGTATGCAAAGCCCGTCAGGGAGAAATTAGTGAAAATACTATAAATTATCCATGATCTTTCTAATGTAGCACTTCTCTGGACTTGAAGAAATCAACATGCTTTTTAAGCAGGTTTTTACAAAGTTTCTTAATAATCATTCATGAGAAGGGATAAAATATCTAGTATCCAGCTCCAGGCGTACATAGAAAATACTCTAATATATAATAATTTATAAAGTAACACAAAATTTATAAATTTCATTAAAGTAGAGCATTAATAATATGTGCAAGTAATTATATCATGTCATAAGAATTCTATTTTCTTCTTCTTTTTTGTTGTTAATGTCTCATAAGTCTCACAAGTCAGCAATGAAATCATGCTTATTACAAATTGCTGGTAATGTGCAAGTTAGTAAATAAAGTGTTAAAGGACCTCCATGCTGTCAGCATCCTAAATTAACTAATATACTTATTTAGTAAATATTTTGCTACCTTTTTTTCATCCATCAGGGAAAAATGCCTAAAACTATATTGAGATATGGTGCACTATGCAGGAAAGAAATATCAACAACACATTCATTGGCCTTTTAATTCAACCATATTTATGAGGCTAGTATTACTCAATGTTGCACTTGAAGGTAGCTTATTATATTGTTTCAGTTAGATGGATATTGAGCTTTATCCAGTCCCATATAGAACTGGAAAAGCTAGAACCACCTTTGCAATTTGCTTTTAGACAATCACCTCAGTTATTGGTTGGGTTGTTTGGGATTTTTTTGACTGGGGAACTAAAACTGTTACCCATGCAATATTAACTACCCTTACCAAAAGCATGCTGTCATGGTGATGGAAGGGGGAACATAAGGGACATCAACTATTCACTGATACATGACCAGAAACATGGGACAATCATAATGTGGAGTCTGTGGACATGTCAACAATCCCTGCTTCCATCACTTCAGCACAACTTGTATTAAGTGGGAGAAATATTTTAATTTTTTTTGTGGACTTACACATATAATTGTGAGTTAGAATTATAATTTGCCCATCATAACAGGTGATGGAACAATTGCAGCTTTGATAGTTCCCTGAAAACCACTATGCTTTGGAAAATGTCAGGAAGCAACAAAAGGGGAGATTTAACTTTGTATATTCATCTAGGGAGAGACAGATTTTTAATTATTTTGTATCTGTCTTTGGAATTGTATGGATTAAATCAGGATGCTGTCCAGAAATTCACAGAAAATATAGGCATATTCTTTCAGAAAATTCCAAAATGCAGTTAGCAGAATGCAAAAGAGTTCGTAAAATGTTCAACTACCTTCAGTTTAAACAACGAAAGTTTTTTTTTGATTTTTATTGCACATGATACTTTTTGATGATACAAAAAATATTTGACATTCAAAAATCACATCTTCAGAGGCTTTGAAGATAATACAGAAAGGCAGTAAATACCTGTTTGCACTGATCTCCATAAAAATAGGATCATGCTTCATTCTCTATAGGAATTCTTTCCCTTGTGAACTGGGAGACAATACTGTTAATCAAATTCGAAAAAAAAAAAAAACCTGGTGTTTGATGCAAAATAAGATTGCATTATTTTCTCCCATTTTTTTCCACCCAGCATAATTTATAGTCCTATGCAATCTCAGTGAAAAAAGGTTAAGAAAATTTGGAGTTTAAATCTCAACTGCTTTGAATTGTGGAAAATGTAATTTTACTTTTTATAGCATGAACCAAGAGTAGACCCAGAAAAACAGATTGCTTAGAACTTAGTAATTCCAGCTAATATGCAATTGCCTGTTTGCATTTTAAAACTATCTCAGCATTTCTTGAAATATAGTGTAGTGTTTTCATTATTCATTGATCATCAATACTAGTTATTAAGCACCTGTTTAAATTAATTTTTGTGGAATTTATTAAGCATGAAAATAATATTTCCAACACAAAGTCACTGAAGAAAATTGCAAGGACACATTTCCACCATCTTTATTTCATTTTGTTACAAATTCCATTTTAAATGTGTTTATAGAGATTTCATTTACTTTAGTATAGCAATGATCACTTAGAGCATTACAAGCTCTGACTATTTAAGAAGTGGACAGAAGCTCAACTTCTGCAGAAAAACCTTTCCCCTTTTTCAATGTAAACTGAATGAAAATGAATGAAGAGAGGAAGGGGAAAGTGTTGCCTTACTTTGCAAGATTGTCAACAATCTATTGTTTCTGTAGAAAATTCTCACTTATTTTGAGCTTTTGCCTTCTTTTGTCCTGTGAAGCCATGTCCTACTTCCTCTTATGAGTCTTCGGGTGACCAAAAGGCACCAAAAATGAGACAGGAACTTGGGTGTATACAGTAAGACCAGTGTGTTAAAATAAATGGGCTTCACAGAGAGGAAAAGTGTCACAAGCAGCAATGGGAATAAAAGGCCATTTGCTTTCCTTTTGCAGGAAGAGAAACCCTGAAGCCTAAAAAATGTGCTGCTGCTGCCTTTCTTTATGTCCCTTTTTTTTCCCCTTTGTCTTTATCCTCTGTGGGAGGCCAAGTGGACACAAAGTAGAATGTTGCTTCAAAGTACAGGGGTCATGCTGGGAGTTCAAGGAGAATTCTTATTCTCTGCATAGTTGTGAGACCATCCATATTACTGTTTCTCACTGGGAGCAGGTAGAAAGGTAGACAGAACTACAGTATATAGGCCTATTTTGAGACAAGCATACAGTGCAGTGACTGCTCTTATCCTCTAGGTTATTGGTTAATCCACTTTGTTCTTTGTACATGTCTAGAAATACAGAGGATTCCAATGCTTTCTTGCCTTCCCTTCTTTCCCATCTTTCCCCTTCCCTTGCCTTGCCTTCCCTGACCTATTGTAGAGAAGGAACTGGACACATGGAAAATAATGAAGTTATTGCTGTCCCAGGCATCAATTTGTATCAATATACTAACTTCCAAGCTTTTCTGCCTGGTTTCTTTTCTATTTTCATGCTCTTTCTGTTTGTTTTTCAGTGGGTTGTTTTTCCTCTCTGGTACCAAATGTCCAATAATACCAAGCAGATGACTGGCAAATGTTTCAGCTTTTAAGGCAGGCTCTGTAAAAAGCTATTAGAGGTTCTTACCCCATGATACAAAACTACAGAATCTGTAATTATGTACTGCAGCCACAAATATTGTAGCTGACCGCAAAGACCTAATGATTAGCCAATCCATGAATTACAGAAGTAACAGCATTGTTCCTCACTGCTAAATCAAGACAGTCTGGGAAACCACAAATCACCTCAGGAACTGCTGTCAATGGCCTAATTAAAAAAGCAAGCAACTAATGTCTGTAAGATATCCAGGAAAAAATCCCCTTGTAAACATTATTGACAAATTCAATAATTTAAAGAGAATGAAACATGATATATCTCCAAATGCCAAAATCATTTGCAATATTGATCTTTTGTATCTGCTTTCTGATTCTTTAATTCCATGAGGTGCAACTGGGTCATATTTTCACAGTTTCTTCTACAAACCTAGGTTACTCTCCTCCCCCAGATATGCAACATACAAAATTCTCACTTTGCAGAAAATATTTTGCATTTGATTCTTTGCTTGGTTGTTCTTTTTTAACTGAATATTTTTAATGGCATTAGATGGTCTTCCAAATTACCATGGGTTAACTAGCTATTGGATGATAACCTCCTTAGGCTGAGAAATAAAGCCATGATATGGCTATGGGATATGCTTCTATGAGATTCAGTGGCCCCTGTATGTGCTCTAGAGATTAAGGACAAGCCTTCCCTTTTTTTTTTAAATTAATTTTGAAATTTTTATATTTAACTTTCAACAGTACACAGTGAATGATGGTTCTAAATAAGAGGGCTGGGTAGAGCAGCTTCTCCCAAGGTAAGAAGACTGCATTCTGCAGTTCAGGTTGAGTAGTTTGGTGTAAGGTCTTCTGCATAATCTAGCTTGAAGGTAATAGAGGATGCTCACTTTTTAACTGGTACCGGGGTTATTTTATCCTGAATGTGTCTTCTCTGCCAAGCCCTACCCACACCAGTGTTTCTTCTTTTGTTTGTGAAAATATCTGGAGGCACATCCCACTTCTCTTTCAGATGAGCTACATCAGATATCTTTCCCAGCCAGTTATATAAGTTCTTTAAAAGATATGTTTGGCAAGAGCACTGAAAGAATATCAGTTCACAGTGACTGGCTCTTTGCTCGTAAGCAGTATGTCAGGTGGTTAGTGTTCAAAGAGTAATTTTTACTGTTTTTATTATGCTTTTCTTGTCTCCATTTTGAACTGCTTTACAGTTTGTATTACAAGAAGAAATTATATAAGCTTACTGCTTTATTAGATTTGGAAGACATATTTATTATTATTAATAATCTAATTTTGGAAAAAATATTCTGTAAAGAATTGTTCAAAATTGATTTCCTTAACATATTCATAAATATTAGTTTCCTTCCATACATTACTAGTAGAGAAAAGTAAATATAAAACTTTTACAGAATTTAGTTCTTCCTTTTGAGATTATAATGCTAAAGTGTATTAGAAAAGTGTTGAAGGATATTTCAAAATCAAGTGTAAGAAGTGACATTCTCATCTTGAATTGCAAATCTCTCATAATGGACTCAAAAAGTTTAATTACAGTTGGAATAAAGAAACTGCTTATGGAGATCGTTACATTGCAGGCCCACTGCTAAATGCTAAACTGTTTTTCCCACCTTCTCTGTTCACTCCTTAGTCCATTCTTCTCGAAATCCAGCGACCAGGTTCGATAATGTTGCCCAATTCTCTGCAGGCTAGTCCATCCTCTTTGTTTGCCAAACTCAGACTGGGCATTAAAAGACTTGATAATGACTTCAGGCTCACTTCAGTTAAGACACACCCTCAAGGCAGGCAGCAAAGGAGGAAGCGCTGATCTCCTCTCTCTGGTGACCAGCATTAGGACACAAAGAAATGGAATGAAGCTTCATCAGGGTAAATTCTGATTGGATATTAGGAAAATGTCTCACCCTCACTGTGAGAGGGTGAATCACCAGGCTTCCCAGGGAAGTGGTGGCAACAAGAAGCCTGCCAGAGTTCAAGGTGCAGATGGATGACACTTAGTCATACTGTTTACTTTCAGGTAGCCCTGCAAGGAGCAGGGATTTGGACTTGATGAGTCTCATGGATCCTTTCCAACTCAAGATATTCTAAGATTCTATATAATACTCAGATTAGTTTATTGATTTTTGTATGGTGCTTGTAATAAGGTCTTTGTTCATCAAAACGAGCGTTGAAGGAGATAAGAATTTGAACTGAGTAGGGAATGCAACTAGCATAGAAGACTGTGTAACTAATTATATGCAAGTTAACTTTTAGGCCAAGGACAATTTGCAAGGAAGATGAGGAGCCTTCATTCCTATGACCACCAAGGGCAGAGAAAAAAAGATCCCCTAGCAACCAATTGCACCGGCGCAGAGTGCATCGAGAGAAAATACGTCAACCAGAAAAAAAAAAAAAAGGACTATAAAAACAAAAAGGTCAAAGGGGGAAGGTGCACCGTGGCAGAGTGGAGACTCCCTGGCTGCCCAGCACTGTTCTTTTGCTTACTACCGCATGCTTAATAAATTCTTGTTAATTGATTTATCTATATTTAGCCTCCCCAACTGAATTTGTCCATAACAGTGCTAGCCAGTCAGTACCACATTTGCCTAAAGTTAGAGATACAGGGAAAGCTCTTGAAGAAGTAGCCATGGAACCAACAGAAGGAACTTTTGTTTGATCAGTACTTTGATGGATGTAGCATTTATGGGATAGCTTCTATGAACTGAATTGCAGAAAGACAAGCCTGTCTTCTCTAATAGCAAACTCTTGTCTCTTCTGGTGAAAGCTCCATGACTGCCTTCATTTCTAGAAAGTTAGTCCTAATTTACTCCCATTTTGCAGTTCCCATTATCAGAAATAATATTCCATTTCTAATCTTCCTTTCCTCTTTGACTGGACTCTTCTGTCTTTTATGCCTTGCTGTTAAGACAGAGGTTCAAGAAAAGAGAATCTTTTCTAGTTCTGGTTCTCAACCCCACGGAAGAAATACAGATAGAAGAAGCCTGTGAAAACTCTGCTTGGTATATGATACTCAGGTAATCTTTACCTATCTAGTTGCTTAGAACTTCATGTGAGCTCTAAGAAGTACATAATGAGCAAACTGTGTGAATTAGAAGTACAACCTGATCAGTTGTGGATGGATTTTTACAAGAATGGAGGAAGTACAATTTTGGTATAAAATCAACCCCTTGTAAATTCTACTTCTCTACTGAAGCACGGAGCATACTAAAGCTCTTAAAATAAGATCCCTAAAGTGGCCTTACTTTCTTATAACATTTCAAGAATTTGAATTTGTAAATTCTAGAACACCTGATAAATTTGGTTGATGGGTTTAAGCATTTATGTAACTGCTTCAGGTTTTTCAGCTTCTAACTTTCATTACATAAAGGTAATTAAATACTTTATAGAAGGGAAGTAGAGTGCTGCAAATTAATGGGAAAACAAACAGCAATAACCCAGTATACATGCTAAATACTAAGATACCTTCCAGTGCATCAATCTTTTCTACTTTTTCCTCAGGACTGTCACAATTGCAAGTGTTTTCTGCATGAAAAATACTCTTAGTGACACATCTAGGAATTATCTGAATCCTTCTTGTGCAGTATAAAAAGGGATCATATGCACCACAACAATTTTCAGGAAAGGCTAATACATACTTCAACATTCAATAGCTTTAACATTTACAGTAATTTCTAGGCTTTGCAGATAATAAAAATTCCACTTTGAAAAATGTTCTAATTATTTTTAATTTCCAGTCCCCAAAAAAATCTGGATTTTTTCCTTTCCACACTAGAGCACATAAACTGACTGCAGTCTCTCCTTTGCCAGTTTTCCAACTTCACAGGAGTTTTAATATTTAATTTCAAGAAGATTTGGTTTAAGCCATCGAGAGTGTTCATGAGGAAACAAACTCTTCCCTTAGAATATATTTCCTGTGGATTGTATTAATATGAAACACATTTTGTACCAGAAGTCAGCAAAGTTCAGCAGGAGCACATCTCACATGTCTTACATGTAGCTGTGATAGGTTGGAGCTATGGCAATTCTGCCTGGCTCTGCATACAATGGCCTAACCATATGATACAATGGAGGAAGCACTGCATGCAGAGATAATATCCATGCTCCCTCATTCAGCTTTTGTCTTCCAGTATAACCTCCAAGTGAGGGTACAGCTAAGCGAGGATGAGCTAAGACCCTTTCTTTGAAACTGTGGCTCTAAAGGCAAACATATTGTGTCTATTTATGTTAATCTGATCCCAGAAGTTCATAAAAGGTAAGACTATCCTATATCCCAAGGATCTCAGAAAGATTCAGTCCTTTCTGAATCATGGTCATCAACGATTCAGCGAAGTGTTGATCACTTTGGTCACATTAATACAACTGCACAATCAGTGCATATTCAGATGGGTAAAATTAAGTTTGAACCAACAGATTTTCTGGCCAGCTCCAGCATGTACCCTTTTGAATATGTTAAATATAGCAGAAATATATGTATGAGGAAGAAAAATAGTTTGGGCGCATAGAAAAAGACTATATCATTAATCTTTCCCCATTTTTCTTAAATGTAAGACACTACATGCATGTATGTTTCAATCTTCAAACCAACTACTGCTTCTTGAGGTGAAAACGTTTTTCAGAGACAGAATATTTGCAGCTTTGGCTCTTGTCCCCTAATATAATCAAGAAACAAAGCTGAGATTAGATGAGATCTACACCAAAGAAAAATGTAACCTTTACTGTTGGTGTTTGCATTTGTTGCTTCCTTTGAACTAATTTATCTTGGTAGAAAACCCCTCTAGCTGTAAATACTTTTGTGCTAGGAATCTGCTTAATTTTTGTTGTCAAGGTAGATGCACTTTCCTGAAAAAGTTTATTTTTGCCTTGTATTGTTACAATCTGCAAACTAGTACACATTGCTTGCTTTTTATCACCATCATTACAAGTGGGTTTTTTTCTGTTAGCATTTGGCACCAATAGTTATTAATTTCCACCTCCTTCAAATGACAGTTGACATATTCTGCATTTTTGTTTTTATGTATCTTAATTCTCCGTCACTCTGTGTTACTTTGTGAAATAGCATCAGGGTTGTAAAGTAATCAGTCAGGAGTTTGTAATGCAGCTGTCAACATCACATAATGATTTTGCCATGTCCTGTTGACGCTATACCTGTTTGACAGTACATCTATGGTGTTTTCAGCACCCTTGCTGGTACTTACGTTAGTAAAGCCCTACTAGAGAAACATAGTGAAATCATGAGTGAAACCATAGAGAATCATAGTGAAACATAGTGAAACCACAGAGAATCATAGTAAAACCACTGGGCTGAAATCTCCTCTGCAGTGTGTAGTCATTAACACAAAACCGTAGTGCATTTTCTGGCTAAAGAGTGGAACGAGTTCCAGGAGATCTTATCTCAATCTTTAGGTTTTTTGCTTAATAACTTTTGGCATGTCTTTTATGTATCTCAAATTTTATCTGCTAAAATGAAATAATGGCTTCCTTTCTTTCTCTAATTTCTGACTTGTTTATTCAGATAGAAAGCTCAAGAGGAAGAGGGTATTACTCATAATATATCTATGCAAAACCTTGTACAAAGAATCTCAAGATATCTGTCACAGCAAATGTGAATGAGACATTGTCTGTAATTTTTTTTATATTGTACCTGAACCATAATGCATGCTAGGCACTTATTAAGAATCACCTTTAGAAAACTTGTCCTGAAATCATGTAGGCAATCTTTTGGATCAGTCAAGTTTTATATAAAATACATTTATTTGTAAGGACACGATTCTCTGTAACTCAGACCTGTCTAAATCCAGGCTGCCACAGTCTGTTCTTCTCCTCTCCTGCACCACCCAGGTGAGAACATTGTCCTCCAACTCTGCTCTTCTGTGCGTAGCTGGTCTGATTCAAACAATTACCCTAAATGCTGTTAGATCAGTTGGACCATGGTATAAAGATAAGCTTGTACTTAAAGAATATGTGTCATATTGCCTCATGGCAATGCATGGCATGCCTCATGGGTCTTATTTTATCTTATTTTAGGTGCTGTCACACCAATAAATATCTTTCTGGTCACACAAGGAAGTCTGATGTTTGACGCAACACAACTCTTGTGAGGAAAAAATGTCTTTTGTGACATAACTTTCTGCTTTCTCTCAGTGAAAAACATTTCAGTAAATAATGTAACTAAAAAAATAACCTGTATTTCACTGGAAGCCACCATCCAAACACTTACAAACATTTCAGTGAAAAATGTTTTAAATCAACTGTATCTACAGTTGACAGGATGGTACAAATACAAATGAATCACTTTTTCTTCTAAGTTTTATTGCAGTTAGAAACACATTGGGTTAAAGCTCCTGATACTGTAGCTTGCAGTTTGACATTATTTAGAAAGTTTGGAGCTAATTTCTGATAGGCAGCTATAATTTAGATAATTTTCTTAAATTCAGAGTAATATCTTCAAAAATTAGGCAGAATATATTGAAAATTAAATTTCTAAGTTAAAAAAGTTAGGATTATTTGAAAGCATACTTTTTTATGGTAGAAAAATATTTTGTAAATAAAAAATGTCTTACATGTCTTTGGATAGTTCCTGTTTTAATACTTTTTGTGCTGAAAATTTTGCTAAGAGCTACTCTGCTATTAAAAAAAAAGAAAAAAGTCTTTGTGCTATTTTGTTATTTTTGAAATACATTTCTTTCTTTGCACCATATTAATCCTTGTGAGAATATACTTATGGGAGGTTTCAGAGTCCTAATGTTAGAGCCTGTTCTTTCCTTACACTGCCCTACCAATCCATCCTCAAAAGAATATTCACTAATGTTTCCTTCTCTTTGTTTTACTTCCCCCACTTCCTAATTGAAGTTTCTTTATTTCCTCTACATTTTTTTTTGTTTATGCAGTAGCATTCAGGCTTTGGAACAGACTTCCCAGGGAAGTGGCAGAATCACCATACCTGGAAGTATTCAAAAGGTGTGTGGATGTGACACTTGGGGATATAGTTAAGTGGTGAACAAAGTGTTAAAGGTTTGATTCAATTATCTTACAGATCTTTTCCAACCTTAATGATTCTATGATTCATGAAAGGTTGTTCAATTTTTTTCTCTCCTGTTCCTCCCTACACCTCAAATTGTGCAGATGTAGAGAATGTATCCCTTGTTATCAACAAAAATTTATGTATGTGTTGAAAATAGAAGTGAAAAAGCATTCTTCTATCCCTGAACAACTGTTAAAAACATTGTTCCTTACAATGCTTTTTGTCTGCTAACTGCTACTTCTCTGGAACAATTTTAACAACTCCAGAGCAAGACTCCTGGAGAGCTCTGATCTTGTCAGAAGTCTGCTTATTGAACTTAGCTGCACCAACCATATAAATTCAGCATGAAAAGCCCAAGCTGAGATAGATATTAACCTGCCCAGTAAACAGAAAAAAAAAAAAAAAAAAAAGCCAGGACCCTTCACACAAATGTAAAGGCTCTCATTCTCACAATAAGTGGACACATATTACTTGCTGGAGATTTATTTTAAATAAATGTAGGCCAAATTTTGCCCCTTGGTCACAGGTTCATTATATAATTATTTTTGTTTCATGACTCCAGTGGGGACATAGAGGTGGAATAGAGGACAGAATTTGGCCCAATTAGTATATGCCTCTAATGAGTATTATTTTAAGGTACAAGATGAAATCTTGTCTGGACCAGAACTGAAACTGTTCTTTGGCGATGTAAGGATGGGTGTGGGGGAAGGGATGAAGGAGAGTGGAAAGAGCAAAAGCAGAATTTGGTTTGAGATGGAAGATATCATACAATATCTCACAATCCCTAGTGAAAGTGGGAGTGTCCCAGTCCATGCTGGTATCCCTGCAGCCCATGACAGATCCAAGGGGCCAGTTTAGCACCCCCTTAGGTTACATGGAGATGGAAAGGAGGTCACAGGAGAAACATTCTAGGCCTGGACTTCTAGGTGAAGTGGATAGTTTGATGATACTTACAGAATAACATTTTATTTCAAATGGAAGATGGATTAGTTGATATCGCAGGTATTTTTATTTGGTTTCTAAAGGAAACAAAGTTTATGTAATTATACTATTTCTCTCAGTCCTGGACTATGCTCTGGGACATGCCTTATTTCAACAAAATTTGACAGAAAAAAGATGTCTCAAGACTAATGATGTTCCTAACACATGGTTGTTTTTTGTAGGGTTTGTTATGTGTTTGTTTGTTTGTGGGGTTTTGTTGTGTTTGTTTGAGGTTTTGGATTTTTTTTATTTGTTGCTGATTTTTGTTTATTTTGAATCAGAGATAATGAAAAGAATTTGAGGTTAAAATTTCATGCAAGAGACACAGATGAGTTTGGTTAATAGTTGAATTCAGAAAGGGTGGGCTAAAACAGGGAACATTATCAGTATTAGATGATGTTTCCATGTTATTTCTGAGGTAGGTGTCTGATATGTTCATAACCTGAAATCTGAAGCACCTCCAACTCCAAAATTTCCCTTTAACTTTAGATTTGACCTTCCCATTTCATACTTGTGATTGCAATTCTTGTCCAAAAATTGAAGATAAAGATGTAAAGGTTTCCTATTGTGCTGCATAGGATTTGACAAAGCAGCAATGCACAAATTATTTATAAATCTCTATGTAGCAGTCTAGCTTTTTTCTTATGTTTTTCCTACTGCACATCTAGTGAGTTTTACTATTCTGACCTTGTGCTTGGCACTGTATGACATTGCACTATAGGGGAAAAAAAATCTTTCTTTCCTTTTTTTTCCTCTCTGGTCCTTCCCTATTGCAAATCCATGTTTCAGTGATTGGCAGCTGCTTCCAGGATGTAGTAGCAGATAGGCTTGGAGACACGGCCAGCATATCAGCATAGAAGAAACAGCCTGCTGCAATGGTTTTGTTTTTTTTTTTTGTAGGCTGATAGAATTAGGGGGGGCTAAGAAGGAGCTGATGTTTTGGTAATTCTAAAAATTGCTTGAAAGATGATTAATTTAATCTGGAACAGGCCAGTGTTATTGAGAGGTTAAAAAGATCTGCCCATTTGAGTGTTTTTGTCAATTCCTAGATGAGAAAGCAAGTTCAGCTGAGCTGGGTAAGCAGGTGACAGTTCCCTTCCCACCCCACTGCCAGGCCCAGCACTGCTGCTGGAGCTGGTGTCAGTCACAGGCCTCTAACTGGACAGCAGCTGAAGCCTTCAAGGCAAAACAGCTGCCTGCTGTTTTAGTCAGGTGTGGTACATTCTAAAAAGTGGGTCAGTGCTTATGTGCAGCCCAGCTCTGCATTAGAAATTAGTACTTTGTAAGGAGGCTTTGAATCTGTTACAGGTACACACATGCAAGGATTGCTATGCAGCCAAATTAAAGTTTTGCTATAGGAGTTTTTATAGCTTTAGGTATATGCCATTTGCTGATAAAAGTCTAAGGTTCTTGTAGATGTGTTGACTTGCTAGAACCCCTTCATTAAAAAAGAATGTGTTTAGAAAGCTGGAGCACAGGGAGAAGGTCCTTTAAAACTAATTTAGGTAATATTTTTGGAAGAAATAGAAGCTGTCTTTTTAAAAAAGTATATCTGTTGAAGCCCTACCTACATGTTTCCACTTATATCCTATTTTTCTTTGCATTGGCCTAAGTTAACTCTGCCCCCTACAGCATTCATCCTGTTTGTCTAGAAGATGGAAAATTCTGTAGATTGCTTTAAAGGAGTTCCTCTGAGTCTTGATAAGATGGGCAGTGAATTGAAGAAAATTGTAGCCTGAACCATGGTAAGGTAAAATCATATCATGATATGCCTGACTTACATCTATTGCTAATTATATAAGTGTGATGTTTATAATTTCAGTCATCTTTGCTGCTCTAGTCATCTGGGTATGGAAGCAAAGGGCCTTGACAGGAGCAGGTGTTTGGGTAATTCTGAAAATTGATGGAAGAGAAATACAGCAGTTTAATCCAGCTCATACAGCCAATTGGAATTGCTTATCTACTGCAGAACTGATTGAATTTTAATGAGTTGAATTAGCTTTGAATTAAGTTGGTTGATATGCTTGTGTTGTTTGAACAAAACTAGGGGGAGTTTGCATAGATCTAACCTGGAAATAAACTGGAACACAAAATCTGGAAAACAGCTCTTTACTCTTTTCAAATTAGATTAATAACCATGTATTCACTAGGGACTGACATTGTATTCTTAGCTTACTGCTTTGCCTGAGTAAAATTCTTATGAAAACACAAAAATTTATAGTCATTCGATTATGTTTTCCCACTAGAAATCTTTTCTGCTTGGGGTCAGGAAGCGAGGAAGGCTTAGCAGGCATAGCTTGTTCACATGATTTTAACAGACTTTTTCCAGGCTTCTTTTTTTGCCTTTTCTCTCTCATTACTAGTGAGAGTAGAACTGGGATAATAATAACGTTGGCAGTAGTAGTAGTAGAAAGCAGCACACCTACATGTCAACGAGGGTGTTTGGAAAGAGGTGCAAACTCTCTCTTTATAGCCTGGAGACTAAAAGTAACTTTAGGACTCCATTATCTGGCTGTCCTGGACAGGCAGAAAGAAGTTCCTCTGACAGTTGAAAAGGTCTGCTGGTAGTGTAGCTAGGGAAGGTAGGATGAATTAACCCTACCAAATAGCTAACATATGTTTTAAACAAATCTTAATCCAGTATGTATGGGGGAATGAGACAATGTCTTGCATTTAAGTACAATGGCATATTGATTCTGTTACAGTATTAAGGGATGGGGAGCAAAGCAGGTGGTAACTGCAAAGTGACACTAACAACTTCTCTTTATGAATATTTGCAAGCAGCAAAACCAAGACAGAAGGATAAAAAAAAGGTTGAAGTGCTTCATGTGTTGGTAGAGAAACAATGTGAAAATTCTTATGCAAAAGCAGCATAAAGCAGGCTCTCCTGATTTATACCACATGCAGGTTTTCTAAGAATGCTATACATATATATATGTGTGTGCGTGTATATGTACACCTGTTGGGATATTATATATTTGAAGAAACTCTTCAGAGGCTCTTTTGTTTTCCCTTTTTTTTCTTTTCTTCTGACTGAATGTTTGCATTTATTCCAGTCCTTTGGGAGTTGGTGTATCTATGAGCATATAGAATTCCTAAATCGGCATTTGCAGCTAAAGTTCAGTTCAGCAATCTCTAATCAAATTATTCCGTGCAAGTTTAAAACTGCTGCAGCTGGGATGTGCCATAGATTAAATCTCAGTGCCTTCCAGTGTGTCCTGCATGCAGCAGGATCACACAGATCTCATTCTTGATCCAGGTGTTTTAAGGCTGTATGGACAATCCTGGAAATACCTACATTTCCTAACTAAAGAAACTAGAAAGTTATTAGAAAGAAAACTGCAAGTCCTTTATACTGGTGAGTTAAAAGTATACAATACTGAAGGTTCTGGTTGTTGGAATTTTGTTACACTCATTTTTGTAATAGTATTTAGGTAAGAATTTTGAAATTATCTGTCTAGTTTTAGAGGAAGATGCTGTAATTTATGTTCAGTTTATTTTTCCAGTATTTCACAAATATACTAGTATTATCTATTATAAATAATCCTCAGTTATGAGTTGTGGCATGACTTTTGCTTTTATCTTTAGAATTTTGACAGGAAAAAATTAATTATCTGTCTGGTTTCTGGCTGTTATTTTGCAGTAATACACCTTAAATCCAATCATAAGGATATTTTAAATTTGCCTTTTCATCAGATGGAAGTAGAGCTCACTGTAGACCAAGTGATTAGCCAAGGGCTCTTCTGTAATTTTTGCAGAAATTTGTCTGGTTGAACCATTCAAAGGCTATTTTCAGTTAACTGCATTCAAGTGTAGACCTCTAGTTCAGCATCCCTTTATCAGAATAGCGACATCAGTGCAATTGTTTAGCAGGGAAAAAAAATCTGCAGATGCTGATGTATCAGTCATACATACTCAGAGAGATACCTATTTCCAAAGGACTGGAATGCATGCAAACACTTGCCTGATGACAAATATTGACCAGGAAACTGAAATGTTGTTCTGAGCTCCATTAAATATTTCTTGATGCACAGTGTGAGAAAGTTTTCTTGTCTATGCCTAATATAGCTTTACAGAGTGTGTGGGCAATTAGCGAGGTGGCTTTTCATAGTGTGAAAAAGGAAAGTCCTTTTTTCTGCTGAAACACGTTTGAGCTAAATAGCAACACACATCAACTTCTACTAAAAGAGGTGGCAGCGGACTATAGAATCCACCCTAGAAGGTCTTTTTATGAGAGAAGTCCTAGATGCCAGGGATCTACGAATGTGGGCATCCCAGCGATTCTGTCCATCGGGACAACAGAAGAGAGTCGGTTTCCGAGGTCTGGTGCTGGCTGAGCCGCTGCGGCGGCGGGGGCTTCCAGGCGGGACTCGGAACTGGACCGCAGCCGAGCCGGGGCTTTCGCCTCCTGGTCAGCGGAGGTGCGCTCCTGGTTGCCCCGGCGAAAGGACCGGTAGCTCGGTCTCGTTACGCCTGAGAGAAGCGGGAGCCCCTGCCCAGGGAGGGAGGGACGCGGTGACGGCGAGCGGCTGCGGGAGAGAGCGGCGCGGGGGCCGCAGCCCCCATCCCCCGGCGGCCGCGGCGGGGCCGGGGGGGCTGAGGGGCGCAGCCCACCCCGGGATGGGCTGGGCAGGGCAGCGGCGGCTCCGGTCCCGGGCGCCTCCGCCGCGGGGAGATCGGACAAAGGCTTGCAGGAGAGGGAGTGGCAAGCGGCCGCCCAGCCCTCGGCGGGCTGCGGCGGGTCGGTGCCAGCGGGACGAGGGGAGAGCAGACGAGACAACTTCCCCCAGAGGCACGGGGCCCCAGGAGGGCGGCGGCGGCAGCAGCTCCTGTGGAGAGGAAGGGGCTCTCCGTGCCGCCGGCTGCTCCCCCGGAGGTGGCGGGGAGGCGGGGGAGGAGCCGGGCTGATCCCCGGGCGGGCGGCGGCCCCTCCACTGCGCCAACCTGCAGGCGGGCTGGAGGCGGCGGCCCCGCCCGGCCCCGGCTGCCGGGGCCGCGCCGCCCCTCGCCGCCGTCCCGGGCAGAGCCGCAGGCGGCTGCTTCCCGTTGCGTCGCTCCTGGACTGCAGCTTCCTGGCGGCCAGGGCAACAAGCAGCGGCATCTTGGAGCGTCTTCTTTCCCGAGTGCCCCTTCATCTCTCCCAGCCCCCTCCTCTCTCATACCTGCAGCCTTTCTTTCTCCCTTCACTCCTGCCTTATTTCTGCTTCTCTTCCTCTTCTCTTACCATTTTCTGGTTTTAAGGTTTTTTTTTTTTTTTCCTTCTCTTTCTTCCCCCATCCTATTCCCTTTTGGACCATCATCGTTTAGTACCTCTTAATTTCTTGATTTCTTCTGATTTTTTTCCCCTGGACTTTGCCTTGTCATGTCAAGATGGAAGTCAGGCATGACTGGCTCTCCTCATCCCCCCATGAGGGCTTCGAGCAGATGAGGCTGAAGAGCAGACCCAGGGAACCTTCCCCAAGCCTCACCAGAGTAGGTGCGAACTTCTACAGCACTGTCAAGCAGCAGGACTACAGTGCCAGTGTCTGGCTGAGGAGGAAAGACAAACTGGAGCACGTAAGCCAGCTTCTTTTTCCCTCTCCCCCACTTTTTTTTTTTTTTTTTTCTAATTTCTAAACCTCTCTCTAGATACTCTCTTAGGCTGTCTGCCAGCTGGGACTCCAGAAGAAAAGTGTTGCTCCAGTAGTTGGGCATGGCATTTCCCAGATGATAAGAGAAAGGAGCTATTTAGAGGTCCCATAGTGGTCTGATCTTAGGTAAATGGGATGTCAGTACTGTTCCAGACTACATGCAAGTCTTCTTCTAACTGGAAATATTTTTGCTGGTTTCTTCTTCTCTTCCAGCAAATTCAGCACTGATGTGGGAGGAGAAAGATTGGGATGGTGCAGATGGAGGTTAGAACATTTATCTCATGGTGATTATAATGTAGTTCTAGAATAGCTAAAAGCAAATAACTGGTGGTTGTTTTTGTTTGTTTGTTTTGTTTTTAATTTTAGATGCAATTTTCATTCTCCCTCTCCCCCATCTTTTTCTTCTCCATGCATGGGACTTTGAACATACTCTACCTATGTGGGGTAAAGATTTCCTTCAAGACTTTTCATGCTGCAGCAGTAGTACATGACTTAACTGTGTTTGAGGCCACAATAGGACTGATACTGTGGATAGCTCTAGTGAATATTTTATGAGAATTTAAGGTGCTTCAAAATGTTCCTGTCTCGGATGATGTTTGAAAGCATTCTTCATGTTACTTGTAGCAGCAAGGAAATGGATTGAGATGACCTGCATGCTATGTAAGTTTCCTGAATAGCTTATTAGGTGAAATCCTTTGTTAGAGTATACAGTACAATCAAGACAGGAAAGTAGCTGCATTTACAGGGATGCAAAAGAATGTGGATAGCCTTGCATAATGCAACAGTCTGCTATTCTTTACATTAGTGAGTAATTTGCAATCACAGTCACATTGACTTCAAGAGGCACAGGAAAATATTTCTTATGGTACAGCCACCTCCAGTCTCTTTGAATGGAAATGGTCTGATAAGAAGGGTAAATTGTGTTTATTACCTGAAAATCCTAGATGGCATAGTAGAGCCCTTTGAAGATGAAACCTGAAATAAGGTCCTTTACCAAGTAGTTCTTAGACTGTAACCCTCCCTTCCCCCTAACCTGCAGAGAGTATTTCATCCCTCTTAGTGAAATCTTAAGTTGTTTGTACTTCCGGGGAAATGGCAAGAACTGATCTTTTGGAAAGGTCGCATTCCAAATGCTGAGGAAGGTATTGAATTCTGTCTGCCTTTTAACACATTTTTTTTGATTCTTCACACTGACAACAAGGCTTCACAGTAGTAAGCTTGTAAGTGGAGTATTCTCCCATTGTCAATCAAGAATAAAGGTCAGTGCCTTATCTCAGTACAAGTAAAACATCGAAAGCACAAAAATCTGAGCTGTGTCTTTTGTAACGGATTTTGCTACATGTTGATATCTGTGATCAAATAAATAATTATTAATGGCAGGGGGGATTAATCTGTCAACAATTTGATATCTTGTAGCTGAATGGTCAGATACCTGTATATTAAACCTTATCACAACATTAGCAGGAAGAAAGAAAATAGGCATTAACTTGTTTAAAGATTGAAAGTGCAAAACCTTTCTTTTGTGTGTGGTTTTGTTGCTGGTTTTTTTTTTTTTTGTAGTTGTTGTTCCTGGGGGTTATTATAATTTCTATTAAGTCAGTATTTTGTCACAATAGTAGTTTTCAATATCCCTGCATAATTTGTGTGAAAAGCTTTCTCTGTAATCTGTAATGTGTGTTTTTCTGGGGGTTTCCCTCTCATTTGATCCAGTTATTTTTACTCCCATTGCCTATTTGAACAACGCAAAGAGAAAAAATTGGACCATTGATATCCCTTGCTTCCAATAAAATATTTATTTAATTAACATTTATTGTGACTACCCTAAAGTACACTGACACGCTAACAGTAGATACATGAAATACTTTGTTTTATGATTTAAGGCAACTGCATTACTCATGCGTGTTGTAACAGGCAGGCTATTGCATGAATATAAATAAAATGTCTATTTATTTATAAATTCTATTTTACTTATATAGTTCTAGAGCAAAGATGCTATTTTTTGTTTTCAGATGAATGTTTGAGGGTTTTGAGTGTTCTCTTGCTAAAGAAGTTATTTCCTGCACTCCACTCTTCCACTCCAAGAGACAAACCAATTACTTTGAGATGCATAATTCTGAATGGGATAGTCATTGACATATGATCGCTTATGGCCAATAATGAAGATATTCATATCCTCCATCCACCTCACAAAGTTTACATAACATTTCATTACAGCTCCCCCTGAAATAATCATGTTACTTGAAACCTACAAAGAAAATCAAAATCCAAGGAGTGAGTATTTATGGAGGCACTGAATTTAAAAGTATATAATCACAGACTTGATGCTGTACAATGACAGGTTATGCTGAAGAGGGGTATATATATAGTGAGTGCAAGTCAAGGTACACATGAACAGATTTTGAAGTTGCAGATGTACTCTTTCAGCATTGTGGAGGGGATTGAGTTTTGCTTCATTGAAATGATTTCTTAAATTGATTTCAATTGTAACAGGGATGAAATTGGGCCACCATATTTTCTTCATTACTTACAGAAAGGCCTTGTAGACCACAGTTGCTATTTTATGTTGACTTTTTGTTGAAGTGAATGGCCTAACTTAATCATGTGCAACACTTACTAATCCACATACAGTTTGATGCATTAAAAAACATTTTCTAAAGCCAATTTGTATCAAATTGTTTATGTAAAAAGATTCTCAAATATAGAAACATATAGATCTTTGTTCCTAGATCTCAAAACTGTAGCAAAGTTGTGGGTTCTGGTGTTGTGGTTTTTGGTTTGTTTTAGGTTTTTTTCTTATACAGATGTCAATTTGAGGACTGTGGTAAAGAGGTTCAAGAGTATGGTAAAGAGGTTCAAAATTCAACCGCTTTATCTCTTCTGAAAGCACAGAACAAATTCAGATGCACAAATATGATCAAATTTCTTTAAAACTGATCAATATTTAATTATTGACTGACCATAGAGGAAGTAAAAAAATCTATAAAATTCTGCTGGTATCTTGCTAATTAATTGTTCTTCAAATGGATCTTAATATAGTGTGGCTCATTGGCTAGCTGTTTTTGTAGGGTTTTCTTTTTCCAAGTGGCAGCAACACAGCTTGTACTATAAAAGATTTGAACACAACCCACCTCTGTTCTTTTGTGAACTCAGATGCTGTATTTAAGATTAAATGAATTTGCTGCAACATACTTGAAGGCCCAGTGAGGAGTTTTTGCTGAAGTGAAGGCTCAGGCTACATGTATGCTGTATCCAATGTGCTGAAGAGCCATATTATTAATGGAGGAATTTACAAGAGATATAAGGAACTCCAACACTCTAGGCCACAGTAATGTTGCAAATGCTTGCCTGAAATCCCTGCAGAGCTGAAATTATTCAGATGCTATGTATTTGCTTCAGCTAGCTCCTTGTGCCTCTGTGTGAAATTGTTTGCCAGGTATTGGAAGTGTTGGAGAGAAAATGGATGAGTGAAATATTCTTAAATTCTCCTTTGCATAGTGTTTTTTTTTTATTTGTTTGTTTCTTTCTCTTTGTCCGGTGTTGCCTTTTTTAATTAAATGTGAATTCATTAAGAGGAAAACGAGGAGGTAGGGATTGGGAAAAAGTAGCTAACCTGGTAAGCTTTAGCTGATAGGAGTTACTCGGTCTGGTTTAATTTGCAGCAGCTCTCCATCTCTGCATCCCACAGTAATGACAGTTATTCAAGAGCTGCTTTCCTCATACCTCAGCAAAGAATTCTAGAGAACTTAATTTTAAATAATAAAAGCTTCAAAACCAAACGGATTTCTTTTTAAGCTACAAGAGGTATGCTTCAAGCATATATTTGTTTTTGATGAACACAGGTATTCTCAAGGTATGTCTCAAGGATGTAGTGGCAGTTTTTCTCTAATAACATCTAAATTTAATTATTTGCTTAATTATATTAAAATATTTTAAAAATTATCTTTAAAGAAACTGGTTCAAAACTAAGCTTTGGGGAGGCCTGACATCAGGATGGTGTTATATTCTGGCAATCCTTAGTCTGTTATTTTGAAGAATCATAGTTAGGAGAAGTTATTGACAATTACTGAATCATTTTTTGAGTTTTTTCTACTGAAGATCTGATCAGCAAGGGCAGTGTTGGCATTTGCAGATTCTGAGTGCTGTTGTTACCTGACCAGTTGATGTTGTTGCTCAGCATGCTGCTATGCATTTGGCAGCATTGCTTCCCAGGGAGAAAAGGGACCATGAGGTACAGGGATAGCAGTGTTACTTGGCAGCAGAGGCAGATATATAATATGCAGCTGTTAAGCTTAAGACAGTTTACAAAAGTGCCTGACAAGCATGGCCAGAATATTTCTACGAGCTGCATGAGCAAAACATAAATTAAAATACAGCTTTAATTCACTTGTCATAATACCTTTATAAAAGTTGAAATTCCAAATCCCATTTTGCCAGTTCATTTCTATTATTCAAAAACTGGTAAGTCTTTTAGGCAGCTTTTGTTTTTCTCTTCTTTTTTTTAATAATATTGGAAATTCTTAACAAAAGCATTGTTGGACAGTTTCCAAGTGTGTTTCTACTCTTGCATTAAAATTAACACTAATCTTAAAAGTCTTCAGAAGGATGCATAGCTATAGCCTGCAACACCTAAACAAAAAAGGTGGACATAGCTTGATATAAAGCATGTAACAGGAGTAGAACCCAGTCAAGCCAAATTAGTTGCTGGACAGTGGCAATGGCTTCCATTTAAGGAAGAATAATGCAAGGATATAAACCAGAATTCAAAATCATTCCCATATCCTCAAAACAGCCCCAGTCTTGAAATAAATGCAAACACATGTCTTCTTTTGAGTTAAAACAGTTCATAGAATCATCATCAATTATAGAATATATTACCCTGATTTGGAAGGGGCTGACAGGAATTATCTACAAGTCCAACTCCTGGCCCAGCATAGGACACTCCAAGGATAACACCAAGTACCTGAGAGTGTTATCCAAATGCTTCTTGAACTCTCTCAGGCGGATGCTGTGACCATTTGCCTGAGGAGCCTGTTCCAGTGCCCAAACACCCTCTGGGTGAAGAACCTTTATCTAATATCCAACTGCAACCTCCCCTAACACAACTTCAGGACATTCCGTCAGGTCCTGTCACTGGTCAGGAGAGAAAAGAGCTTGCTCCTCCCCTTTCTTTCATAAGGAAATTGTAGATGGCATCTCCTCTCAATCTTCTCCAGGCTTAGCAATCCAAGTGACCTCAGCCACTTCTTTTATGGCTCTCCCTCCAGGCCTTACGCCATAATCATTGCCCTCCTTTAGACTCACTATAAGAGTTTTATATCTTTCTTATATTGTGGCAACCAGAGCTGAGCACAGCACTTGAGGTCATGCCACAGAAGAACAGGACAATCCCCTGCTTTCCCTGACCAGTGATGCTGTGCTTGGTGCACTTGTCGGAGTCTTTTGCACTAGGCAGGTAGAAAGAATTTGTCATCTGCAATAATGTTAGATACCAAAGTGAGTGGCTTGTGCCATGTAGGAAGGTACATAGATAAGGACAATTCAGAGGGTTCTAGAGAGTTAGTTGAGTTAGTTCCCAATATTTGAAGCTTTTTGATGGTGTGGTTGCAGATTATAATTCCAAATATCCGTCTGGTCCTGGAGCTAGATATGTGGAATATCTAGATAATAGATAATGTTTTGTCATTAAAACCAAAGGAACAAACCCAATTAAATTAGAGGGATTTGGGCTTTTTCTCAACAGGAGACTAGTATATGGATTGCCTGCCTGGAGCAGTGGTACTTAGCATGAGTTGTGATTCTTGCTGAAGTAGTAGCATGCAGTTTGCTTCACTGCTGACAAACTGTGTGTGGAGGGGAATTTTTATCTCAAAATGCCAATTTCCTTGCAGGTGTCTTTCTATGTTTTGTAGACAAACATAATTAGAGAAAATAAATGTTCAGAAAAGTGGAAAAAGGGGACCAAAACAATTGAACAGTATTGGGAAAATACTGAATAACATTTTAGAGCAAAAAAAATATAAAATGTTTTCTTTTGAAAGTGGTATGGAGAATTTCAAATCCTGAGTAATTTACTACTGTAGTTAACACACTCAAAAGTAATTTCATATTGCAAAGCAGTGAAAATATGTTACCTAATAGTTGTTTTCTCTTTTTAGTTGTAGTGGGTTAACCATGGTTTTCTGCCAGATGCCCACCAAACCACTCTCTCTCTCTCCCCCTCCTCAACAGGACAGGGGGAGAACATGTGATAAAACATCTTTTAGCTTGAGATAAAGATGGAGAGATGACCAATTACTGTCACAGACAAAACAGACTCAACTGGGGGAAAATCAATTTCATATGTTTCCAATTAAATATAGGATAGGATAGTGAGAAACAAGGACAAGACTGAAATCACCTTCTCCCCTCCCCCTATTTTTCTATGCTCAGCTTCAGTCTTTTGTTCCTGAATCTTCAGCCTCCTTCCCCTCAATCACCCTGAGTGGCATGGGGTATTGGGAAATGGGGGCTGCAGTGAGTTCGTAACACTTTGTCACTCCTTATTCTTCACCCTGCTGTGGTATGGGATCCTTGGCACAGGATATAGTCCCTCTCAAACTATTCCAATGTGGGTCCTCCACAGAAGCTGTAGCTCTTCAAAAACTTTACCAGCATGGATCCTCTCTATGGGGTGCACTCAGGAATGGACTGCTCCAGCATGGGCCCCCCATGGGCTGCACTTCCTGCTCCTTTGTGGGCTCTCCACAGGCTACAGCTTCCTTCAGAGCAGACCCACCTGCTCTGGCATGGGCTGCAATGTGGATAGCTGCTATAACTGCTCTGCTGGGGTCCTCCATGGGCTGTGGGGAGGCAAACTACTCTTTTTGTGGGCAGCAGCAGAATCTCAGCTCCAGCACTTGGAATGCTTCCTTGCTGTTCTCCTTCACTGACCTTGGTGTCTGCAGGGCTGTTTCACATATTTCTTGCTCCTCTCCCATAGCTCCTGGGCAGCAGTTGTTTTTTTTTTTTTCCTTATATGTGTTATCAACAGAGGAACAAACCAGTCCTATTGATGGGCCCAGCTTTGGCAAAGAGCAGGTTTGTCATGGAGCCAGCTGGAACTGGCAGTGTCTAACATGGGGCAGCTACTGGTCTTACAGAGGTCACCTCTGCAGTGGCCCCTTGCCCCCCAGAACCTAGCCAGGTAAACCAAATGCACTAATCCTAGGAGCAGCTCTTTTTTCTCTGGTGTATGAGAAAATTGTTAAACATTGCATTAATCTAACACATCAATTCTGATGTTTTCAACATCAGTCAAATTAGTTAAACTCTCAAAGTCCAAATCTCTAAAGGTAAATTTAAAATATTTGAGAGGCAGAGTCATTGTAACAAGCTTAATTTTTAGTGTCTAACTTTATATTGCTGCACAGGAATACAAAATAACTAGAAGTTTCAAAGTTGCTCTAAAATTAATTTATATATTTATATAAAAATTAATTTATAATTTACTTCAGCCCATTCAAGACTTCTTAGAAATGAAGATTTCTGGTTTCTGAAAAAAGGACATACATCACAGTCTACATTTCTTCCAGATATTAACTTCAGTGTAGGTACAGGAAAAGTGCTTTCCGCTACTTTGCTTGTCCTAATGCTACCAGCATTAAGGAAAATCCAAATTCGTTTTTTGCTATGTCATCCTTTATTCTAACAGCATTTACCATCCTTGTTTAAGCATTTTGAAAAAGGAGCTGCAGAAAACTTGCAGCTTAATCTCCTTGTCTGTTAAACAACCAAATACTCTACAGTCTTCAGTGATTTGGTCTTGTAGCTGACCATTGACTGTAACACACTCAAGGGTAGTAGGAGGATTTAAAACACTAGGAAAATTATGCTATCAGTTCGCTGTATCTACACGATGCCCGAAGAAGCTAGTTGCTATGACTGGTTGTGTGTTTAGCTTAGGGCTTCTTCCATTTCATAACCAGGAATGCTAAAATACTGAAGGTAAAATAACTTCACCAGCCTATAAAAAGGATGGAAACAACTGGCCAGCTCATGCCAGTAATTAATAAACTCTGCTTTATTGCCATTCACGATGGGAAATCTTATACTTCTCATTGTTCCTGAAAAATAAAGTCCTGTGCTGGCAGTAAACTCTCTAGATCTGTCTCCCCTGATGGAATGTTTTCTTGAAGTGCAAGAGATGGGTTTCTAACAGCCCACCTCTTGCTTTGCTTTTTTTGTAACATTATTTCAGGTCTGATTTCCATGCCTTTTTATAGTTTCATTACTGAGAGGAAAAAAATAGGCATCCTGCTAATGTTAAACAAGGTCCATATATGCATGTATACCAAATAGCTCATCTCTTGTATTTCAGAGTCTGAAAAGAGGTTTCTTAAAATGAAATTTAGATGCAATTTTTAAAGATTTTGCACTCCCAGATGACATCTGGTAGAGTAAAAAAATGTAACACTCATTTTCCCATGCAGTGACACTCTTCTAATGTCTGTAAGATTGTGTAGTCTGAGTGGACAGTCAAGTTGTTTTCAAAGTGCCCTTCACAGTTTCTGTGAACAAAAGTAGATTACCTGAGGATCTATCTCTGTTAGGCAGTAAGTGTGTGGGATCCATATTCCCTGAACAGCTAAATCCAGGTTGTGTGCTGCTGCTTGCTTGAGATGTGCATGCCCTTGTGGCAGAGATGAGCTGAGTGTGTACCTAGGTGCTCCCTTATCTGGTGGGGATGCAGTTGATCCATTCATTGAGAAATGAGGCACTTGCAGGTTCCCTGGTTATTTGTGTTTCAAGGGAAGGCAGTTAACTCACTGTCCCCTCAAGTGAGAAACACTGGGCTTCTTGCAGTTGCTTTTCGGCAGAGTGGCCACTCAGCTAAAGAAATGTCTGCAGGGAGTTGGGAGAAACTCAGAAATTATTTTTTTTTCTTAACAGGATTTTCTCCTCAGAATTCTTTAACTTTTATAAGGTCTTACCAAATATAACATAGGATTTGAGTATTTTTATAGGGATTTGTCTTCTTTTGTTTTGATCAATGCACTATGAATTTGACTGTATAGATAACATCCAGCCCTGGACAAGAAATAACAGAGTGTTATTTTTAGTAGTACTACTTTGGCTTGCTCTCTGAAGATGAAGAGAAATTTCCCTATTTTTCTCCACTTTTGCACAACATGTAAAATCCTCTGTGTGCAGTATTTGTAGATGAATAAAGTGAATTTTATTAATTTCTCATCTTAAAACCAAGATTTTGAGAGAGCTTAATAAGTTTCATTTTTGGCTGCATGATGTCAACATAATCAGCAGCTTGTTTTGTGACTGATAAAGTTATTGTGGTTCATAAATACCAGTCATTCTATTTTTATTTTTGTCGCTATTCATGTATCTTTATTTACAGTTCTAATTAAATGTTTAATGGAATAAAAAAAAAGCTCATGTATTTGAGAATTGCTGCTAATAAAATAAATAGTGATTTAGATACTTCCTAGCATTCTGATACATTAAATAGGCTGGATTTCCCCAAGGCATTTTTAACTGTTTGGAGCAGAATCAAATGTGGAGCAGTGATGAGATAGAGACCAGCTTAAAATTTGTGATGCTGTTGTTACTGTACAAAAGGCATATGTACTTGGGGTTGTACTCTAATATAGTTTTCTAAAAGCCAGTTTATGTAGTAAAAAGCTTGCCATAATGAGCAGATTCATATTTGTTTTGAAATGCAGTAATATGTAAAAGTTAATAAGGTCTTAAGCACTTCCAGCCCCAATAAACATGCCTTACTCTGCTTTTCATATTACAAAAATTCTGCTGCTTTCCGTTAAGTTTCATGATTGATCTTTTCTAGACTTTTTTTTTTTGTTAAGGGAATATGCTTCATGGGCTGAACAAACTTCAGGTGTTACCTCAACTGAGGCTATTTGCTTCTGAGATGGTGTTTAAGGTGACACTATTTCCTAAATGCAGCTTGTGCACTTTTGTTTGATCTTGTTCCAAAACCATGATCCATTGGCTTCATTACTATGGATCAAGTTGTATATGAACTCCTTGAGAGAAGACTGTAAAGACTGTACAGACTGTACATCAGCTTGGCTGTCATAGATTTGAAGCTAAAAAACAAGTTCAGTATCTTATGCTAAGCAGCTGGAGGAAAAATCTGTCTTGGAATCCTCACCTTTTCTTGAGCTTTAAGTCTCTGGATCGTCAGGCTGGTTACTATATAAATTATTTGAGAACACTTTGCAATTAGCACAGGGCTGTCAGAAGAACAGAAGGGATGCAAGAAACTGTAATGTCAATGTGAATATGAAAAAATTATATCAATCCAGTTGTACACCATTTAAGCCCACCTTAAGGTGTTTCAGAAGGGAGAATATACAAGGAAATCAGATGGGTGCAGGGTGAGTTTGAAACTGCAATTATGTGCCAAGAGTAATAAATGAACTCAGCAAAACAAAGCTACCTGTGAAATTATTTCTTTGTTCCCTAGTAGAATACTTCTTTAGAAAGTGTAAGTGAAAACCAGTGCTGATCATGCTAAAAAGCAAATCAAACCTAAACTGAAATATAATTTCAGATTAATGATAGTAGGTATAATCTGTTTTCATGTTTTGTGCTAATTTAAGTGGAAGTGTGCATCGACTTCAATGGTAATAATTGGGGGAAAGGAAAGATAATGAAAACACCAGAACACCTAAGCAAATAGAAGAATGTCCATTGGAGTGGCTACAATAAAGATGGGAACTCATGTCAGGTTCTGCTATTTCCCCATAGTTGTTTGTTGGAACCATAAACATCAAGAAAGGCTTGTATTCCTAGAATGTTAAAAAGAAACGCAAGTGGTTAAGGGTCTTATAGAAATTCTTGTGACTTTGTGGCAGCTGCTGACATAAGTTGGCTCGTATAGTCTCTTCCTGGGCAGTGATAAAGCAGCCAACATAGAAAAGGTGGGGAAGATGAGTGAAATGGAATAAGTTAGATCTAATGCTCTGTCCATTCGCTCTAGGGCTGGAACAGCTCTAACAGCCTTTGCAGTGCAGTGGGGATTTCAGTCTTCTGAAGGAGAAGTTGATGTGCATTTGTAACCCTGTGCTGTCCATTTGTTATTACCTTATGGAACAAAGTGTTTCAAAGGTTTCAAGCCAATGGGTTGGCAGAGAGCACATTGTTTTCTTTCTTCCCCTGAATCAGTACATTCCATAAGTTCTTCCTGCTTATTAAAGAATTGTCTTAGGCCTGCAGCTGTGTGTTTAAGCTCTAATACTGAAGGCAGCTTTTTAATTACTTTTGTGATCTTGGATGCCTTGTGGAAAAGTAGTTTCCCTGAGTTTTCGACAGGATACGTAATGCGAAATTCAGGTAGGATAGTGATACTCTTTGCATCATTTACATGTAGCTTCAGTCATGGTTTAAAGTGTTTGCTAAACTGTACAAATTCTCTATCTTTTCATGGCAAACCATTATGTTGTATGACATCTGACTTTTGCTATTAACTAGGTAAAGAGTTGCTCAGATTCATGCATGCAATCCTGTGCATAAGTGCTGCTTAAAACCATAGGGGATGAAGTATATTCAATTCTGCTTCTCTGTTGGAACTGTGCTTTTTAGATCCTTGAGAAGATGCATCTTTTGAGTAACTCCTGTTACATCAATAAAGACTACATAACTCTCCTGGTTAGTGCAGTGGATGACTTGAAAAGATGATGTGAAAATGAATGACTTAAAACAAGCAGACAGAAAGGTCACTGATGAATGAAACCCAAACAATTTTGAAACTATTAGCAATTTTAAACTATTTTTGAGTGACTTATTTGTAGAATGTGAACCAAATCTATGATGCTGATTGGTGCTTATTTGGGATGTTGTGAGCATCAAAATACATAAATAAACTAAATGCCGTTTTCAGCCTTTTACAGTGTAAATGCTTTATTGTTTGAATAACAATTCCTTTGTGTCTAGCATGAAACAAAACCTTAAGTGTTTTGGAAAACGTTACCCTTTTGAACAATGCAATTTCCTTTGCCAGTGTGAGCTGCTGTCCCTGCAGACTTTTCTTTCAATTCCTTATTGGGCTTGTGGCAGGCAGCTAACCCCTTCTGCGTTACTTTATCCCATTTTCTGCAGTATTGTTCTCTCTGAGCCTTTTTGTCATGGCTTAGCTGCATCAAACTTCTGCTGTGGAAAGCTGGAATGTGCCATACTCTATTCTCTGGCTCTGTGTATATGGACTTAATGCACATCAGCCTAAATCAATTTGTTTCTGCTACCATATGACAGCTGAAACCCTAGTCTGCTGGAAATTTTAATTTTTAAAGATACTTTTTTTCAGTTTGTGCACTTGTGGTAGCAGCTCTGGCCACAGAGAGCAGGCACAGACTTTCCCAGGCACTTTCCTGGGAAAGGCTGTGAGAAAATCCGAAAAAAAAATGAGAAACAATTCTTCTCTTCACTTGTTGCACCTGCTGTTGTGCACATGTAGAATGTGTTATGGAGATTTGTTTACCAAAGGGTGATTTCATAATTAGACACTGAATGTTGTTTACATATATTGACCAATTAGGTCAAAGCTGTATCAGACTAGCTATAAGAGTTACTGAGTTTCTTAATGTACAGTATAATATAGTCTAAAATGATATAACAAAGCAGTTAATCAGCCTTCTGCAATCATAGAGTCAATGCTAATTATTACCTGTCTAGGAACCTCGAACATCATGCACTTTGTTCCTCTAGTGTGTGTCTGTGCTAGGGCTGTTCCAGGCATTCTGTTTGTCATTAAATAATTGTTGCTCATATCCATTTTTTACAAGACAATATGTTGCACAACTGTTTGCCTTTTTACTACTTCAAGATTGAGTTTACCTACCCAAGGCTCTTGGTTTTTAATCATTTTCCTATTTCTATCATCTCATCAATTCTTTCATGATGCTTTTTAAAAAATCTGTTTTCTTTATTCCCTTGTCCCCATGCTCTTGCTCTGTCATCTCAAACTCCTCTAACAAATACACAGCCTTGTTTTGGTATCACACGCCGTGTTCTGCAATGCACCTTGTGTGAAACACCCAGTGAAAATATGGTGAGCAAAATATATGTAGGATTTTCAAAAATGCACTTCTCTTGCAAGGTTTATACATAATTTTTGTTCTGGCAGGGCAATACTTTCTGAAATTCTTTAGTGATTTAAACTCATAAATTCCAATTATGCACTTCTGAAAACTCTGGAGTTGCAAGGAAGATGGACGTTTCTGAGTTGTGAGTGCAAGGCTGACAGCCTTGCAAGTGTGGTCTATGGATCTGGTAATAAAAAAGGCAATGATTACATGAAGAGCAGTAAAACTTTTCACCACCAGTGTGACTTTTTTGTGTCAGCCAACACAATGTTCTTTCAGAATGTCTTTTAAATAAGTGAGGGCTCTGAATTTTTTTTTCTGTGCCAAGAAATACAAGCCATTGTACTGTTGTGTCTTGAAAGGGATGAAAAAACTGTTTCTTTTTCTTATGGAGTCTGTTTTTCAAATGATTGCACATTTATTTCTGTTTTTCAGGAAGAGAAAATTAAGAGTGCATATTTTCAAGTTAGTTTGTGCAGGTAGTAAATAGGATTTTCTCTGATCAAGTACGAAATTGTGGCAGATGTAGAAATACCTGTTTATTATAGAAGTACCACTGTATAGTAATGCCTTCTGATTTACAGGCCACAGTACCTAAGACACACATGAAGTACTTGAAATTTTTGTTTGTTTTAGCTCTCAGTTACCACTGTATGTTGTATTTTTGTTGTTTCTGTTTTTTTTTAATACATTCTGTAAGTAAGGGGGTGAGGGGTGTGGTTTTTTTGAAAGACTGTAAGATCTCTTCCTGTTTGGACTATATCTGGTTGTTGTATTTGAGCTGGTACTTTCTATGATTTCTTTTTTGCTAAAAGTCCCTCCCTTACAGCTGTTTGCATTTTGGGTTTTTTAAATGTGTGTTTCTCCAGTATTTGCAAGATTAAAAATATTTTATAAGAACCTTTCGGAATACTCGTTGCTTTGTTTATCTACTTAATGATTCTGTGTGGCATCAGATGTTCTCAGTTTATTTCTGGCCATTATTCATTTTTGATAACATATCTGGTAATTTATTCACACTCATAATGTGGAGTTCCTGACTTGAGTAGAACAGCTTGTTGAGGAGTCAGTTACCAGTTTGTTACCACCATGAAGGAAACACCTCCCCAAAACGCCATTCTAGATAATAATTGCATATCTAATTTGAGATGTGATGATGGCAGTGTAGTCTGAAAACAACAAAACTGCTGGTAGTGGCCTCTCTTCTGTGAGTTACTTTGGTTTTACAGTAGCTTGTTCTACTTAATTACCTTTAGTGTCTCTATATATATATATACCTACTTTTTCTACTTACTTAACCTTTAGTGTCTATATATTTGTATACCTTTAACTATATGATACTGTAACAGCTTTGTTTAGTTGTATTTATTGCCATTCATTGCCTTGCTTTCTTCCTTTAAAAAGAAAGAAAAAATAAATAGGCGGCTTGGCAGCAGAGGAAAGGCTCTCTTGTTATATTGTCTTGGCTGCTCTGCTGTGAAGGGAGAGATGAGTGATTTTTGAAAGCCACTGAGCCATGAGGCCCAGAGAAGCTTTTAAGGTGGAGGTAGGACAAGCAGAGAGGGAGAGGAACCATGAAGCTTGAAGAAAGTGAGGGAAACCATGGGCTGGAAGATTGCTGAAAGAGCAGAGAACTCGCTTGTAGGGGTACACAGAAAGATGGAAGCTCTTTTAGGGTTCTGGAGTGGAAAACATAATTGTTCAGCTCAGCCTTTGAAAGCTTTTAACTTGGGTAACCAAATCAGAGGAAAAGACCTACTGTACAAGATGAAAGAGCCAAAATCTGTTTTTTTTCAGATCTTTCTATGCAGTAGGGTTGTGTTCTGGATTCTGTATTAGCTTAGTACTTTTGTGCAAGCAATTAGAAATAGAGTTCTGTAGGTTTGTTTCTTTTCTTCTTGCTGTTTGGTTTTGTTTCTTCTTTTGCTATACTCAAAATGGCAGACTTGCTGATTTCCCCTGAAGGCTCTGCCTGAAATGAAACTCCATCACAAATCTCCACATACAAACTGGCCAAGTATTTCAACAAGACAAGAACAGCAAAAGCACCTTTGTGGTTGACTCCTTGGAATAGTGGGCTCTAAAAACATACATGGATGTTGAGGCAGAGATTGATTTTCTTTTTTCGCTGTAATTGCTATCATGGACACTAGTATTTTCCTGAGACATGTGGAGTCATTGGCTCATTGAACTAACTTCTGTTGCATAGCTTTAAGTGAGGAATGTGCAAGCTACGGAAACCACAAAAAAGGGGAATATTAAGTATTTGGAGTGAATAGGGGTCACTTTTACTTTCTTCAAGCTGTGGATATTCTAATTGTGAATTAATTTTATCAAAGTCGTAATTAATCTGACAAGTTCTTTAGGATTTTCTGTTGGTTTAAATTATTTATTTGCAATTTGCTGTGTATGACTGGACACAAATAATAGTGTCTTCACCTTGCTCTCTATTTTTTATATTTTCTGTTTGCAGAGAGGGCACATAAGTAGTTTCTAGATGGCCATATGAACACTTCAGACATTAGTCTTTGCAAATGTACATTTGCACAAACATTTCTGAGGTGAGGTTTTTTCCAACCCCGTAGAACCTCATTCCAATGTTTGTTTGTATGGATGTCACCTGAAAACAGAGGTGAAACATAATGGTCTCACTTGATTTGTTTAAACATACTTATTCTGAGATACAGGGTTTTTGGTTTGTTGCTGTTGTCTTCATGTCAGGCAGGTTGCCGTTTATTTATGTAAAGATTCAAGCAGTTTTTATACCACTTTGCAAAGAAAAACTGCATTAAAAGTAGAATTCCTTCCTGAGGACTCTAAAGCTAAGATTACAGAAATGAAATAATAGTTTTTCTTTGTTATTGCCTACTATATAATCTGTAAGGTTGTTGTTCTACTTGAAGCATGTGGAAAGAACAATGCAGTCACTTCAGTAATGATTTTTTTCATGTCAATAACCCATTACGTGCTATGACTAGTTTCCATTTGTCATTTGAGTGACAACATTGTCTTTCTGAGAGTTGAAATGCCTCCCTTTCTGTTGTGTTTAATGAGCACTTTCACTTGATAAGGGAAACAAGAGTTGATGTTGATATTTCAGATAATCAGGAAGCTTTTGTTTTCCTCTTTCCTCCCCTATATGTTGTGGGACAAGAAGATAATAAAAAGTACAGATAAGAACATCAGGTCTGATGGGGAAATGTGTTTTATGACTTGGAGTTGCTTCCAAGTGCAGCATCAATGCCAGAGTTTCAATTCTTATATTACTTTCACAAAGTTCTCATTCTCAATAAAATTGTTGGTTGCCGATAAAAATCATTGGATTGTTGGGAACTTGAAATAATACCAGTTCTTATATTTTCTCTCAATCCTGAATTCCTGACTATGTATGCATCCTAATGGACTAATTTTAGAGGGAGGGGATATCCAACCTGTTTGCAAAAAGTTATTCAACACTCTTAGGAAGCTGTGTTTTCCCCTATGTAGTAAGGTTTGAGGGAATATAGGTGTGGATTTTAAACTGGTCTTTTCCTTTTTTCTTGTCTTTCGAGGTCTTAAACATAGGACTACTTTATTTTCTTTCATATTCTAGAGGCAGATACCTGATTCTTGCAGACCTTAAGAGAAGATATGTACCACTTGGAAAGCCTGTTCCTGAGCTTTTTTAAAGAGTTTGTTAGCTGATTTAATTTGGCATGACTTTTAGAGTCTATGGTGTTGTTACACCACTGCAACCTTTTTACTCATAGGATTTTATGGGAGACTGCCAGAAGCCTTGCCAATGTCCAGCTATGCAATATGATTGCTTTCCTCTTGTCCACAGAATTCACAGTCATATCACACAGAAGGCATTCAGGTTAGTTTTATACAATTTGCTCTTGGTAAATCCAGGTGGTGTCCACATCATCTTCCTCACTTATTGCCTCTGGCCTCTCAGTCTGGCCAATTCCTGAGCTTGACCTCACTTTGACTGTGGGAAATGTTTGCCATTTCCAACTCTAATAAAGAAGTGGGTGTAATTTCTCCCCTGCATCTGCTCTTAACTGCACCTGGCTGTTATCTTTCTGGGATTGCTCCTAAGGCAAGCTGTCTGCAGTTAGGCTGACTGTAACTTTGCTTGAGAAATTTTAGAACATATTTGTGACTAATTCTTTTTGTAGTAGATAAAAGAATATCTAACAGTAGGAGTACTTCTTTGAGAATCAAAATGTTGACCCAGTTTCCTCATATGCCAGAAGTTTTTTTCTGTTGCAGTCAGCTTTGCTTAGCTTCCCTGAATTTTCTAGGAAAATGGCTAGTCTTTAAAAGAGCAATGGAAATGAGCAGAGAAAGTATTACTCAATTTTCACTTCATTATGCTTTTATATTCCATTTCTGGATTCAGTCTCTTGAAGTTGGCCTGGTGTAAAGAAATGTTTTGTGCATAGACAGGGAATAAAAGCTCAGGACAGTATCTCAGGACTACTCCTTTTAAAGAGAAAGTGGAAACAGGTTTTGTGTTTTTCTTGTCACTTCGGACAAGGTACCATACTCCTACTGCAACTTGTTTCTCTCTATATATAATGGACTAATAGCATTACTCAGCTTTCTATAAGGGTTCTGGGGATGTATCCAGTAAAAATGCTAAAAGATACATCTAGACAAGTTGTAAGCCACGTGAATAGTCATCAGGTCACCAGAATAAATGGCACACTGGATATTTTAGATGCAGTTTTAAGCATGTCTCCTCTGTGGGTTGACAGTGAAATGGGGTTAGCCACCTTCCTTGTGTAGCTGCTGGTGATCTTGTGAACAGAGGCTGAGATGATCAACTTGCTGACTTTTATCGAAAGTTTAATTAGTTTTCTTGCCAAATGGAATTGCTTACTTTCTTTCATATAGATTAAATGATCTAGTATTCATGTTGCTGAAGAGTGAGAAAATTCGATGAAAAGAGGGGAGCAGGAATGTGAGAATAGGAGAGAAACTGATCATAAACCTCCCTTTTGATGGTTGGTTGAAATGCAAAGTAATTTGGCATCTTTAGAGATTTGTTTGACTTCATCTTGGCCTCACACAGAGTATGCTTTTTAGTCTCTTTTTTTCTAAGTAGGAACCCGGATGGATGGTTATGGCAGGCTGTTGCAATACACAGTGATATTTGAGGACAAATTACTTCAATTACTTGTTTGTTCCATGTCAATATCAACATTAGCCATTAAGCAGCTGTTTTTTGTAAAGTGAAATTCGACTTACCCTAATCCAAAGCATAAATATTTCCCAAAATGACAGGACTAGGTTATTTTTGTAGATCTGCCTACTGACTTTTGAGGTAGGGTTCTGAGGTAGGCTTGAGACTTTTTGAATTTACAAGATATGTCCTCACTGCATTGTGGAACCTGGGGCTAAGAGCAATTTGAAATATATAATTGTGTTCTGACAGGTGGAAACTTAAATGCTATCATAGTACATTTTAGCATTTTGCTAGGTCTCCTTTTTAGGCTTATTTATCTGAGCAAGGGCTTTTGTTTGGCTTCAGGGTAAAGGACAATCTAGATCCTAGTTTTGAAAGGCAATATTAATATGAACAATTCTTAGTAACAGCTGCTTCAGAGAGCCTTAATGTGACGTTATGCAAGTTCAGATTTCTTGTCTTCTAGCATACTGATTTAGCTATTGTTTTCTTTCAGGAAGGGTGAAACTTTGAGACATGTGTAATTAGAATTTTTTGATTAAACTTGCATTGCTAGTACAAGTTCATAATATTACTTACCAGTCACTTCATTTCCCACATAAAGTGCTTCTTATCTGTCTCCTTTGACAAGTGCACTTATTAAAACATAGGCATACAGGACACACGCTCTAATGACTTTTATAGCATTTATTAGTATTTGCATATTCTGTGTGGGCATAGCTTCACACATCTAGGAGAGCTTTACCTCAGACACTTGGATAAACAGTGCAAGATATCACTGGACACCACTGCTAAGTCTGTGTCCATTGTCTTTACATCTGCTTCTCTTCAGACATTTTTACATACTGATAAATTCCCTTAATTGTCTTCTTCATGGCCCTTTGCTTGACTCTCTCCAGTAGCCCCATATTTCTGGTGTACTGGGGAGCCCAGGACCGGACACAGCACTGCAGCTGCAGCCTCACCAGCGTGAAGTAGAGGAGGAAAGATTCCCTCTCTTGACCTGCCAGCAGTGCTCCTTCTGATGTAGCCGAGGGTAGTGCTGGTCCTGTTTGCCACAAGGGCATCTTGGTGTCCATCAGCATCCCCAGGGCCTCTTCTGCAAAGCGGCTTTCCAGCTGACTGCCCCCAGCAGACAGTGAGGCAGGAACTGCTGAGGTTGTCCCTCTTCAGGTGCAGGAATTTGCAGTTCCTTTTGTTGAACTTCTTGAGTTTCCTCCAGGCTGTCAGCGTTCCTCTAGATGGCAGCACAACCCTCAGGCATATCAACCACTCTTCCCAGTTCTGTATCATCTGCAGACTTGCTGAGGCATACTCTGCCCTGTTATCTACCACCACTCTCTGGGCCTGACCCTTCAGCCACTCTTCAGTCCTCATCCTTGTTTGCTCATCCAGCCCATATTTAATCAGATTCCCTACGAGGATCTTGCAGGAGACTGTGAGAGATCAAGCCCCAAACCATGTTTATTCTTGAACACATCTGTAAGATGGAAACAAATTACCAGCTAATTTAATTTTTCTCAAGTCATTGGAGCAATTTAAACCAACATATGGTCTTTCAGAGATAGTTATTAAAATATTTAGTTACATTTCTCTGTAATTTTATAAAATACTTTTTTTTTCATTAAATTGTAAGCTACGTATGCAAACAGTGTGGCACAGAAACCTATTAACTATCAAGCTGTTGCACTGATAAAAGATCTCTTAACAAAACACATGTAATAGGTGTATTTTCTGAGAATATAGAGGTTTCTTTGCTGGGAAATGGAAAAGAAGAAAAATTGTATAATAAAATAATGTATATATTTTCTGTCAACTTTACAATCATGTATGTTTTATAATTGCATCACTGGAAGCATGCCAAAGAAATCTGTCCCTCTTAAGTAAATCATAAAAAACAAGACTGAAAGGAAGACTGGGAGTCACATGGTCCATGCTTATGCCTCTGGAATGTGTTAGCTATAACTAAGTGTAATACTAAATGATGGATAAAATTATATTTTATCATCAGTGTAAAGACTTAATCATCAGATTAAAGACGTAAACTAGTGGTTTCTTGTAAAAATATATTTAGATCTTGGTATTCTTGCATTTTTTGCCAGAGTTATGACTAACGTATCTAATCTTTTTCATTACAGTTCATATAAAAATGGTGATATTTTGTTCTTTGCTTTCAAAATTACCAAGTCCCTGTAGGTTATAATACATTTATTATTACTTTTAATGTTTGGTTTTATTGTTTTCTCTTGAAATGAGCTGAAGATCTTCACTTCAAAGAAACTGCTGCCTCTTGCACGCAAATGTAGCCTGCAGTATAATTGTATTAGGATTTTGAAATAAAACTGGTGTGCAAATTGTTTCTCAGGAAATAAAGTAAGCTCATTCTTACTGTTAATGTGTTTTTCTGTTACCTTGTCTTATATTCCAGTCTGCTTGTGCCTGCTTATTTCTCTAGGACATAATCCAAAACCATTGAAAACTCTGCTAATTCCAATGAACTTGAGATCAAGGCCTTAAAATTCTCAATTTTAACCTCTGTCGGAAGAAATATTGATGGCTTATGTGCTGATTACTGTGGAGCCTTTGTCTCGAGGGCTTTAGGCTGTGTTTCATTTCTAAGATTATATTCAGCACAGACACTGATTTGGTCTTTAATTTGTCATAGTTTGAAATGGAGTCCTTCTCTTTGTAAGTGTGTTGTATTACAATTAGGGGTTGGGGCTTTGGTAGTGGTGTGCTTTTTGCTTTTGTTTGCTGTTTTGTTTTCTTGCTATTTGAACATGAATGAGTAACCCTGTTCTTAAAGTATACCTTTCCCCCTCTATTAAAACATTTTGATAATAACAGAAAGCCACAGAAACACTTTCATAATAACAGAAAGCCATGTTTTATGTGAGGCTGTAAATCAGAAACCTGACATAATTAGATTACCTTTTTTTAAGAAAATGAATGTTACCTCTATTTCATTTTAAAAAATGGTGAACATAGGGCATATAGTTTTAAGTACTTTTACACTTCTGTGAGTCTGTATGTTAAAGCAAGCAAATACAGTTTGTGATTTTAAGAATAAAATTTAAAAAGATAACAAGATTACCTGTCCTGCCTGCCTAACACCTACCTTGAGCTTTTCAGCTGATTTATAGTTGGTTTACATTCTGCACTGTTTGCCATCTGAAGTCCCAGTTTTTCCATTTCTATAGGTTTGGAATACTACAGAGTAGGGTGTCATGGTGCAGTAGGTGAGGGACAGTATAAATCAGGCAGTATTCAAAGAATCTTGGTGGTGGCTGCACACCTTCAGAGAGATAATTCAATTTATTCAATTTTACAGAAAACTGAATCATTCAGTCATTTTTTAGTAAAATGGAATTTGAAAAAGCAGCTTGGTAAAAATCTTTTGTTATCAATCAGCAATTGTAGTTTTTGTCTAAGTAAAAAAATGGTAGAGTGGGTAAAAATGCATGAGTATACTAAGTCAAAGAATAATTGACTGTCTTGGGTTACAGACTGCAACAAATATGCTTTGCTTACAAAGTGTATCAGACAACACCTGTTTTATGTTCATTCTTATCAAACTTCTATTACAAAAAGGGTGGTTTTTCACTTTTGTTGTTGGAATTTTTTCATTGAAGACTAGTGATTTGCTTTACACCTCTGTGCAGGGACATATGCCAGTTAAAACAAAAAACAACCATTCTTGTCTCATTTGATAATGCCGTCAGACTACTTCAGGTTACAGGCTTCCTTATTCTTCCCTGTTTTTTAAGGCTACATTTTCACTTCTTTTTTTTTTTTTTTTTAATGCCTGTTAAAGATATTTGTGCAGTAACACAGAGTTTGACATTGCTACAGATTTGTCCATGTTGTGGTAGATGTCTAAAGGATAATGTTACAAAAAAGGCAGAAAAGTATAAAAACCATGTCTTTATTTTGGAAAGAAGGAGAATCTGAACAATTTCAGATGATTCACTTTATCTTCACATTAAGAAAAGCCCCTTAGCTCAGGAGACTGTAATAGCCACTTAATATAATATTTAGTATGTATTCAGTGGTTGGAAAATGTGAAGGTTACCATTGAAGCATCTGCCTATTCTATGAATTTTTTTCTGTTTTTTATTCAACTGCAGAAGTTGCTTTGGTTCAAACTGAGTGGTAAACCTGCATTTAACTCTACAAATTTGAAGATGTGTAGACATCTATCATCAATTTTGCCGTTCTAGTAGCAGTGGGAGGGACTTAGCTCTGAGATAATCTTTTGAACACATTCAGAGGCTTGGCCTGGCTTCACAGGTCATAGCAACAAAATTGGACAGCTTCCATGCTCACTGTATGATACATTCTTAATTTATGAATGTATGTAGCCTAATCTCACATAAATTGAATTGTGTGAAAGCATGTAGAGAAAGTTGGAGGGAACCTTTATATTTTTAACAGCATATTGTATAATGTGGATTAGCATTCTGTACTGAGATTAGGTCCTTGTATACAGTATGATATGCAAATGCCATGAGAGGACTTGTCATGAAGGCTGAGGAGGTGAAATAAAGGCAGAGAATGGCAATTCGTCTCAATTTGTTGGTTTTGGATTTATATTAGCTCTCTAGCTCCTAGATAAATGTCCTAGCCACTATATTTCGCTTTTGGGTGTGTCTTTGTTTATTTCAAGTGTCTGTAAGAAGAGGCATGCTGCCCTCACTTTTCATCTGCCCCTGGCACTTGCACAGACTTATGTCTACAATCACAAATAGTACAGGGGCAATATAAAATTCTAATTAAGGTGCACCCATCTAGCTAAAAATAAAACTTCAGGAAAACAAAGAAGAGTTTGCATTTGCATTGCATATCTATGTTATGCATTTGCAAAACATATCTAAATTTCAGTTTGTGGGATTAAAGCTCTCGTCCTTGGATTGTGGAGGATATGGTTTTGGTTTTTGCCACAGAAATATAGTCTGTTTCTTCTTAAATCAGGACCGAGTTAGCTGGAGTGTCTCATGTGTTCAGGGGGCTCAATAAAGTTCTGAAAGCACCCTACTGAAAAGTGGGCAGAAGAAATTTCCAATGGAAGTATGTCCAAGTATAACTTTCTTTCCTGGGAGACTGGTTTTAATGAAGTAATGAACTACCTTGTTTGGGAGAAACAGACAGAATGTAAAACTGGTGTCAATGACTCCCTTCAGATTATAAGAGATCAGAATATAATTCAAATGTAGTTTAATTGTAAAGACATAGCAAAGAAAAAATTCAAATATTTAGATCTGTGGGAAGAAATTTGTAACTTAGACTAGTCTGATTTGTGGTTTTTAATAGTTCCTGTTAATTATGTGGACATGCTGTGGCTTTTTCTCTAATTAGTGGTCAAATTATTTATAGCAGATTCAAAGGCTGATAACTGTCTTAAGGAAGTTTATATATACTGGAAACTTTATTTTGTTTGCTACATAAAAATTACATATAGTTCTTGTAAATAATGAAAATTATTACATTTCCCTCTCTCTCCTGCCCAAAAAAGACTTGCCAAGATAGGAAATATTATATATATATCACATAGAGGTTATTAATTGATTTTAAAATTAATTCTGAGCATTGGATCTTTGAAGTCCTTTATCAAGAAGATCCCTTTAGAGACCAGCTTCTCTCTGCTGTAAAGCAATGCGTGCAGCAACCAGGTGCAATGTGGATGTGTTTTCAGTTATGTTTTTACTATTCAGATGTCTGACTTGTGGATTCCTCAACCCCTTGTGTGAGGTATTTGGGTCTGTTCCCATTGAAGCTTATCCAGTAGAGACTGAAAAGACAACATTGAATAAATGTAATATGGAGAGAACTCCTGGATGCTACTTTAGTATGCTGTTAGATTTAGTAGTCATAGTTTGTTCATGTCATCAGGGCAGAATCTTCCAATACTTCGGAAGTAGTGGTGGCATTGCTCTTGCAATGTGTAGCATTCTCTCTGTATATTTCTCAGTCCTTAGTTTTTCAAAGGTTATTTTTGTTTCCTGGCAGGTCACTCTTGATCTCACTAACTTCATATTTTTCAGTTCTGTAAACAACTGGAACATAGCAAGTGAAACACAGCCAAAACTACTGAGACTGTATATGCACTATGGCAGCAAAATATTGGGCCAGGAAGAATACCTAGGCCTTAATTACCTCTGGATGCCTTAAAATCATTAGATGATTAAGCTACTAATGAACTTAAGCTGTGCCGTCGGTTCAGCTTGACCAGTAATAAGTTCATTAAGTTACTCATCACCCGACATTAAATTTCAGCTACACTGCTAAAAATTGGGTATTAATTTAAATTACTCTAAATGCATATTATTCCTTTATTCCTCTGCCAGTACAGTGTTATGACTGTATGCACCAGCACAGTATATTCTTGGTTTTGTATATTGTCATGGTTTGACACTGGCACAATGCCAGTGCTCCCATGAAAATGCAACTTCTCGATTGAATGCTGTGAAATGCGATCGAGAACAGAGCAAAGCAGGCCCAAACTTAATAACAAAGGGAAAACTTTATTAAGCTACTACTACTATAGAAGGAAAAAGAACGAAAAAAACCACACACTCCAAAATGAAAACCTTTCAAAACATTCCTCCTCCCACCACCCAACTCCAGCAAACCACAGTGAGACACATTTGGACCCTTCATCAAGTATTCACCCTTCAGTATACTCAATACTAAGTCCATCAGGGGAGAGAGGAGTCTCCCTTGCACCACAGACCCCCAGGAAACACAACTTCCATTTCTTGTGTTTCCATGTCACACATGGCACCGCCCGGAGAAAAAGTTTGCCAGTGTGAACCTCTCCTTTCCATGCACAGTGCTCTCACCACCAATGCATGGATGGACAGGCTGCTTTCAGGATTTTTCCTTTCAAGGATGCTCTGCCAAGAGGGGAAAAAACAACAGTTCAGTTTTTCATTTTTTGGGACCATAGTTCCCCCCGTTTTCTTCCTCCCCTGGGGCTGAGGGTCTCAGGAACAGAGATCTTCTTCTCTTCTAATTCTCTGAAGACAAGGGGCACCACCACAAACCTCCCCAGCTTTTCTCTGTTCGCTCCACTCCTGTCTTTCCTCAGCTGCTGAAGCAGGTCTCTTGGCTCACCAGCATCCTCCTAAAATACAGTCTCTCTCTTGGAGGAGAAAATTGGTTCAGTCTATGGCTAACAAGAAAAAGTCCAGCTAAAAGACACTCCATCATCTCCCACCCAGAATTTCTCCTTCTAACATCTCAGGTCCCAAGCTGTCTCTCTTCCTCTCTTTCAAACCGAGGAGGAGTAAAATTTCACAAAGCTTTCATTTTTAAAGGGAGGGTTAAAAGTCCCGACTCCCTGGCTGGCTCTCTGCCCGGATCTCCGGCTCCCATGCTGGGCACCTCGCAGGGTCCCCCCTCTCTCCTCCTTCCCCGCAGTGCACTGCTGGCAGACCGTCGCTGTCTCTTTCTCGAGGGAGAGAGAGACTCTGGTGGGGGGGAACGCAGACATCCCAGATTCCCCCCACCCTTCCATCTGCAGGGGCCAGCCCGGTTCCAGCCCCTCCACCCTTCGGCCTTACCTCAGCCAGGCCGTGGGCCTTCCCCTCCCCCACCCAGCCATGGGCCGCGCAGGGGAGATTCCTGCACTGCGCCCTGACCAGAACCAAAGAGAGCGAGTTCCCCTGGGAATTCTGCTTTTAACCCCTCTGTGTTCTCAGAGGCGTGTCTGCCCTCAATTGGTCACTACAAGTGTCAATATCCAAATTGACCTCTTCCTCCTGAGAAGATTATTTTTTCGTGTCAAACCACAACATATATTCTTTATTTCTCTCATGCTGCATTGCAAATTTTTTTTTACTTTGCTACTCAACCACTTTTCCACTGTCCAGTCTCTTCCTGCTAGCCTGAAAAACATGGCCTTACAAGCAGTGATCACCTTTCATCTGGAAGATGTGTCCAGAGAAGTCAAGCAGCCTTGATTTTGGCTTTGGGTTTTTGCTCACTTTCTTTCTCACTTTTCTTTGCTAACTGACTACCAGCTGACTCCAGAGAACCACTAGAAACATTTCATTTGCAAAGTAAGCAATGCTTTTGACAACAAAGAGCAAGTCTGAGAATGTTCATATATGAAGTTACATCTGATTTAATAATTTATTTCTCCATAGAATCTTTTGAGTTGAACACCAACTCACTCTATGGTGGCTTCAGGCAGGTTGCAACATTCTCTCTTGTGTTAAGACCTGTCTAACTCCATATTATCCAGATTGCTCTCTTTTTATGGTTGCCTGTCTTGACAGTCAATTTTCGTGCAAAATAGTTTTACTGTGTCCAGCTGGGATGTCATTAATTTTTCTACAGTGCTGTGTGGTACTGTGTTTTGGATACATGGCTAAACAGTGCTGATAATGCACTAATTGGCTATTGCTGAAGAGTGCTTGCACAGCACAGAGGTCTTTGTTTCTCCGTCTCCCCTCAAATTCAGTAGGAAGGTAGGTGGGGAAGAGGTTGGGATGGGATACAGCTATGACTGCTTACTTGGCAATAGAAACTGGGGGTAGAAAAAGGAGAGTATGGGGGTGTGTGAGTATTTTCCATGGGGTTGTTTCTTGAAGGGTATCCACACCTGTGGGAGGAAGTGAGTGACTTTGAGTCACTTGCTGCTTTGGGGGTGGTGTGTCCCCTCTTTCCTTCACCCGTTAGGATGTTTTTATTTGATCCACAAGGTTCCTTGCTTTGTTCTTTGTTCTGTCTGCTGTGTGCCGCTGGCGGGCGGGGGGGAAGTGAGTGAGCAGTGGTATGGGTGTTGATCTTCTGATCAGGGTCATCCCCCCACAGTGGTTTAAGGGGGGGGGGGGGGATAACATAAACCATTTGCAGACCTGTGGTTGGAGCAGTGTTGCTCCCCAGGCACCTGTCTCTTGTGATTGATAGGTCAAGAGTATCTGTGTATAAGCAGATTGTGACTCTGATTTGTGCGTCTGTACTTTGAAGCTCTTGGCCATTGGACTGGCAGCTCTGTGCATCAGTCTCCAGAGTGAGATAACCTATTCTCAGCGACTTTTTTGTTTTAAAAACATACATTTACAGAGTTTATTGTAAGACTCTTGACTTCACTTTTTCATAGGTCAGAGCCTCTTAGCTCTCAGATCATGGAATAATCCATCTTGTGATCCTATGTGAAATGGATAAGTTTTAAGCATGGTCAAATGACTGAAAGATTTGGTCTGCTGATCTCAACTGTATTTGGCCTTTCTTAGTTTAGGGTAAAGCCATAACTCACTGTTCCTCTGTCTTTTAAGCCAGCAGTCCATCCCTTAAATAAAATTTCTGCTTTTTGCAACATGGATAACATTTTGGTTAAAGAATTTACGTTCAGAAGCTTGTGCAGAGTTTTTAGTCTTTTCAACGACCTTGCCACTAAAATCAGCTCTTCTCTATCTTCTTTCTCGTGTTCTTAGCACAGGTGTGCCAGATTGTCATGCACTGCTATCAGTTTTTCAAATGATCTGTCATTTCCAGAGATTGTTTCTGTTTGGCTGTCTGACCACTTGCTGAGTCTTTTCAGAAAATGTTATCAGGTAAGGGGGATATTGAGGTTGCATATATCTTTCAGCACTCTGCAGGTCCATTTTTTGCTCAGCCTGTGCTGGAGATGCATGTTGTGTACACCTACACTTCTCAAGTTTTCACAAATCTGTAGCAGTCATTTGCCTGCTTGATTTCTTGCTGATTTAAACCCACTTCCAAATGAAGAGTCATGAGCATCACCTGCTTCATAGTGTCTGGTACCTGAGCAAGTGGTGGTGCTGTTCACATGCTTTTCATTTTTTTTCTTAAGATTGGTCCCTTCCCTGAGAAATATGCAGACTCACGTGTTGCTTTTCAAAGTAGGTTTTGTCTGTTACTGAGCTTTGTACACTGGAATAGTTTGGCCCTGTTGCTTGGGATTTGCCACATCTCACAGGTACTGTGTCACACAGGAATATGAGCCTTAGACATCCATTGCCTTTTTGAGCATTTTCTTGTCCGTATGACTTTGCAAATAGTACTCTGCTGTGCTTCCCATTTCATCCAGAGTTCTCCAGAGCCATCCATCTCTAGCATGTGTGTCAGGCATTTGCTTTCTCAGGGCAGTTTTGGAGAGGTAACATAGTCAAGGAAATCCAACAGATACAGGTTACCTTTATCAATTGTAACCCTGTGGTCACAAAAGCTCTGAAAATCTCCTTGGGGGCTGCTCCATTTTCTCCACTTCTGTATTTGACTGTTTTCATCTTAGTGGCACCTTTTCTCTGCCATTTCATCCCTCTTCTACCAAAGTTTGAGACTGGCATTAGACAGAGTATTGCAGCAGAATAAAATGTCTTTTATGATCCCGTAAAATCATATTAAGTGTAATTTCACATGGAAACCAAAGGTAATTATATCAACACAGCTAATGTTATTACACGGGAGGCCAAATACTCATTGGCTATTTTTAGTGTCTGCATTACGTAGGCTCTTTGCATAAAAGCGCTGCTTTATTCAGCACTCGCGGCAGCGTGCGTTGCGGCCGCTCTTGCTCGGGCTGCCGGGTGAGTTTCGGAGCGTTCCGCTGCGGCGCCGCCCGCGGGGCTGCACCGCCCCCCGGTGGCCGCGGGCGGCGGCGATCGCGTCCGCTCCTGTGCTTCCCACCCAGGATTCGGGAAAGGGCTCCTGCGGCCTTGGAAGGTTGTAACGGGAAACGCTCTCGTGGCAACCACATTTCTCGGTGACCAAAACGAATGTTTGCTGAGTTACGCTGGTTGTACTCTGAGTATTTAACGGCGGTGTCCGATCTTCACTAATGATGAAAAAAAGCAATTTTTTTGTTTCCTTTTGCCTAAACTAATAGGATCATGCTCTTTGTACTTGGCTTTTTTTTTTTTTTTTTTTTTTTTTTTTTGGTAGAAGCGTCTATGAGCTGCTTTGTGATGGGAGGATGGCTACAAACTTGCCAAATAGTGACCTCTTATTAGTGCTCAAAATACCCTAAACTTCTTTAAATGGGGCTCCTTCAAAATCTGCTTTTGGCTTTCAAATATGATTTACAATGTGTGCTAATTTCAACGGTTAGATCAAGAAACGCTGTGCTGCTGTGAGTAGTTTGTCTGCAGCCTGCAGAGAAAGGGTGACATTGCCTCTGTTGACACTGATGACAGGAAGTGGAAGCTGCCCACCCTCTCAGAGCAGCTCTGTATCTTGCTCTGTGACATTTCTCCCTTCCCCGGCCATCTCCCTGGAGTGAAGTGCCTCCTATAGCCCACCTGGCTGCTCCAGGTGGAGAAGTGGTGGGAGACCGAGTCTCTATGCAGCATTCTCAGGACTTGTGCAGAGAGAGGGTCTATTAACTCTATTTTCCTTTGTGAGATTTTGAGGGCAGGGAGTCACGTACGTATGAGAGAGAGAGAGAGAGAGAGAGATTAATTCAGCTCTGTTTTGAAGCTGATACCTGTCTCTGCTGTTTAGGGAATACATAGGCCCGAATCTATGTGTAACATGAGCTGGGATGTGACCCCCTCAGAACAGTGGCTGAAAGAGAATGTAGTTATTGTTTCTTAGTCCTTGGAGATTTTCTTGGCCACTGAATCACTTTAAAAATAGAAGGACTTGTTCCAGGCAGCTGGACTCTGGGAGGCAGCACTCATATGTTTTTTCAGCTGCATCTGATAGATAAGGAGGCTTTCTATTTCTCTGTCTTTTTTTTTTTTTTTTGTTTAATGCAATGGAATTTATTTTGCAACTGTTCTTACCTTTAATTCACACCTTCAGCTCCTCAAAAATAAAGGAAAATATTTCTTCAAAACATGTAAGCAGTGTTTATGCTTGATGGCAATGACAGCCCTCTGTGTACTGATACTGCCCATTTAAGTAGCTGCCACCTGCTCCAGTTACGATCTGTGAGCTGGCACATCAGTTTAGGGCTGGTAATGTTAAACATCCTGGGCCACGTTTTAATCTTTGGTTACTGCTTGAGCAGAGTTTTAATTGGTAAAGAGCCTCTTCTACTCTGTAGATTTCATAAGCTACGAATGTATTTCTGCTGATTTGAAATTGCATTCCTACTGTGTGAGGTCCAAAATTCTACAAGCAGAATTTTGCATAAAAGTTTTCTTTCCTGCAAGGCCAGTAGAATGTCTTAATCTTCTTTCTGCTTCAGAACATTATTTGAAGTATTTGAGGGTGTGCTTTTATAAGTCCTCCTGAAGAACAGGATTTTACCACTGGAAAGTTTCACTGATATTCATATATGAATTGTGAGTGAGTGATTTCATGATGTAGGTTATATCTGAGATTTTGGTAAAGCTTCTTGGAAGGTGAAATACTGCTTTGTTTGTGGAAGATGGTGGGGATATCAGTCTTTGATTTTTAGTATTGTTGGTTGTTTTTTGTGCTAGCTATTTATTTCTAGATCTAGCAAGTCTTAAAGATGGATACTGTGATGAGATGCTGTGAAGTTCTGCCCCTGTCTGCACCCTACCCCACTTCTGCCATCTCTCTTCCGTCTTTCTGCTTTTTATCTCTTTCTTTCCTACAGCTTATTTCTTTCCTGCAAATCCTGTTGCTTTTCCATGTTGCTGATGAAACTGATGAACAATGAAGAGCAGATGCTGGCATTTTTAGTTGTGTCATTTAGTTTTGGAGTTCCTGTTCTAGTTAGATTCTTGAAGGAATGGAGAATTTTTGTGTTCAGTTGACTTTTTTTGCCCTCAGAATTACAGCATTTTACCAGTTTACACTCAAGAGTGCACTTTGGATGTATTTCTTCACAGCAAAAAAAAATCTAAGGCTTTTATGGATAAATTTCATGTTTTGTCTAGGTGCCTTTGAAGTTTTGTATCTGTTTTGGTTTTCTGACTTTTAGAATTCCTGCAGACATATATAATCTTGTTTGTCTTCATTCTGTGATGCCAAATAATATTGCATGGTTTTGTCTTGCTACTTATCAAACTGTGGTTTATTTTTACCTATTTACAACAAATTGTTCATAGATACATACATTAATTTTTACAACTTTTGGGGAGAGAAGATGCTTCATAACTCTTGGGACAATTTGAACGGACTTACAGAGTGCCCCAAGAGAGCTATAATTACGTGTCCCTGAGGCTTTGTGGCATCTCAAGCAAATCCAAAACAACTCAACAATTTTGCATTTAAATTTATTAGGAGTTTTCATTTAATGAAAAATTGATTTTTTAACTCTTCTCTCTAGACAACAATCAAATGCAAAATAAAAGAAATTGTATCAGAGCAAAAATTCAGTTCTTTGATCAGTTGCTTTATGGTTGGTACCAGTACAAACATTAAGTTGTTGCAGTTTGAGGGCTCTAGTCTGTATGGTTACATGTTGCAAAGAACACCTGTGAAATAACTTGTATTGCCATATCTAACCTATTTGCATATAAAATAGATTAATTTAATCCAACTTAAGTTTTTTCAGTTTTGTTGGGCATTCCTTGATTATTTAAAGCATTCAAGGGCATCTTTAGTCTAAGTAAGTGTTTAAATTATGTAGCCTGCTAACTACATTTCTACAGGGACCTAAAGAATGTTATCAGATGCCTTTGAGAGCTTTATTTTTATTTTTGAAATAGCTTCTGAAGCATGGAGCTCATGTTGGCAGTTAATATGCTGGGAGGGGTAAAGTCTGGCAATAGAGTTGTAACCAGTCAGCAAGGATTAAATTACAGGTTTTAACTCAAATTTGGGAAGAAATTGGTTTCCTCATAAAAAGGAGAAATTCTGGATCTGTCTGAAAAATTTAGGCTTCCATTGCTTTTGGATCCTTCAAGAATTGAAGAGAGAAAAAAAATAATCTTTAAGTTTTATAGATGAAGAAGTTGAAGTTCACATTTAAACTTTTGCAGTTACAGGAGTACATAACTCCCTTGGTGGTCACTTCTTTTTCTGTATTAGAAGGAGCTCAAAGTAAATGGAAAAGGTGGCTTTGTTTTGAAGCAGGTGTGCTAATGCCGAAGTAAGTTAGTCAACTTGATTTTTTTTTTCTGCCTGTATAGGTGCATGATAGCATTTTTTCTGTATAGAAACATTTTTAATTTAGGAGGCGATATTTTTGCTTGAATTTGGGAGGTGCATGTTTTAATTGTGAGAAGACTGACAGATTTAATTCTGAAATTTGTATGCATTCAATCATTGAATTACTTTTCAGTAAAAAATGGAAGTGTTCTGGCTTCATTGACTGAAAGGCAGAGTTGAAAATTGTTGCATGTATGCATAGAGCCATACTACCTTGTCCCACACACATTTTGTGTAGAAACATGCAGGAGCACAAATTGGCTGCATGTCTCCATATTTGGTATCTGATCACTATCCCAGCAGATATCTTTGTGAGCATAAGGGTTTCAAGGATTACAGGAAAGATTTGTTTAGACTAGTAAAATGACTGAAAACTTTCTGATGGAAAAGTTTTTACTTCTAAAAAGAGCAAGACCTATGTAGCCAGATTGATTGCAATTGAATTGTTTTACAGAATTCTCTGCTGGGTCTCAGTAATATTAAATGTAGAACCTCTCTGATGGAAATCGCATTAGCAGTGGGACTCATACAACTGTGAGTTGTTTACGGACACTGGCCAAGTTCTGGTTTGGTGCTGGGCACAAATCTGTGCATCTTCTGCTCCTTCCATGCTGCTGATGTTGCTCAAGATAAGGTATCTGTAGACAGCTTTCTGGTCAAACAATGAAACTAGGGCTGTCTACTGATTTTCTTTGTTCTGTAAGATATCTTTTATACTGCTGTCCATTTTTCTTCCTGTCTTGGTTTCATAGAATGTGGTTTGCTTATTTTTTTATCCTTCTATCTTCTTAATCAGCCTTTCAGGGCCGCTTTCCACTCCATCTTGCTATTTTTCTTAGGGATTGAACTGTGGTCCTTTTATTTACATCAGACAAGCTCATCTGTAAACACATGTCAAATTCATCTTTGCCATGATGCCTTGCAATTGAATTTTTTAGCTCTGGATGACGAAGAAGGGTCTGGAATTAAGAGAGCTTCTTGTGGTTGTTCAGCTAGACAGTTCAATGGCTAGAACAGGCCTCCTACAGACTCCCCTCCCACTGCTTCCTTGTCACTCTAGAAAACAACCTAATATTGCCATGGTGTTCAAAACACGCCATTTATTACTTCATTTCATTGCTGTTTCAACCAACATTCAAATGTTCCATCCTTCTTCACCTATTAAACAAGCTTGCCAATTAGTCCAGCATCCTTTTCCTTGCGTTCTTCAGGTCAGTCCTGCACTTTTATACCCATTAGATTCAGTGAAAATCATTGTTTCGTTTTGCAAACAGAATAGAAAAAACCCACAGGCATATCTTCTGAATTTATTTTCCCTCCTTGCACAAAACATGATCTTCACTTTTCTAGACTTTTATAAACTCTCAGTTGTTGCAGAAACATCACTCCATACTTTTTCATTATTCATTAAAATTTCAGTCTCAGTCTTACACTCTTAGTAAATTAATATGCTATCTTCTTGATAACTTCTCCAAAGTAGTCTCCATAGCCTTTTGATAATCCTCTCTTTAAAACCCCTTTATTGTGAGGCCCAAAAAGCATGCAAATTATTCTAAGTACCTGTTAAACTAGACAGTAATCTGACTTGGTTACTTTTGCCTCCCTCTTTGTCACCTCTTACTGTGAGGTGTTATTTCATAACACCATGGAGTCAGGACTGACTGTTTAGTTAGCTTTTGGGTTTGTGAGTTTTTGTGGGGTATTTTTGCTTGTTTGCTTTGGTTTTGTTCTGTTTGGACTTTTTTTGTTTTGTTTTGTTTTATTTTATCATACAAAACAGAAGCATCCTGAGCTACCATTGAGAACATTAAGATGGTTATAACATTAACTGAGTAATTAAACATAGTTATAGCATTGCAGGGAAATATGCTGGGAAATTTGCTGTGTGAAATTTGTTCTTGAGAGGAGTAGCTGTAGAAGTGCCAGTTGATCATTTCATCCCTTTGGAACTTACCACTTTATCTTCCCTAGGGGAAAAAAGTGTTAAAAAAAAAAAGCCAGTAATGACCAACCACATTGCAAATAAAAGATGCTCTTAGCTAATCTGAAAGGGCATTTGGCTGCCTCACAAAAACACTGTCTATTTTGGCAGTTGGGAACTTTGGCTTAGGAAGATCCATGTTTGGAATAACAGGGTGTGATGCAAGTCAAAATTCAGGTATCTTGGCTCAAATGTATGTGTAATCTGGCATGATGCCCTTCTGCATTGTGCCTAGCTATAGCAAATGCCAAAGTCCCTTGTGAACAATATATGAATCTCATTTTAGGGGAAAAAAAAAAGAGGAGGGAAAAGGGAGCCAGGATTTATTTTAACATTTAGTGGATATAAAAAAACAAGTATCAAGAAGCAAAACATTTCCATGAAGCATTCACTGTGGAAATTCTGCAACTTCTTGTTGCAAACCTCTTTATCACTTGGATTGGCTGATTTCCAGAGCATCAAGGCTAGGAATTGAGGAACTGAAATATAATCAGTGGTGATACATTTTAACCACATAAAACATTCTCTGCTTCCAAAGCCTCCAGTGTCTCTAGTAAGCAGTGCAACAGCAACAGCTCCTTGCTGCTGAACATCGAGAGACGTGAAAAATACTGGATCAGGATGGTAAGAAGCTCTTTACTTTTTCACCAGATCAAGGTTATTACTCTGTAAAAAATGTTTAAAAGATGATGAAATTAGTAAAGGTCAGTATTTAAAACAAGCAAACAAAAAAAACCCAGTATGTAAGATGCAAAGGAATTATGATTTTTTTTTAACAAGAGAACAGCAATGCAAGTTGGTGACAAATATATCTGGCACTGACCATGTTGTGCAGCTTATATAAAATCTTTAAAACTGGGAAAGATTGCTGATGAGTATTTGATGTAAATTGTAAGTCTATTAACTTGGTTTATTTCAGTAGGACAGCTGTATGGGCTTTTAAAATGATTTTGGATTAATAATCTCTGACACAGACTTTATGCATGAAAATATAAATAAACCTATGCCAATCACTCATGCAAGCTGTATGTTTATATGGTTTCTTTTGTAGGGGTTTTGGGGTTTTGTTTTTTAGAAAGAAGCAAATCTGCTCAGTACAAGCCTTTGACTTTTAGAGCTATGAAGTTTTTATTTTTCTGGGTTTTCAATCCATGAAAACCTTTTAATTACATTGTTTCTCTGGTGCATTTATTTGTTGGGAAAAATAACCAGGGAAAAGTTTTTAGAATAGTGATTTTATTATTTGTACCAATTAAAATATTCTGATCTAAGCATTAAAACAATAGAATTAGAATATAAAGCACATAAATTTGGGAATCTAAATATAGTGTAAATTGATACCAATGCTATCAGTGGTTTAAAAATGCCTGAGAATAGAATAAAAATATGCATATTAGCATTTTTCTACGTGTTAAAGAATTTGAGGGAGGAAACCTATCTTGGGAGTGTTTACTCCCAAGACTCATTGTCAAGACTGTTTTGTTGGGGTTTTTTGGGGGGTTGGGGGTGGGTGTTGATTGAAATAAACATCAAACCCAATCTCCTGTATGGAAACTCAGCTGTTCATTTTAAGGGCATACTAAGTCCAGGAATTTATTCATTAGGACATTACAGTATGTCAGAGTGAAAGGAAAACAAATTACTAAATAAATCTGAAGAGCACTGAAATGCAATAACTTGACAGTCCAGCTTGATGTGTAGGGAATTATTCTCTTTGTGATTCAAATGGAAGAAGAGATTTTTAACAGAATAGCTATGAGAGTTTGAAAAGTGTACAGCAAATGTGAAACAACATTTGATTTATATTTTCTATCTTTGTTGTGCATTTTGTTCTTCCTCAGCAGTACAAAAATTAAAAAACCCGGAAACTATCATTAATTTCTTTCTGAACTTTTCCTTTTCTAAGTGGATTCACTGAAATAAAAGTAATTAAGTCAATCATGTTATCATAGCCTATATGTTTCCTGTTAGACACTGCACTTTGATGTGTGTAAAAATTTATGGTTTTCTTCGTCAGTATGCAGAATAGATTGCAAAATCAATAATTGAATGGCAACCAGGCGGTAAGGTTCTTGGAACAATGTTTAGTATGAATCTACATGTGGTGGTTGTTGTTCTCATTATTAATATTGTTATTGCTTTTTTTTTTTTGACAAAAATCGCCTATGTTGGGTAACCATTAAACAGTACTGTTGTACTGAAGAGACTTGAATATATTTTTGTTTCTTGTCAGAGAATACTGTGCCCATAGTTACTTTTATCCTGCATCTAAATTTTCTTACAGGAAAATGCTGCAGGTAGGAGATCAGGCTGCATTTGCCTATTGTGATCACAGAACATAATTAATAACAAATTCTGTTACATATATTTCCACTTTTGTGATTGTCTAGTTCCTACATAAGTCAAATGCAGATTATGCTTCTGTGACAGCAAGTTAATAGAAACATTTCCTTCTAGAAAAATAACGTTCATGTTCTGCCACATACTTGCTGTTGGTCAAGTTTTAGCCAAAGTAAACTTACATTGTGTCTTGCTTGACATGGATTAGTTCAGTAACTAAAGCAGTGAGTTCACAAGGGATCTATTTCTTTCCATTTGGATGGCCTGAAGAAGGATCTTGCATAAGTTACTGAAGGAAAAAAAAAAGAAAAAAAGAAAAGAAACATGCACCACTCGCATCCCCCAAAGGTGTACCCTAAATAGTAGTCAGCAATGTAATAAATTACATTACTAGTCCAGAGGGAACAGCCTCTCCCTTAAAATTTTTAGATTATGTGATGTTGTGTGGATTGTAAATAGTAAATGGTCTTAAGGAAGCCCAAACTGCAAGCTGTCAAATGCATTAGATATCAGGTTTAATTATTCAAAGTGTTTTTTCTATTAAGTCTAAAGAACAGAAGTAAAATTATAAATAATGTACTGGCTGTACCAGGAAAACTAAGAAGTTGTAGACATGACTATTACAGTGCTAGATTCTAATAAAGTATAATTAGTGCAAGGGATATCTTTGGTATGGCAAACTTCATTTACAGTGTCTTCCTGTCTTTCCTGGTGCTGAATTTATTCAACAATTGGATGTATTATTCATTGAGCTGAATTTAGGCTAAACATTTTTTTGTTTGAGTGACTAAATTGAAGTCTGATAATCTGCCTGAAAATGTAATCCTTATTTAATGAGGTATATTATAAATATGTAAGCTGTGGATTTTATATGTAATATAAAATACGTTTATGGAAAGGAAATATTGCTTTGCATCTGCTATGAACTTGATTCAAGACTTAATAATATTCTCAGGTTTTGTTCTTTTAGTACATTTTGCTTTGTTATTCTGTTAGTTTTCTGGTAAAAAATAAGTTTGTTCATTCATGCTCACAGTAGTCAGAAGGAATCTGCTGCAGTATAGTTTTGTGCATATGTTTGGTATTAACTTAAATGTCCCAAGTAACTTTTGACACAGTTTGGCTTAGGTTAAAAAACTGCATGTCAGGTTGTTTACCATGCCAGTAAGTCTGGCACTCTTCTAGAGTGAAATACACTCTTGCATGCTCCGTAAATATTGTTTATGAAGGATGAAAATAAACCACATTGAACTTTCATTGAAATGTAATTTTGAAGTATCTCCATGTATATATATATATATATATATATATATATATATGCACACATATACACACACACATATATATAAATGTATTTGTGTTTACTTGTAATGAAATAAATTTGTATTCTAAAATCTTAGCATCCATGTTTATGGATCCTGAATACTTTCAATGAATAAAATATATCAGCAGGCAAGGTTTATGCAAGAAGAGTAGTTTTTTTACATGATAGAGGATTATGTTTTTAAGCCATTTTCCTTTTGATTCTGCAATCAATCTAATATGCAGATCAGATTTTTCTCTCTGAAATCCATCTTTTAAACTGTGCCATTGCACTGGTAGTATAACATAAAATGAGTTGCTCTCAGGAAGTTATAAATTATTTGCTGTTTTTTACATAATGTATTGGCATGTCTGCTGCATCTGTGTTCAAGACAGGGTTTTCTTCCTTCAGCCATGGGACACATGAAGAAGCTATTAAAAATGGATGCTTTTAACATTAGTCTGTCCTTTTGGCTTTGATCCTGTCATGCCATCAGAAATCAAATTGATGAAAATTAAGGCAGGGAAAAAGGTCAGTCTGGTCTCTAGGTGAAATAATTGATGGGAGCGACTTCCAGAGGAATACAGCTTTAGTGAGAAGGTGGCTGGATAATACATCTTTTTCTACATCTGCTTAATGTTTGCATCATGGTGTTTGCAGTGTTTTGAAATATCAGGACAAAGTTGTGTTTCCCATATATCTTAGGACCTCACAGTAACATGATATTTTGCCTCACATAATTGTTCTTGTACTACATGACTAAACTGAGAATACTGAAAACAATTAATGTTGAAACCTTCAATGGACATTTTATGTAAAAGGAGTCTAAAGAAGATAAAAGGTACTGACAACTTTATACCCACCTGATACTGTGCAGATGCAAGAAGAGCAAGTTAGGGAGTTGTGCCCTGAAGGATGTGTTTCCAGCACTTGTATAAGGAATGTGCTCTAAGCAGAGCTGAGGAGGGGTAGTATATAGTGATGGGTAATATGTAGTGGTGGGAGACATGGTGCAGTTTGGGTAGATTTCCTGGTTTGCTTCCCTACACAGAGTGCTGGTGAGAAGCTGCCATTCCTACAGGAATTCTCTAGACCTTGCAATAGAGTTTTTAGTCTGCTGTAAATCTGTTGTTATGAATATTTCATTTCAATGTTTTTCAGTGTTGTGGTGTGACCTGGGGATACACAACCCATTGTCAGCCCTATTAGATCTTTTGATAATGAAGTTTCAGCTTGGAGGTGAGAGCTGTCTACTCCCCTGGCCCTGTGTTGGGGCACCACTTCACTCTTCTCACCAATATACACCTTGTATATCTGACTGGAAGTTTTGGATTCATAAAGATTTTTTGGAATGCACAGCAGAAGGTTGGTAATCTTTGGTATTGATCCTTATTCAGTCAAAGATGGTAGATAAATCTGGTGGTGAAACTCTCAACACTTCTGGCTCCATTACCATAATAAGGTCCTATTTTTAATAGCCATGGCTTTAACTTTATAGTGCTAACCTTATGAATAGCTCAGAGAATTTGAGATCTTGTGTTGCAGTCTTTTTGCCCCTTACGTGATGTGGCTTTCATGACAAATTTTTATGTGATAATTTTCCCTGTCACAGGACAGGAGGTGGTGCATGGGTGTCAGGGTACCAGACTAGATGCTTCAGAGGCTGCTGACATATTCTTCCTGTGACTGGACATACACATGTCCAGTAATAGGGAGAACTCTGTCTTAGCCATATAATGGGGATTTATTTGGTCAGGTGATGACTAAGACTACACAGTCACTTGGAAGAAATGGCAAGAAAGAGGCTGTTACAAAACTACACCTCTGATTTAGCTTCTTTTCGTGTAAATACCTACTTTTAGCAATTTTTTTTGTTTCTCCTTTTCAGAAAGAAAAAATCTGTCTAATGTGGTAAAGATTTTACCAGCAGTAATTCTAGAGATTAAGTTTGAAAAAATATATACTTGATTTGGGATAAACACGCTGTCTGGGCCATTTGGTCTTGGGTAACTAGAAGCTACTGCAGACCTCTAAATCATTTGCATAAAAATAATCTTCCACCAACTAAAGCTGGCCTATAAAATTTATGTCAGAAAAAGAAATGTTCCTCATGTATTTTTTTTATTTTCATTGAAGAAATAGAAGGGACTAATTTTAGAGAGTGCTTGATAGATTCTCTTCTGACTAAACTTGTTGTATGCACTAATGTTAATTTTCTTATTTATCTCTTTGAAGGATTGTTGAAAGTATTAGGCATGTTAAAAAACTTTTTTTTTGTCCTGTTCCTCATTCCACTGTTACAGAGGATCAGTCACAAAATCAGCACTTGCCTCTAATAATTCCTCTGCTATGGCACAAGTAGAAGAGAAATTGTTTAAAGTGAGTTCTGTGTGAAGGATGAATACAGCACACTAGGGATGTTTTAGGCAGAATATATTGAGGTCTCTACTAGAATTTGTTTGCTGCAGAGATTGTCATGAAATGATGCTTGTAGCTAGCTGTTACCTGTTTATGCACTGGGGCTGCTCACGGACAGCATTTCCTCTGCCCATCAGTGCCTGTGTGATGCTGTAATCAGCATGTGGAATTCCCTTGTCTCCAGCTGTGCCTTGTGTATGCCTTTTGTTTTCAAGGTCATTCATGTATTCATCATCCAAAGCCAACTGCTTAGTTTGGTCTTCAAGGAAGTTGAAGAAGAGCTTAAAAGACTGAGTCCCAAAAGAGTTTTCTGTTGTAGTGATCCTGGTGGATTTGATGGGTTTGAGATTGACAGGTAATTGCCATGTTGCTAGGTTCCAAGAAAGGAGGCAGTCATAATTTTGGGTTTAAATGTGTTTAAATAAACCAAAAATTACTAGGAAATTGTTACTGTAAAATACAGCTTTGTATAGTATGGATTGAGAACACATACTCTGGGGTGGCAGCAGTTTAATCCTTTGGTGCTTGCAATAACAGCATTTGTTGTGTGCCATAGAACAAATGCGTTGCTTGTTCTTTCCTTTTGAAGAAAATAAAAACCAAACACCTTCACATGTTTAATATTTGTAACTTTCACCAAATGTGTGTTTAGGTATTATATGTTGGATAGGGAGTAATTCCACAGCCTAGTAAGACACATTCCTTTACAGTTACTTGCTTGAAAAACAAACAGATTTAGAAGTGTACCAGCATAAACATGAATCTTTCTACTGCATCGGTTTCAGAACTACTTGAAGTAATGGAAAATGCAAGCTAACTGAATAAAACATTTTTGATGTAGTGCATCATAACATAGAGCATGCAATTTTTGAGCTGTTATAGAAAGAAGTTTATTATACAATATTTTAAAATTTCATATGACTTTGTGACACATTAATTTTTGTAGCAGATTTTGGGTTGTCAGCATATCACAAGTCCCCCAAATGCTACACCTCTTTCATAAATTTACTAATGGAGTTGGCTTCACTCTTGATTAGAGTCTCTTTTTAATAAAAAGAAATGTAAAAATATTTGTGGGAGAATCTAAAAAGTGAAAAAAGGCTAAAATACTTTAAATTCATATTCACGTAGAGTGACCTTTATAGTTTTACCAGTTGTTTCAGCCTTTTCTAGTCCAGGTTCATGGAAGACGTGCATTTGCTGTGGATCATTTTAATGCTCCAGTGAAATACTCTCTCTGATCTGCGTCAGTGGGGGTAGGGAAGCACATAAAATATATGCTTCCAGTCAGTGATGAGAGAGTAGGAGGATTTTTCATGAACAATATAATTAAATTCATGCATGTAAATTAAATCCATGCATGTAAAAGATACCTGCAAGATGCTGCTTGAGAAAGTGCTTTATAGCAATAGATAATTATAGGGAAAAAATTACTTTGCTGGAATGATAGTACATAATACTAATTTAAGTGCTAATTTAAGTAAGGTTTTCTAAGCAGTTTGTTTCTAAGCAGTTTCTAATAATCTTTGTCTTCAGAAAAAGAATTTTTTATCAAAATTTTTGTTGAACATATTATACTGGAATTTTAATACAGCCCTAATATAGGCCACTGTTGTAAACATTTGTTTCATAGCTTAAAAGTTATTTGCTCTTCCAGAAGTATGAGAATCGTGGAAATTTGCCAAAGATTAAATTAAAACTGTTTAATACAGTTTTAATTATGTGCATAGTTGCCACTGTTGTGAATCACACCCATGTTTGTTTAAAGGTATCCAGAAGAGGTGATGATATTAATTCACCTGCTGCTAAATACTCTTCTACTTAGAAAGTAACTCAGCAGTGACTCAGACATAAGAAATGAAAACAGAGTCAGTTGCTTAGAGCTGAATCTCACAAGTACTTACTGCTGGGTATGTTATGTTGAGAGTTTTCTGGGATTAATCGCATCCTAAGCTGACAAAAAAAAGTGTTCAGTTCCCCTCCTCCTCCCCACTACTTCTTCATTTTCTGTGGGAAGGAAAAGTCTTCAGTGGATTTTGTTTTTATCTATCTCCAAACAAAGCTGTAGGCAGTGTGTGTGGTAACATTTGTTTGTAAGAATGGACAGCATAGATGCACCTGGAAATTCTTGGTCAAAAATACATGTTGTGGGCTGTGCTTTTAGTGCTGCCCAAAGAAATCCTTGCCGTGAGGAGCTGGAGTCTCCTGGGGATGCTCTGTGATGCATTGACCTTCAGCTAGGAGCTCTGACAGGATATCAGGGGCCAGGGCTTCCACTCTGCCCTGACCCTGCCCTGGGCCCATGGCTGGGGCATCTTCACTAAGAGTTTGCTGTGGTTCTAGACCTGATTGAAGAAATGCTGTGGAAAGTATATGGTGAAAGTAATTGGCACAGCAGTTAACCTTTGGGGAAGGTTCATTGAGAGATGTTACATTGAGTCAGCATTAATTTCAAGGAGGAATCCTGACCAAAACCATGAAGCCGATTTTTTTCAGGTATTAAGAAGTTTTTCAAAACCTAAACCTATATAACCCTCTCACCTTAAAAAAGTCAATGCTGTTGTTTTTAATGGTCAAAGTGAGACCCAGAGCTGAATATGGCAAACTTGCAGAATCTCTTCTATTTTCAGTAGTGACATGTATATTTTCTCCTGAGTCTCTGATCTGACACTGTGTTGTGTAAATGCAAATGTATTTTTTTTTAATCAAAAGCACAATTTCTGAATGGATAGTGTAGTCTAAGGAAACAGATATAGCAGAAGGCCATGCTTAGCTTAAGATCTTTACTATCTTTGGGGCCTGGCACTCACTAGGCTGCAGTGAGAAGCATATTATTTTTTGTTATAAACACCCTTCTATGTTAAATCTAAAATAGTTGTTTCTCAGAGGAGGTTTGGAATAGAAACTGATGTACCTGATAGTTAATTAAAATTCAGTGTTGTTTGTTCTTGCTTAAATTAGTGAAAAAACCCCAAACCTTGCAGGAAATACCACAGAAAATAACATTCTGAACATTTCAAATTATTTTTAAAAATGAGAATTCCCATGGCTCAATTCTTTAAAGAGTTGGAACATAATTCAAATGCTTCTTTTCCACCTGTCACTTTCTTTTTTTTCATGTTTAGCGTGTGTATTTTCTCTCATAGAGAAATAAAGGGAATGAACAGCTCATTTCCCTTTTTACACAGGTTTTTTCTGAATCCTAGTTACTGAACTACATGCACACATCACTTCTATCATAACACTGTAAACCACCTGCACAAATGCATACCTAGCAGGAGACCAGTTGTTTCATTAAGTTACACCAGAATCTGGCTGCTATTGTACAAACCAGAGAAAACCATGTGTAACTGGTTTTGTTTGTAATGTGAAGTTACTGATTAGCCAGCTGATATTTTCTTTCCTATGCTCACAGCCTCCCACACACAGAAAGATGCGAAAAACTAGTATAAAAATAAGGTTTTAAGCTACGACAATGAGATCTCCAGATGTCTGATTCCTTGGTTTAGAAAACTGCTTATCTATTCCTGAAATAAAAATTAGATAGTCCAAACCGTCTTTCACAATCTCCCATCTGCCAGGGTGTGCATTTCATTTTCATGTAAATAAAATTTCAAAATAATTCTTCAAATCCTTGCTGCACAGTTCATTACAGAGATCTCATGCTTGCTAATACTTACTGCCATAAGGCAAAAGGACTGATAAAAGATGTGGAGCACTCATAAGAGGCTTACAAGGCAGGAACTCCCTCATGGTGAGGGGAATATTTCAGTGGATTTATGTATAGCATTAACCACTTCACCTGTATTATTTCCCTGTTGTCCCTTTCAAGAAATGCAGATACCTAATGAGGGGGATGGTAAAGGAAATTTTCCAAGCTTCACTTTCGGATTTGTGCCACAAATGTCACTGCTAAATCAGACAATTGGATTTTAAGCTGTCCTTTCATGTCATGTACTCTCTCACAGTGGACTGGATTGATACCTGTGTTTAGGTGGGCAGATCTCTAGTCTTAGTGCTTAAATTGAGAGTCTTAGATTGCTCAGATTTTTGAAAGGTCACTTTAGCTTCAGTCTGACAGTTTATGGGTGCTGAAATTTTGGCAAATCAAGCCCTTTTTGTACTTTATACTGAAGTCACAACTAGAGAAGAGGAAGAATCATACTGGCTTATATTTCCAAAACTGGACATACTTACTTTGCTAGAGGTGCAGTTAATCAAAACAGCTGCAACTCAGAACACCTGGAAGTTGTACAACTCTTAAATGTCTAAATGTAGATTTTAAGAATCTAATTTTAAGCAGGAAGATTTGATCAGTTTGCCCCATTGTTACCCAGGAAACCACTTAATTACTATGCCTTTGCTTCAGCCCTCTGCATGTAGCTTTTAAAACATTTTGCTGTAATTTTTCTTTTCTTTTGTCTTAAGCTACTTTGTGGAAAGGGCTGGCTTGACAGCTCTGGCAAACGAAATAGTCTGCCTGCCCACGAAATATGTGCTTCCTATACATTGTCAGTCCAAACTTCCACATGCTGTTTTTTCAGTGTGCTACAACTTTTCTTGGGGGAGTGGAGACAGGAAGGAGGAAGTAGGGTCCTTTTACATTCCGGTCTTTCCCACCGAAACGTGCAAGTGTCGTCGGGAAAAAATGGCCTGTATTTTCCTTCTAGCACAGAAAACAGACAGCTAAAAAATAGATGAGCTCAAGCTTTAGAAAACCCATATGTAGTCTGTAAGATACCATCAAGATCACAAATTCAATCCTGCTGTGTTGCTGTTAGCGTTGATGATAGATGATCTCGTGACCTGAACAGAGTTCAGTGCCAAGACAAAAGGATTTTTAAAGAGTTCTGAGTTCTGCTGAGCCTTCAACAAAAGTCATGGAATGATATTTGCATGGAAGTGGAAAATAGAGGAATTTAAAATATTAAGACCTTTTCTTCTTGTGTTTCCCTTTAAGAATGCCAATCTTAGCAGATACCGTTCATTCAGTTTGTCTTGATGATGACTTTTTTTCAGATACATCTATTAGATAAATTGTGATAGCTGCAAATCACCTAGTGTTCCTAGAAAAATCACCCAAGACAGTCAGTCTTTTCAACACAGGACTGTGTGTTTGATTTCCAAGTGGTTTACAGGCCTCCTGGTTAATTTAGCTAGTAGCCTGAAAATAATGGAAGATCACCGACAGCATCATACGGATGTTCTTCAGTGGTAAGTGTGAATTCATGAATTCACAAATGTTTCAACAAAAATAGCAAGGCAGTATGAATTTAACGTATCCATAACATCTTTTAATTTCAGAAATCTTTGCTCTACTATGACTGAAAATACAGAAGGACCATTTACATAATCCAAAACAAAGTATCTGGCTTAAGTAGCTACAATATTTCATAATCACTGTTGTTCTCTCTAGTTACACATGATGTTATCCAGGAATTTGTCAAGACCACCTCTACTCAAAGCAGCTGAAATTATCCAATCCAGGCTCATGTTGCTGCCATCCCCCAAGCCATGCAGCCCTATCCTTTTCCTCCAGCCAATGCCATCACTTGTAATGAACCCGTTCCAGGAGCTGCTTGCTTGAAAACTAACCATGAGGTTTGGACTTTTGGTGTGAAAGACATTGACTGCTATGAGGGAGAGTTTTGCAGATTCTGATTTGGCAAGGAATCTCTGATTAGGCTTGTAAAGGGGAGAGTATTGCTAAGCAGAAATGAAAATGACAGTATGTTAAGACTGTGAAAGCACAAAAGAAAACACTGGAAGTTATTCTCTGGTAATGAAAGTCACTTGGGGTACTTTTGTTCTCTGCTGTTTTCACTTACAGAATAATTTCTCATAGCTTTTTGTGTCAGACTATGCTAGCAGTCTGAGAAGCAGATGGAAATTCTACTGGTTTTTCTTCTGCAGACTGTAAAACAAAGATGCTTAAATTACTGGTGCTCTAAACTAATGAACCTTTTCATCATCTAAGTCCAAGATTCATTGCTGCTTTTAATGTTACTCTATGAAATTCGTGTTTAATTTATATAACTAACTGTGCTATCAGCATTGGTCTCGTACATGCTGCTCTCCTTTAAATGAAGAGAAGTAGGGACAGTGCATAGGAGAAAATGGAACACATCTCAGTCATCATCTGGATTAGAATATATAATTCCTACCTGAAGAATCAATATTTTAGAAAGCAAAGAGCACTGTGCTTTGCTGTCTTGGTGCCTATGTATTGTTCTTAAGTTTTAGAAACGAGTAATCCAGAAAAAAACTACAGAGTGAGTTTGCATTTGAAGGTATAAAAAATATGGTTCTGTTGTGGATATGTGAGAAGGAATTTATAAATTAGAATGGAGATCCTGCTTCATGACACTTAAATTTTTCATTTTTCAAACCTAATAAACTCTTTTTTGTGTGTGCAACTGATTTCTAAATTTACATTTGTTACTTTTTTCCTGTTTAAATTGCTTAATTTTTTATTGGTTCTGCAATTCTAAAATTGTGGCCAGGTAAAATAAACTCTGAATTATTCACAGAATTAATGTGGACTGTATATTTTTACCACTGAGTGGTTTGCAAATACCACTCATACCTGAACAAGGAAGAAAGAGACTAGATTTAGAGCATAGGAGTGCTGAAAAAATGCAGAATAGTCTAGAATATCTTCTTTACTTTGTTGAGATTGGCTTAAGAAATAGCCAGAAATTGCCCAGCTGCAGTGGATTGCCTGTATTTATTTCTCCTCTGTGTTGGTCAACCACCAGCAGACATATTTTACGGAGCCATATGATGGTGATGACAGTTTTCTTCCTTAGGCAGTTTATTAGTTGCTAATTTTGTTTAGTAGGAACTTGGATCAATTACAGCCTTGTCAAGTTTCCAGTGGGTCTAGCAGTTCTTTTTCATTCACTTTAATGGTATCGACATAGTGAATTTTGTGCCAGTTCCGTTAAATTCACTGAAACTTGCTTTGCCACTGACATTGAGTGTATGTTTTGTCCTATTTGCTGAAGCATTTACAAGCCCTTCATAATTATGCGAACTTAAGGAGCTTGAAATCTAGCCTTTTAACTTTTTTTTTTTTTTCCTGGTAGAGTTGAGTATCTCTTCCTTTTGTTATAATCAGAACCTATTCAAAATGAGCAAAAACTGAATTAGTAAAATGTGTGTCACAGGCAAAATAGAGATGATAGAGACTTGTCAGGTGGCTGTGGGGTATTGCCAAAATTAATTAATCTTTTGTTATTATTTGGGAAAGAAGAGCAGGCTGTATAGCCAAAGTACACAGTACCTTTGTGTATGCAGTTACTGAGACTCATTTGCATAGCTGCTTGTGTTTATGTAAAAGGTTTATATATGAAATCACCTAAATCCATAGACAAAAGAGCTGTTCTTATGGTGGACAAGCACTACTTCTTGTCGATAAACTTTATTCTTAAAATAGAAAGCAAGGAGAAAATCAGTCTGCTGTCTTCATGAATCTAATGTATTTGCTGTCTGGAGGCTTTTGGCACAGAACACGTGGCAGTTTGTGGCACTGGGGAGTTCCAAGGTCTCGTCCAATAATAAAGAAAAAGTGTCTGTTTCTGAAGTCTAGGACTAATACATTAGTAGCTGGATTTAGATTGATACCATTTCTTATTTTATAGATGTTATCAGATGTTGTTTGCATTACATCTGAAAGTGTTAATTCTAGTTTTATTTCTTAATATTTGAGCCAGTTTGTTGAATTAATGATGGTGCTGTATATATGTAGTAATTGCTGTTGTTTTTATCGAAGTCATAAACTTTAATGAACTCATACAACACTTGCCATAAATTAAATACAAATGGTCTTAAATTTGACAGATTTATGTAAAGAAGTTTCTCTGTCTTCCTTCTCTTCCTCTATGTCACAAATAGAATTTACTGATCAGCCCCTAAGTTTTAATTTTTTTATGCAAGTATTACATCTCCTTTGTAATGGTGACAGGATAAAGGTGACAAATGCAATTAATGTTCACTGTACAATGATGTGCAGGAAGAAAGTATTCTTAAAAATATTCTTCAGAATAGATATGCTGGAGGCTAGGAGAAGATATTTCCATTAAAGCCTCCTGGACAGTGAGACTTCAGGCCCACAAAAAGCTTAAAACACTGATATCTAATGAACACTCTGAAATTATAATAAATGCGAGAGAGTTCAACTAAACATTTTTTGCCATTTATCACAATCTTAGGGCATAGAAAGAGTGTGACTTCATTGGTGTGTTTAAGGCAAGTGATTACAGAATTAGATTGTATGGTCATTCTTCACTTGAAATGTTAGGACAGCTTATATGTCATCACTCAGCAGTGAGAACTCTGGGTCCCTAAAGCAGGAGCAGCTGAGTCCTCACTGTCACCCACGACAGCCTGTGTGCAGTGCAGTAACCTCCCCCTTCTGCCTGCAGGAGGGTGTCCTCTGGTGCATCTGGTGATCCCTCTGATTTTCAGGGATCAATGACTGCATTGCCTTGCTGGGGGATGTGTAGGCTGCTTTGTGCAGGAGGCACCACTGGCCAGGGTGTCACATAGGCCAGGGGCACCCCTGCGAAGCAGAGTCCAGCAGGAGAGGGGCTCCTTTTGGTGGGGGTCTGTCAGGGCAGGGCCTGATGGCCAGACCAGCCCAGCCAGGGAGGAGGGCACCTGGGAGGCGGCCCTGGTGCTCCATGTTGTGCTGCAGGTGGTCCTGGCTCAGCAGTGCCCAGGGCAGGGCAGGGCTGTGGGGAGCTAGAGCCCAGCCCTGCTGGGGCAGGGACTGACATCCCTGGGAGCTGACACTGGCTTCTGGAATGTGGGCTGCTAGGAGGAGCCCTGGGGTCTGGCTGGGACCTGCAATGTTCTCTTACATTCATTAAAGCTTTTGAGTGCAAATTGTAGAAAATTCAGTGTTTGTATTTTTTGCCATAAGTGACTGTGTTACTAATATTGATCAGGCAGTGTGTCTTATAGTTTTGCCCTGAATCTTGGAATGTTAGCCAGTATTGGAATGTTTAGCCAGAAAAAAAAAAAGTCTTGGAATGTTAGGCAGAGTTATTCTCCAGGAAAGGAGTACCAAGGACCTCAAGAGTAGCTATATTGTTCAGGCTAAACATGACCAGCCTTGTATCCTGTCTTTGACAGAACCCTGCCAAACTGGGGAGAATATAGACCCAATCATGTGATTTCCAGTTCCTGGAGTTGGCATTTCTCTTTACAAGCTCCCAGGGCTTTTCTCCATGAAGAAAACCCAAAGATACCCACTTTCAAATCTGTGTAAGCTTCTGTCACCTATGTGTCTCATGGCATAGGATTCTGCAGCTTAAGAGTACCTTGAGTACCCTTTTTTGTTTGTTCATTCAAGTTTGCCAACAAAATTAATTTAATGCCCTCTAATGTTTTTATTGGAAGAGACAGTGAATAACTGTTTCATAGTCATCTTTTCCATGCTGCTTATGAATTTTTAGTTCTGTCACATTCCTCTGTTAGTCATGTCTTCTTCCAAGCTGAAGATTACCATTTTGTTTAAGCTTTCTTTATATAGAAACAGTCTATGCTTTGATTGTCCTTTTTACCTATTTCTATACCTCTTCCAGTTCTATGATTTTTGAAATGAGTGAACCAGAACTTTGTGACTCTCAGGGTTTGGGTCCACAAATATATTAAAATTCACAATGTGAAGAAATTTTCTTTGGTGTTCTGCTCCCTGAATTTCTAGTAAATTCAGCTTGCCTTTTTTACCTTCAAAGACTAAGTTGATGTTTTCATAAGTTTACATGCTAAATCTGTCATCTTGCTCATAGATGGTTATAGTTTAAAAATATTTTTGAGGCAAATAAAATCGGAAATGTTGTGTGCATTTTTCTATACTATAAGTAGCATAGAGTGTTTCAATACTGGGCTGGTATTTTGGAGTTAGCTGTCACTGCTGCATAGGTTTTTACATGTTATTACAGACGGAATAAATCCTAATAAGAGCCATAAGAGCTGTGGTCATGGACTGGGACATGCTGAAACTATTGGAAGTTTCCAGGTGTTTATTGAAAATGACAATCTAAAATGGTAGATGGAAATTGCTTATGCTACTCCTCCTGTTTTGGCACTGTCCCGTATTCTTAGGGGACTTTGAAGTTGTTTTCTGACACTTTTGACAGCAGTCAAAAGATTTTTGCAGAACATACTGAAGCCTTCCAGGCTATTTGAGTGAAGGTGTTGAGGCATGCTACAAAGCCTCAATGCATCTTTATTCTCCTGTGCAAAGTTATTTTTTCAGAGATGAGACAGGGAACTTGCTGGAATTGAGGCAGAATCCGTGAATAATAGCAAAAAGATAATAACATTGCAGAAGAAATAGCAAAATATACTGTGATGGTTAAATGAAAAGGTTGGAATTTATTCCTTGGATGCCAGACAGGGGAAAACCGATAAAAGAAATTTGAGCTTAGTTTCTTTATGGAAGACTTTTTTGAATATCAGATGCACCATGACCTTTGGATTTTTTTTCCTTCATCATGCTCTATGCTCCAACATCAAGGCCATGGAGATTGAGCAGAGTTACAGTAGTTCCTGTGAGAGTGCTGAAGCCCTCATCCTGGCCGTCCTTGGGGATACAAGTGTGTGGCTTTAGGTCTTTTGCTAGATTTGCCTGCAAGTCAATATATCATTTTCAGGGAAATTCAGCAACAAATACCAGTAGTATTTTTGTAGTGGTCAAATTTTCACTTTTCTAAAAGTAGTTATTTAAATTACTTGTCTTATCACTGTAGTTAGTTTTGTCTTCCCTTTCTTTTCTCCTCATTTCATAGACCTGCCTCATTCTAATCCACAGAGCAATTGTTCTCTCAGAGAGGCTGAACAGGATGGTTTGTAACCTGTAATATTACATAAGGGAACCACATTCTTGATTTTTTTGGCCATGTGTGTACCTTGGAGAAATAAATAAAGATTTTTCAATTTTTTTTTTCTTAGCAGCCCTGCCTGTAACAGACAGCTCACTACCTCCCATCTCAGTTTTAACTGACTTGTGCAGCAAGCCAAGATTACTGTTCAGAAAGATGGCCTTAAATGACTTCATTATCCTAAACTGCCTTTGGAATGCCATCATCCTAGTGAACATTAATTCTCTTTGATGGCTTTTTGGTGTTGCCCTATAGATGTTCCAGCTCTTTGAATAGTGATGGGGCAGGGCTATTCACTTCCCCTATCTTACCACAGCAGAGTGGCTTGGTTTGTCTGTGTATTAGGTACCCTCCTTGAAGTAACCTTGTGAGCTCTATGACAGCTCAGCATGGGGGCTGGAGAGGAGACAGGGCTTGCTGTTCAGAAAGGGTGCCATCCAAATAATAACTTAAATTTTTAAACAACTGTTGGACCACATGCTGTGTTCAGTCCTGTGATTAACTAAAGATGACTGCAATTTTTTTCAAACAGTTTATTGTTTTTATATATTTTTAAAATTTTGTTAGTGTTTTTTTTTAACCTTCAGACAGTTTCTTTTCTGTCTCAAACGTGTAGATCTTCATTTCAGTCAAGAAGATTACCCAGGTTCTTTCTTTCAGCTTGTGATTCTTCAGAGTCTAACCGAGAACAGAGTACTCTTCTCAGAAAATTCTTGCATCAAGCCAAAAAACTTGAGATGCTTTTAGTCAAGTAATCATTTACAGTCTCTAAGCCCATTCTTACATAGCAAAGAGATAAATTGTCAGTCTTGCCATCTACAAAGCAATTTGCAGCTACAAAACATCAGAAAGGGAATCTATTACTTTCTGCAGATACAGCAAATAGATGCAATGTCCTTGAAGGGATCTCTGGATAAGCATGAGCATATTTATTGAATTTATAAATTTCTAGGTAATTTCCTTAGTTTGAATTATTGTGGCTTTGATGGAAACTAATTATTTTTCCCCTCATGTTTAATAAAATAGTTTATATACTTCTCAGGTAGGACTGTTAAGCCTTATAATAACCTTTTGCAAACTACTTCAGTTTATTATTAATATGTAGTTGAGATAGCAAGCTTAGTTAGCTTCCAGTTTACCAACTGTTCTTTTTTTTTTTAATGTAAGAATGAGCTGAAAGCCATGCAAGAGGCAGATAGATCAGAATAACATGTATTTAAATATTTTCATCTTTACTAAATAACTGTATAGAAGTTGCAGCCATGAAGGAACTAAGAAGAACAAGGGCTGAATTCTGTTTATGTTTATAGTAGCACAAATTTTAAAGAAATGCCATGAACTTTGTAAGATTATTATAGCAGTGCCTATATGATAGCAGTACACAGTTGCAAACAGGAAGTTACTGTAACACTATTGTTCAGGTTGTTCACTTAGTAAACAGCTCAGCAGCTGAGTGCGAAGCTAATGTTTAGAAAGAAATTGATCCTTGCAGTCCTAGCAGACAAAAGGAATTGTTTTGCTATTTGGTGTTTCCCCAAGAGGAGCAAAGTTGTCATATGAAAAACAAAATCTAGAATTTTTGCATGTTGTGCAAAGTTCCCTAAAGAGTATAGAGAAGAAAGGGACAAAGAAAACTGTAAATATGTTAAAAAGTCTTAGCACCAAAGGAAAATGAAATTGCAATCTATTCTTGGTAATATGTCATAGGGTAAACATGTAATAGGATAATATCTAAATATTCCACGAAATGCCAGATGCTTTGAAGCGTCAATTAAATTTTGGTAAGTCTTCTGCATTCACAGTATAAATCAAGTTGATGAATTTACACAATACCTGATAGTGTTTCTTTATATATTTAGTGTAATTTCAAAATGGGATCAAGAGGTTTGTCTAGCAGAGAGCCACGTTAAACAGAAGTGCTTGAGCTATGAATGTGTACAGTATGAATTTGGCAAAATGAATATGGTAGATAATAGCCACAGTTTTGTGTCCTTGGCAAAATCTGAATTTGAGCTCAGTGACATGGATGAATTTTAGCTTGGCATGTGTCTAATGGTATATTTAGGCCCATAGGGAAAACTGGAGTTTTCATAGACAGATAGACAAGACAGGAGAAAAGGCAAAGAATTTAAACAATGAATTGCATATTACTCCTGAGAAGGTTGTTTTGAATGAGTGACTTTTATGATCATAGTCTGCATTTTAATGCCCCTGAAAAAGAAAAGCTACAGTTTTATTATCTGAAGGAAATTTATCACATTTTTATAGTGTATTTATGGCTTCTGCAATATCCAGCTGCATTCTTTCTGAAGGTTGAGCTAAGCCTCGTTCCTTTTAAAGACTGGCAAAATTGTTATTATACACAGAGGCTTTTTCAAAGCCAACAGCAAATTCAATACAAAAGAAAGTTGGGTAGCCAAGAAAGGCAGGAACAGGTGGGAAGTTTGCCATCAGTATAAAAACGGAGAATGTGAGAAATGTCATAGATCATGGCTCATACTATGACTTAAATCTGCCTTGGGGGTGTGCTAGCAAGCATGGTGGCTATTTGGTAGGTAAAGACAGCCTTTCAGAGCAACCCCCTCCTCAGGGTCTCCTTACTGAATGTAACAAGTGTGGTGAGCTTACTGAAAAGCAAGTGTCATTTTTAGTGATGGAATATTTTCGTGCGTTTGTGGACATTTCTGTCTGTAATGCATGCACATGCACGTCTTTAGATCAAAGCTGCTACAAAATTTTGTCCTTCACTGTATATTTAGAACACATATTCCAAGCATCTCTGCTGTATGTTTGGAGAGTTAGGTTGTAGTGAGGTCTGTGCATCTTCCCCATATCTCTCTACTACAAGAAAAGGGAATTTTGAGCCCAGATCATTAAGCTCTCTGTGTAAAATCTGTCAGGATGTAGTCTGGACAGCACTGGTGACTTACAAAATTTATGGTAAGTGATGTGTAGCTGACCCCCTGTACTGTAGTAAATATTACTGCTCACTTGACTTTCATTGCAATCACGATTTTTTGATAAAAAAATAGTTGTGGGTTTCCATTGTAGCTCTTGATGTCTGGCAAGGTTTCAGTGACCAAGAAAGTTTAGGAACTATTACATGCTTTTGATATACAATGACATTTGCCCAGAAATAAGCTCTATAGGACATATATGTGTACATGTACATATCTCTTACAAATGCCAGCAAAGATATCTATTGATTTGCATGACTACCCATAGTTGCATGTGAGTCAACAAAATGAAACTTTTGTTTAGTTTATGGGGCAAGGCTTTCTGTGTAGCTCTTTTTGTAGAAATCTCTTAATAGATTAATGTGGGAATAAATTCCTGTAATTAAAAAGTAATCTCTACATAGATGTGAACATGGAGTACCAATCAACTGATAATACGAGCACGTGCATGGCCTTTCCTGTAGCTTCTGCAGCAAGTCTGTTTTGTGTTGTTCAAATGTTGTATATTATCTCAGAAAAAAATAAGAATAATTTATTTTGAATGTGCTGTGGAAGGAGCACATATCTAGTGTGTCTATACCACTGGAGATTTTATTAATTTTTTTATAAATAGCTAGGAAACTAAGAAAAGCAATTTGAGTTACATTTCCTGTATGGAGAGAATCTGCTTGTGAAGAATTGTGGGAATGACTGTTGCCTCAACAAGTGTGTACAGGGACAAATGGTGACATAGAATAATCTGGAAATGTTATCAGTTTATACTGAGTTTGCTGTTTCTGAGAAGTAGAGTATCTGTGTACATTGCTTAAAATTATACTTGTTAAAATATTACATATTCAGAAAACAAATATGGAACAAATTTTACTTGAACCTCATATGGGTTTTTTTGCAGAATACACAGTAAACACTGTATTGACTTTTATTCATATGGAATATATTTAAGCCTTAAGCAACAAATGCAAAAATTATTAGGACTAAGGTTTTTTTTGTAAGTACAGTGTGCATGTGTTGCACAGCTATTGCTTTCAGGAAATAACTTAAAATGCAAATTAATATGACAGTGTAAGATCTGTGTTTCTCCAATTACTTCCAAAATGCTTGAAATTAGTTAGCATTTTGCTGCTTTCTGAGAAATGAGGAAACGTCCATATTTTGCGACCTCTTTGAACATTATTTTATGAACATTTCTGATAGTATGGAAAAATAAGTGCAAATGTCTGTGTAAATTTTGTAGAACTTAACAAAATGACTGCTTTCTTCAGCGAGTGCTTCTAATAAATTGTTGCTACTACTTCTAGATTGGGAATGAGTCTATCACCCTGAGACTGAAATTTCACAAATAAATCTCTTTGCCTTTCTCTGGATGCTTTGCTGTGTTAAGGCCTGATGCTGTATTGAAAACTTAAGCTGCACTTTATTTTTCAGTTTAGAAAGAGCTTGTATGGTATTGTAAGACAAACCTGTGCCCATTATAATTTTCATCAGTTGGTAGCCTGCCATAAGAGGCCTTTTTCCAGAAAATTTCATTTCTTTTCCCCCGAAGAAAGTTTGTTGTCAAAAAAGAAAAGGAGGGGAAGAAATACCTGCACCAGAAAAATACTGGACTTCAGAGTAAGATGAAAGGTGATAATGGTTAGTGGCACTCTTAGCATGCAGTCACACTTTCCTGGAACTCTGTCTGGCCCATCATGATCTGTGTTAGTGAGGTGCAATATACCTCCTCTGCTTTCAGGAGCATAGAAACTTCACTGAGGAATTTGTACCACCACCATGTCAAATTGCAGTGTGATTGTTTTATATTCAAGGTTCATCTTCATTTCTCTCATTAGTTTTACTTTTATGAAATTCTCTGCTACAGAACTGAGAATAAGAAGACAGAATTTCACTGTACCTTCATTCCATGTTTTGTTATACAGAATGATTAAAAATCCATATTGGCAGTCATTAAAAAAGTTTGCAGTGATTGCCTACTTTCAAACAATAATAAAACTAGACACACATTCAGCTAGGCCAGCATGTTTTATGGTTTTCATGGAAACAGTCATGTCCCTGGATAGATATTTTAATTAATTTATTTTTTAACCAGTCCTGTATGTTGGATATCATATTTAATCTCTAAGATTGTTTTCCTGTTGAACCGAGAATTTTGTGGTCATGTAAATATGTATATTCACAGTTTTCCTTCTGAATAACTTCTAAATTCATAGGTTGACTGAAACATTATGTAATACAAAGGAGAAGTTCTTCCAGACATTTTGAAGTCAGATGTCATGTTATTTGAAGGTGAGATGAGGGAAGGAAATTCTCTGCCACCTAGTAATGGGAAATGTTTTACGTAACTGGGCTCTGTTTTATCTAGTTTTTCGATTACTTGGATGCAAAAAATGTTGAAGGACAAATAGAAAATATAGGAAGCCAAGTTAACATTTTTTATGTTTGCCCAGTCAGTTATGAGGTTGATAGATTGTGCTTATATATCTTGTTGAGGAGATTTTTATTTTTAAAAATTATTTTATTTATCCTATAAACTGACTAAGAAAATAAAAAGAAATATTTTGACTAGCTAGTAGAACAATAGCCAATGAGCCCAATTCAGTAGAATACTGTAGTAATATATTAAACAAAGAAAAGAGTGAGACAAAGCCTTTTCCACAAATGTAGCAAATGAGGAAAAGAAGCTGTGAAATAAAACCTGACAAAATGCTGTAAATCAGGATACCTTGATATCTCAACATACCAGAGGGAGTCTGACCTTATTAATATGGAGATAAGGCAGCACAGGAATGGCAAACAATGAGGAGCATTGCTGCTGGTAGAAGAGGTATCTGGTAATTCCAGTGGGAGGTGAAAAGTTAATCACAGTACAGTAGTTTTCACTCTGCTGCTGCAGGAACCTGGTTGTAGCTCTCTCTAGAAAAATTATCTCTTTGATCCTTCAAAACTAGATCCTGCTGGTGCTGATTTTCTGTTCTTCCCTCAAGATATCCATAATCTTCTGCTGGTTCTGAAACCTGGTGTCCATGCTGTGCAGCTTTTGTCTGCACCGTATGAAGGCAGAAACATGTAAGATGGCAGAATAGAGTGGGGGCTTGTTAGTGGGAATGAGACAATGACAGCGATGGATTATGTTTTGCTGTTTGGTGAAAGGGGAAAGGATTAATATAGTTGAAATAGTGAAAAAAGAAAACATCCAGGAACAATTTCCTTTGCCCAGTTAACTTGATTCTCTTCCCTTTATCTCCTCCACTCGTAATGGTGTATGTCAACTCCACTAGGAGTAGAAAAAATACTTCTACAACAATGAGGACAGATCTGGAACAGATCTCACACAGAAGGAATCCATGGTAGAGGGAAGTAGGAGATGGAGGTCTTAAATCACTGCTGCTGTTTGTTTCTTGTCTTTATTTCTCTTGGTGCTTTTTTGTTTCCTTACTCGGTATATAGTTGTGTGTGCTTAGAAGTTTATTGTATTTGTAAATATTCAAATATTTGTTCATTTCTTGCAATTCAGGGAAGCTGAAGTCAGTATGGCAGGCCCATCTTTACTCATAATATGTATTACTCAGCCAGTAAAGAATTTTCAGTCAAGTAGAGTTCCTTAAAATATAGTAGGAACAATGTCATTTAATTCAAATACAGAATTCTGTAGAATAAAAACCATGGTACCTAAATTGCCTGTTGAGTTTTTTACAGGAAAGAAACCATAGATCGGATACACTTAATCACTATAATTAACTAGTTTGCCTTTATATCTCTGATTAGCTGCAGATCATAAGCCTCTGTTTTCATTTATCTCTCTTTAAAGTAGAATATAATTCCTGTTGTGAATTTCACATTGGTTGTGCTCTTTGTGACAATGGAATTAACTTCTTGGCCAGATGGCAAATCTATTAGTTCAACATGTACTTGCAGTGTAGTTAAAAATTCAGATTGAGCTAAAATTAAATGCTTCCCATATGAGATAATTTCTTTTCCTGAACTTGTGTTAATTTATAACAGTTAATAGAACTTTTTCTTTTAAGTGTATCTTGTCAGAATGAGTGAAAGCAAACTTAAAAAAAATAATTTGAAATATTCTCAATTTTCTATTTATGAAAGAGGAACCAGTAATTTGTAATTTATGTAACAAAATTCATTAGTACGTCCAGGTTCATTTGCACCACCTGCCTTTGACTGTAGAATTATTGCTTTATAGGAACTTAATGTGATAATGTTATAATTGATGGTAGATACATTCTTAGCTTGTTCCAGTCATGGGATTAAATGCTCAAATTTCATTGAAAAGCTTTAACTCAATGTATTTTGCCTTGTTAATTTGGATAAGAAGACACATACTTCAGGTAGAGTGATGAATTTGTAATTCTACAGAACTGCACTTGAACTCAAATTTGTGTCTAACAGCCTTCCTGATGGAGTCTATGTGCCAGTAGCCACAACTTTTTATTTTTAGTCTTTTTTTTGGTCTTGCCTCATTTTGAAAGTATCTTAGCAAAACAAAGCTGTGGGTATGAAGCTTGAGCAGACTGTACATATGATCATTTAATGTCCCAAAAAGGACATATGCAAACACTGTGACTAAACTTTCTTCATTGCTTTAAAATTTCACTTAGTTTCTCTTAAAGCTTTATTAGTAGCACTATTATATAATACACTTTCTTGAAAGAAAGTGACTTGTAGTTGAAGCTGTGCTGTAAGCGTCTTGCATTACTTAACTGAGTACATTACTAGAATTTTTTTCTACGATTACTAATCATAGAAAAGTAAATTATAGTTAATTTTGAACCTAACAGAGGCATTGCCATTTGTAAATTAGAGTATTGTAATGTAATTGTAATGTAAATTAGTGTAAATCAGCATATTCATCTGTATAGAGTCTGGTCTGCCTTTATGGTGCTACTTTGCACTGCCTGCTTCTGATTTCTCTTTGTGGTTTAGAAAGAGATTTATGTTGGATGTTAATGGTCATTATTACATGTCCGTTTGTGTGTATAAATATATATATTTTAGAATATCTGTATATACACAGACACACACACAAATTGGTTCTGGAAAAAGAATCTACATTACAAATGGTCACTGATTTCAGGAAACATGGCACACATGTGGGTAGAATGTAAAAACATACAGATGTTTTGAAGCTTTTTGGATGCCTCAGTGATATGGAGTGATCTGTCACAGACATGCTTCCACTGGTATTGTTAGGTTTTTCTGTATTTTCTTTTAAAAAGGTTCTTAGCGCATAAAAATTTATCCTATGCTCAGAAAATAGCTGCTCAACATTTTCCTGATCTCCTTTGTCAGGGGGTATGAAACGCTTTGATGTTGCAACGGTAAATAGCATAATTTGCCAGAGCATACCCGGTCTTGTCCTCTGTTCCCAAAGGCTTCCTGTCCTGTATTCAGCCTGTTAAAATATACTGAATATCTGGATGTTACCATCTAAACAGATGGTCTCTAGGCTGGAATGTGCCTTAATAGCATGGCAGAATTACCATTAAAATTTAAAACATTTATAGCTGTTAGATATTGCTCCTTTAGGAGCATTACCTGAAAAGCTAAAGCTGTCTTAGTTACTGCAGTCCTGCCTGGTTTGGTGCAGAATTATGCTGCCAGAACAACGTGTATTAGACTGATCCAATGGAACTGGGATGAAATCACTTTGGAATCATTGTAGCCAATGGACACTTCTGTGTTCTAGCTCACTTTTGTATTCAAAAATGACCAGATGAAAATGAAAGCTGAAATAAAATCTGAAATAAAAGCATGACTTCAAGTCCTTCAAATGTGGGATGTCCTCCCTTTCCTAGTGAGACATTTAAAATTAGTCTGACATATCTAAGAGGAAAAGTTTTGAGCATGTTTAACCAGCAAATAAGAAAAAAAAATTGCAATTTCCCCCTTCTTTTTAACTTAACACGTTCCATTTAACTTTTGTAGAAATATAATTAATCTTTAGATTAAAAGTTGAATATGTACAATAAGCAATTTGTTCTAGAAGATATTTTAGAAATTCTTGAGTCAGAGTTAGTAGAAAAATGTGATTTTGATGAATGCAAGCAAAGTATGGAAAAGAGGATATTTCTGTACACTAATTTTTTTTTTTCACCTGTTGATTTTGAAAACAAGAGAATTCTTGTCTAGAGACAGATGCAATATGGCAAGTTACTGTAACTCCTTGTTTTGTGCCCATGGAAGATTCTGATTTTTAGAGATTCTGATATTTCTGTCTAGTTTTTCTTTAGGAGTTAAGACTCTTAACATCAAAATTAAACTAGGTGATGAGAGAAGTAGGCCTACAATTCAAAGTAGGTCTTTCTAACTTCTTGTTTTGCATGCTGTAGTCTCCAAAAGATGCATAAAGGGGTAACATTTGAAAGAGCATTTTCTCCTAGACATTGGACCTCTAGACTCTAGGCCAGTCTTTTTATAATTTGCTATATACTCCCCAGCCCGTTTTCCTCTGATGATTATAATTGATTTTAAATGGACTGTTCTGCAATATCTTAATGGTTTGCATCTTCATGTAGTTATTAATTTCGTTATTTCTCAAAATACTGCCTTATGGGATCCAGCTCTTGATGGGAAATAATAGACCAAATGTTTGTTTGCTCAGTTATTAGTTGCAGAGTTTCACCTGATTTCTGAAGAATTCAGTTTTTAATTATCTTTTTGAAATGAAATTGTACATAAAAGATGTAATATATTAAAGTACTGTATGTAGAACACAATTTTTTGGTGCTTTTTTTGTTTGGTTTTGTCCTGGTGAAGTAGTAGCTGTAATCCTAGCTGTGGTAGGAGTCCTTACTCAGATTTAAAGATGCACAGGTTTAAAGATGCACAAAGAGATATTGGAGTATAGAAATCTTACTTGCACTGTTTTTTCATACTAATGAAGTATTAATATTCTTCTGAATTGGCTGTTCAGGCCAGGTTCAAATTTTTCAATACCTTATTTCTTTCTGTTTCTCTTTGCAGGAGACACTAGATTTGAATAGAGTGTTATTTTTAGGGTAGACAATGGCCTTTTCTTGATGTTGCCAAATTATAATGCTGCCTTACATTATTCTGAAGGCTGAGTCTATATATCATGATGAGAAGTCAGGGCCCAATTTTGGGGAAATGGCACATGAATACTTAAAGGCTTTTCACCCCTTCTCTTATTCCAATTTTGGTCAACAAATTGCATCATAGGTTAGTTGGTTATGTGCTGGAAACCTTTTTTTTTTACAGATGTCACGTTCTGAATCTTTCTGCAGTATAGAACCCTGTGTGGAGGAGGTCCAGATAAGTAACCTCTAAAGCCTTGGATTTCTTCCAAAGTAGTTTATTGGTTTTCTATTTATAGCCATGGGCCTGTCGGTGTGTTATGTTCCTGAGCTGTTGGATCATCTGTTATTGAGAGAGCAGTGAAGCCAAGGCAGCTGCTTCACTGGGTGTGGGGGAAAGCAAAGCTTTGGGCTCTTTCCCTTGGTAGAGGCACTTGTGTCTTTCTCATCCAAGTCTACCTCCATGTGGATCTTCTAAAATTTTGGAGATAATTATATTATATTAATCTTTCTATATAAATCAAATACAGATTCAAAAGAAACTGGATAGACAGGAAGACTGCTGGACAGTGTGTCTTCTTGTTTGCTTGAAAAACACATGAGAGGATGTGTTGCTTGAAGAATTAATTGGTGATTCTCTTGTTTCAGTGGGTAACTATGGGACTAAATATTTACTGTTGATTCTGCTTTAAACTGTCTGCATTTGGTCTTGAAAGGTAAACAAAATATGCCAACTTGAAGTAGAGGCTAAGGATTATTTTTTTCCTTGCATGCAGTTCAGGCATTATAGCAGGATGTAGAAATCTAAGTCAAGACAATGACATGATGTGACATGATCAGGTTGTTCTCTGCTATAACTCTTGATTCCTTCTGCAGAAAAATGGAACTATTTAAGAATACCTTCTGCAGAAATACATTCTGTAGAAAATACATTCTGCAGCTCAGACTCACGGTGTGTCTAGTCCTGTAATGTGTGCCTACCAGTGGGAACTGGCATCTTTCCCATCATCTCTAGCAGAGGGCACATCCCAGCCTGTTTTCTCTAGCATCTGATGAGGTTGTATTTTTGAAAGTTTTGTCTAATCTCTTTTTAAACCTCCTGCTGCTGTTTGCTTTCATGGCCTCGTGTGGCAACTAATTCTAGATGCTTAATATCATAAAAAAGCATTTTATCTTTTTGAAACGTAACTCCTGAAGTTTCAATAAACATTTACTATTTCTGGAATTGTAGTACTTGGTGGATAATTCTGCCTTCACTATACCTGATGTTAATGGGTAGATACTGTATCCGTTGGTCATATTTCTTCTCTCCAAACTATGGAGTCCTACCCTTTTTTGATCTGTCTTCCTAAAACATCTGTTCCAGCCTGTGAATAGTTTTGGTTATTCTTTTTCCTAGTGGTTTCTCGGTTTCTGTATATGTGCAACAGCTTGGTCCTACCTGATATGTGCAACAGCTTGGTCCTACCTGCTTGTAGCTCTTTTCCTTTATTGAAATTTAACTTATTTTTGTTGACATACTCTCTAAAGAGTCAAGAACATTTTTAAATTTTATCCTGGTCTTCAATTTGTACTGCTTTGGCTTTGATTGAAAACTTAATAAGCACTTTTCATTTCTATTCCAGAATGTAGATTGTTAATGGAGACATGAGCAAAACCAGATACAAAGCAGAATCCTCTGAATCCATTCTAAATGCAGAATCCATTCTAAAATTTCCTCCCATTTTTTCAATGAGCTTGATTTTTCAACCAGCTTTATGCCTCTCCTGTGATAATCTGGACATAGCTGCTGTGGTTTATAAGAAAGTTTTTAAAAAAGGTGAGAGTATACATTATTTGCAGCTTCTCTGGCAGGACAATAGGGCTTGTGACTAGGAAAGATAGAAATTGGACTTGATCAATATGACTTTTACATGACAGAGCTTCTTACCTTCTAGAACCTACATATTTTCTTGAGACTGAAGCTAGAATAACTAGCTTATTGTTTCCCAACCTCTACTGTCTGAGCATAATTTTTTCTTGAATATGGCTATCACTTTTGCTTTTTCCAGGCTTCTGATACTTCACGCAGGCTTGTGAGTTTTTAGAGGTGAGTCCTAAAGGTTCTCTGTTAGTTTCAGCCACTGCCTTAAATGTCCAAGGATGAAACTAACTAGGTCGAGCCAATTTTAAAATATTTAACTTACCTTAGCAGTCTGTTCCTTTTAAAGAGAATTTTAAGTGTTGATTTGCATTAATCATACTAGCTGGGAGATTCAAGGCTGCAATGAAGATCATTACTGTATGTAGATTCCAGGTTATAGTAATGTTTTTCTCTAATAAACACACATGACCAAGGGTAATCTGGAATGATTGATAATTCTTGAAGTCCAGTTTCTTGCTATCTTTGCAGGTGTATTGCAGCACCCCATGGAACCTGACTCACAAACAGCTCTGTAAGGGCTGTTGAGCAGTTACAGATATGTTGCAGAGGAGTGCTTTTGTTGTCACATTTGTGTTCAGGTGTGTTGCAGGAAAGAGCAGACTAATGAAATGACCAAAGATGTGAAAGCCTGCCTCTTAGAGCCTGTATTAGTGTGGTGTATAAGTATTGCCTTCTTCAGTCTATAAATAGGTATAAAAAATGAAGCACAAGTTCAAAGCCTGACATGTTTTGTTATGCAGTCAGTTTTATCAGCAGATGCAGCGTTGCAATTTCATGGCTTCTTTTTTGGGAGAAGACATTCTTGTACTGCATTGGAGGAAGAATAAATTCCTGATTAAAATCTCAGTCTCAAAGAAATGCCTGTTATTTGAGAAAAAAATGAAAGCTTCAGGAGCCAGTGAAGTGTTCGTAGCAGGTTTTGAGCAATGTGAGTGCAGTAAAGACGGAGGCCTTTTTCTTGCTCTTATTCTCAATTCTCTGTGGGTATCACAGGCTCTGATAAGCTTAATTGACATAGGCTATCCTTTTTCTTAATAATAAACAAGCAAGTCCTTCGCAGATTAAACTTTAGTCTGAATAGTACTGTACTGGATAACCATTTTGCAGCTTTTGGCTTTTCTTCTCACTCTCTCCCTAGAGGTATAAAAGCATGAAAAAATTCCCATGTTTTGTTTTAGTATTGCAGTGTTTTGGTGGATTTATTTTAACTTGGGTATTGTTTAAGCTAGTTGAGCCAGGTGAAAAAACCAGATTTTACTCACAGTATTTTTGTTAGTCTTTGCTCCTGCAGGAGTTTCTTTCCCAATCTTCCTTAAGTCCTGAACAAATCTTTCTCTCATGCAACAGAATCTCTGGGCTTGCCCATCAGTACAGTCAGACTTGTAGGGCGTCTGGCCCCAAGCCTCTTAGCACCTATAGCAGCCTTTAAATATGTAAAAGAGAGAATGAAATTCTCTGTTCACAGTTTTCCATGAGTACAGGAAGGAAAAAAGAATAGTTGCAGCATAAGAGACTTAAGTTAAGCATCCCCTAAGCATTAGGGGATGGGGTTGCCTGAAAAGACTACAGGATCTCTTTCAACTCTAGATTTTTGAGGACAGGCTAAACAAATATCTGTTGGGATTAGTATTTCTACAAATTAACTAGGTATATGGACAGATGGAATGCATAAGTTTTAGAGATCCCTGTATTCTGTAATTAAGAGTTGAAGACTGAAGGCTTGAATGCTGAGGCATTTACTGGAGGAAACAGAAGGATGGGTCTGATAAGCTCAGAGGGACCCCAGCTGCTAGGGGGATGTGCAACAAGACAGCATCAAACAAGCAGTCTGCCCAAGGCCACAAACACAGGGGTCTGAAGAGCAGCCTAGTAGGTCCTTCTAGTCTATGAGTGGTGTGAGCTCATGGATTTTGGATTCTTTCACAATGCCTGCTATTACTTGCACATAGACGCACACAGAGGCATGCATGGATGGTGTAATAGAACATGGATATGATCTATCCTAGTCTATTTCAATTAGGAAGAGGTTATTTGAAAATGGTCAGCATTATGGCTAAGTATGTGAAAATAAAGACTTATTACTGTTGTGAAAAGATAGGCTTAGAAGACTTTTTTGATTTTTTTTTATCCTTTCTTTTCTAGTATAAATATGAATTTTAATGTAAATAATCTCCAAACATTAATTTATAATGTAATATATAGATTTAAAAGCAATGAAAAACCCACCACTCAGCAGGAGTAAGTTCAGCCTGAACTGTGAAACCTTTTAAAATTCTCCTTACTCTCTTTAAATTGTTTTAATGGTCTTTACTTGACCCTTCAGACATGTGTCTGAAAATGTAGTGGTAGAGTCACAAAATTTGAATTTTTGCTGTATTTTATTTGCAATTTTGTGCTATCCTTTGTTCAAAGAAAAACTGCTGTAGTCACAGGGGAGTTTTTGACTGTTGATTTAAAAGGTTCCCTATGCTATTTGTAACCATAATGTTAAGCTGGTACTTAAGAAAACGGGAAATAATTAATCCATTATACTTGTCAAAGACAACTGCATAATATAATAATATAATAACATAATAATATAATAATAATATATAATAATATATAATAATATAAAGAATCTCTGAAATAAGAGCAGTAAAATAGGTTTGTGTGGTTCTGTTTTTATTTCTGTGCTGGTAGAATAGCAGTGGTCTTACTAATGGTGCTTAGTTTGTGCTGCCTACAGTAAGCAGTACTCACAAACTGCAGAGCTTGACAAGCTGAATCCATGAAAGAACAGGGATTTAAACTTCATACAATTTTCAACTACAGCACAGAAGTAAAGAAACCTTGAATATGTTCCCCAAAATTATGTGGAGTGGAAATGAATGTTAGATTAGGAGGATCCATTTTTTGATCCATTTTTTTTTTTAGAATTATTTTGACTTCCCCTTTCCATAACTCTTTAACATGAGCACCTAGAAATTGCTGCCATAAGATTTCCTGGTATTTAACTTTAAGCATCTGTTGCAGCTTTTTTCTCCCCACACCCCCTCCTCCTTGTGGTACTGTATTATTGTTGGTACTCTGTAGATTTTATATTGATTTGGGTTTCAAACTTTAAGCAGGCTGAGAGGTTTCTAGAGGTGTGTTGTGGCTTACAGCACACCACCCTTCAGTGAAGTATCTCCTGCTGTCTCTGTGAGTGCTGCCCCAGCCTCTGAGGCTGATGCGATCCCTGCTGGTCCAGTGATCCCACTACTCTCTGTAGCTGTTGTGCAGCTTGCACGGCATCTAATAAGATGAGAGTTACTCCCTGGAGCAATAGCATGAAATCTTTCACAAAATGTGGTAGCTAGGATGCTTGTGCTTCAAATTTATCCAGAGTAACTTAAAATTAGTCCCAGTGTGTAGAATGGCGACAGTTAGCCTGATTTGGCAGGAAAAAAGCCCTGTGTTTGCAAGCCCTGCTGGGTCACATCCCCTGCTCCCAGGGACTAGAAAATGAGCACAGACTCTTTTTGGTTTGCAGGTTATGCGAGTAGCTTTGCTGCCTTGCTGCCATGGTGATACATTCAGCATCAAAGAGTTTCTGTGAATACATTTGCAGTACTGCAAAAACAATTCAGTACTGCATGAGACAATAGTCATCCTAACAGCAGTCTGAAGTGTCCTGATGAAGAAATGGCATACAGTAATGTCCCAGACCTGAATACCTATTTTTCTTCAGCACTTCTTAGTTTTTCTTGCTAGTAGTGTGAGGCAATGAGAGTGTTTAACAATCTTCTCCTAAGTCCCACTGTGCAGCCTTAGTTCTGGACACCCAAGTTCAGTAACTTACAACTCTTGTCAAATGTTGTCATGAGTCTACCTAGCAGCAGGACAAAAAAAAAAAAAACCTTTCCAAATGTATTTCTTTCATGGGTTGTCTTGTTATGGCTGAAGAACATTTTCTTATGCTGCATTCTGGTCATTTTTTAGTTAATATAAAATAAATACATGAAAATGTTTCTCCTAAGAAGTGCACTAGTTGGGAAGTATTGGAATTTTTTTTAATTAAAAAAAATGTTAGACCTTTTCTTTAGGTGTATGGGTAAATGTTCTTATTACTCTGAAACTTATTGCCTCTTAAACAAAATATCAAGAACAATGGAAATACTATTTCCAAATGAAATTTGCTATCAGCTGCAAGTGTGCTGTTGTTTCCTTTCCCTTACATTTTTTATGCTTTCCCACTTTCCCATTCCTTTATGAGGCCTTTTCCTCCATGTGACAAAGTAATTATAGAGCAATAATGAAAATTAAGAAAATTGCTATCGCAACAGGAGTTAGACATTAATGTTTTTATATATGGATGCGGTTTTGTTTAAATTTACTTCAGTAAGAAAATGCACAGTATTTGAACATTTGGTTTCAGAATAGAATGTACTGTACGTTTATGCAGCTGTGTAAATTGCATGTCAAGTGACTGTCTTTAGGAGGTTTCACATTTATCTAGGGCACTACCAGGTACATCTGATTTATTAGTGCAAGACTTCATAAGGTAGTGCTATGCCATGTTTTAATATTCAGTCTGAGATGTGGAAGACATTACCTGTCGTACTGAGCAACAGTTTCCCATTGTTTCCTTGAATCCCATTTATCATCTGTTAATTTGTGTTCATTATATTATAGATACTGTGGGGCAAGGACTTCCCAAAGTGTCTGAGTGGCTATGACAGTCATAGTGACAATTGCAGGTACTTTTCCTAGCAATAGAAAAAAAAAAAGACTTTGTTCTTAAGTCTTCTTGCAAATACATGTTTTATTTCAACCAAATACAACAAAACTTGGTTTTAAAGTTTGTACTTTACCTGTGAGCTGCAATCAGAAAATACGTAGTTAATGTAGGAGTCATTATTTTAATGCATAATGCTTTCCTTCGGGTACAAACAGAAAGCAGATTAAATTATGAATATTATTTGTGACATGAATCATTAAACAGTGTCTCAGAGATTTAAAATACATCTCAAGGTGATACATGAAAGACAGTTTTGAGTGTGTTTACATCTTGAGGTGTGTTTCATGTTGACAGCTGCTGCAGTTAGGTGTTCAAAGAAATTTAGATTTTATGTAAAAGTTTCAGAGTCTCAAGTCATTGACGAGAATGTGCTCATGCCATTAAAACTTTTTTAATCTTAATCTCTTTCAGTCCCAGCAAAGATGCATTGTGATCTTTGCACTGGTATGCTGCTTTGCAATTCTGGTTGCACTGATATTTTCGGCAGTGGATATTATGGGAGAAGATGAGGATGGACTATCAGAAAAGAACTGTCAAAATAACTGTCGGTAAGAGGTAACAAACAAAACTTCTCTTTTGGGGTGGAAAGGAACATGTGTTTGTTATATAAGGGCATGAAGTAATTGCCATGGTCCTGTGGTGTCATTGGGAAGAGCAGCTAACACAGGAAGAAATGGTTTCTCATTTTGAATTTCTGGTTTTGGAGGTTAGTTTAACTAAGTAAAGCACACTTTTTGAAGTTAATTTTGGTGGTGTGTTTTGATCAAGACTCTTGTGTTAGAGCAATTATTTTCTAAGCCTCAGCCAAAGTCCATTAAGTTTCAGTAACTGAGTACTGATGTGGATCACATAGTTTCCAATTCATTCATGTCTATTTTTCAACAAGACCACTTCTCTCTCTCTTTCTTTCTTTCTTTCTTTCTTTCTTTCTTTCTTTCTTTCTTTCTTCCTTTCTTCCTTTCTTCCTTTCTTCCTTTCTTCCTTTCTTCCTTTCTTCCTTTCTTCCTTTCTTCCTTTCTTCCTTTCTTCCTTTCTTCTTTCCTTTCCTTTCCCCTTTCCTTTCCCCTTTCCTTTCCCCTTTCCTTTCCCCTTTCCTTTCCCCTTTCCTTTCCCCTTTCCTTTCCCCTTTCCTTTCCCCTTTCCTTTCCCCTTTCCTTTCTCCTTTCCCTTCCCCTTCCCCTTTCCCCTTCCCCTTTCCCCTTCCCCTTTCCCCTTCCCCTTCCCCTTCCCCTTCCCCTTCCCCTTCCCCTCTTCCATTATTTCCTTTCTTCAGAAAGGTCACTAATGCCTTTTGACCTAAGATTGCTGTGCCTTCTGTGTAGGGGGAGCTTTTCTATTTCCTGTTTGATGCATTCCTGTTATAGATGCAGTGGCTTACCTGTGAAACTAGTGATATGATCAGAAAGATGAGTGTTGACAGTGTTGAATTAGGATTTGCCTCCGACACCTGCCGTGGTTGCATATGTGTTTTAACTTTTGGTTCTGTTAGTTTTAAGTAGGTGATTAGTTTTCTGGGCCTTTGATTTCCAGACTGTGAATCTCATTTTGTTTCTTTTCACTGTCAGCTTCCTCCATTAATCAGTTCATTAGTGATGACCAGTGCTTTTCGTCGGTCATATTGTCCCAGGGCCTCTTCTGTCCACCAAGGTGATGTAAAAATGATTTGTAGGCTTCATTTCTAGTTGTATTCTGTTTGAGTTTTTATCAAGAATTTTGATTTTATACAGAGCACCCTCTCTGATCCACTGTTTAAAACCCCATCTTTGTTAAATAATTTTACAGAAATCCTTTCTAATCTTACAGTGGAATTGCTGGAGTGGGAGGGACCTCTGGGCATCCTCCAGTCCATGACCCTTCTCAGAACAGTCAGCTCCAGCAGGTTGCTCAGGCATGTACACAATCATGCTCTGTGTAGCTCCAAGGATGGACTCCACAGCCTTTCTGGACAGCTTGTTCCACTGTTTCTGCAGAACCTACCTGGCTATACAGTGGGTAGGAGCTAATTGACATTTGCATTTTAGAATAATTTAATGAAAAACTAATGTTTCTTTGAGCCTTTGATCCTTATTTCTGTTGTTCTTTGTTCATTTTGTGGGAAGACTCTTTTGGGACAGTACATTTTTATGCTGTACCTGTTACATTGCAGACAGCACTAATTCGGAATCCAGAAAATTTTGTGGCTTTTCCAATTATAATGTTGTTTTTTTTTAAATATTGTTTGCATGCTGCTTAAGAAACAAAAAAAAACAAAACAAAACAAAAAACCCAAAAAAACAAACCAGGAGGATTCTTTAAATCTGTATCTCCTTCCAAATGGAATATACTTGCAGCATCAGGTAGCTTTATCCTGAAACCAACTGTCCATCTGGCACTTTTTGCCATAATTATTTTTACGTTTCATTTTCTTCACTTCATTGTACTCCTACAGGTCTGGGCAGGCTTCTGATATCTTCTCTGAATTTTCTAGAGTTCAGCCAGCTTTTCTTTCATCATCAAAGTCTTAAGTGTCCTTCACTGTGAGGTGTTGCCTTCCAAAATTTTTGAAGATACCGCATGTGTCACCTCTACACCCACTGTCTCCATGTGTGAATCTTTGACAGAACTAGGTCAGATGAGGGGAAAGTCTTTCTGCTCACTGGCTTCAGTGTGCTGCGCACGACTTCAACACAGTCAGAAACTACTGCACCATGTTTCCTCTTAGTTGAATCAACTAATGGTTCCCATTCTGTTCTGGGTAGCTGTGTAGGCCTAACCAAGGAAGGACTTCACCTTCTTCACTTTTTATTCTTCACAGGAGAAAAAAATCAGAGTAGAAGTGATACACAGTACTGAGAAAAATTGGGATATTAATTTTTTTCCATGTGAGAGATTTCTTCTGTCTCTGTACGGGTTACAGAAAGCTGCCTTTCCAAAGAATGCTTACCTTTGCTCAGTGTTCTGTTGGTTCATATGTGTCAGTCTTGTCCCCTCCTGGATTATGTTAGAGGAACCTGAGACTGAATTCAGCACCTTGACTTTAAACATAAGAGTCAATTAAACTGCTCTGCGTTTACAGGGATAAAAGTGAACCTAGACCCCAGCTCTATTTTAAGGTGCCTTCACAGAATGATTCAAGTGTGTGATCTAGCTCCTAATGCCTGAACCAGAAGTCACATAAATGCTGTGCATATAAACTGCCTAAACCAGTTCTAGTAACAGTATCCAAGTGCTGGCAGCTGCTACCTGCTAGAATTGAGTCCTTCTCTACATTATGAAATTGGGGTCCTTTATGTGTTAAATACATCACAGAGTTAGCTGAAGTGTCACAAATCAATTGCTGCCAATGGCATATATTTAGTACTTGGGCTAAGCACTTTTAAAAGTGAATCAAGAGTTACTGAATTCTTACATTTCTGCTGTGTGAATACTCTTCCTGACATTCAGGAAAAGGTGCTTATATTGGCAAGATGTGCTGAGACAGAATGGTAATAGATGATTTTTAAATGTTTTTCTAATGAAATGTTTGTCAAATATAAGTTTATATGTATGAACCTATAATTCTTTTTTTGCTTTTAACTGATTGAATTTTTGAAGAATATTGATGGGAAAGGATGCTGTGGATTTGAGAAGAACTTTGCTGATGGTTTTTAATGGCTGTTTTCTTTGGAAAATTTAATTTCTGTGTTTTTTGTTTTAAAGGAAAAAACACCCGAAATAGTACTATGGTCTAGAAAAATTCTCTTGCTAGAAAGTTTTGGAGGTTGTGTGAAAAAACAGAATTCTTAAGAGAGAGAAATCAAACATAAGAATAAGACTTTTTAGAATCTACAGCTTTTGCAAGTGGTATTTTCCAGTACAGCTTACATCTCTCTTTGTTGTTTTGATTGGATTGTTCAGGAACACAAATGCAGATTTTCTTATCTGCTTGTAATTCATCATGAGGCTCCTCTTCTATAAGTCATTCCTTTAGCTCTTATTACGTGGGGAATACTTACTGCATATGTTCCCAAAATGACCTTACTCTTTATTGATGTATTTATTTCTCTTGGGAACTTTGTAACAAAAATAAGTCAGGGAATGGGAAATCAGACATTTTTACATATCTTCTCTGATTACTGGAGGGATTGATGCTACCCATCCAATTAAAAGGAATGTCAACTGATTGAAATTAAAGGAAAAAAAAGTAGCAGTGACTGTTAAAAGTTGAGGCTTTGCAGTTCGTGCTCAATATGTGATGGAAATTATTCTCTTGAGACATCCACAGTAATGTTGTTTGGCAGTCCTGATGGATGAGACTGGTTAAGAGGATATGCTTAGCAGTCTGGGAATTTTGCCTGTCTTGCTGTGGGTCCATTAGACACTGAATCTGTAAGATTAGATTATTTTAATTTGAGAATAGTACAGTTTAATGTCTGACCTATTGTGAATAAATCTTGGCTAGCCTCTGATGTAACTCTGTGTCAGTTAAGACTTACTTGACTTTGCTGGAATTGACTGATAAACTCTAAAAATGACAATTTAGGAAACCAGAAATTACAATCAAGAGATTGAACCAAGGTTGTTTTGATTTACTAATGGTAACTTGAGCTGTTCAAGGCTCAACTTGAGCCTCTTCTCTTGCTTGTTGGTGCTGACAGCCACTACAGATTTTGCATGTGCCCTTAGTTATCCTTGTCTCACTGGCTTTTCCAATATCCATTGAAGCAGTGGTAGCAGCTGACATAGCTCCTAACTCTGGCTATGGGTTTGGCCCTGTCTCTTGAGAGGGACTACAAAAAAAGGTGGAAAGGGAAGCAATGGTAGCTACTTTCCATACTTACCAAGCTAAAACTAAAACTGTTGTGATATTTTTTTCAATATTGCCCTTTCTCTGATGATAATTGGAAAGATTTTCTTGCTTTCTGTTTGTGTGTGTTTTCAAGGCAGATTCTGTCTTGCATTCTGTTCCGGTGATGCTGTTTTGATCATTTCTCTTCTTCTCAGAGTCATATATAATGAAGGGACTCTCTCTTTTGTGTTTGGATTTGTGTTAGAAGAATTTGCTATTGTTTATGATAGGAGTAGCAAAGTTTATTTAGTTCACTTCTTGATTGTAGGGAGGCTTTGACCAGTGCTGCCCTATAATAAGTAGGCAATGATATCTGAGCAGTGTTTGTGATTTCTTTAGATATTTTTTTGATTGTTTGGGATAAGGTTTTGTATCCTGGAGAAGAGCTGAATCTTCCTGTTGATGTGCATAGCTTTAGAATTTACCCTGCAACACTGAATTTTAGAGATTAAATCTAGTTGTATACAATAATTATTTATATTGAACAATTACTGTGTGTTGCATGCATTGCTTTCAATTTCATTAGATGATTATTCTCTGGTTGTGAAAGAGGGCCCACAATTGATTTTTTTTGTATTGCTTTATAAATCTTTCAACTGCTCTGCTAATTCACTAAGTAGGATTTTGCAGCACTGTTAAGTAAGCATACTGCAGCACATGCTTACATTCATTTACCTTTGAAGTGCTTTGCCCCTAGTTTATTGTGGAGGAGATTTTCTCTGTGCTGCGTGGGTTCTGAGCATAGCAAGGTTTATATTGACTTGTTTCTATTTAATAAACAAACTATGACAAGCATAATAGTTAAACGTCTAAACAAAACAAGATGCTCAGATTTTGAAAAGCCTGTTAAAGAGCAACTGAAGATTTCTATTTACAAAGCAACTACTTCACTTGGCATAAAAATGCTTTCTGTCAACATGATAGACTAGAGCATCAAGTCTACCCTCAGTCAGTTTGCAGACAGCACCAATTTGAGCAGGAGTTTTGATCTTCTGGAGGGTAGGAAGGCTCTGCAGAGGAATCTGGAGAGGTTGGATTAATGGGTCAAGGCCAAAGGTATAAAGTTCACTGAGGCAAAGTGCTGGGTCCTGCCCTTGGGTCACAACAACCCCTTGCAGCACTACAGGCTGGGGCAGAGTGGCTGGAAAGCTGCCCAGCAGAAAAGGACCTGGGAGTGCTGACTGACAGCGACTGAATATCAGCCAGTGTCTGCCAGGGGGCCAAGAAGGCCGATGGCATCCTGGCCTGTACCAGCAGTAGTGTGGCCAGCAGGACCAGGACAGGGATTGTCCCCATTACTCGGCACAGGTGAGGCCTCACCTTGAATCCAATGCTCAGTTCTGGGCCCCTCACTGCAAGAAGGACATTGAGGTGCTGGATTGTGTCCAAAAAGAGCTGGTGAAGGCTCTGGAGCACAAGTCTTGTGAGAAATGGCTGAGGGAGCTGGGGTTGCTTAGTCTGGAGAACAGGAGTCTCAGGGCTGACCTTATTGCTCTCTTCATCCACCTGAAACAGGCGATAGCCAGGTGAGTGTCAGTCTCTTCTCCCACATGGCAAGTGGTAGAGGAAATGGCTTCAGGTTGTATCAGGGGACGTTCAGTTGGGATATTAAAAACGATTTCTTCACTGAAAGGGTTATGAAGTATTGAAACAAGTTGCTTGGGAAAGTAGAATCATCACCCCAGAGGTATCTAAAAAAAGATATAGATATGGGACTCAGGGACATGGTTTAGTGATGAACAGGGTGGTGCTGGGTTAGTGGTTGGACTTAGTGATTTTAAGATCTTTTCCAACCTTAACAATTCTAGGGAGATGGTTTTCTTTCTATATCACCAATTTTGGGTGATATAGAGAATAAGCTATAAAGCCTCCTATTTTTTCAGATGATCTCTGTTTGTAGTAATTTTTATTTTTGCATCCAAAGAAGGAATACTCCGTCAATTGAAGTTTCTTAGCTGAGCAGTGCAGAGGCCTGATGTACCTCCTGCAAAGTACATTCAACATCTGAAGCCAGGGAGGGGAATCACTAATTCAACTTGCACAAGAAGTTCTACATGTCCTACCTTTTATTTTTCATTTTTTGAAATGCATTTCAATGGAAAAGGTGATGCATTAACAGTATATAATATCATTAATACCTGTACTGGTACAGTTATTCAGTACCTGTACAGAGTACATTTTTTTTCCTGTGTTTTGGCACAAAATACAAAAAGCAAAGGATACTAAACAGAGTTATTAAATCTAAAATTACTGGTCATTCTTAGGATCTTGAAAACCGATTTATGAGATTCCAGAGAGGTTTTTATTCTGCCTGGTGAGAATAGCCACCCAGCTTAATAAAGCTCCCTGATAAATCGTTCTTCCTTTTGCTTGTGGGAAAGGCATTAAAAGTAGCTAAAAATTTTAGTAGAGTCTGTCTGAATTCATGCTCCATTTCAGGGTGACTTGTTCATTCACCCAGAGCGGACTTTGCATCAGATCCTAGCAAGCACCTGTTCCAGTGACACCATTTATTTTTAATTGCTTCTCCACCCTCAGAGCGGTATATGAAAAAGATACTTATTATCCTGTCAAGTTACATTAGATGTATTGGGTTCTGCCACTAATCCTAGGATAGAGTGCTAGAGTGAGTATCCTCTGGGCTGGCATGGTTTGATACTCCTCAGGAGTGCAATTGTATGGTGCTGGATGATTTCTGTGACCTGCTCAGTAGGTGGCCGAGCCTGCCTTTCTGAGCATCCGGGCAGTTTTGCGCTTAAGAGGACGCAGGTGTGGTGCCTGCTGAAGCCTTTTGAGGGTTGGTGGGTCTGGTGGGCTTGAGCTGACTCACCTGTTCAGCCACGTGCAGCTCACTTTGCTCTGGTGGCCCTGAGGTTGCACCCTGAGGGCAGCGGCTCCTGGCATTTTTAATGCCCTGCTGGGAGGCATCACGGAGAGCTGGTGGTTGCGATTTGTTAGGGCTGGTTTTTCCAGATACTCTTTACATGTGCAGGAAGACATCTTTTGGTGAAATGTTTGGGGTTTTTCTTTGTTATTCTGAAGATTTTCTTCCTGGTTTATTTTCCTCTGAATACGTGGGTGAAATCTAGGTGAAGCCAGAGTCATCTCTCAGTAGTCTCTGATAGGGTGTCCATATGTCCACATCTCTCTAGTTGGTTAGAGCATCATTGTGAGTAACACTTCAGATACAGATTGCTCTTACATGTTGGGAAAGATGACAATCTCCTGTGTTAAACAGGAAAGTATGAATTTGCTTCCTTTATTCAACATACTCCCATACAATTGTCTTGACCAAGGGTAAAAAATGCACTGGAGAAATGTTTCATTAGCATTAGTGTTTTTTCATTTTATGTTTTAGGTTTGTTTTTTTTTTTTTTTTTCATAATTAATTTGCTTCCTGTCAACAAGACTGAAAAAAAAAATAGTAACATGCAAAACCAGCTTTGGCATGTGCCAGATGCAGGTCTGTCATTTATTCTCTATTTAATGACCAGTCCTTTCCAAATAAGATTATTTCAAAAGTATTATACCAGTTTAAAGCTGATTTCTTTACATACTAAGTGTTGAAATGGCTCTTCTGAGAACCAAGCGTGAATTGCATGCCTTCTGACATGAGGGGGAGGATTCATCTTACCTCAGACTAAACTTTTGATTGATATTTGATAGCACATTGGAAGCGCTGGTTTTGACTTTTTATTCTAGATCTGATTGTAACTCTTGGAATAAGTATGTGACACTCATATATATGCTCACATATGGTACCTGATATCTTCTGTCCTTTTGGAAGGTATAGAGTTAATTGATTTTCACTGATTTATCAAAATATTTCTTTAAAGACCCTCTTGGGGAAATAAAGTGATTTTTAAAAATTTTCTTTGTTGTCTTTTATGAAATAGCTCCTCAAGTTAGCTGGGCTTGAATAAGAATAATTTTTAGAACTCTTCCACTGGCTGAGTATTGGAGAAAAATGCACTTTTACCAGTATTGTAGCAAAATATGAACACACATAAGCTTCATTACTGATCATGACAGTTTAAGGCAAGATGAATGTGTCACCAGCATCAAGCAGGCAGCCATAATTTGGATTTTGTTCAAACACTTGTCAGAAACCTTAGTCCTTTGATCAGCCAGTTTAGGGTCACTTGTATCAGCTTGGCAGTGCATGTTTTACAGTTCATTGCAGATGCTGATGGAGAGCATGGTTCAATAAATGCATTAGAGGATACTTGAGGTGATGTATTTGGTCCAGTGGAGACTGAAGTGCTGGACTAGTGGAACTGTCTCCTCAATGACACAGCCAGTGCCAGTGGGACAGTGACAGACTGCAAGAGCTGCCCCATCCGCTGTGTTTCATAAATGCATGTGAGCCACCTCAAAGATATCCCTGTACACCTTCCAGTTTTGGGCCAAGACAGGCTGCCAAAACTGGAGGCAATCCATCACTACAGCATCTTTGGGGAATGGTGTGGGAAAACATTAGATATGTAACCTCTGTATGACAACAATATATTATTTTCCCTAGTGGCACATCTGTTTGCATGTGAGAAGACTTCTTCAGGACTGACTAGAGAGGAGAAAACAGTGAATTTTTCAATTTGCTCTTGAGAAGAGTCACGCAAATACCTAAAATGGGCGGCCAACTGATTCTGTGTCAGAGGTTCTGCTCTGGCCATGTACACATGGTAGAATTTCCAGAGAAAAATGTGCTTCTGATATTTGAGACGGGGGTGGGGGGTATGTTTTTGTGTGCGTATATGTTTTCAGGCCTTTATTGAGAATCATGATTTTGCTATTAAAATGTATTCCTGTATTCCATAGGGTAAATACCAATAAGTCAGTTATTGCTTTCTATTAAGACCTAAAGAGATGTTTTGTTTTGGTTTTGTTTGTTTGTTTATTTTTTCCTTTAGTGTTCTTAAAACACTGCTTTATCAATGTAGATAGCTTGTGTCTGTAGGGGAAGAGGTTCCTGACTTTGTTCATCTTGGCCAGAAATGCAACAAGTTTTAAAGATGCATTTTTAATCAGATGCAATTCTAGATGGACCTAATCTAATTACTATTAAAAAAAAAAAACAACAAAACCAAACAAACCCCACAACCAAAACCAAAATTAAACAAACAACAGAAAAGAGAAATACAAATAGATACCACATAAAGCCATCTGACAGTAGTTAAAGCTATCTTAGTACTCCTAAGGTGTCCTGGAACATTTCCATAGATTTTTGCTTCTGTAATTTGAGCACTGCAGTGTCCTTTGGGAATGGATACTTTAGGTACTTTATTTTTTCATCTGTGGATTTTTATTACTGTTCCTACCTTGACTATATCTGCTGAATTTGCAGCGCTGATTTCAAATAGTTGCTGACTGAAGTTTTTACCTTCAATTTTCCTTTGTTGTTTTGCAAAGCAGTTTTGTTTGTTCTTGCTGTACAGGAAGGACATTAATTAAGTTTAGGGTATTGTTGGATTGTGTAAATGCCAACATCATAGAATATAATTTAATTTATATTTTGAATAAGAGTTCTTACTTTAAAATTTCTCATTCAATTATTAACACCATAAAATCATGTTTATTTATGAGAAAAATAATATTTTGATTCTTGATTGGTTTCTACAACCATAAGCTAACACATTTATCCGTTCCAAGTTATAACAAGATAATCAGGGCCTTTTAGAAAGATGCTTGGGCCAAAAGAAAAATAGTAACAATCAAATTCCGACTTCTTGTGTATTGGTATGTGATTATTCAGTCCAAATTAATGTTGCTCTTTAAAATTACAAAGTGTCCATATTACAAGATCAGAGGTTGTATGGAAGGAAATAAAAAGACAACATAAATGCTGTTATTTAAAAAAAAAAAAAGGCCTACTTTTGCCTGTAATAATTTGGCATATTCAAGCCTTATAAAAAGGTTTAATATGAACATAGTCATAAACTTAATGTAGATATAAAATAAAAACATCTGGTTAAGTAGTTAATGTGTATGAGAGGGACTATTTATACAATATTTGTTGTTCTTCTGAGAGGCTTTTTAAAGTTGTTATGTTAGGATATTTTAGTGTTTTACAGATGGGTGAACAGTGAATGGGCTGCTGCTTAAAAGATCTAAATAGGCATAACAGCTGATGAGGGGCTTGTGTGGCTGCTATATGGCTTTGTACAGGACTGACTAAACACCTCAGCTGTTGAGTTTTACATAATTTGAAAGTCATGGTAATGGTATTTACTCAAAACTTAAACATGGTACAAACAGAGGAAAGAGGCTGAGATTTTTTTTCAGTGACTAAACAGGTACCAAGTGAGCACTTACTGTTGTGCTGGGAAGTCTCAGCTCCCAATTCGTGACTGATGGATATGCAGGGTGTTCCCTGAAGTGTGCAGCTGGGTTTCCTTAGCCATGTCAGGGGCACGAATGGCTTCATCTAAGGAGGGCAGCATTGCTGTCCTCATCTCTGTGAGGAAGGAAGCTGTGTGCTGTGGGCTGGGGGCAGAGCTTCCCCAGCTGCCGTGTAGGTGCATTGCCTGGAGTCAGGAAACAGGCACCTCATATGGGGCAAACTGCTGTATGTTACTGTATTTGGAAGATTTTTTTCTATAACATTTATAGATAATGAATCTTGAAAACATCAGTTTAGAATTAAGAATATATGAACAAATAAAATGTTAGAAAACAAACTCGGTAGTACAAGGGGTTTTTTGTGTGTGAACTGAGGATATGTTAGAACTGTGGCATCAAACTGCAGATATTTAGAAGAAAAGGAATAAAAAACTAGGCCAGCCTTTCCATATTACTGATAAAGGGTCAGAAATCTAATGGGCAAAAAGAGATTAAATAAAATGAAAATTGGCTGGTCTTTTTCTCAAAACTAAGGAGAAAATGGGAGGGGTAAAATAGTGTGTTTGGTACCGAAAACTGGGGTTTAAAAAAAGTTTTTGTTCGGGTGGTGTCCTTGTCCTTTTGTGTCTAAAGATTAAACATGAACTTTTGAAAGATGTAGACAATGCAGTTGTGTGGGTTTTTGATAAGCATATCCTGGAGATCTTCAATTGCAGTATGGTACTGAACAGAGAAAACTAAATGATGTAGTGCCTCTTGGTTAATGGTATATATGGCATTCTAGATAATAAACAGACATGGCAGATAGATTTATTCTAAATTCAACAGAATCGGGTCACTGTTTCTTTTTTTTTTTAGGAGAAGTTTTCCACATGTACCTTATCTTTTTTCATTTCAATTCACCTCAGATCTTCAGGATCCTCATGTTTTTGTAGTTTATCCTTCAATGTAGCACCTTGCTGTCTACAGTGTGATAATGTGAGCTACAGATCTGCTTTTTACAAGGGTGAAGTTTTAATTTTTTTTTTTAAGCACTGAGTGATGTAGCACCTTGATGTTATGAAAACAACAGAGGCACTGTGGCTGTCGCATAGGTAGGATACTGGCAAGCCTTAATGCAGGCATTCCTCTCATTAACATCAAACCTGAGAGGCAAGATGGATTTCAAGAATTTTCACATGAGTGTGGATGTTTTGAATAATGAATGGTGGTGTGTTAAATTGTAAATACTTTATCTACAAAGGCTGACTTGAAGTAGTTCATCTTACTGCTTGTGTGTACTTCATTTTTCATGGCTGACACACTGATTAAATCTTGTAATGCAATAAAGATGTTTCCTTGCTGCTTTCTCATTTCTTGAACATTTTAAAATTTATTTTCCTTCCTCTTGAAGACATCTGTAACTTGTTTTCCTTCTCTTCTTCTTTACCTTGTTATTTGGGTTTGGCTTTGTGAGATTCTGATGGTGCTCGCTCTTCCCTTGGGCTTTTCATTACAGGCCTCTTTGTGGTCTTTCCCTATCCCCCAGTGCTTTAGAAAGTGGCATAAACTGCATTCCTTGGAACGTTTTCAGACTCCTTCCCACACACATGCGTGTTCCCTGCCTAGATGAGCTATCTCGAGTTTATATTTGGAGACTGAGAGTGTCTGGAGGATAAATCTGTGTTGGCCACAGTGCTGCAAATATTAAATGAATTCACAGTTTTAAGTATTATGTTAAGACAAGAATTTGGCTGATTAGTTTTGGTGTAATTATTAAAAGACTGTGTCGTAAGATAGTTAATCCAGTAAATATGCTTATGTAATGCCAGTTTTATTAGACTTGAAATCAAAATAGATCAGCTTTTTTTACACCTCAGAAGGATTATATTTTGTGACAGCAATTAGTAGGCTTTAATAAGGTGTACTGACTGAAACAAGACAGACACTTCTTGGGTTGGCCAAGGGATGTCTTTTGGGGTGAAATGTGTAGGTTTAGTGTTTAACTAAGAGACACTGTGAAGATGTGCTGTTCTGCTTTAAGCAGAGGGAAGTGGGATTAACCCCCTACTTAGACTTGGATTCCTGAACTTAATTCACACTTTGAAACTGGGCATCCAGATGCTGGGTAACTCCCCTATGGAATGGCAGCTCTTCTGTCTCAGCGTGAAGCTCTTCTAGAGAGATTCCATGTGCTGATTAGTTCCTGGCATTGCTGCCACCTCTCACTCTGCCCCTCACTCAAACACTTAAGTAACATCCTTTGAAGAAGCACCTTTAAGTCAGCCACACTGCTGTCCCCATCCCCAGGAGAAACTCGGGACCTGTGGGTCTCTGATTTTGCACTTGCTTGCAGTAGTTGCTGGGATCTGTGACTTAAACCCTAATACTAGATGCAGCTTATGGGAGTTGAAGTTGCAATTGGCTGTTTTTGTTCTTTGATGAATTCCTACAGAAAGCTGCTTATTTTGTTAAGAGCAAGAAAAAAAAGTAAGGATTTTAATGTTCCTTGCTACACACAGCCCATGGATCAGGAAGGGCCTTTGTCTTTGTACACTCATTGGAAGTGAAAGGTGCTGTTTGAATTTTCTGTGGAGTGTGAAGATTGGTCAGGTCAGCTGGTTTCTCCTGCCTCAGCACCCTTAGGCACTTGTCTCTCAGCAGTCTGCCATAAGAATCCGCTGACCAGCTCTCAATTCTCCCCACAGCTGCAAGACCCATTAAAATGTTGTAGTGCTGACAGGCAGAAATGCTGTAAAAATGCAAATTTTCTTGTGCTGAAGGGAAAGATGCCAAGAAATGTTTTTCAAAATGTTTCACTGCTGCGTAAGGATTTAGGGTAGTTGATACAGCTGGAATGCTGAGTTTTAAGCAATAGGAGGGAAGCTTTTACCATTAGTAAGTTCACTAGTATTTTGGATCTTCAGTCACCTGAGGACTTTGGTGCAAAAGGTTTGCTTGATGTCCTTTTTTTCTAGTTTTATTTTTAAAGAGAAAATAATGGGCTAAGCGGTGAGGTTCTGCTCTGTTGGTGCACTGCTCTGAAGGACTGCTTCCTAGGGCACTGAGGTCACCTACCTGGGCTCTGTAGAAGAGCCCAGAATAGAAGGGTCTGCTGTGTCTCAGCATATATTTTAGCTATTTGTACCCACTGATGCTCTGTAGAGCAGTGGCCAATCAAATGCAGACAGTGGTGCCCATGAGTCAGTCAGTAAAGTACTGAGCCAAGGATGATATTTTTTCTTTAAAAGCAAGATGCTTTAACTAAAATAATTATGTCTTCTGTTGCAAAAGTAGTGGTGAGTGCTTGGTGCAGATTTTAGAAAAGGCGATGACAGATGAGAAAATTTAAAAATTATTTTTCCTTCATCTCTCATCTGAAATAATCAGCAGCTGTGTAACAGTTGACTATCAAGACTGTTTCAAAGGATGTTATTTTCTTCCCTTAACCACAGTTTAAAAAAAGGGAGGAGTTGATGATATTTCTGCTTTTTCCCACTGTGGTAATATACTTTCTATTGAAACAATACAATAATTTCCTCTTCTGCCAGTCCTCCTTTGCCCTGAATGAGCTGTTCAGGCATAATGTGCATGATAAATTTTCTCTGAAGTGCAGTCACCTGCATTGATGTGCTGTATCTGTGTTGCTGTATTTATGTTGCTTAATTTCATCTTAGCTCTCAGTTTTACATCAGATGATACATAACAAGGACAGGTAGGATTTGGAAAAGGGCTACTTTGTAGTTCAGCAAATTACTTTTCTGAAGATTGTCGCCACCACGTTCAGAATGCTTTACACAAGTGTAAATAATAAGCCAAAATAATGTCTTTTCTGTATACTTTCTTATAATACTACTGAGGTGTATACTAAGTGTTTAATGAGCATTTCTTGATTTAGCAATATCAAGAAAGAGGAGCTCTTTGTAGTGAAGTTTCTGTAGGGATCGCAACAGTACACAAATACGGGATTAATATGTATATCTCAGTATTGTCTAATTTTAATCTGAGTAGTCAGGAAAGGGGCATACAAGATTCTCACAGGTAACAGAAAAATCTGAGTCACATAGAGCTGTCTGCAGTGTTCCATGCACAGCGTGAAAGTCCCATTGATATGAGCAAAATATGAAGAAGGTAGAAAAAATGATACTCTCCCTCAGGGGAATGAAACTGAAAAATGTTAAATATGGGGTGTTTAACACTGTTTGAGAAGCTCAGTGGTGTTGGTACAAACGTACCCTGAAGGCGTGCACTAATTACAAAAGAGTGGGTTCGCTTTTTTTTTGTCTCAGCAACCACAGGCTTGCTTATTTTTTTGTAATACTTTGGTAATCAAAAATATATCAGCTGAATAATCTGTTGCTTGTTTATCCGTAAGTTTATCCGAGAAACCATATTGCAAGATAGAGGAGTTATCAGTGGGTCTGATTGAAGTTTACTTATCTGTCTTATGGTATTAAAGTTGTATGCATTATCTTCATTGTCACCCTGATATATTTGTGGAGTATTTGTGTTATAATAAAAACAAAAATTCTTTAAGTTTTCCCTATTTATATTGACCTAGTGCTATTAGATAACTAACATACGTGTACCAATTCTAAGAATGAGTTAGTTGTAGATTCTTTACAAGAAACTTAGATCTTAGTTGTTTCCATGATATCTTTCATCTGGAAGTAAACTGGAACTGCTATGTTTAGAGCCTTAAGTCATAAATTCTGACTTTACTGTTTTTAGTTATAACCAAGATGAGTTTATTTTAAAAAATACTAAAGATAATAAAAGCATTTAATGAAATTCAAAGTTTTATCTGCAAACAACAAATGGTGTGCTTTTAATTTCTTTGGGAGGCACATAGGTGCAGTGTTTAAACAGTAACAAAAATCAGAGTAAACATCCATTTTCTAGATGCAACCTTTTATTTGGAACTAGTTTACTTCATACAGGAAGTAAATTTTCCCCGTAACAATCTTTGTTGTTGTTGCATCTTCTCCTTTCCTCTCCTTTGCTCTCTAGATGGAGCAATCCATCATGATGATGGTATGTACCTTTTTTTCCCATCATCCAGGTTTCAGGTAATTCCATGCTTTGAACTCATACTGTTGCTAATAATGTGACAATGAAGAGGGACATTTGTTTGACATATTCAAGCTTAATGGACTCCCTATGTGTCTTGCCCTCTAGTGAGGCAAGAATGCTGATTGGCCTTTTATTTATAATGATTCTAATGTGAGATACTCTTCCTACACATAAGTGACAAATGAGGAACAAAAAATAGCTGGAGTTAGAGTGGAAAAACAACTAACCTTTGGTTATTGTTCCTCAGTCCTCAGGAAATATTCTGTGTTAGGCTTTGTTCAAGGTCAAAAGCAGTGGCAAAGCGTTGAGCTCTCCTATCCATCTCTCTTTTTTACAATGAGGTGTGTTGTAAATATCATTCTACAGTTTAGTGCCAATGTTTTAGAAAGCTAATACTAAAAGGTCATCACATTGCATGCACGGTGGTCAGCCTGGAAATTGTGCAGAATACCTGATTACATGAAATGTAGCTAAATAAAAAATGCCTAACTACATCAGAAAGAGAAAAAGAAAAAGTAAAAGAAAGGGTCTTTGCTTATTTTCTGAGGAACAAATTCCCAGCAGGGATTCTTTTACTATTATAATTTGTTAAAAATCCGAGAAGGCTCTTTTATGTTGGGTAAGCAGCTCAAGTTAAGTGTTCTAAAAGCAAAGCACTGCTCACCTCACTCTGGCTTGGTGTGATGTTGGACCCATACTGGTATTAGATGAAAGTAGTTAGGATAGTAATCAACAAGAGCAGAGCACAGAGATGGAGTAACTGAATCCTCTATCACATTGCTAATGAGGCAGTCATGGTGGTTTATGTCCCTGTTGAGCCTTTAAATTTTACTGCCAGGCATTTTTCTTCTTTGGGAAACTGTAGTTACATCTTTCCTAGAGTACTTCTCACAACTCACCTCTGTGAGATCCCATGGGTAGGAAAGGAGTGTGAAAGTAGGAAAATGTGCTGTGACCACTGCTCACACCAGCAATGAGTTGAGGCACCTTGCCTCCATCTCCACCCTTTGGGTGCTTATTTCTTATCTCTGATTCTCTCCACTGCAGTATTGCTAATTATCTGAATCTGGAATTAACATGTTTGAATGCAGTAACTCCTAGGTTGAAAATTGAAAATACTGTTGCAAGTCTGTACTGGAGTAAAGAGTTTCTGCTTGGTCTCTCATTTGAAGAGAGAGTCTACATCATAAACTACTTCCAAATTAGTCTGAGACACCTATGTTATCAAGTGTTTTCATTGTTTGAAGAGTTAATCTCTTAAATTTACTTCTTCTCCCTGCATCCCCAAATTTACCTTATTTTAAATACTTTGCAGCTTTTTTTGGTGGTTTTTAATTAATATGAGTGAAATGAATATTTTTAATAACAGCATTTTTTCACATTAAGAGTAAAATTCATTTTAATTTGGGATTTATTTAATATGCAAAACATTTGTAGTAAATTCAGCACTACTTGTATTTTGGCATGGCACTAAAGTAGTTCAATAATAACTCAAATTTTCCTATTTCATTAATTAGTCAATGGGTTTTTAAAAACATACCATTTGCAGTGAAAAATAATCAATTTGAGATAATAAAATAGAAAGCATTTTCAAGCTGCTGAAACTTTACTCTGCATTTGAAGACAAAAGTGGGAAAAGTGATTTTCACTACAGATGCCACTATTTTGTGTATGACTACTAACTAGCAGCAAAAAGCTTCTGCTAATTCTTAGCAATATCTTGCTGAAAAATTGCAGTAATTTTCTTTTATTCATGTGTGTTCATTCATGATTTTGTTGCTTCTTGTTCTACAGTAAAGTCCAAATTCCAGTAGTTAATAATTCAGCTATTCAGTTTTTGGGGTTTGTACAAGAAGGTGCTTTGTGTATGTGGTTTCTGGATTTGGGTCTTGATAGTTTTTGATAGAAAAATATCTTTTGTTGTCTTCTACCTACAACATTTTATTTAAATGAAATCTTCATGGAATGCTTGGAAGCGAAGGCACCGAAAAACCCTAGGTCAGTCAGTCAACCAAGTAAAGTTCAATACAGTCTTCCATGTGTCACCAACACAGAATTAAACTATTAAACTGATAAAAGGTCCCCATTTTAATCTGTACAGAGCTTGTTGGGATGGCACATGCGGGGGAGATATTCAGCATTGACTATTATGTCAGGAAGGCTTCTTAGTTTATTTTGTTGTTGATAGAGGCTTTTTTGTTTGTCTGTTTTTTTACAACAAACAACTATTTTTCTAATCCTCATTTTAGCTTCTTGTTGTCTTTTCGCTATTTGACGTGTACTAGCAAGCTTGCAATGGCAGAACATGTTTGATTTTCATACAGTCCCACCCTCATGGGACAGTCTATTTATGTGCTGAGGAGAAAACATCAATGCATATTTTTGGCTTTCATATGCTTTGAAGCTGAAGTAATTTCTTTTTCATGACATCATTCTGTTATAGCTCACTGATATACTTCATAACAACAATGTAATTATAAGTTATGTGGCTGTTGCTTCTTGGTTTTAGTAGCTGAAATGACAAAATCTAATAATGAGTAAATTTTTCATTTTGCCATATTTTAACAAAGATGGATTTACACTTAGCAATGTGATTTGCATGTATTCCAGTTCAGACTCTCTAGGGCTGAAAACTTGGCTAACTTCCTTCTATATTATGCAAGATACGTTGTTATTCTAATTAGCTAACATTCTACTTCTTTCTTCAAAGCTCTCGAAATTACAATTGCAATGCCATTATTAAATACAGAATTAAAATTCAGCAATAATGAAGGAGCTAAGGAAGAACCGTCTAGAAGATATATAGAGTTCATAAATGTAAAATAGTATTATAAGCTTTAGTTGATACTGAAAACTACTATTCCATATCAGGAGCAGGGGAATAATACATTAAAATGTAAAAACAAATTACATTTTAAAAACCAAACTAAAACTCTTTATAATTTTTTCATTTAATTTTAATTTGCCACAAGTACTGTACCTGGGTTCTGTTACTTAATTTTTTCTAGATTAAATGTCATATTTTTTAAAATCATATCATAACCTACAATATTTGGAATTAGTTTGATAAAAATATATAAAATCCTTCTTTAGCCTCATGCATGAGGCCTTCAGAACGTCTTGCTAAGCATGCTACATTTTGTTTGAAACAAAGACTAGAATTATTGAGATGTCTTTTATATAGCAAAATTATTTTTAAACTGTCTTTTCACTATTTTATTCTGTTGTTCCCAGGTCTTGTAGTATTATGCTATACTCTTAAGTTTTATCTTTGATACAGCACAGGTGTGTTGTTCCTGCTTTGGGGTATCATTAGAGGTTTATTTATTGGAATCTGAGCAACTTTACGGATGTTCAGTGTCCATGCCAAGCTGTGCTCAGCTGTGCACAGCTAAAAGACCCAGCACCACTTTCATGCTACTATTTTTTGCTAATAGACCATCTCTATTTTTTTTTTTTTACTGGAGTCTGTTTGCTACTGAAAGAGTACTGTATTTTTAAAAGTATTTTTTAGACAAAATGTCCCCCACTGTGTCATACTGTTCACAGTGCTACCGTCTTGAGTCTGCATCTCATATTTCTCTGCTTTCATTGACGCTGCATAGTGAAGAGTAACAGGAGTAAGCCAAATTCATTTCCAAGTGTCACCACCTAAAAGGTTGGTCCTAAACTTGAAAGCTTGAATTTACCATGGCAATTGGGAATGCACCTCTGGCTTCTTATGCATTCTGCATGCGGGGTTTTTGGAGGGGTGAAAGGGTGTTGACAGTGTTTGGTTCAGATCTGTCCTGCTTGCCCAGCTTTTTGTTTTAGTAACCTTCATTAGAATTTATAATTTTTTAGTTTTATTTGTCTTATCGAATAGACATACTTACATAGTGACCTTCTTTTGAGTTTCATATTTTCTTTAACTTTGTTCTTCCAGGGATCAAAGTAGTTTCTCAAAGATTTAGTAATTTTCCAGACATGCAATTTGTAGACTGATAGCTATTTTTTGTAAGGTGTCAAAAAAACTCCTTTCTGTTATAAACAGGCTTGTGGTAAAATTTGTATTTTTCTGATTGTATTTGAGCTAGTGGCAAATAAAACAGTGATTTTATTAATCTAATAATAATTTGAAGCTAGATAGAAGGAAAAAATATAGAGAGTATAAAATAAGAATAATTTAAATTTTTTATATCTGTTCTCTAAGTGTCAGTAATGATTGTGTTATTTTCCAAGTGCATTTTTTGCCCAGGATAGATTGAATGAACTTTCAAAACCTGGATAATCAAATAAAGTAGTGAGAATGTGCCAACATAAATTTCTGAAACTGAGTTGGTGATTTAATGTGTATTTGAAGTTCTGTCAGCCAAGACTTGAAGGATTAAGGAAAATTGGGAAAGGAAGTTATGTTGCAACATATTTGGGGAGAAAAGGCAAAACCACTATTTGGCAAAGAGATATAACTTTATATTCAAATAATTCTTTTATTAATGATTCGTAAGGTAAATAAAGTATTGACAAACATTCATCATAAAAACTGTGATTAATTGAGTCAGAATACAACTGATAGGAGGGGGAAAATAGGATGGAAATTGTCCAGATAAAGGAGTATTGTGAATTATTTATTGCTCATCTCTGCAGTACTCAGAACAAGGACAGCCCTAATTACCTAAGACTTGGTCATGATACTTTAAAACAAGTCAGTGGAATATTGTTATAAATTTCCCCAGGCACAAGAATAAGTCCTGTCCTGAACAATTCTTTCAGCTAAATTAGAATATATTCTTTTCAGTATTGGTTTTTGATGTTTTTACTCCTGTGGCCAAGATGTTTTCCACCCTTTAATAATGCCAGAATGAGACCAGACAATATGCTGAGGTGGGTTGGCCTTGGCTAGATTCCAGGTGCCCACCAAAGCTACTTTATTGTTTGTCTCCTCAGCTGGGTGCGGGAGAGAGAATGTAACACTCCTGGGTAAGATAAGGGCAGGGAGAGATCGCTGTCCGGTTACTGGCATGGGCAAAACTGATCCTACTTGGGGCAATCAGTTTATTTATTACCAATCAAATCAAAGTAAGATAATGAGAAATAAACCCAAATTTTAAGAACACCTTTCCCCCACCCCTCCCTTCTTCTCAGGCTCACCTTCACTCCAAGGTTCTCTACCTCCTTCTTCCCAGTGCTGCTGGAGAATGGGAAAGGGCTGTGGCCAGCTGATCCCACGTTATCTCTGCCATTCATTCTTCTTCAAGGGGAGGACTCACACTCTTCCCCTGCTCCACTGTGGGTCCCGTGGGGTCGTAAGTCCTGCCAGCAAATCTGCTCCAGCATGGAGCTCCTCTTTCCTCAGGCCCACAGGTCATTCAAGGAGCCTGCTCCACGGGGTAACAGCCTCCTTCAGGCACATCCACCTGCTTTTCCCTGAGGCTCTCCTGCACCTAAGCTGTCCCCCTCCAGCCCCTAGGGTGGGCTGCAGGGGGACAGCTGCCTCATCATGGGCTGCATGGGAATCTCACCTGTGGCACTTGGAGCACCTCCTCCCACTTCAGCTCCGCTGACACTGGTGTCTGCAAGGCTGTTTGTCTCACATACTTTCACTCCTCTCTCCAGCTGTAATTGCTCTTGCACAATAGTTTTTGCCTCACTTCTTAACTGTGTTATCCTGGAGGTGTTACCACCATTGCCTTGGCTAGTGTTGGGTCCATCTTAGCTAAGCCACACACCTTGTGTACTGAAATCCAAATTTTGTAGAAATTAGGAGCTGAAGCACAGAGCATAATCTATTTTTTTTTGTTTTGTTTTGTTTGTTTTTTTTTAATCTATTAAAAAAATTACTCTATTGAAAAATGTACCCTAACCAGGCAAGGTTTCTTGTATTCTGCATTTCTAACACTGCTGCCTTTTTAGCAGGGCTCTCCATCTTGTCCTTCAGCAAAATTGGGTTTCACAATTAAAATAGTCCTCTGGGTAATTACTGATCTGGGAGATATGCTCAAATAAAACCAAGCAGAGCTCACACCACTGAGTTCATAACCTTACCAGATGAGGATGTGTGTGCCTTTAGAGAGTAAGCAGTAGATGGAAAGCAGAAGAGATGAGCTGTAAGATTTTTTGTGCATCTCCCCTTTTGGATGGGTGTCTTAATCACCATATCGGGTATAGCCAGGTATGTGTGTTGTAGTGTGATTTGTGCTGTCTGTGGAAACTGTGGGTAGGAAATAATGCAGAATTTACAGGACCCATGGAATGACCACCTGTGTAAAGAGAAGGTGTGTGATTTATTAAATTTTGTGTGTTCTGTGTGTGGGCCCACTGATGAGGCTGCTCCTAAGTGGATCCTGTCCCTTAAACAGATATTACACAGCCTCAAATGACTTTTTTTCTGCAATGCTTTTGATTATCAATAACCATTTAAATTAGATTGTTAAAAGCATTCAATTGCTACTTTAATTCCTTGCAAACTGAACATTTGTAATCCTTCTACATACTAATTATTTATTCTTTTTTGTATGCATAAAATCATGAGGCACATGAAATTGCTGGGCCGGGATAAATTAAGTTGATTATTAATGAGATCAAACAGACAGTTAATGGATTTGAAAAGTGAACTACTACAGAATTCTTTATGTATATTTCCTGGAGATTATTTAAAATTAGTAAATTAGAGCTAAGTTCTGTTCCAAATGAAGTGTTAGGCATTTTGTTATTCAATTTAAGGAAGGAGCCTAGATTTTAATTTGTTTTGCTTCATCACAATCCACCATCTGCCTCCTCAGGTGAGGGACACATGAGGGATTTGTGGGCAGTTTCCAGAAACAGTTGGCTTGTAGGTACAAGCCAATCCCTCCTACTGGGGAAGGATTAAGGAAACCTATCTGCCGTAGATGCCACGGAGGGTACGATCTGCCGGAGCCGGATAGCTAAAATGAGGCTTCCACCGAGACGGGATGACGCTCAGGCTGCTGTGTTTCCCAGAGGGTTTTATTGAGGGAAAAGCGAAGTCGGAGGTGCAGGGAGACACCCTCTATGGAAGGGAGCAGGCTCTGAGCGCCCCGTCCCGAGGGCGGGGTAAGGAATATAACAGAAACGGTACCGGAGTGTCGGGGTACAAACCAGCCAATAATGGACCGATACAGGGGAGGAGTAGGGGTGACTGACAGGGTGAGGACTGATGGGGACAGGGGGGAAGGGGTAGCTTACATTAGGGAAACAATGAAGACATAAAAAGCAAGGAACATTCCAGAGCAAAGGGATAGCTCAAACGATGATGGACATGAACAGGGATAAATGATTGGCATCGAGGGAGGCGGGAAAATTATACAGAAGTGGTCTCCCAGGGCATCCCAGGTGGACTAACCCCAGGACCCCATCCCACACCTATCACTTTTGTGAGAAGTTTTTGTTTGCCAGTGGACAAATAGGAGAGACAAAGAGGTGATATTGTGTCAGCATTTTTCTTCCTCCCATCACCATTGCTATAAAGTTTTTTAGAGTCTCTTGTTCTCTTGTGGTTTTGTCTCTATTTCTATCTTTGTAGCATCAGTAAAGGAGGGCTTTGTCTTGAAGGTGCTGTGCAGGTTATCAGTAATTTGTGTTATTTACTGGTAGTCACTGAGACCAAGGGACAGAGACATAGAGAGTCATACAAACTCTTCCTGCAGGAAAGATATTATTAAAATATTTATAATCAGTTATAACTGAAGTACCAGCTCAGAGAAACAAACTCCCCTGCTCCTTCTCAGCCCTGAGGTTACTCTGGATTTGGGAACAGAGATGTGCACTCTTCAGAACAATATCTTCTTTCCAAAACAGCTTTTTCATAGTGGTAGACTGGGTAATTAGATTCAAAAGATTGTGTGATAAGGTGGTAGGCATCTATTCTAAATTGTAGGTTATTTGTTTAGTCTCCAGGTTTTTTTGCCAGTAAGGCCTAGGAATGATAAATTAGTCTAATTTTAACCTGTTGTTTTTATCTGTCCTTTCATCTATCTTTCCATTTTGACATGGTGTGCAATGTATTCTTGGCCAAGATATGTAAGATACTGCACAAAACCAGGAATGACACTATCAATACCTGATAGAACTTAGTCTTGAACTTGTGAGAGTGTTGGATGTAGTAACCTTTCATTATATCTCTAAAGCATCCACCAGAGGAATTATGCTAGAGTGAATGTAGCTCCTGAGAAGACTGGCATGGAGAAAAGCAATTCCTATCTCCAAATGCTGAGTTTTCGTCTGATGTTTCTATCTTATAGTGGGGAAGTAAAATTTCAGCAATATAGACTTGTCAATCTATTATTTGAGTAAGCCTGGATAAACTGTTTACTAAAAGATGCTACAGCACACAGTTTCCGAGAAGTATTAGAGACAGAATAAGAGAATGAGTGGTAGTTTAGTTGTATGGGCACTGCAGGCAGTCCTGATGAACTTGCCTTTAGTTGTGTTAAATGAGAAACTTTAGGTCCACAAAATACCAGAAATGTCAAAAATACTGAGGGTTTTTTATAGGGAAAGGATTAGCCTGAGTAATGAGTAACCAATAAAAGTGGAGGTTTTTCCTCTTTTTGAATCAAGATAAGATGATTTCATATCTAATCACTTTGTATTAGGCAACATAATAGGACATTTTGTGTTTCTCTGATCTTGAACCTATTTTTTATGTAGAGATTTCTAGTTGTGAATGTCCAGATTAATTTATAAACACAAATGCTGGACTAGAGTATGTTAGGGAATATTTCTGCTTTACTACTTAGTGTTCCTATTTAAGTTCTTTTGAAGTAAGTTTTATTTTTTGTTTTATGTATCTATCTTTCTTGTCTTACAGTTGGTTTTGTTCTGTAATAATATAATTAATCATCTTCATGCAGCTCATTTGCTGTTGCAAGTGAATTTTCTACATCCCATCTGTATTACTTTAATTTACTGATTATAATTTGCTCATTATAATTTATGATTAAGTCAAGAAAAAATTCTTTCATCTGTTGTGATGAAAGTCTCGTCTCTTTGGAATAGGTTACTTGAAATTTTGTGCTTCCCCAGGTAGTGTTTGTAAGTTAACATATCTTCTGTTTAAAAAAAATACCAAACTAATCCTGATAGTTTTGATCTGGACTATTGTGTGTAAGTGACCGTCAGTAATCAAGAAAGTTGTTGAACCTATGCTTAGTAGGAAAAGGTTCTAGAAGTAAAAATTTGTGGATATTCTCAGTTCAGTCAGAGAGGAAAGAGAAAGAATTCTTCCAGACCTAGCCTGGGAAAGTTAGGAGAAATAATTCAAACAATTATTATCTCTCTTTCTATTCATATTGTTTATAGATATGTTCTACCACTGTGTGCTATTCATAGTGCACCAATGGTGTGTAAGTTTTCCACTTCAAGGCCAATCATATTTCACCTTAGTGATCCTGGTTATAAAAGAGGAATGCTACTTGTTAATAAAGCTCATTCTTTGCCTTCTAAACATGGAGTCTCATCATTCCCATCCCTGCCTCAACAGCGACAAAAAGTTGCTTTAATAAGAAAGATGCTAAAAGCACTTGGCTGTGTGGGGTGAAAGCTAAAAAGGGAAATTATTGTCATCCTGAAAAGAGCACAGGAGAGAGAAATTACAGGGTGGGATCTCAGTTATTGAGGATAAAAGCTAGAGCAGGTAAGAGGATATCAAATGAGGCAGATTTCTGCCTAGGAAAGCAGCAAGATAAGAATACTCCAGTATGACAAGTGGTGGTAAAAACTCTTGCTTGTCCTATTATATTTTCCTCATCTGGATGCCAAGGTCATGGATTCAATCCCTGTAGAGGCCATTCACTTAAAGAGTTAGACTTGATGGTCCTTGTGGGTCTCTACAACTCAGAATATTCTGGGATTCTGTGATAATTTAAGAATAAAAACATATGAAACATTGTCTGAAGTAGCAAGGAGAGAGACTTGATCACCCAGGAAACCTTAATTTGAGTTTGGAATACCTACTTAAGGTCCTACACACTGTCCACAGGTTCCATTTTTAAAGTGATGTATCTGATTTTGTATTTGCTGCAGCTAAAGGAAAGTTGCAGGAAACTTCCAAAGTGTTATCATTAGAAATAGTAATTAGAAGTCTTAGTTGTTACTACTGTGCTTCTTGTAATTAGGAAGCTGCCAAGTTGTCTGTAAATCCTCTTAAAAAAACAAAACAAAACAAGACAAAGAAAAAGCCATACACAAAAAAACTGTCACCCAAAACAGTAAACCAGATTAGACTTGCACGAGGTGTCTTATGTAAAGAATTGAATGATGACAGTTTAGGTAGCAGTACTTAAAAATATGTCCCTGGGTAATATTTATTGTCAGCCGAGTTTTTCAGAGGCCCGTGCTGCTTCTTTCTAATGTAGTAATTCCTAGGAATTTGCCAAAAATTAATCCTACTTTGTCACTACTGCTTGAGTAACAAATAAGAGCTTTCTGTCTACCTACAAATATCTACAAATCAGATATGGTGGAGAAACAGAATAGAATGCACAGATCTTTCCTGGAGATTTAGTAACAGTAATGTTTTCTGCCAATTAAATAATTTGGAAGAAATCTATTGAGAGGAAGACCAACTAGATGGAGCAAAACAACAGAGGTTATCTAGGCTTTAATAAATAGAAGAGGGAGCCAATGGGAGAAGGAGCCATGGGAGTGGTAGAGTTAAAAACAGAGCACATCTAGAGCAAAAGATGGTGGGAAAAAAAAAAAGATGGCACATGGTTGGAGCAAGCTTTTTTGATGCAGAGAATGGCCAGGAAAAAAAAAAATACAAGAGTAGGCCTATTGTCTTTAGGAAACTCAATGATCCCCACAAAAAGATTTTACTGATTCCATTCTGGCTTCCTCCCAGCATTTCTTTTCTCAAGAGCAAGAAGAAAGAAAATCTCACAAGAATGAACAGTTCATTCAAAGGGATGCATTTTGAGCACTTACCAACAAAGTTTAAATTTAAATTTAAATTGTATAAAACATCATCAGAATGAAGGATAACCATGAGAGAAATTGCTTTTGTTCCCTCTCAACGAGTGCTCCATAAGGAGCTGGAGTGAATAAGCATCTGGAGACAAAAATGAGGGAATTGATAGGGGAGCTAAAGAATGAAATAGTCATAGTGAAGCTGGTTAAGCTACTTGAAATTTGACAGAGCAGATCTGAGCTCCTGAAGTGCTGTTGTGACCCCAAATAAATTTCAGTCATATGCAAATGTTGATATGACAGCCTTCATTGGCGATTAATTTTTTAAATAAGATTAAAATGCAAGCTGTTTCCCCCTCTGTTGCTTTTAAACACTATTGTGAAATCACAGTCTGAAAGGAAGTTATTCTGGCACGTGATAAGGTGCTGAAGAGTTTTGTAGCACATTTTAGACGTGATGAGGATAGGAGTGTATCACAGACAAATTTTAGAGCTTCTTGTCATGATTCGTCATAGCCTAACAATAGCCTAATGGAAGTGTCTTACAGAAAACCCAAATATACACGAGGAACAGATGGCAGCTTCTGTTCTTTGTCTGTGTCCACTAAATAGATTTCACACATATCCCCAAGGCTTATATCTGTTGTGCATAAAGAGAGCCATGAGCAGAACACTGCAGTGTGTGACCTCTGTATTGTGCCTTCTTGTATGTGAAATTCACCTACAGTGTGCTCTGAAATGAATGATGATTAGTGTCTAGAGATCCTGTTGCTTTCCTTGACATAAAAGTTCCTTGGTGTTTCATTTGAAAAAAAAAAATCAAGTAATTCAATCAGGAGATTGTGAAATAAGATTTACTTGAACTTTAAGAATTTTTTTTTCTGATGAAAATATAGGCATTTTTCCATTTTGAAAGGGTGCAAATCAAAGCTCTGACAGCAACCAAAGAATTGAATGAATCTAGAAATGTGCTGTATGCTGCCTTTTCTATTGATTTGATGAATTTTGAAAGGTCAACTTCCATCAGAGCATGGGGAAAGTGTGATGATGGCTGTGCCAGTTTGGTTCAAGTAATGTCTTTATGACATTTCTTGTGGCCTTATCAAACATTCCACTTTTCTTTATGATATTTAGTAAACGTACTTACCTTTGTGCTGAACTTTTAGGCAAAGTATGAAAGTTGTGGTATGCTTCAGCTCTGATTACTGATTAAACAGCACAGTGGGGCTTCAAGAACTGCCAACACAGGCTGGATTTAGACAGTAATGATAAAGTGCTCATCAGTTCCTGCAATATTTCACCTGAAGTTAAATGATTGGATACAGAACAGAATGGTTCTTAAAATGGAAATCCATTCTGTGTTTTGGAAATTCAAATGTCGTTGTCACTATTGCAGCGCTAGTTGTCACTATAAGAAGTAATTCTTCCCTCATGGAATAAGGCACTGATTCTCATAGATGAAGATGGGAAAGCTGGGACAATAAAGCATAGCATTGGAATAGTGTAGTGATTTTCCGGTCAAATCAGCCTTAACTAAGTTTGTGGTTAATCTGTTGTTAATTTCAGGTATTAAATTTATTCCTCATGAATTTGTATACAGAATTGAAATTAAGATCATCACTAGATCTCTGTTATATAGGTTTTAGCTTTATTATATTTTTACACTTGTCTTTATTAAATGTAGCTATGCGTGTTTCTGGTTTAATGGCTTGGCTGCTCAGCTTCATAATGTAATCTTCCTTAGCTGGTGTCAAAAACTTCTATCCAAGTCATAAACAATGCAATATTTATAATTATTACACAAAATATATATATGTTCTGGTATACTAGGTCTTTATCTGTTTGATCTGTATATATATCAATGATTACAGAAGGTATAAAAAAGAGGATAATTTTTTCTGAGATTTGTATGTTCAGGACCTGTGAAAAAACTCCTTTTATTCTGAACTGGTGAGAAATGCCAGACTGAAGTTTAGAAGACTAAACTCTACATCCTGTCTTCTCAATAAATTAAAAGTCAATTCAGTTAACTAAAGACTTCTTTGGTTTTCTGCATTCTTGTGATGATAATTCTACCAGTTAGAGATTTCAGAGTCTCAGCTATTGATACTTATTAGTGATTACTAGTTCTCAGATTTATTTTGCTTGTTTATGTAGACTTTCAGACAAGTTGATTTGCTTTTGAAATAATTTTGAAGTATCTAATTTATTTAGGTATTCTTAGACAGGAATGCTAATGCGATGGTTCAGGCATAACAGAGCTAGAAACCTGAAGCAAAACCACACAGTATTTTATTTCAGAAGGGTCTTTATATGTATTTTGTTGATCCCTTTCAATTAGATTCTAATCTTTTTTTCTTCTTGTGTGAGGTTTTTTTTTAATTGAGTTCTAATGATGCTAAATAGTTTTATACAATGGAAATAACAATCGTATTTCAACATCCTTGTGTCAACATTTAGAGAGCAAAGGGCAGTTGGTAAGGATTATATTGTTATGTACCTGGGTATGTGAAAGTGTAAGAAAAAGATCAGTATTGAGCGGACTGTTCTGCATAATTCACAAGAAATCCTAAGTCTGCACAAACCATATCAAAAGTGCTAAGGCTACTTAAGGCTCTGTGCTCATTGTACTTTATTCATATGGGTTTTTTTTAACTGAGACAAGTATCAGTCATGTCAGTAAAATAAATTAAGATCTTTAATGTTTGCTATTCATTATTTCTTGTGCTCCTTTTTCATTTGATACTTTATATGACTGCTGTCTTGTTTCCAGTATTAAAATGATCTTGGCAGTCTAGATTGAATTTCCAGCTAAGGTTCGGATTTGCTTTGACTCCAGGGAAATACTGTCTCCAGTAGGTTGGAGTGACATTGTGAAACATCTGGTCAATTCATTCCCTCTTTTGCATGCAGTTTTGCCTTTGGGAACTGGAAGCTGCATCTAAAAGGCAACTGTGAAAACTTCATTTTATCACCTAAAATGTGTTTAATTAGAAATCATTCACAGGTTTAAACCTTGGATGACTGGTGAATTTGTATAGTGGATCCTTCTTTTAAAACTTTTGTGCTTATGCTGTGTTACAACACGTAACTGTGTTATTCATCACAGAAGAACTTTATTATTGATGCACTCTTCTGGTATCAGAGAGAGGGTATCATCCTTTTCATAACAAAAAATCCATGGGGCAATCCAAATAGAAGGGGTATTCTGAGAATGCTTCTAGTTATTTGTTCTACAGATTTACAGAATTGAGTCTAATCTTTAAGTGGTAAAAGCCAATATTGTTCCACTGACATAAGTGCTGACTGAAAATCTTATTTTCTATATTGTACCAACCGAGAATGTGGGACATAAAATCTGCCAAGATTAATGGATGTGCTGTGTGTGTCTGCATGCTGTGTTTGTTTTCTAGACATCATGATGAGTGGGCACAAAAACAATTATGTGGGAACAGCAGTAACAAAGTGATCTTCAAGTTGATTACAAACAATGTAAAAAGGTCTAAGTGGTGAGGAGTTAAAATATGTTTTGAAATATAGCTATCATACTTCAATTTCTTCTGTGGACCAGTAAGAAAAAATGAAAACAAACTAAGTGCAAAGAAGCTGTAGAAGGGGAAAGGTATAAGTTCTAATTACAGGAATTAACTGGTGTTCTTAAGGCTAGACTTTAGAGAGTACTTGAAGTTGGAAGGGATTTTTATTCCCACTCTTGTGCCACAGCCACTTTCTGCAGCTGCATATTTAAAGGTATCAATTCACTCACTTGGCTGAAGAGGCCTGTGTCTTCTGAGTCCAGTCACTTTTGTGATGCAAAGTGCTGGGATCCTTTCTTATGTCAGGGTGCCTGGGTGCCATGCTAGCCCATGTGAGCAGTGTGACTGAGGAGTCACTGACTCATTCCTGTGATGGAGAGCAGAAACCCAGGACCCGTGTGTCCTCTTTGGCTTAAGGCATCAACGCAGTGATGTTTTTAAACATCACTCTAGTCTGCTCTACCACATACTTGGAAATGTTAAAATGAAACTTTGTACCTTGCATGTCTGCAGAATATATTTAATATCATAAACCTGAATTTATTCACTGCAGATCTAATTCGAAGAATAGTCTTGAACCAAGCATTCATCATACCAAGATTTTGTCTCTGGACATCAAGGTCTTCATGACTAAAGTTCAAAAAGCAGACAAGAAAATGCCATCAAAGAGCTTTCATAGTGTGCATGTACTCAGGCACTTGTGCACATACCAACATGCACAAACACACAGGTGCCTCACCAGCTGAGACTATTCGAGAACTTGTGATATGTTCTCAGATGCTAATAGTCCAGGTGCTTTTGAGTACTGGGCTTGCACTTGCAGTCCTTTGTAAATTCCGTCTCAGCTGCTTTGCAGTTCACTTTTAGCTCTGGTGTTCTGTCGAATTCCTTATAATGGGTCAAACATATTTTATTTAAAATTGAAATTCATAGCATAAGTATGTGATAGCACATTTTGTAACTTCTCATCCTGAAAGTATTAGATGTAATAAATTAAAAAACAATATATTACATGCAATGCACAGTTTGATTTTTCTTTACTGGATATACCATGTAATTATCCAAATATACCAGATACCTTTATGCTTCAGTTTTGATCTCAAAGCAGACTTATTGCATTTGATCTTCCAAATCATTACCACGATCTTTAAGTAGAATATCCGAATACAGTTGTGCTATACTTTCGCTATTTTTTTAGGATATTTTCTCTGTGAACTCAGAAAACAGTGTTTGTTTTGCATGTTTTTGAAATTGTAACTGTACCCTGTCTAGAAGGGGATTTCTTAATCTCTTTCAGAGTCAAGAGCTGGAGCTGTGGTTCAGTTGAGAACTGAAGAGAAGGTGCTCTTGGCCAGGATGACAGCTAATGATTAGATCTGATGGGGAAGAGTGGGAGAAGGGATGTGATGAAGAAGGATGTGGAGGGTATAAAAGAGACATTGTGAAAACTTTAATTCAAAGCACTGAGAAAGATGGTAGGTTTGGAATAAACATTAAGATTCTGGTGTTATAAGCTGAACTGGAGCTCTGTGAGTAGATGTGGTCCTTCAGACCAGGGGATGGTGATTCCAGGGCTTCTGGGTTAAGAAAGAAAGAAAAAGGGGTCACAAGAGGGTATCTTTAAATAGGACCATAGTGTTGGGGCAGAACTCACATCCCTTTCTCAATTATCTTCCTTTTTTTTTCTCTCCCTTGTCTGAAATAGAGCAGCCTTATGTCAAAGCCTTTTTTTATCTTTTGTTTATTGTCTCATACAAATCATTTCAGTGTTTTCTTACTAAGTTTCTTCCCTTAATGGTGAGTAAATTCAGCTGTAGTAGAGAGAGGCTTAAGTGCATATGACCTGGTTTTTCTTTAGTGGTTGACTGTGGATTGAGACAAACCAGAATAAATAATGTTCTAGAGTTTATTGCTTTAATATGATATGAACCATCAAAAAATATTCCTTTTATACTAGTAGAATTGTCAGAGTTAAATTTTTCAACAAAGTTATAAATTTCGGCCAATAGCCCTAGATTTTTTCAAGAGACAGACATATAGCATATCTCTATTTTCACTGTCCTAGCCTTGTCTACTTTAATTAGCCCATGTGCTAAATTAAGAACCACTGTTTCCTTCTAAGGAACAAATTGGTGTGACATCAGAAACAAACCTTCTTGCTTTCTGACCAAAGAACTGTCAAAGATGAACAAGAATCCTTAACCGTGTTATGAATTCATTTGGAATTGCTAAATGCAAGTCATAGCTGAGCTTAGAAGAGTCATTATTGAGGTCATGGTCTATTCTATAGTAGGCATTAAATACTGTTCTATTGGCCCATTTCTTTAAGCTAAGAGGAGTTTGGATCTTACTCTGACCCTTGTCTCTCTGTCTGACTTCACAGAAATAGTGTAACATTACTTTCTCAATCTGTGTGAGGTAGTTTTAAGGATATTCAACTGTAAAACTGAAGAGGCAAGATTATGTTGGCATTCTCTGATGAAATAGAGCATCAGGGAACCAGAGAGAAGAAGGACATCTTCATTCAACAGGTGTAAGGTTATGCTAATGATTTTGAGGATAGGAAAAATCTGTTTTAATCACCATGGTACATTTGTGTTTTGCTTCATTAATATGTCATTTTCGCAGAATAAATTATGTCACTATGTCTAACTTTCCTCAAGGTCTCTAAGTGACCTTCTCTCTTGGAAGTTTTTGTAATATCATATTTGAAGAACCTCTTTGTGGGTCATTTGGAACAAAAATGAAAGCTAAATTTAGCTTTTATTGATGGAATTGGGGCTTGCAAACTCAAATTTTTGCACAGAAGTTTTAATGAAACTCATCTTGACTAAGCATTGGAACTTTGGTATTGTGACGAACAAAAAGGGAATATTACAAAGGCAAAAAAGTTTAAAAACTTGGTGGTTGGCTGTTTGTGTTACTTCTGAGCTTGGTGTTGGGTTTTAACACCAGAATTTTATGGCCGAATCAATTCATCATTAAAGAGAAATCTACACACTGAAAACAACATTTTAACTAGTGCCCTAGCTAGATGAAATGTCTTCTTTTTTTCCTTTTTTTTTTCTTTCATTTTTGCTAAAGAACACAAAGTAGAATCATAGAATATGATGAGTTGGAAGGGTCCCATCAGGATAATTGAGTCCAGATCCTGGCCCTGCACAGGACATGCCAAGAATCACATCATGCTCCTGAGAACACTGTCCAAACCCTTCTCGGACTCAGGCTTGCTGCTGTGACCACTTCCCTGTACTTGCTATTTGGTAAAATGGAAGAGTAGGAAAAATATTACCATATAGTGTCTGTTCTGAATAACAGTTTTGTTAACTGGAATGCATTTGGCTTCTACTGGACAACCAAACCCAAATTATAAAATGGCAGGAGCTGTGCAGTCATGTGTGCTCTTTAGTGCTGGTCCCACAGCCTGGTGAATGCAACACAGGTAAAGAAGTTGGGAGATGTTCTCCCAGTGAAGAGCAATAGTCAGGACAAATTTCCTTGCCAAGAGGCACCTTGCCCTTGGCAAGGGCCCTTTTAGGAGGAGTTGAATTCCTTATTGCCCAGTAAATTTTCCTTGTTACTTTCTTTTAAAAAAATAAAAAGTTTTAACCCATGACAAATGAGGAAGAGCCCAACTTTTGTGCATATCTTGATGGTATCGGTAACAAAATGTATGTGAACAGCAATGACCCACAACTCTTCCGGCATTATAGCTTAATGCACACCTAAATAGTGTGAAGTTAGAAATAATCATGTATGTGTTTGGCTGGGTCAGGTCCATCATCTCAAATATGATGAGTTTTAGGTGTGGAGATATTGGAAATACGCAAACCCTGACTGGATAGTGTCCTGATCAGTCTGCTGGATTGGCCCTCATTTGGCAAGGAGGATTGAGCTACATGACCTCCAGGTCGTTTTAGGCCTTCTGTGGCAGAGTTAGGTTTTTGGTGGCTCTCAACTTGCCAGAGAAAGAGACAGGAGAAGTGGAAGTTAAGCTAATGTTTTCCAGTGAGACACAAGTTCAGTACAGCTTATAGGAAACGCTACTAGCAGCCACTGGAAGTGACTGTGACAGATGTAGTCCTATCAGTTATTTTGTAGGCTCCTGTGTAATTGATTTGGTTCCACTAGAAAACACTGTGTATGTCAGGCAATATTCAAATGTTGGGAAATTTTGGTCACTGCTTGTTCAAGGGAGCAATGCGCCCTTTTAAATTCTAGCTAAATCAGAACCGCATTTGACATAATTTTATTCTTGAAAAATTATTTGGTATTAAGAATATATTTGAAGCATATTCAGAATAACTCTTTACTGTATCTAGATATGATTGAGTTGGGGATGGAAGATTTCAGAAAGAGGTGCATTCATTTCTGATCTTTGCAACTAGATTATGAGGGGGATTTCATGTCCTTGTAGAGACCACTTTATCTTCTCAGCTTCAATCTCTTCCTCTTTGAAAGTGGCTGTCCTACAACTCTCCATAAAAAAGTTCTGGAAACATGGGGATGCTAAGAACCCATGCAATATGATTTGTAAGTCTTAACTATTGAAAAAGGACAATCCAGGCTTTCAAGGGATCTAACCAAAGTTTTAAGAAGTTCTGTAGCAGGATTATTAGTAAAAGTAAGCCTAAACCTCTGAGTGTTAGAGTAAAACAGTTTATTTTTAAATGCTTTAAAAAGAGCACTCGATTTTTAGAGCACTAGTTATTTCAGAAAGTTTGTAAACAAGGTAGGTAGAATGTTTTAGAATAAAATATACTTTAAAGACATTTAAAAATCTAGTTGTGTTTCTAACATTTTACAGCTTATTTGCTGATTTCCAACTCCATTACTGCAATGTTGCTAAGTTAAATGTTAATAAATAGAATAGTGTGTTCAAAGTAAATTGTGGAGAGTGTCATTGGTAATTGCAGCTTAGTGATACCTACGTTGTTTGACAGATTTGGGGAAATAAGCAAACATACAGGAGGAGCTGTGCCTGCTCTGGTTTGGGTGGTGGGGTTTTTTGCCAGGCCTGGAGATTGAATGTGATAATGACCATGGGTTTACTTTGTCACAATTCTTGCTGGGTTGTCTTAACATTGTTTAAGAGTACCAATCTTCAGTCTTTTAATGGGTTCACTTTACAATATCATGCTTGATATTCTGAAATAGCTCTAAAAGTTTCCATGTGAGCCCTCTAGGATGAACTGAATTAATAGTATATACTGCACTAATCTGTTTTTCTAAGAGTCAAAACGTGTACAAATCTCTTTTACCCTGGAATTTTGTAATAATGATTTACTTAATGTTTACAAATTATATTCATATTGCTAGAGTTGATAATTAACACTATTGACAAGTACAAAACCAGTGTGGAAATGCTTGATTTACTTGTATATAATAGAGGAGTGTTCTCCAAGTTCCTATTACAGCTTTCCTACATCTGGTTTGTATCATTCACAGTAGAAGTGGCAGATGTTGGAGGCATTTATATAAAAATTTATTCTCTTTACCTAAAGACAGAATTGAAGAACTTGTTTGACTTTATTTCATTTAAAAATTCTTCTACTAAGTGTAGAAAGAAGCTTTACCTGCTGCAATTTAAGGAAATCTAGCAGTGAGGTGCTGAATGAAACACATAATTTCTCTGAAGCAGAGGAACATGTTTTAAGATGACAGTTTGCTACAATGCTTGTTCAGCTTCCTGGGTGTGATTGTATCCGTATGAATTTGTGTACTCTAATTTGAAAATGCTTTGAATACTGTAGACAGTAAGATCAAAGAGCTTTCCAAAAAGGGCAAGAAACTAAAAGGTCATAAATCTTTTTATAACCACTGGGTCCCAGTTAGAGCCTTACACAGGTAAACAAAAGCAGAAAAATTGGGTAGCTTAGAGCAGCTGGAAAGGGATAATTCATATTTAGAAACTTCAATGTAATCAAATGTCAGCTGTAAAAGCAGACCTAAGAGAATGCCAGGAGGGTACATCTTGCCACATTCTTAGAGAGAAGAAAATATATTCAGAGATGAGAGTGGCAAAGCAAGAGGAGATTGTTTCATTCTTCCCATGCTCACCTTAAGGACTGGTTCCCACTTACTGTGTTGTAGGAAATAACCTTTCCCCTGTGTAAGCTAATTTTTCAGAGCTTTGAAAACTTGATTGGCTTTGCTACATTAGCAATAGGTCACTTCTGCACTTCATTGTTCTGGGAAGTGTGGAGCATGACAGTCAGATGCTTCAGATAGAGTTACAGGATGGCAAACTGCTGAGAGCCTCTGGGAGCAGATGTTGAACTCCAGGCCCAAAATCTGAAGTTCTTTACAGTCCTGGAGCCTTCTAATAAAAAAAGTGTTTTTATTAAGTGGTTATTTTTTCCTTATCTATTCTCAGGGTTGCTCTTGTGGAAAATATTCCTGAAGGGGTCTACTATTCAGACAGTGCACCATCCCATTTGTCTCTTTTCCAAGGCTGGATGAATTTGCTTAATATGGCTGAAAAGTCTGTTGACATAGTATCTTCCCAGTGGGACCTCAATCACAGTCATCCATCAGCATGCCAGGTATGTTCTAGCCTAACAAAAGAGTGGGACCTTAACAGTCTGTTCTTATTGCCAAACTTAATTTTACAGTTCCCTGTAGCAGAACTATTTGTTTGGGTAGTCTAAAAATCATTTTCTTATGGAGATTTTCCTGCCAATACAAAAGTTTCTAAGAGCAGTGGTGTGCTTGGACTAGATAACATCCAACATATACTTACAACACTTCCATTTTAGGAAAGAAAGACATTGTGTAACCTCAAGAAAGCTGTCAAATTCTATCTATATTAGCATATCCACCTATTTGGTAATATTCATAAATCTATACAATAATTTTCTATTTGATGCTACTGATTAAATAAAAGGCAAGCATATGAATGAATTCTCTATCCAAATAGATTGATAGAATTACACTTACAGAGAACAATATCGTATCAGATGATTCATAGCTTTTCCAAATTATCTTGGGAGGAAACAGTGTTCAAGATTTCTGCTATTAAAAACAGCATGAAAAACTATAAATCATAGTGAATAAGGCAGACATGCATTACAGTGATGCTGTGCCAATAAACTTCATTCTTAAGAGCAATCCTCTTAGAAATATGGTTAAGAAAGGTTTCCATTTAGCATCACTTGTGAAACTAAGATATGGAAGAAGGGATAGGCTGAGAGTGTCTCCTCTTTTCCAATAGATAGATTGTTTGCTGAAAGCAGCCACTCAGCAGACGTGAAATGGTGCTAAAATGACAGCCAGGTATCTGTAAGAAATCAACTCTGTTTTACCATGGCATAAACTCTTGGCTTTGCTTTCTAGTTCTGTTGATGCAGTGCAGTAAAAAAATGCCTTTTGGTAGATGATAGGCAAATCCTGGTATTCTAACCAACTATATTCTGCTTCTTTTGAAATAGATTGTAGCCTAGTTGAGCAGCCTACATTAACTCTTCTTCAGAAAATGTTTGCTGCATGTCTATTTAAAATAGTGAAAATATAAGGTGAGCAGATGAACAGAAAATGTGATGCAAATCCTACATTTTAGAATGCTCCTAAATATTGGAATGTGGTTTGTGAATAAATTTATGTGGAATATCAAAATATTGACTTTTCCACAATGTAATTGTGCAGCTAAGCTTTATTTAAATTTATTGCCTAAGTAGCTTCAAACCCATATACTGTCATTCAGCCTAACAAATCCCAAACAGAGGATATAAAATAGCAAAGTTTAAATTGGGATTCCATTAGTTAAGCATCAAATTCATTCCCTTTTCCACACTTGCATTGCAAAGTAAAAACTGTAAGATACCATTCAGCAGGGAAAGGAAGAAGAGATGTCAAAGAAGTGGATTTGGTCTTTTGTCTTCAAATGCACAGTTAAAGCCAGAAAAACAAAACATTTTTCATAATACTCTATTCTAGCTATCTTTTTCTGCCTGCTAATAGTCTTACAAAAATGAGTAATTACTTCTGTTTAAAGGCAATTAATATTCCAATCATTTTCTCATTTGTACAGCAGCATGGGCAGAGCAGCTGATAGATCTTTCTGTCAAGCTTGTCTATTCATGCTAAAACACTATATTGTTATTGGCCAGTCTGATTGCTGAAAAATTGCCAAGAGGCAGTGTTTCTTAGCAAATTGCTGCCCCAGAGAATGTACACAAAGCTCACTCTGTGAAAGGGAAGGGAGAAAACTTGTATTGTTACATCTGCTTTCACCACCCAGTGAAATGGAAGTGAAATTTCTGAGAAGCTTCAATAACTATAATCTAGTAATTGTTTGAAGAATAAGTCAAATGCCCTCAAGTCTTTACAACTTGAGTTTGGGGAAATTTGCCCAGCATAGCAGAAGCATCATGAGAGGTAGGGGGATGAGATGGAAAACTCCCAGGTAGTAGAGTGCTTAGTACTTAGTGGATGAGTTCTAGTTGTTCCTTGAATGAGTGTTGTTTCTGAGAAATTAAGGACATAACCATTTTCCATATGGACCCACATCCTGCTATATAATTAGCAATTTCCATTTTATGAATATTCAAGTCATATTGGAGGGCAAGGTTCTCCAGAAGAGCACTTGAACAGACATGGGTTTTTGAAGAAAAGCAGAGTTGGCTAGATTTCTTTTTCTCGATTCATTACAAGGTTTAATCACAATCTCTGTATACTTCTGTGTAGTCACATGCATAGATGCATGAGTAGATGTACACACACATATGGGCAATATACATATTGAAGAAAACTACAGCAGGAAATTCTACGACTTTGTACACACACATACATATATTGTCCAACTGTGTATTGGACATAGATAGATATGTATACATTTGCATATATAAAATTGCAGAATTTCCTGCTGTATTTTTCTGTATTTTTGATTGTGTGTACATTACCTGGTGCCCTTGACTCTTGCTTGTCTGTATTTTGTTGTTATAAATCTAAATAAACATTCATTGCCAGCTGAGCTGACCAGGTCACAACAGCTGTGCTCAGTCATCTGATATGATGAGTTTTGCTAAATTGGATTCTCTAAAGACAGACACATGATGAGACAGTGTTTCTGTTCTTCAACAGATAAAACAGTCAAATACACAAATATTTGCTTGGCAAAATAGTGAGTTCTCTCTGTGTTGCTTTTCTCATTCAGAAGAAATGCACGTATTTTGGCGAGTTTGTACTGTCATATGTGTGTTTTCAAATAGCAGGGTAGTTGTCATGTAGCAGCACTGAAGTTTTTGTGGAATGTGAGTATGTGACTTTTCCTGTGGTAATCTGTATTTAGAGATAGTAGAGGAAAATGGAAGTTTTGTTTTTTTTTGAGGATGGCTTTTGATTCGTTTTCAGTGAAAAGACAGGGGTCAATACAAGATCATGCCAGTTCACAATTTTCACAGTTCATTTCCTCTGGGTCGTCTTATGTTTTGAAACTTTAATTTAGAATGACCTTTTCGATTTCCAGCAAGTCCTTCACAAACTTCAGTTTGTTTCTCACAAATCAGAATCAATGCCATCATGGCTTATTGGTATTGCTATGGGTATGTTGTCCCTGGATGGATATTTGGATAAACATAAGATGATCAAGGGCAGATCTGCATCTGATTTTTACAAGTATATAATAAAAAATGGATACTTCTGATTTTATTCACCAACCTACTGTGCATCTCCCATATGGCTTGGTGGGAGACGTCCCCCATCCATCTGATACTCTGTCTCATGTAAGGCAGCTGTCCAGCTTTGTAATGCATCTCTGATGAGAAGTCATGAGTCACTCACACATGCATTGCCCAAAGAGCTTAAGTGATTTGTTTGGTAGAATAAATGTTAGTTCAAGAGCTTAAGTTCTCTTCCTTGAAAATTATTAAAAAATGCAAATAAATATGAAGAGGATATTTCCAAATCTAGCAACTCCCAGTCAGCTATAGAGTTCTATAAGCTTATCTTTACATAAACATCTCTCCTCTTCAGGTGGTGGTGTTTCTGTGGTACTGGCTGAGGCATGGAAAATAAATTCAGTGAAAGGAGGGTTTTTAAAACGAAAGCATAGTCCTTTCCTTTGCATTAGCTGTTTAGTTAGAAGAATAGAGGGAAGCATTAAGGTTTCTTTGTTCTGTATTAAATAGCAGTTGTAAAAGTTAGGATTTCTTGATTTATTTGCTCTATTGGTTTCTGCCAGCATGATGTGGTTTTTAGTGATGTTTTAGAAATATGCCCAGAGGCTTGATTTTGGGGAAACTTGGGGAAAAATAGTAGAAATATATCTGTATAAAACCAGAAGAAAAGTCTGTGAGATAACCAGACTTTTTCTATGGGATTAAAAAGATAAGCATTTTCTAAACTGTAGGAATCTGTTTCTGAAGAATACAATAATGCACTTTGAGACTCCTTCAGGTAATACAGTATTTTCATGTTTGTATCTCCCCATTTTATTTCTAATGAGGAGCCTATGCTGACAAAGACAAGAGCAGACAAGGGAAATCAGCGAGGCTTCAATCAGCTTGCCTAGAGTCTGCCAATAAATTGGGGGAAATTTCGGGACCTTTTGGTAGTGACAACTTTGGGGTTATTTTAATTCACCAGTTTTCTGTGGCAGGTACAGTTGGGACTGATGTTTGAGATTTATATTGGTTTAAAGTGACCATGCTAAAGTAAATTTTTTCTTGTCATAAATACTACATTACATTTTGTGACTTTTGGTGTTTTTCAAACAGCCCAGCAAAAAGTGCAAAAGAATATTTTATCAGGATAAGCAGATTTCTGGTGGTATTATTTGTTAAAAGGCAGATTTTGCTATCAGGTAGCAGTTTCATAAAACTTGGCTGCTCCTATTTCTCAGTCCTCACAAGCTGGGTATATAGAAATGCTTCTGATCACTGTCACGTAGTGGTGCAGCAGCCTGGTATTGTCTCACAAAGAGAATGTGGTCTGAATGACAGCATAAGGGTTTGTATTCAATAGAAGCATTTCAAATGTTCTGACAGCAGTAACAAAACATTTCAGACCTTCTGTCCCATCTTTTTTCCTTCTCATAGAACAAACCAGTAAAATTGCAAGTAAACATGTCAGAAAGTGTAGAAACTGAGTTTCCAATTAATATTAATGGAGAAGAAGTCTAGGTTCTTCAGCAGTGTGGGAAGAATTTCTAGTAACCCTATTTACTGTCGTATGTACTTGCTTTTAAAAGCTAGTTGTGAATTTTTCATAGTTTGGTTCGTAGAGCTTAAGCCTTGGGGGTATGAATGCCTGCTGAGGGATGATGCAGTGACAGGTGAGACAAAGGGAATTCCTTCCAGTTTTGTCACCGGTGGTTGTTTTTATGTACCTGTTTAAACACAAATATTTGTGGTGAGGTCACTCCTAGTTTTAACCATCACTACTTAGAGATGTTTTAAATGTTGAATCAATCTGAGATTTTACCATTCATAAATATAACTGGAAAAAAAAAGCCATAATTGAATACCTTGTGGTATCCCTGATGGGAAAACAGATGCATTTTCAGAGGAGATGGTTTCATTGGAATGCAGGGCTACACTCCAGGCAATCTATGAACACATAGGATGGGCTGTTCAGCAGGCAGCATGGTCTGTAGGAGACAGCTGTGTTGGTTACATCAGGGAAAACTCGGGAGGTGCTGCCAGATTCTTTTTTGACCAACTGTAATTAATATGGAAAGTCCAGGCTTGTTTATCAAAGCTTTTATAAATAATATATGACTATAATCTCCTGCAGGTAGAAGTGACAATAATATCCAAAAATAACTAACTATAGTAGTTATAGGAAATGCAATTAGGAGCCATCCCCTGACGCAATTAATTTTATCAGTTTTAGACATTAAGTTTCTAAGCATTTCTTTGTCAGAGCAGTTAACCCATTAATTTGTATTGATAATGATAATAATTTTCTATTGAATTTATGAATGCATTTTCCATGTTCATTTCTGTATGCCAGAATTTTCTGCTGTTCTTTTAGACAAAATCAGTTTTTACAGATAACCTAAACAAAAACGGTATTTATCTGTCTACATAGTAAATGGAATCAACACAGAGAACCTGAGTAGCTTTTTCTACTTACATGGTATTAGTTAATATGCATAATGCAAACCTTTTAATCCTTGAATTTCTGTGCTGATTTTTGCAAAGGTGTAGCTAATGAAAACCAAAAGTGCTGATGTTTCCAGTTGGGGGACCCATATGAAGCACATAAAAGGCTGGCTGAGCTCTGAGATGCCAGGAGCCTGATGCTTCGGGGTAGCTGGGGGATAGGTCAAAGCAAGGATTGGAAATTCAGCAGACAGCAGGACAGTGATGGCTGCTCCCAGATTTGGTTGGAGTCTAGCAGTGCCAGACAGTAGAACTTGTATGAAAAACCCTCTTGAGGGAGCAGGGCACCCAGCAACACCAGTCACTGCACCTCTGCTCCCCCAGAATCAGGCTGGAGCAGCTGCATAACTCTATATGCAGCATCCATCTTCTCCACACTCCTGTCTCATTAATTCTTACATTCTCCGTAACATCTGCTCTTCTTCTTAAAAAGACCCAACACGATCTCTGGTGTAAGAATTCAGGATTTTTTTAGGAGGCATGTGAGGGAAAGCCACTCCTTGACTTACACAGCAACTTGGGACTCTTGGGTGTGTGGGTTAAAATCATGGATGGTATTTCTTACATATGGAACCACCTAGTCACCTTGAGAAATGCTGAATCTGAGTAAAAGAAGCATTTTGAACTTGTTACAAGGAATGTTTTTGTTTTTCTGTTCTGTTAGCTAGTCTTTAATGCTTTCACTATGGCAATATTGTGTTCACTGCAAAGTTCTTGTGAGCCCTTGGGATGAGGAGGGAGCTGTACTATGGAGTTGAGTGAGCAAGTGGGCATACATTACAAAAGTAAAACAAGCAGTAGTTCTGTTTCCATTGCAGCCTCTGGCTGATTGATATTTTTGAGAAAGCTATATTTCAGGGGGATGGATATTTTTGTTTTGCCACATATATTCAAAATAATGTATGAAAACTGAAAATAGGTCTGTACTTTAGACAGGGGAAGCACTATTTCCTGTGACTGTGTAATGCTAAAACCCCAGCAAGGCTCAAAGTATCAGTCTGTCTAGGCAATTATAGGGGAAATTTCTAGGCCTTCCCCTCACTGCTGCTAATGGGTTTTCAGTGTGTGGAGAGGGCTTTTGTCTGAGATTTTGTTGGTCCATTCTGCATCATATCAACCCAAACTGTCCTTGGTTTAGTCAATTTTGTTGAATGGAGGGATTACTTTAAGATTCTTGGTTTGTACAGAGAATTATATAACATGTTTCTGTGAAGAGCTTTATCTTCTACCTGTTTGTTTGAAAGCTGATGTGTAGCTATTGATTTTTTATTTAGAGTTTACCCTGGGACAAACATTGCATTGAATTTAAAGTGAACTGTGTAGGTAGGTGTCATAGGCCCAAAGTCTTGCTGTATTGGACTGCTAATTGAATGTGGTGTCTGCAGTACCAGGTTAGAACAGCACCAAGGAAGTGAGCTCTGGTTATAATTGTGGTAACAACACAGGAGTGTTACACTGGAGAGTATATTATTCACATGGTCTAGTTGGATGTTACTAATTTGTTTTTTTATTTAAGATATTGAACCTAAAATTTTACCATTTACAATGCAATCAGAAGTTTTACTTCTTGTTTGTTTCTTGGATATGGAAAAACATGGTGAATTACAATTCTATTTTTCATATAAAATTTCTGTTTTGACATGTATCCAGCTCACTTTCCTTTTTCTGTTCTGTGTTAGAAATAGGGTTTAAATAGTAAAATTTTGCAGCAGCATAAAAATTAAGTGCACATAAAATGCCTCTAGATCATTATTTTCCTTTTTGGTATAACTCATCTGAAGAAGAGCATTCAACTACTTGGGAATGTGTTGTACTGTGATTAGAACCACTTGCACAAATATCACTCAATACAGAAAAAATGTAATAAACTGTTTTCCTTCAGTTTTTAATACTAAGTCAACAGACTGTGATTATTTAGAAGAAAGTTAATGTCCAAATATGCTTATGTAGCATAAAACCCCTGGACATTTCATTTTTCTGCGTGACACCTTGTCAATATTGCACAATCTGGGAAAAGTAAGAAACATTTTTGGCCTTCAGAGCAGTATTTCTCCAAGAAAACTAATTTGAGTTGCATACCTTTAGGGTAGGTTTAATCATATATAGGAGCATAGTTACTCAGATGTTGTTTATAAAGATTTTGTTTTAACATGCTTTTAAAATTTGTTGATATGCAGTTTGATCAATTCTGTGTCTAAAAGCTTCTGCTTTCCTTTAATATCCTTCCCAGGGTCAGCGTCTTTTTGAAAAACTGCTTGAACTGGCGTCCCGAAATATTGAGATAAAGCTAGTGAGCGATAAACTGCCTGTGGAATCAAAGGTATTAAACGACTTGAAAACAAAGGGTAAGACCAAGGTCTTTAAGTCATTCTGCCATTGGCTACTGTTATTTAAAATGCAGGCTTGGATGGTGCATAAAATGCACACTACTGCTGTTGCACTATTACCCTATAATCTGTCAGCTTTCTCTGGTTCGCAGATGTCAGAAATTTGAAACTGTTACTGTAGCTAATGTTTGCAGTTCACAAGCGAGTAAAAAGGCCTTGCATTAGAGAGGTGTTTAAATTCCCTGTAGCTATTTAAAAGTAGGCAATGTAACCTGAGAGTCTGGGCTAATACCTTGTGGGACAAGATACTTTTCCTCTTTTGAGCAACAGCAAAGTAAATTAATAAAACAACATGTGTATGGTACTGATGATCCTGAAGCACTGGAAAATAGACCATTGGTCAGATTTAACTAGCTGACAAGGTTTTTTGTGATATGTGTATTTCTTTGGTCTCTGATTTCCTAATTGTTATTCTGAGGCTCAAAAATCCCTATCCAAAGAGAGATTGCACATTGGCACTACATGAATGAACTTGTTTTATGTAAAACTGTGTGGAAAAATAGTAAAGAGAATGTAAGAATTGCTGAAAGAAATTAGTCTCTCTTAGGAGTTCCAGCAATCTCATACACATTTCTACTCTTAGTTATCTATATCTGATAAAAGCATGACTTTAAGGGTAAGATACGCTTTTCAAAGATCAAAAAGAACTTACACGTTTTGATGGTGATAATTTTTGACAAAGATACCTTTATGGATCATAAAGGAAATTCTAAAAAATTTAATTAGGCAAAGGAGTTATGTATAGAAGCACCCTAACAATAGCATGACTGTTCATTGTGAAGAATAAAGGGCACCCTCTTCCCGGAAAAATCAATCAATATTTGTTTCAATTCCTTCTAATCTCCTCACTGCACAAGTAAAAGAATGTTACTAATGGAAGTCCTTATCCCTGAGGGAGATTGGCTTTTAATCAGGTTTGACATGTTATTTAAATTTAATAAACTTAAATTCAATTAAAAAACTAATAACTATAGATCCTCATAATTTCATGACACTACCTATTCCAGGGATTTGATGATTTCTGCTACATAACCAAAAGAGATATTGATCCTTTGATAACTAGTAAGAATATGTAAAATACTTTGTCAGATATATTTGGAGTGTCTTTTTCTGATGTGCTCAAAAAAAATAGGTATTTTAACATCAATGTCAGTGAAATTAACTTCTGAAAAGTTGTTTCTTTTCCCTGTGATTCTAATATCCCAAATTCCTATGACTCAGAGAATAGGAGAGGTAGGCCTGTACATTCATATCAATGTACTGGCAACTGATATGTTAAGTATCTTTTGTTAAAAACACCCAATACCAAAAATTATCCTCTTTCAAGAAAATATGAGGGGAAATTTTTAGCTAGAAAAGGAGGAGAAATGTTTAACACTTCCTTCTATTTGTGTGGGAATGAATCTAACCTGTGAGCTTAAAAAAAAAAAAAAAACAGAACACCGGCTTTTACATTTTACTAGTTTCCGTTTCCCTTATGCCTTTTCTAGATTTCTGAGACAGTAAATCTTACAGTATTTAAATGAAATGATCAATATATTTGTGCTCTAAGCTACAAAAGATTGGAGAAAGTTGCTAGTAGTTCTTGTGAGTTTTGTTGTCATCATCTTTGAACCCTGAAATTGTATATATCATTGTGTACTATCGGCCTTTCTCAAACATCAATATTACAACTTCTAGATTTTCTTACTATGCTTTTTTTTTTTTTTTTCTCACTCCATGTTTTGGTCTGCTAATTTCTGCACTGGTATTTTCATTAGAATGTCTTGGTTATGGCAAGATGATTGCCAGCTCTGTTGCAATTCTTTCACTCATTTAGGTTTGTTGTTTGGTTTTTATCTCCATGGAAGTTAGATAAATCTTTCTTTGGTTTTGCATTCCTGAAAAGAAATAAATTAGTTTTAAATTCAGTCAGATTCAGTTGTCTTAATTTTATGTTGAAATTAGTAGACCTTGTATGAGCAGTTTATGGTATGTCCTGTTTGTGTCAAATAGAAGCCAAGTATGAGGCTAGCTTAAAAGAACCCAGATACCATTAACCTTTGTTATGCTATCCTGGAAAACCTATCTACTAAAATTATTAATATTTTTGCTTGTGAGGGGCTGGCCATCTGCATCCTCTGAAATCTGTTAGAACTGGTCATTGAAAGGGAACTGTGCATTATCACTTGGACTTATATCTATGAAGACAACTAATTATTTTTTTCCTGCAACTGGTCAGATTTGTCTTTAAAATATGCCATGCACCCTTTTTAACAGATACATTCCTCTCTTGGTGATGAAAGCAGTAAACAAATCAGTAGTTCAGCCAAGTTATGAAACTTCTCAGGATGGAGAACCAGAATATATTTGTCTGAGCAGACCCAAACCCTGACTTGTGGTGTCAGTCTGAATTAGGCAGCAGAGAGACCAAGCAGTACTCTGAGGTTCATGACCTGATAAATGACTCTGACACTCTGATTGATCCTAAGCAGCAAACTTGCTCGGCACCAAGCCATAGTAGTATGGACGGAAAGCACATACACAGCTAGTGGGACTCTAGGAATTTCATGTCTGCCTTCACCTTGCTAGGTAGGCATAGGTTTGGCTCTTCTTTCCAAGGCAGATTGTATGCACGAGTCAGACTGTCTCCAAGCTGTTCTGCTGAATATGAGAAAGAATTGCTATTGTATGAAGAGAGTGGAAGAGTCTTACCTTTCTTTTCAGCAGACTGAGTTATCAGAACCCCTGGGCTTGTGCTCTCATGTGGTGCAGACTGATTACTAAGTCCAGGACAAGGGATGATTTGCCTTTTGGCCATGAATGTACCTGTTAATATATTGCCCAGGAACCATAAGGGAATCTTCAGGTAGCATGCCCTGTCTGCTTTAAGTAGCCTCAAAAAAGTAGAATCAGTTTAAACACATGGGATTGCTTGAAGACCAGTACTTGGTCATCCATGTTTTCATGCAGTTTTGGGTTTTTTTTGTACAAGGAACCATGGTAGGTTCCTATACTGCTGCATCTTAACACAGAAATTGAAACTTTTTCTGCCAGACAGATTATTCCAGCACATTTTTCCTTTTTCTAGACAGGCATGCATTGAGTCCTTTTGCCTCTTCTCCCCATTTCTGAAGAACTGTAGAAAGCTGTTTTTATAGATCTTTTCCATCACAACGATGTGTCCTACCTAGAGCCCTCTCCACACATCCTTCCTCTGCAGCATCTGCCCTTATTGATTAATAGAGGAAAAGGCTGAAATCTGACTTCTTATGTGGGCTGATGGGGTAAGATAAAGCATATCTTATGTAGACTGGGGAGCGGAACTGAACTGATGTGGAATAAAATAAAGTTAGTAATTCACAGTTTCAATGCCAGTGCAGACATCTGAGCTAGGTGTGAACCTACAGGTTTGTCATCACTCTAAGTAAACTTTTTTTAGCCTTTCTATGCTATCCTGACTTACTTGAGGTAGCTGTAAAGAAGGGGAGCTTGTTTACAAGAGTCCAGAGGCTGGAGTGTGGAACATGGAGTGATTTATTGTGCTAACACATACCACACTCTGTCAGCTGTGGTGACAGGATTCTCTGGCTGCTGAGATAATGTACATTTACCAATAGTTGCTGGACTGTGGGAGAGTTATTTAGTTGCAAAACTAAGCATGCAAAAATGAGAAAATACTAATCCCATAGCATATATTTACAGTAAACTTTAATTATACTATCTGTATTTTGCACAGAATACCTGGCTGGTAGTTGTTGTAATATTATCGTATTAATCAGAGGGTTTTCCCTTATATTGAATGAGAATACATCAAACATTTAATGCCTAAGGCAGTTGATATTCATTCAGGGGATATCATTTCTGCTTGCAATGGCTAGAATCTTTTCTTATCTTCATATTTAATATATGTCTCTAGGCTTTCTTCATTGCACATCTGCCAGAACCTGCACTGAATGCAGAATGATTAATTTCTTCATAAGCCTTTCTGTGCTGTTTCTCACTGTGGTATCTGAGTGCTCTGCAAATACAGTATTAATGAATTTCTTTTTACAACATCCCTGTTACATGAAGTTTCTTTCTGTTTCTATCTCTTGGGGACAACCAGTGATGATTAATGTCTAAACAGGCGCCAGAAGCCAGATGTGAGCATTTGTTTTTTATAGTCACAATTAAAATTTTAAAAAGTATATTAGTAATTAAAAAAAATAATCACATGTAACTCTTCCCAGCTCACATTGTCAAAATTATTACTAAACAGACAATAAAATATGATGATTTTTTATAGGACATATGTATATCCATACTGTGCATATCTGTATATGACTGTCTTGTGAAACATAGGTCTGTCTTTAGACAAAATTTAGCTCATTGTGTAAACAAACATGTTCTTCTTTATCCTCTTTGTACTGTGACAGTAGCTTATTAATGCTTGTTTTCATGGTTATTGTTTTAACTTTCCTCAGCTGTGGCTCAGTCTACTAGACTGAAACGTTTCTTGTAATCCTCCCCCTCCTTTCACATAATTATGTACCAGTCTTTGTTCATCAGTAACATTTGAATAGCACTGTCTCCAATTAGCAGGTGATTGTATTATTTCTCACGTGTTACAGAATCTAAATCCCGTACTAATTGCTATCTTATTTTAGCTGACATTGTTCATGCTTTTCAAGACTTAGCAATGGATTTTCCTTACTCAATTTACATTGCTTCCTTTCTTTTCTATTTATTTTTTTTCTCCAGTACTCCTTTTCATGAAGCATTTTTCATATATTTGCAAGGAATATTTTCTTTTGTCAGTGGTGGCTGAGGTGGATAAGAAAAGAGGAGTCTGTCCATGTCACAGTGTGATTTTAGGAAAAAATGTCCTCTAAGTCAACTAACCACTTTTGTGTATTAGCACAAAAAACAGAGAATAATTGGAAGTCATTGTCATAGGGCAGGATCCAATCACTAGATCACATGTGCAACTGTTATTCACTGAGCAGTTCATTCACATTTGCCCAGGATTACAGTCTTTCCTAACCAGATACAACCAAAACAAAGAAACCAAAAAATTATATTGTTTCAGGATGACAAATAAATGAGTAGTTAGTAAAGCTCTGGATTTTTTATGCATTCAGTTATGCCCTTTAGGTTACAAATACTAATTTAGAGCCGGGATGCTTGTGGGGCATGAGCTTTTACTGCTGACCACAATCATGTTCTCTTTCCCTGTCTTCTTGTAGGGAAGGGAAGATATAAATTTTAACATACCATAGAAGAACTGAAAGACACTTGTTATGTAACAGAAAAAGATGGACATCGTCTGGGAATATCAGAACAATTTTTTCTTATTAAATAAACTGAGTTTGGTGCTTTTTTGTACTAGAGCCTTTGTATACTGCAAGCCCTAGGAATGTGAAATTGATCATTCTGAAGAAACTGACATTTTTCCTGGAAAAAATAAAGCTATAAGACTAAGGGGGAGCATTTCCTGATAAGTTTCTTTGGGCCTAAAATGGTTTGGGGTTTGAGTGACTGAATTTTTTTGGGAGTCGTTGCTAGGGTAAACCATTATATTAAGCCCAGAATACTTGGTTTCACTATTATTAAAAAAAAATGTTCAAAATATGGGGGCAGTGGTCTGTAAAGAGATTAGACAAGCGCTATCACTGGCAATTTTAAAAATAAAATAGACAAGCCTCTGTGAGGAATGGCCTCATAGCTCTGGTGCGTGGGAAAGGTCTAGATTGATTTCAAAGCTGGGTTTAATAATTCTGTAATGATTTGGAAGGAGAACATAAACTTATGTGCTTAAGGACATTTATTTCAAGATAAGATGGAATATTTTTTCAGTAAGAACAATCATTCACTGGAACAACCTTCCTTAGGGTCATGGTAGAGTCTCCATCCCTGGATGTTTGTAAGATGTTACTGGACGGGGGGGGCTGAATAATCTCATATAGGCTTCCTTTCTCCACTAAAAACTGGGTCAGATGATCTTCTGAGGGCTATTTTAACCTGGGATTTTCTGATTCTCATTAAGTCTTTAATTTCCTCTTCATGTGAAGATAATGTAGAGAATCAACGTATATACTCTGCAAAGACTAAGAAGAAAGTACATTCTATTCATCTACTGGGAAGCTGGAATCCTGAAGGTGGATCTTGAAGAGATTTCTGCCTGTCCAGATGGCCAGTTTTTGCACAATGTGCCACAAGAATAATGTTATCTGATGCATGTTCTATTGGAGCATGAAGAGTGCTCCTGACAGGTGATGTTCAGAGGATGGTTTTACATAAGGCATTAAATGGATCTGTAGCTCCATTGCTTTCTTCCTCCATTTCCTGAGCTGCATTCTCCAAGAGTGTGTGTAATGGAAGGATGTTGAGATGGAGGAAGTTCCTGCAGCAGTACCAAAAACAGACTATTTTTTTCCCTATGATTTTTCATGAAGAAGTAAGCAGGATTTTTTTGAGGGGTGAGACTTCCTGAAGAAAGCAAGTAATTTGGATATGAGTTTCATAGAGTTAAATAAAGATGCATGTGAACAGAGGACAAGAAATCTCTTCCATTCCTTTCAAATTATAAATATTGACATTTTTCTAAAACTCTTAAGTCACACTTAAAAATACGAGAGTGTACAAAAGGCAGCGAATGAAAATTCCACTGACAACACCTTTTACATCTGATTTTAAAATTAATTTTCATATTTTGATTTATTATGAATCATGCCTTGTTCAGTTTTTATTATTAATTTAGACAACTTGGGTATCACAAATGAGTAGATGCATGATTTGATTTATCTATTATTAGTTGCTGTTATTGGGAGAATGTTTCCTGATATTTTCTCAAAAACTTTAATCTTGTGATAAGCAATCTTAAAGCCAGTTATCAGATGGAAGATCTCATAAAGTTCTTTGCCTCTTAGAATGCATAGTATATTGACAGAGTTCTATGTAGTGAGAATTACCAAGCTGAATTTCCAAAGCTAGCTGCATCCCATCTTAAAGGAAAGTAGCAGGTACTAGTTCTGCATCAGACATTCAAGCATTCATACCTAACATGCAGAAACTAGGTCTGTTTTTCGAGAAACATCCTTCTGTTTAGGCACTTAAACTGTCTTACCTTAGTTTATGTTGCACAATGTGCACACATCCACAAACATCTTGATCACAAGGGAATGTTCAGCACTGGTTTTATGCCTAAATCCCATTAGAACTCATGTGCAGCATTTCTTATTTGTTTCAGTTGTGGAGCTGAGTCCTGCAATGTAAAAAAAGCCGCATCCAACCTTATGAAACATGACTGAAAAGTGCAGGTGGGGACTTTTTATTTTTACTTCTGTGTCAATGACCAAATTTCTTCAACACAGAACATATGCCTGAGTTGCAGAAGATGATATTGAAAATCTTGCTCTGTGGGAAAATTTCTAAACTGCCAGTTTTTACCTTATAGCCGTCTGCCTTATCAGGCACCTGAGAGAAAGCAAATCACTAGTATAGAACATCTTCAACGTCTTAAAACTGAGCTTGCAATCACAAAGATTTAGGAAGAGCAGAAGGTGTTTTGTAGTGGTGCTCCTTTCGTCCTTCCTATTTGAATTCTAACAGTTTGCAGAAAATCTTTTAATCTGTTTGGATTTAAAGATGGCTGTAGTAGTCACACATTCATTTAGGGTAGAAGAAACCTAGCTTCCAGTCCCTACTCTGCTTCTGCTCCTTCTAGGGCCTCCAGATATATTTTGAAAAAAATGTCTTACCCTTAATAGTAACAGAATTGATTTAAGGTTCTGATTGTAGGACAGATTTTTGAAACCTCATTTGAGAATCCATCCTTCTGTGCAATTCCAAATGAGGAACTGGCATAAACAACATATTTTCCAACAGCATTGCCTGCTGCCTAGTTTGGATGTCTTTTAGCACAAAAAATACAATAAACTAGTGATAATCCGGTTTTTATCAAAAATTCTACAGGAAACTAGATGCCTAATCTGGGAATTAAACTTCCCCTAGATACACAAATATCCTCATTTTAGGCACCATAATAGTTCATAATGTGAACAACTTACTTTCTCTTTTAAGCCTGAAGCACACTAACTTTAAAAATATTTAGGCATAGCCTGACTTACAGAATTCTCTAGCAGGAGAGATTTAAGAGTATGAGGCTGTCACATCCACAGCCAATAGAGAGGATAAAAAAAAAAAAAAAAAAAGTTCACAATACTTTAAATTCTGAAGGCGACCAGGGCCTTGGGTTGTACTGGCTTGTTTTGCAAAGAGGAAGGGGGAAAAGGTTCACTTAAGCCAAAAATTCTGTCTTTTAGAGGCAGATATGTAAGCAATAAATTATGATTCTAAGTTCAGCAGCTTCTCTGTCTGTAGATTTAGAAATGTATACCTTTGCTGAGAGAAATGGCTGTGTACCCAAAGACAGTGCCCTCTCATTGGAAACATGTTCTTTGGCATTATAAAATACCAGTTGTGCTTTCTAGTATCTGTAGTCACCATTTTAAAGGTGCATAGGTAAATAATAACACGTTCATTTAATTCATTTTCTTCATTAATCAAGGACAGATGTGCTGTGAGGTGTATTTTTTAGCAACAGATGCATTATGAGGCATATTTAAGATGTTAGGTGTTCAGTAGAAACAATATCATAATTCTTCTGCTTTGAAATTTGTAATGGAAAAGGTCTTCCATGGCAGATTGGTCAGTATTTTAGTACATAATTTCAGTTTGCAAATTCTGCACTCAAGTCTGGTACTAAGGTGTGTGTATTCATGGATTTGGCAGCAGTGGGCACTTTTGTATTTAATAAGCTCTAGCACAACTATGAACATTTGTAATCCAGCTATTTTGTGATCAGCCAAAGTGCTCTTGTCAGGTAGGATCTAGTAAGGTCCAACATAAGAGCTTGTGCCACAGGGATCATCTTCAAATCTTGCTTGGTGGTTTACATGCTAGAATGGATTCTCATCCCGTATGGCACTAGCTGCTTTGAAATTGCTGACACTCTTTAGCACAGAGGAACCAGTAACGGATGGCATTAGCAGAAATTAGTTGTGACATTTTTAAAACATATGGATAGTGTGCAAGTTCCTACCTACAGCTACTGAAAGAGTTGGTAAGAGCTGCCAGGGCCATCTGAGCTCAGAAATCATTCATTAGGTAGCTGTGTTCCCTTTGCAGAAATTTTGGCATCCCATGCTTTCTCTTGTATGCAAAAACACTAATGTTATCTCATCCTGCAAAGACATGAAGGCTAATGGTCCTAAAAGGGGTTCAAGGAAAACAATTTAATTTCTGTCAATTTTGGTTTGTACATTCATGTAATTTTCACATACTTAATATTCACTGGAAGCCTGATAGTTTTCTTAGAACTGTACCTTGGTCAGTCAAAGCGGTGCTGCTGGTATGATTTGGTATATTTTTGATTGCTACTGTTTTGCAAGCAGGCTCCAGCCTTCTCAGCGGGGCTGAGTGTTTTGTCTCTCACTTTGTTCAAGTTTTGTATGTATAAACTGAAGTGTAACTTCAAACCTGGACACCTCTGAGAAGACCGTCGCCTGAAGTAACATGACCCAGACACTTGTATTATGTTTTTTTAGCTCCTTCATTGCTATCTCAATTTCTGCTTCAAACCTGATTAAATACTGTGCGCTCGAAGTTATATAAGAGGCATTAACAAATGCCCAAACCCAACTGGCACTCTGACCAATACCACTTGGTTTTGATTTGATGAACACTTTGGAAAGGCTACTCAGCTTGGGTTATAGTGTACACCACAACTGTAGCATAAAGTAAACCTATGCAACCAAATCTTGCTGGTTTATACAACATTAGTTACCAAGCTACATGATCTTTGTAACAAGGATTTGCCACTACAATACTGATCTTTCTGATAATCTCCTATAGCAGTTTCCAAATTAACCTTTGTTTCTGCAGCATTTTGCTGTGTTATAATTTTTACTCAGGCTAGTGGTTGGAAAGGAAATTACATTAAGATCCTTCTGAAGTGATACAACCGGACGCTAAGTTCTCAAAGTGATATCTCTCTGTTACTCTCCATTTTTTCCATCTCTTTCTGCATGTCCTTAGAGAGCAATTGTCTCTAATGTTTATCCTTGAGAACAGAGTGATTTCAGCCCCTTTTCTATCCTTTGGACAAAACTTATTAACTTTCTACTGTGTGTAAGTATTAGTAAGTATGTAGTACAGAAACTGACAGTCATTTCAGTGACTCAAAGTAAAACAGGTACCTGCTCTTGAAGCTTTTAATCTCAGTAGTCTTGTTAGCATTAAAGTGATGGACAAAAGTGCCAGCAGACTACATAATAAGTATACTAAGCTTCAAAATCACTACAAAAGAACATTGTGATAATTGCAATGAGAAACTTTCAAAAATAAGTTTCTAAGCAAAGGACCACAGAGCAGCTGTTCTCAGCCATAAGACTGAGAAGGATTGTAACCAAGTCCATTATTTGATATTAGAACTTGAAGTGCCTGTGCTGCCTTCTGGTCCTGCTTTCATAGAGATCCCAGTAGTCAACTGCAAACAGTCCAGTTCAGCAGCCCCTGTCCTGTACACTACTGCCATCCGAACTGAGCTGGTCCATCTCTGTCTCTTATTGTCCTCAAGCTAATTCTGTTGTCCTATGTGGTCTGGAGTAGAAAAAGAAGTCCTGCAGACCGGTTATCCACCAGTTCAAAATGTCACGGGGGAGTAATATACCTGTATTCCTGTCCTTCACAGGCAGTTGATGATATTTACACTAGAGGAATGAAACAATATTTGTGGTCTAGTACCTCTGTGATGCTAAAATCCTCTGTGGTTTCAGTGTGTAGTTACTTTTATTGACTGTATATTGTGTGTGTCCTTCACCCAGATAATAAGATAGAATCTGTGGAGTTGTGACTTTTGTTTTGCTTTCTACATTTCAAGTAGAAGTAGGCTGTTTGGAAGAAAGTCAATTCATGTTAAAAAATGCTAACTGAAAAGCTATTGATCTGTATTCCCTAGGTATTTCCTCAAATCAATTCATTTTTTGCATTGATACACCTTTTGTTTTTTCTCCATCCACTGTCTGGATTTTTCTGCTTTTGACATCAGGACACATCCATTTTTCTCTTTAAAATTCCTCCATTTAAATGAGTGAAGTATCTGGGTGACTACACCGGAATAATGAAGCCCTCAAAAATGCATCTGACAGACTAGTTAGAACAATAGTAAATCAAGTGTGAGACTCTTCAGTCTGCTACAGCAGAGCTGCAGGGTCTACTGTACATGCTTACTTTAATAAAAGAAGAGGCTGTAGAAGTGTTCCTTCAATAACCTTAGATTCATGGTAATAAAAAGCTCAGTTTCAGTTGATATTTGGACTAAGAAATCAAGAAGAAATTCTCAGAGTCCTAAATTCTAACAACCGTCAGAAATCTGTGTTAATTTTGGGGGTGTATATAATGAGTTAATAACTGTAGAAGTCCTAGAACATGTAAATAAAGTAAAATTAGGACCAATCTAGGTATCCCAAAGCTGTGGTTAGCCTTAGAACTCTTAAGAAAATGTATTTTTCCTTTCCACAAATTTATTTATAAAGGCTTGAAGAATATACCATACTGCTTTTGTAGGTATAAAATAAAATATGTTCCTCAAGTAACTGGAGGGAGAGGGACTGAGTATATAAGATAATATAAGATAATAAATCATAATGATAAATAAATAATAATAATAATAAAATAAAAAATAAAAATAAATAAAAAAATAAGATATGTAAGATAAATTAAACAATGTAAGAGTAGGCAAGGGCAAGAGTGAAATTATAAACCGAGTATGAAATGGAAGAGAGTGAAGGAGAGGGAGGATGAATGTTGTTGGGGGAAAGTAGTGGGGAAAATGAAATATGAGGGAGGAATGAACCAGATAAAACTGAAGGTCAGAAACTGAAAACTGAGTAATTAATTTAGGAAAAGATCAGAACAGAATGGTGTCAAAAGGTGAAGCATGTTATTGGTGGACTTGTGATAACATGGAGGGAAAAATAATTGCCATTGAGATAGGAATGACCTGAAAAAATGTAGAAAAGTCAAAGGCTGACTCAGCAAGATAACAAGATAGAGTCAAAGGAAGGAGATGGGGAAAATTGCTTAGAGACAAGGGAGAAGTAGTGAAAGGAAATGTCTGTGCCACTGGCAGACCCAGGTTACTTCTGGCTGTGCCTCTGCTTTTCTTGTATGGCCACAGACAGGTCAGCTGGTGATCTTGGCTTTTGGTAGTCTGCAGATAATACTCTGTTATCTCAGAGGCTACTCAGAGACTCATCTAATGAAATTTCAGGGGAAAACATAGATTCTGTTATGAAGGTATTATAAAAATTAAAAGCAGTAGCCACCCAAGGAGGCAAATTCTGCCCTCAACTCTTTGCCTGCCCTGCAGTAGCTCACCTTCCAGAACTGAGATGTGCTCCTCCTTCAGGAGAAGGAAACTGACAGAACCCAAAGCAGAACTCCAGATGTCTGAGGAGCACATTTTGAGAATAATGCACAAATGTTGTTACTGCTAGTCAGCATATTTAGAAGAGACTGTTGCCAGTATTGATGATTTTAGAATATATAAATATCTGAATGAAATCATGTTGCTAAGTTAAAAAGAGAGATAAAGATAAATAGTCACTGCATTTTTCTTGGTAGAAATTTAGCCTTGTTCATTCATAAAAGGATGTGATCCTAATTCCTCATGTGTTAGGATGAAAAAATGTCACTGAATTCTTGGATGTTTCATCCAAGAAGTATATAAATAAATATAGTGGTTCATACTGCTAATCCAAGTAAAGAAGAGTCTTCACAAGGAAGTGGAATAAGCACTGTGCAAGTTTACTAATCTCTCTATTATATTTAAAATGGCTTTCTTTTATCATAAAAATATGTGCAATTATACTTAAGCAAAGGAAGAAAGCCGCAATCCAGCATTAGTAATGCTTTTACTGATTGGATTGTAGTCTTCCTTTAAGGGGTAATATGCTTTGTCACCTGAATCAACTGAGTAAGAAAATTACTTTTCTCAATCTCCAAAGCAATCACTTTTATGGCTTTGTCTAGTAAATGAGCAGTCTACTTTCCAATAATGAAGGGCAAAAAAAGATGTGGAATTTTTTTTTTTTAATATTCTAGCAAACTTTGTTGTATGAGTTCTCTTACAGACTCTACTGAATCATCAGACCCTCAGAAAAGATTTGTACTAAGAAAATGCTATTTAAAGGAATGCTGAGTTCTTCTAAGGGAAAGAATTGAACTGATCATCAATGCTATCATTATTCAAAATTGTATTCAAAAATTTCTATGACTGGATATGAAATAATTCAAATAGCTCAAAAATAAGTAAAAAATTGATTTAAAAATACTAATACCAGAGTTAAGGCAGTTATAAATGAGGTTTTTCTCAGCTTAGCTACATCAGGCATCAACACTTGTTAAAAGAGGCAGAAATGTTTGCTACTTTTGATAAAATTACTAGAAGGAAAGGAAAAGATGTTTGGAGCTTTTAAAATTACACTAAATTCTTGTGCACAGACTCAATTTAATTTTTCTAAAGACGGACTAAAATTGGAGCCCTAAACTTTGGCCCAAATAGTAAGAGATTTTTAGCAAATACAGTACAGAAATCCTTGGTTTCAGAGGCCACATCTAGGTTGGAAAGTGTAGAGTTGAGCTTGTCCTTTCCTGTCTTGTTCTATGTAGTGAACTATACTGTACTTAGCTGAGAAATCAGTGTTTTGATTACTTGGGCTAGCAACAAAGGCCAACATTTGACTTCTTCAAAGCCAGTGTAAGGGTATATTTAGATAAATGTTACTTTGGGAAAAAAACTAGCTCCCAAAATGCCATTGAAGTTAAATCAGCAATTGCAAGAAATTAATTCTGACCTTTCCTTTGTTCTCAAAAATCTGCCATCCTGTATCCAGTCAGCAAACTGAGCACATATTAGGGTCCCTGATGGGTCTTTTCTGTGCTGTGTCACTGTGCTGTGTCACTGTGGACCCCTGTGTAAGCATGTGAGGAATTGCAACCCAAGAAAATGCTAGAGTTGCCTTCTCATCTGCTTTGCACAAGACAAATGATTTTGTAAGATAAAAGGCAAAGAAATTCTGGAGCTTGCCACCTGAAATTACTGAGGCCTGATTTTGAGAAGAATGGAGGCTGAGACTATGTGGGTGTACCTTTAAATAGCAGCACTGCCATAAACAATTCCTGCATCTTGTTGGGCTCAGCCACAGCTGCTCATTCCCACACTTGCTCCGTGCCTTCAGCTGTGTTTGAAAAAATTGTTTACTGCCATGTGGTGAGCTGGACTAGTGAATTGTTCTACATTTGAAATAACTTCCTTGTTTTTATTTATGTTTAACCTGGACCCATTTTCTGATCCAACTCATTCCTTGAAAAAACTACTTTGTCACAGCTGAGGAGGCAGTGGAGGGATGGAGAAGGGTTGCTGAAGATGAGATCTGTTCATGCTACTATTCTGGGGGGGAATTGGTTTTTTCCCTTTTTGAAACATGCCAGTTGTAATTCTGTAATACTTTGGTTTCAGTTACAGAGCTGGGTTTTGTAATGCTCGTTTGTCACATTCTCTATTCTTGGCTTCCACAGCTATGTGGCTAGATCAGTTTCTGGAGCTGTACCACCTCACCGAAATTATTTCAACCCACTGACTTAGTGAAAAATAAAGCAAAAAACCAATGGTGAGTGTAGAGAATATTTGCTCCCCTGATCATCCAGGGCAGAGCTCATCCGCATGTTGCAGTCAGCTGGGGAGGGAAGGGAGCCAGGAAGAAGCTGGCACAGGGCCTGGAGACGGGGCTGGGAAGTCAGACAGCATGATGGAGCCCTCCCTTCTCACATCCTCAGCTCCACAGGGAGATCCTTGACTGCAGCCTGTCTGCTTAGGAGAGCTCTCTTGTAGCAGCCTTTCTTCCGAGCTCCAGCCAGACAGGGACATGTGAGCTGGCAGGGGAACGTGCCAGTGGAGATGAACAGCAGCAACACAGAGGAGGCAGAGTGACTGTGTGTTGTCCCTGAACCACCCACACCACAGCCCCAAGCATGTGAGCCCATCCCTTGTAATTCCAGTGAGTGCTGCAGGCACCTGTGTCTTTCCATAGAGAGACCAGAGGGGCTTGTGGAGCTTTGGTCAGATTCCTCTCCTGGACTTTGATTTCCTCAAAATTATCTTTTTGCCAGTGACCTCAGATGCTGTAAAACAAGACAGTAAGCATTACACTGATTTTTTTGTGAAAAATACCTACATCAGAAACAGCCCAGTTTTCCTAAAGGCAGTTTTGAGGAGCTACATGTGCACACAGCTTATGGTTGATTGTACGTTGGGAGTAAGTGTTTCTCATGCAGGTAGGTTTGAGTCTAAGACGGGCCAAGATGACATGAATGTAAATATTATTGCAAAAGCTTTCTGGAGATTACTCGGACTTGTGCTAGAATGTAATTTCTTTGAGTAATTATGATTTCATTTTTTGCATATGTGACAGTTGAATATAGAGCTGCTAGAGAAAAGACAGCAAGGTTTTGATTCTAGGCTTCTTCTTTTTTAAATTACTGTGTCTTTAGACTGATGAATGGCACATAATCCTAGAGTGACAGGATTCAGTCCTGGTAATTTTTAAAAAGGACAGGGGGATGTGTGTTAGCGAGAGAGAAGCAGAGGGCAATGTAAACAAAACAGCTGATTCAAAGTTAAGGTATTAACACCAGAGATTTCCCTAAAAGTCCTTGAGTGTTCCCTCTTTAAAATTAATCTGAATCATTCATCTTTCTGGGCCAGGCAAACTTTTAAATTGAATTTCAAATCCAGTATTCCATAAAGAGCACAGAAATAGTAAATAGTCTAGTTTGTCTTTTAATCATTCAGAGACTTAGTAAAAATAACTTTGTTTTCAAGCTGTGCATTCTTCTGCTTTTGTACTTGTCCTCTTCTGAGTGGTGGCAGGTCACAGTAATGGGGCTTCTGGAAGAAGTCCATACTTCTTGCAGTCAGTTGAGAAAAAGCTTGAAAATTCATGGGGAGGTGATCCTCCACCTGGGTCACTTGTGTCTACCCCAAATGAGACAGCTACTCCACCACTTATGACCAATTGTATTGAACACTCTGAATTTTTTCTCAATAGAATAAAAATTATGTTTATTCTTGGGTGTGCTTTGTGCTAAAGGTTATTATCAAAAGCAAATAAATGAAGTTAAAGCATATATTGCAAAATGTAGAGAAAGAGACATTTGTATCTATACATACTTCCCAGATAACTCTGGGTCTCCTTTTACTCCTTAAGTTGTCCCCTTATTTTTATTTCTCTCTGATTTTAGAAACACTATAGTTAAAGTAAGAAAGTTGTGAAGACAGAAGACCAATTTTAGAAACACTATAGTTAAAGTAAGAAAGTTGTGAAGACAGAAGACCAATTTTAGGCATGGTACAAGCAAACGCAGCTTCTGTTTCTTGGGCGTTATGTTTGCTAACTCCAGAGTGAGTTTAGCCTGTAAGTGGTACTGCTGAAAACTGTGGCAAGTAGAATTTGCATGTTTGCTTTCAAGGCAGCTGTGATAATAGCAGCCTAAATAGTTGCTCTTTCTAGGTCTTCCTTACAAAAATTATTTACTGCATCCACAAGTAAGAGTATTTGGCATAATGATGTTGCATCAGTACAAGGACAATATCCTAAGCTGCTCACAGATGTTGGATCCAAAGCCTCAAGAAACGGAAGACTTCCAAAGAAGGTGCACCTTCTCTAGACTGTTGCATAAACTTGATGTGGAGGCCAAGTTGCAGCCCTGTGAGTTCTGACCTCCTGCAGTCTCTCCTACTTAGAAGAATCTCCCAGTTTGTGTAGCTGTCTGGTGACCTTGCTTGAGCAGCAGTAAATCCACAGCCACAACATAGCTGTGCCAGGAATGTGTCTGACACAGGTTTTCATGACAGCATGCATATGATGAGCTCTTGATTAAAAGGTACTGCTTAGAGTTTAGTGCTTTGCCTCAAATAAGTAAAAAATGTCCTAGCTTTTGGTTCATAGAATCATTAAATGGATTTGGTAGAAAGGGACCTTAAAGATCAGCTAGTTCCAGGCCCCCTGCCATGGGCAGGGAGAGCTTTCAGTAGACCAGGTTGCTTAGAGGCCCATCCAACCTGGCCTTGAACACTTCTAGGGAAGCACATCCACAACTTCTCTGGGCAGCTTGTTCCACTGCCTCACTACCCTCACAGTAAGGAGTTTCCTCCTAATACCACATTTAAACTTACTCTCTTTCAGTTTGAATTCATTCCCCTTTGTCCTTCCCTCTTTCCAGCCTGCTCTTGCAAAAAGTCCACCTCCGTCCTTCTTGTAGGCTCCCTTCAGGCATTGGAAGGCCACAGTTACGTCACCATAAAGTGTTGTCTCCGGGTTGAATACTCCCAGTTCCCTTCAAATTCCTATTCTTGAAGTCAAGCTTGCCCTGTATCTTTCAGATATTGTTAATGAAGTATCCGAGAGCAGGCAGCTAGACCAAACAGGCTAGAAATAGTAAATGACATTTGCTTGGCTATCCCTGTTCTTTGGGATTACTTTGGGAGTTGGATTTTTTTTTAATGGATGAAAAGTCAGTTGTTCTTGCAATACTGCTGATATCTTCTGTGTTCTTCCTCTCTTATGAGACAAAGCTAGAAGCTAAGTTGCTGTCTGGCACTTCCCAGAGGCTGTGTTCACATCACATGCAGAAGGTCCAGGCTCTCAGTTGCGGGGTCACCTCCATGCATCCCAGACTGCATCAGTCGTCTGCCTTATACAGTGTGAAAAAATTCCCCACCCAGAAGAAAAATATTCTGATAAATGTCTGTTACTTACAACATGCTTTGATCCCTACAGTGTCTCTTTTTTTCCTGGTTTTTTTTTTTGTTTTGTTTTGTTTTTTTCCTGCAGAAAATATGCAATCTGTCCCAGCCCTTAGAATGCACAATTTTAAGGGACAGACAAATCCACTTGATTTAAGTGACAGCATTGGTTTTCTCTAAGTTCTCATCCTGAATTTTAATCTCCAGTGAAACAAAATAGTTAGATTTATTTGGCATGTTTATTAGCAATCAAGCCTACAAATGTGCCCTTCTGGTTGAACTCAGTAGTCTCACAGCTTCATGTAATTGAGACTGCAGCATGACAAAGAGTTCTGTTATGGCTTCACGTATTGATCGGTCCCATTTAATTTCCTCATGGGACCTGAACCACGCTAGGGATAGTGGATTGTGTTGAAGGCGTGATAAGCCTGTTTTAAGTATCTCAAGGGCTTCTGGAATAGAGGCAATTATCAATGCTGATACACATTTCCTTTCTTCAGAAGGTAAAGGCTCATTAATAGGCTGCACAACAGCTGCTGTTTGCAACAAATGACTTTTTTTTTAATTAACTGGGAAATACTGCTTCCTCACCTCTTCATTTACTAGTTGGCTGTTTCCAAAAGGAAAGGAAATTGAGTTCCAGGTTTTGATCTTACAGGTATATGTGATAGCAGTATCTTCTGTACTGCTATATTCACTATTTTGGTAATTTGAAGCCTAGATTATATTTTAGAGTAATAGTCCCATCCCACTGCTTATGCCTATGTCTGAACAATCCACACCAACAAATTCTGGTGTTTTACAACTTTTGAATTTTTTGTCAAGTTACTGATGATGTCTGCTATTTTTAATCTTAATATTACTGCTTAAATAGTCTCCTGTTATAGTTTTGGCAGTCAACATTTTTGTTTGTCATTGAATATTTCAATAATGGTTTTAAATTGTGGGTTTTTTTAGGCTGTCAGTTATGAGAAGGAAGCTCATTGTTGCTTCCTATTGTTTTATCTTTACTATGCAAAAATCCTAACATTTCATTTAGAACCTGTTTGGTGTAGGTATGTTGTGGGTGTTAAATTCATACTGCTCTTTAATGCTGCAAATTGGATGAACAGAAAGAAAACATAGTCAAGGAAAACTGCTTTGTTAAATTTGATTTTAAACACAGTTTTTGGATCACTAGCTGGAAATTTAGTGCCTTACAGAATGGTCACCCTTAGCTATTAGCAGTTGCTTTTGTTTATTCATCAGGAGAGGATTTAAACTATTAACAGCTGCTATAGTGTTTTCTGATTTCTTTTCCATTTTGCACTCATTTTCTCAATAATTAGCACAGTTCTGCTCATTAATGCTTGAATTGAAAGTAGCAGCAATACATTCCAAGGAAATTGGAAAAATCTTTGTTTCTAAGCATAGATGAATGTGCGTGAGTGAAACATACAAAACATTGGAAAGGTAGCTGGGTTGTACCAGATGCAATTGACCAATGAACCAAACTCGGTAATGGTGCATCATGGTAAGTGGCACCTTTACCTTGTTTTTCTTCTTTTCTTGATGTCTGAACTTCTAGAAAAATTTTTTCAAGGAAAGTTGCTGTTTTCATAATAATAAGTAAATACTTAGCACTGGTAACTGTTACCTAAAATTGCAAGTGAAATGTTTCTTAGGAGATCAAAAATAGGATATTTGATGAAAATAAATACATTTTAGTTCTCTATCTATCCTGGAATTTTTTTAAAGTTGTGAGTCATATTAAACCATTATTGGAATTCATGATACTGGAGGCCCAATGAATGTTTAATAGGAGATGGCTGGTACCATCACTGTCCCCCAGGCTCCTGTTTGCTGTCAGTTCTCTTCCCTGGATAGTCATGACTGAAATGTGAAGATGAGTGGGTTACTGTTAATGCCTTCAGCAATGATTAATTCAGATTAATCACCTATTTTTGTAAACAGTGGAGCACTGAAAGAACAGTAATGGTGTGAGTAATCCCATAAACTTGCCTAATATTAACTATATTCTGAATGTAGTTCTGCAAACACAGATGGAGCCAATTCAGACATTCCTAGTGATGCAATGGAGCCAACAAGGAGCTCCTTTGATTTCAGTTTCAGACCTATAGTCATTAATAAATCTGTGCCTTTCAGAGTGGTAGGTTGAATGTCACAGATTAGCAGCATTAAGAGCAGTTTCAACATAATTTATTTAGGCCTTTGCTTACTTCCTTAATTCTCCACCCATGTTCCTTTTGTTAGGGTGTGTTATGTGCCACAACCACTGCAGCTACATGCTCAAACCATTGCACAGGGCAGGAGGAGCAGACAGAGTCTACTTTTTTGGTTTTAATTGTGTTCATATTTTAAAGGTCATTATTGCAATATGTGGTTTGTTCTACAGAATAGAAATATCGAAATGAACTATTTTTAGGAACATACAATACCAGAAGAAAAAATCAATTATTTGATTCTAAAGTGGAAGGAAATTATGTAAACATTATAACACATGGGAATCTTCCCTATACCTGGAACATGCATTACATAAATATTTCTCCATATAACTGAAATGAATGTTAATTAAAATCTTAAATATTGGGACAGTAACAATGTTTATCATTGCTTTCAAACCTTAATGGTATGTTTCATTATGCCCCTCACTAATTTTGGAAACTTTGTGAAATGCGAAGTCATTTCCTCTCCTAATAATGTAAATTATCTTGTATTAAGTAATGCCATTTATTATTTTATCCTTAAATCTCTAGGTGCTGAAGTGTTGTATATGAACATGTCGGCATATAATGAAGGTCGGCTTCAGTCATCGTTCTGGATTGTTGATAAACAGCACGTATACATTGGAAGTGCCAGCCTAGACTGGAGATCATTGGGACAGGTAATTTAATTGAAAAACTAATCCTATACCTTTTGAGTGTATAATGAGGAAAAAAAAAGTAACATTTTGAGGACACGTGGACAGCTCTATTTTCTGTTAGTTTACTGGCAAAAAGCATCAAAAACTGTACTGCCACCATTTTGATGACTTTTCTGTGTTGGCAAGAAGGTACTGCTATAAATTTTTCTTCCTTTTGTTATAACAGCTGTCATCCATGGTTATGCTTAAATTTTAAATATTTGATTGTTTTTTATTGATTTCTGTGAAGGTCATTGTATGTTCCTGTTTACTTATTAAAAAAAAAAAAGGAGTAGACCCATTGATAAACAAACCACTATGGAAACTCTATAGTAATATCATGGGCAAGATGTAGTCCCTCTAATATCCCATTTAAAAAAGCAAACCCCAAATTTGGTAAGACTTCCAAATGGATAGTGGGTAATATACTGGAATACCCACTGCCTTTGGGGAGAATCAGATTTATGGCTACAGAGTGTCAAATAGCATAATGCTTTTGAAGGCTGAATGTATTAGAGAGAATTCCACATTTTTCTTCCTCATAAACATAACAGTTGAAGCAACAACCAGTGCTAAGAACTCTGTGCAGTCTGTGACCATTTTGAGGAATTTGTCAGTAGCACAGGTTATTTGCCTTTTTGTAGATATGTGTGCCTTTTTAAATTTCTGCAACAGTCTCAGGACCATTAGTAGCTGTTGTGTTCATTTTTGCTATATACCACTGACTGTGTGAGGCTGCTCTCAGTCACACTTGTGGACTGAAACCTGTACTTTGAGATCTCAGTAACTGAAAAGCATTAACAGAGAGGGAAAAGCAGCAGTCCTAGGTAGTTTTTAGTTGCTATAAAAAAGCTTGCTTTCTAAATATGAGCAGAATCTCAGAAACACAGGAATAATTTTGAACATGATTTTGCAAAGAAGAATGTGTGTCTTGCTTCTGCTGAACATTTTAATATTTGTTTTCAGCTAAGACTGGAAATCCAACTAAAAGCAAATTAGCCAATTTAGTAAAGAAAGTGAATAAATGCATAAATGCTATTAATTTACTTAAAAGGTATGTTTACAAAGGAATCTGGAATAGTGGTAGAAAAAACAATGTTGGTAGAGAAAGTCTTGGAGAAGAAGATGTTTTATTTCTAGTCAATGCAAGAAAATACATTTTGGGCTTTTGGACAGGTCAGAAAATGTTTTTACATTATCTGTGCCTCATGAGCTAAACTCTTCTGTCATAACAAAATAGCTCTTTATAGGATTTATTTAGCTTATAAATAGTTTGTCTTTGAAGCCTCTTCTATCTGGGGGTTTGAGTACCAGTGAAAATAATAAATGTGGGGAAAATAAGCACATTTACCACACAGATTATTATATTATTTATATATTTCTTATGCATTTATGATCTTCATCACATATTATGCGATTCCATATAGGTCTGTTCTTCTCATGCTTAAGGAAATCTTAAATCTTGTAACATACTTGTGTTAAACGTTGACGCCAGTTACTTGTAGGCAAGTGTTTCAAAAGTGATTTCTTGATGTTAATTTTATCACTCTTCTCTGCATGCATTTGGACTTGTTTTAATCTTATTGTCATATAACGGTATGTTTTTTTATGTAGTTGTAAGTGAAGTTCCAAAGAATGTTTGTACTATGCAAAAAGAAATCTCTCTGCATTACAGTAAAAGAGAATCTGCTTTCACTTAGTTGAGAAATGTATGCTGGGCTTTCAGAAGAGCCAGAGGAAATTAGATGCTTGGCTCCTGATGATGCCAGATATGAGTGTCTGATTCCCTTACCCCAGAGTTGCAGGTTACTAAATCAGGGCAACTGTCAAAAAGATCTGATATGCTGTCCTAAAATAATAATAATAATAATCTGTCTTGAACTTTCCCTTTCACATAAGAAGCAAAATAAGCACAAAACTATGTCATTTTATTCTGAGTCGTTTCCTCAAGCAAAATGCTTTGCACATGTGTGGGACCTAATCTTAAAACCCACGATGAGCTGAGCCCTCGCTGGGGAAATATATCTCCCATGGGTTCTCATTATCAGAGTCTCAGTACAGATGTAAATGAGGGAACAGCTCCCTCTCCTTCTTCCTCTCCCTCTCCCCTATTGTCCCTTTGCCTGATACCAAAAAAAAAACCAAAAAACCAAGCAAGTCTGTTCAGCATCATTTGTCTCTTAGGAGGCTAAATCTAAAGCTGAAACAATAACTTAACTTTTAACAGCTCCTTGGAAAACTTCATCAGGACTTAAGAGCTTTGGGTTTGCAATATTTGTGGGGAATGCTTTGTGTTTATGAACTGGATACTACAAATCAATCACATATGAAGCTTATTTAGTTTTGCCATTTTCTTGACTTGCCAGCACTGACAAGAAGCAACAAAAGTATTTTCTTAAAAGTAAATTTTCTGCATCAAGGAGAGATTTTCATATGCTGCACATATTACTTAAGAATCGCCTTTAAAGTTGCAGATATCCTGTGCCTCTGCTGGCACAGTTTTAGTACTTGCCAGAGTCTTAGCTTTGAAATTATGAGCAAGGCTAAGAGCACATTATTACTTTTCAAGTCAAGCTATGTTTCAGTTAAATTGAAAGTTTGTCAGAACTATAGTAATTTTGGCTGAAATCATCTATGCCAGCTGTCTGCTTATCTGCATCAGTCTGAAATCAAACCCCACAAGGAAATATTAAGTACTGTTTAGAGTTCCTCAAAGCAGGATTTTACAAAAATAATACGTTTTTTTGTTCATAGTGGAATATTTTGAATTTTTCTTTGTACAGGTCTAGATTTTTTGCATCATCTTCTATTGTTATCAAAATATCCAAATATTACCTAATTACATAACACGTTGAAAACTAAGGATTATGAACAACCAGAGTTTTGCCACTTTCTTAGATACAGTAATCTCTGTAAGATTTTACCAGTGAAATAATTTAGCTTCTTGCTGGTCAATTTATAAATACTGAGAAATAACTAAAAAATGAGTCACTCAAACATGCCTAAAATTGTGTATGTATACTGATTAATTTTTTCCTGTGGCTTGAGCTAATAGCAATCAAGATGGCCATGGTGCTGTGTTCTAGTTTCTAGTTCCTTGACCCAGTAGCTTATTATTACTTAATAAAAGAAATTGGTTATATAAAAATGATTATAGTCCATAAGCTAACAAAATGTATCATATATTTCTTTTATTCCATGATTCCCTCCAATAATTCCAGCAAAGCTTGAAATTGCATTTATCTCCTTAATTCTGTTCAGGAGCATGAGATTTGTAATACATATGAACATTTCTGGAGCTTTTTATACTAGCAACATTTTTGGAAAAGTTTGATTCACACATGAATAATTGAATCCAGTGGGCAAATAACTGTAATGGATTAGTTGAATCACTTCAGAAAAATGCATTTATGTGCAACAAATAATCAGCTCTTGCAAAATACTATTACTGAAAATTCCTGAAACGAGTAAAATGAATCCAATTGTCTTCACTGAAAGTGAAATCAGGTTCATATTAGCTAGTCTTGTTGGCAAAAAAAAATAGTTTAAGTCATGAATATTACCAGTACCAGGTAGTTGAGTGTATTTGTGAAGGTTAGTGATCAAATTCAAATCTTCAAAGTCTCATGTAGAAGCTTGCTGTTTGCTCCCTGGAATCATGGAGTCTGACTATAAACATCTGGACTCAAGGGAAGTGGCTTGTATGTAGTTCCAGGAGGAAGTGGTCTTGAAACTAAGGAGAGGGACACGAATGGAAAAAGGTGAAGTTCCTGATTGGAGGAAAAGTCCTTAAAATGGGAGAGATCGTGGAGATTAGAGAGCTGTGGGTAAGATGGAAGCCAGGGGATGCACCAAAACCAGTGGTTGGTTATGCCTGAGACAGGTGAGCAGCCATGCATCAGGGATGGACCCAACTTTCTGCTCAGCATCTGGGGCCAGCAGCCCCTTCCCTGCAGGAACAGAAGATATGGATGGAAAGTATAAAATATAATCAAGTAGTTGCAAAAGCTCCCATCATGTTGGTTCAACAGCCAGGCTGTAAAAATCACAGGACAAATCATAGGATTTTTTTATCCTTTTAAAGGATAAAAAAGCCAACCAGGCTGGGAAACATACTTCTTTAAGGACAAAAAATAACCAAGTAATCTTTTTCTCATTTTCCCATTAATTTAATGTCTCTGTTGGATTTTTTGTGTGATTTGTTTCACCAATATAAAGTAAGACTTCAGAAAGCATTTGATTTTTCTTAATCTCAAAAATCCATTAGTATTTCCTTGTCAGGCAGTTTCCTCTCCATCCTCCTCTTACTCTCTTACAGCTATAAGTTACAAACTGCTAATTTTATCTACATAATTTAAGGCAACTGGAAAATTAGATAAACTGTCCCAACAGTTTTTGTCAGGTTGGAAACAGAGACTGTTTAATCTGAGGAGTTAGGTTTTTATTTGATGTACCTAAGATGTTAAATAAATACCCAAGAGGGCAAAAGTACTGTAGAAAGTGAGATGTGACAGTGTATGAATGAGAAACTCTCTGTGAAAACTATTTTTTCCTTGTGGTTATTAGTATTTAAAACATACATGTCTCATTATTATTGAGTCCTACAGCACATGAAAGTTGTAGCAATTATTAATTTTTCAGTTACATTTGAAGGATGAGGAACAAGTTGCCTGGTTCATTTATTCTGTTAATAATTCCGTTGAATCAACAGTCAAATTAGCTGAGATGGACAGCTATGAAAATTATTCAGAAAAAGATCTATTAAGCATCTGTAGGTACAGTAGATAAACCAAGTTTTGTCTTTTATGATAAATATCACTAATCCAGTGCTTACTTACAGCAAAAGTATATTGGATTCTGAAATTTGTGAAATCAGTAAGCCTACACTCACTAGGAAAACAAAAAGACAGGGGGGAAAAGGGAGGGAGGAAACCTCCAAAACTTCAGTTGGTCAAAAGACAGACATTTTCTGTGTGCACATTTTAAGTAAAAACTGATGAGCCAATATTTGATTTGGTTTTGTATAAGTCTGTTTTTTAAAATAAGCTGTAGGAAGGCTTGCAGCAGGATGTCTCCAAGAGTGCTTGGAATGTGTCTCTTTGTCTTGCTTGTTATCACCAGATAGGACAGAAGTATTTTGAGAAATAATGCAGGTTTCAGTTGAGTTGTTCAGGCTGTCCTTCCTGAAACATAGAGAAAAGGAGACAAAAGCAGCAGTCTGAATTCATTGGTACCATCTTCTCCTCTAATCTTTTGTGACAAAAAGACTGATAAAGCCCAAACTCCTTCCCATCCTGCTCTGAAATGACAAAAGTTGCTAAATGATGGTATTTCAGGTATTAAGAGCTGCATCTGAAGGGGCAGGTTTGGGGCAATTTATGTTTCTGGGAATACTAGAGGAGCAACCTTCTCATTGATTGTGGTGGGTAAAATCAATTGGAAGCAATCCACACAGTTATTTACTCAAAACTCTCATCCCAATTATATTGACACTACTCATAAGGAGGAGATGTAGCTGAAAGGCCACACTTACAAGGGACAAAACTCGCCTCAGAATTATCTCTTCTCTTGGTCTTCATTTCTAGGAATATGGATTCCAATAGAAATATTCCCAAAATTCAAGAATCTCTGCAATGCTGCCAGGAGCAAATGCAGCCTGTGTATCTTTTTATGTATCTCTCCCAGAGAAAGGGGAATGATGATTTCCTCCGATTATATCATTGAATACTGTATTTTCCATTTACTTGTGGGAAAAATATTGTCCTCCAATAAAACCAATATGTAATAAATGCTGGATTTCTATATATCTCAAAAGTACATTATGATAATCTTATTGTTTTCTAGCTTCCCCAAAATCTTACTGTAGCAGGGCCACCTCTCAGAACTAATCATTGAGACAAGATCTGCACATTTTCAATTTCTATTGATGATCTTTGCAGAACTCACAGAGCAAAAGCAGTCTATAATCAGTCAGTTGTTTCCCTGAACTTAGTTATCTAAGTCTCTTCGAGTTATGTAATGGTGCATCTGGTCCTTTTGAGATAAGATATTTTGTCTGACAGTAGAATTCCATCTTTTCAGTCAAGCAAAAGTTAATATTGAGAGTTTCTATCTGTTACCATGTTGTGCTAGTATGAATTACAGATTTGTCCCTAATGTGCACTTTGTCAGTTTTTCCCATCTTCTTCTTATAATTTGCTTAATTTTCTTAATATCACCATGGTGTTCAGTATCATAGTGCTATCAGAAAACTGAACACAGTCTCAAGTGTCCTATAACATGAAATAAGGCTCTTTCAGCTTTGTTGTCCACTGAGGTTCAATCAAGCTCAGATGGGTAAATACTAGACTGAAAGTACAGGCAAGATAATACTGATGTATTCTATCTAAATTTGTATTTATACATCTCTCTTACATAAGACAGAGAGTATCTCCTTCTAAAATATTTTGATATTCTGTTATCCATGTGATCCAATCCTTAAAAAAAAAATCTTCATGGGTTTTCTGTCTATGCAATCATTTCCTGAGCTAGCTAACATTTTAAATATAACAGAAAAGTGCAACCCAGATCTTCAAGCATGGGTAGATGACGTAATATGTGAAGAAAGCAGGTATAAGAAGATATTACAGAGCTGTATTGACAGATACACTTTTAGTCATTTATTACTTAAACTGTTTATTACTTCTTTCTATTTCATGCTGCATAGAAATCTAGTTGTATTGTCAGAACTCTGCCATGATGCTATTAGAGCTTGTCCTTCAAAGGACAAATTGAAAATACTTTTATTATTTTCACTAAGAGCTTTTAGCTAGGGTTTTTATCTTTGACCAAATCTAGAGCACTTTAGTGGCTGATACATATCTCCAAAATTGCAGCTTTTCTATTTTCTTTCCTTTTTTTTCTTTTTTTTTTTCCCCAAAAGTTAGGGGACTGGGAGAAGGTACTCATAAATGTGCATATCTCACAGCATGCATTTATCATGGTGTAGAGTTTGCATTTTTGGAAATACAATGCTTTGTTTGATTCTTTAACTGAGACAGTCTGTTTTTTCTTGGTTACATCCAGTAAATCAGGACAGTCAGTGTTGCCCATTATGCTTACTCTGCTTGAAATTTATTACCTATGCATCCAGTATTTACAAATAAATATCAGTGAAGCAAAAGGACTGTTTTTCTCTCGCTCAACATTGCTATGCACTGTTCACAGAGGGCTGGTTAAAACTAGACAGGAACAAGGTAATGTGGCTGCTCCACTTGTGCCTTGTATGTGCTTCATTGCTGCCTGGTGGTGCCATTGGTTCCTCCTTACTGCTGTGAGCTTCTGGTTTTGTGATTTACTAACTGAAAACAGCATGGGATCTATATCTTCACCTTGCAGTTGGAGCCAGAAAGTCCTCTCAGCTTGGCTAGTTTCTCTGTGTGCAGTGCAGATTCCCAGCTCTGAGGAACTCGGAAGTTACTCCTGTTTGTCATACTTCTCCCACTGTTGTGCTCCATTCTCACAGGCACCAATGCATCATCTTCATTATGTGTCTGTATTTAGTGTAGGAGAGGGCAAAATACATCAATAGCTTGTTGCATTTCTGTTGACTGTATAAATGTGCTCATCACTCCGTTTCTGGCCTCTGAAATTACAGCTCTTCTCCTTTTGATTTTTTGTTGATTTTTCAGTTGCTCTGAAAGTTCTGTGAGACAGGTTTATCTACTTTTGAAATAATCAATAAAAAATTGTAAATCAGTAAGTAATAAACCTTCAGAGCAATATGATGGAATGTTTGGTTTGAAGAGATAAACTGACTTCTTTCCAAAGCAGCATGGCATATTCAGGTAGCTGGGTACCTGAATATTACTGAATGCCAGGCTTAATCTGAGTAGATCTAGACTGGATTTTAGGAAGAAATGCTGCACTGTGAAGGTAGCAAGGCACTGGAACAGGTTGGCCCAGAGAAATTGTGAATACTCCATCTGTGGAAATTTTCAAGGACAGGTTGGATGAGGCCCTGAGCAATCTAGTCTAGTGAATGGCATCCCTGCCTATAGCAGAGGGGTTTGAACTAGATGATCTTTATGGACATTTTCAATGCAAACCATTCTATGATTGTATTTTCTTCTCATCTTTTTTTTTTTTTAGTTCCTGTGGAAGTCCTGTCAACAGGTTTACCTGCTGTTGGACTAATCAAGAATAGATTGTAAATCAATAAATAATAAGCCTGCAGAGAAAAATTATGGAATACCCATTTTGAATTGATAGACTGACTTCTTTCCAAAGCAGCATGGCATATTGAGGTAGTTGGATCTCTAAAACCCAAAGGAAAAGAGAAGGTTCTTTCTCCAGTAATACTAACCTCATAATCATTTGCTTGCCTTTTAATACTTGCCATACTATTACTGTGTCTTAATTAAGAGTCATAGATGTTGCAAAGAGAGTGTGATTGGTTCTAGCTTATTATTGGTCCCTTAGATACTTGACAAATAATATCAGTTTACTAGTGTTATCAGACTTGAGAATTTTGGATGGTCTCTAAAAGTGTTTAGGGAACTGGAATCATGCAGGAATTTGCTGCCAGAACACAAACTGTACACCACTGCACATGGGATAGAAAGTTATCCACAAAAGTGCATGCAAAAAAGGAGACAGATTTTAAAACCTCTTCTGCTGTCTTGAAGCAAATACTGGTGAATAGACAGCACTGGTGAGGTGTGCTTGCACGAGTCCATGGCCTAGGGATTAGACTCAGTAGCCTAAAAGTTAAGTTATTGACATTTATAAAAACTGTTTGGGAGGATCTCCCAGAAACTGCATCGCGAATAGCTCACCTGGCAGTTTGTCCTTCCTTTAAAAAATAATAAAAAAGGACACTGGTTGCAGAGATGAAAATTGTTTCTAGGCACATATATGTAAAGTCTGTTTGCTGCAATCTACCCAGGGATAGTCTGAAATAACTAGTAAACTTACATGGATATAAAAAAACCCAACAAATCCACTACTTTCCAAAAAAAATTATTTATGTTATGCTGAAAGAAAACATGTTTATTAAACCCCAGCTGAATCTTTGATGGGGGAATGAATGCACCACACTCTAGTCTGTCCTCTTCCACAAGTATTTGCTGGCAACTAATCTTGGTCAGCAATGTTAACAAAATGGAGGCAGATTCCTCTTAGAGGGATTTAGTTAGCATACCCTATCAGATCAATCTTGTTCAGCTAAACAATTAAAATTACAACATTAAAATAATCATGAAAAGTGTATTTCCAATATGTGATTCCACCCACGCACACACACTTTGATATTGTACAGATGACAGTTCCCCCTTAGAAAAATGTCTTCATTCAGAACTGCCTCAACTCCAAAAGGTTCCCAGATGGAGCCCAGTCACCTTCTGCTTGAAGGTTTGAATCCTTTCATGGAAAACTGGATTTGGTATTGTCCCGTGAAAACGACACACAGTAAATCAGGCTGAAATACCATGGTATAAATCTCCCTGAGTCAGGGTAAGGAAGGACAATCATTTCAGTTATTTTATAAAAGACAAATGATTCTGCAGTTCAGAATAAAATCTCATCTTTCTATACCCATAAGTCATCAAGCAGAACAAAATAAATTCTGACAAAGCATTCCTTCCATATGAATGTGCAGCATTAATGTCATCACTAACCTTTTCAGATTTTGATATTGTCATCATAAACATCAAGGCATGGTTTAGAAGTCATCATGCAGTCACTTTTTAAACTTTTCTAAGTAAACAGCAGTCATCAAAACAGTGAAGTCATTGACGTTTCCTTGGAACTGCTCAGTGGAAAACTATTAATCCCTGCATGAGGGAGGTGTATTGGGCTGGCAGCCCCTGCAAACAGAATTATTAAGTGTGTCTTCAGAGAACTGTGGAAGCCATAGGAATCGTGATACTGGACAGGCAATTTTTTCTAATCAGTGAGATGAATTACTAGACATTTCTTTCAAATGTAATGCTAGAGCACGTCACAAGAAATAGCTGAGGAAACTCACCCTGTGTAGCCTAGTGAAGAGAAGATTGAGAGGGGATTTCATCAATATCCGTAAGTATCTCAAGAGAGGGAGTTGAGGATGAAGTCAGGTTCTGTGTGGTGGTGCCCAGCAATAGGACAAAAGACAATGGCCAGAAACTGATGCACAGTAAGCTCCACCTGGATATGAGGAAGAACTTTACTGTGTGGGTGTCTGTGCAGTGGAACAGATTGTTCAGAGAGACTGCAGTCCCTCCATCACTGTACGTATTCAAGAACTGTCTGGGTGCCATCCTGTGCAATGTCCTCTAGGATGGCCCTCGTAGGAGGGAGGCTAGACTAGATGATCTCCAGTGGGTCCTTCCAGCCTTACACAGTCTGTGGTTCTGTGCTCCCAATTGTACTGTTAGAGTCAGGAGGCTGAAATATGATGCAGTAATTTAATTACAAGTTTTCTTCCTAAGGGCCTATATCGGGATCATATCTTTACAAGAGAATTTGCTTTCATGTTGAAGCAGCCAGAAACCTCACAAATATCTAAGATGGCTACTCAAGAAAAAAGGACAGAGAGCAGAGTAGATTTCTAAAATAGATTTTCATATTGACTAGCCATTGTTCTGGGGCTGCCTGTGTACCATTTGGCTAAATTGCCTTATGTATCTAAACTGCTTGGATTTCTAACTTACCTCAAGGTCCTGTACACTGAATTTAATCAAGGCTCAGTCAAAAATTAATTGATGCCTCTGGCCCTCTGCTTACACGAAGAAAATAGATTTCTAATTCTGATCAGGTAGTCTGGCAAAGCTCAACAGTTATAACAATAATTCATATGCAATGTCATTGTCCCAGATTGTGTCCCCAGCATGCCTGCTACCAATCTCTATTCAGTTTACAAAAGGAAAACACACTGTGTGTGTCAGTAGTGTTATAAATAATGCATCCAATTAGTCAACTACATGCTGTTGCATTTCCCTAAAGGCCATGGATCTGAAAGCCCCAAAGAAACTGTGTGCTTTGAGAGGAGTGTTTAGACATAAATACTGCACTTACTCAGAGATCAGCCCTTTGCACTCTCCTCTCTCTGTTGCACAGCAGATGTGTACAGGCTGCCCTTTGCAGCATTGCAAAGGGCATGAGGGCTCATGCTGTGATTTCCTGCTGCGTGAAGAGACTGCAAGGTAAGGACTGACAGGACAGGCTCTGGTGCAGGGAAGAGGCAAAGAGACTTCAGGGAGGTACACACATGTACATGGTGAAGGAGAGTCCAGCCCTTTTCAGAAGCTAGCAGGGTCTTTCACTTCACCTGTTAGTTTTTTATGGTTCCACTGGAGAAGGGAATTTTTTAATGTTATGTGAATGACACCAAGACTGAAATGTGATGCAGCTTGCCAGCAGTGAGATGGGAGGCCAACAAAATATGATCCATTTCTTTCCAGCCTGCACTTCTCTTTCAAAATGCACTTTTCTTTTTGAAAACACACTTTTCTATGAAAACTAAATATTTTCATATTTATTCCTTTTCCTGACAAAAGGAACAAAACTGTTTCAAAAGAGAAACCGAATCAAATTAGAATTCACATTAATTAGATTTCCTGCAGTAAAACAAAAAATAAATCAAGCATGATTCTGGAAAAATATTTTCTTGCAGTTGCAAGCTTCCTTTTCCCCTAAAGAAGACACTTGTGCCTGCTTTGAAGGGGTAATGAAACTATAAACTGAAAATTCATTTGAAAATTATAAATTAGGCTGTGATTATGCCAAGTGATATTAATTATGCTAATAGATTATATGGCAATGAATTTTTAACTGATTCAGTTCTGCCTTCTGGCTTGCTCTGACAATTAGCCATGTTCAGGCTTGGTTTGTTAGTGAGCTTAAACAACAGCAGTAAAAAGCCCAAACTTGCACTGAAAATTCTGTGGTAGGGTCTATGTAAACATCATCACTGAGTTGTCCATGGTTTAAACAAACTATATTTGAATTTTTTCTACAAACAAATTTATTTTTGCTGAGTTTTTCATATCAATAGAACAGATGGCTGGAAAAGACAAATCATAATGGGACTTCTTTCTAATGTGATGAGGACACAGGGGATTTCTGGTTTTCTGCTTTGAAGATGTATTACTACCTCTTCATCACAAAATTCTTTTTAAATTACACCATTTTAAAACAAGCCCCGCTTCTGCCTAGGTGCCTAACTTGCTTTGTGTCTCAGCAGCAGTATTTTTCAGCAGAAATGAAATGCTAAGCCTATCTTTTTTTTTTTTTTCTCAGCATGGTTTTCTTAAGATCAGGGTGCAATGAAAAATAATGGTGTGGCTGAAATGAAGTGGAAATTAGAAGAGCATCACCAATGTAGTTTTGTGGTCTTTGCCTGTGGACGAGTGAAAAAAAAAGAAGGGAATACAAAAATTAGCAGCTCATCAGAGATCTTCTCTGCCTTAACATAGCAGTTTTTTGTTATTAGGTAATACTAGTAAAAATAACGTATGAAGTTGTAACTTCTTGGGACATTTAGTCTGCACGATCTACAGCTCGTAATCTATCAAATGTACTTTCTAAAGGTTACAGTTAAAGACCAGTGGACTGCTGGTGGCTGACAATTCAAATTTATCAGCTTCAGTGGCACAGTCAGTCCACTGGTACCACTTCCTTTCCTTTGGTGAAAACTTGTCATGGTTTTATAGTGACATTCAGTGCCAATGCTGGGTGCACTATCAAATGCATCACCTTTTCTTGGTCATGTGCTAAAATTTATTTCCAGCACAGTGGCTTGACAGTTTTCCATTTTCAGTGATGAGATTGAGTTCCTGGCTCAGGTTGAAATTTCTTTTTTTTTTTTTTTTGTCAGTGGAGGGGCTTTTTTTCTAGTTAATTAGAAATTCCACCTGGCAATTATTTTCAAATTACTTAAAACCTCCATGATAGAAAATTAGCCTTTAGTCTTAGATGACAGAAGTGTAAAACCTACAAAACTGTAAGACATTGGCCAGGCACAAGAGAAATCCAAGTGCAAGACTCACAAGGTGATTAATTTGAGAATGGCTGAGAGCTGAATGTAAGATTTTAAAAATACCATTGATCAATAAAATTGTCTATAGAAAACAGGAAGTCACACAATTAAACAATGAAATCTCAAAATTTAATCTGTTTGAATTCTGTAAGTAATATTCAAAAGCAATTTGTGGCTGTCAAAATAAGAGGGAATTCAAGTAAAAACATTTATTGTGCCCTAGCTGATTTTTGGCATCCAGAGATGCTGTTAATTTAGATTTATTCACTTTCCGATAGTTTCAGCTAGACAGAGTTTTATTAATTTCCTGAGAAAACAGTGCTTTCCCATTTGTATTAATGTTTCCTTTCTGGTATTTCCCAATATCAATGTAGGTCCCATTTTCTTAGCAAAGGAAAAGAAAAAGTGAAACTTGGAGCAGATGCAGGACTGTGCTGGATTTAGATTTCACTGAATTACTTTTGATTTTAACATAACAAAGTGTGAAGTCTCTGTACTGTATCACTAGCTAAGCATAGGAGGATTTTTGTCCCAGGAATGTAAGGGTAGGTTGCAGTTTCTAGTGAAGTGTTAGCTGAGGCACATCCTTTTGCTGTTGTGGTGGACTGTAATACCTGCAGAGGTTTTGTGAGAGAGGGGCCAGGCAGTGCTACAGTTCCTTTTCAGCCTGTTCAGCATCAGGTTGCACTTTTGGTTTACATCAAAACGAGATCTGCCTGAATGGGGTCTTACACTGAGTGTGTTTGTGCTGAGCACTACTCCTGTCAGCCTCTTCCAGCAAAGTGTGCTACAGCAGTCACAGTGAACAACTTTGCACAGAGAAACACTTTTTACCTTTCTCAGATCTCTGACTCTATCTCTGTTGATGGTCACTCCCATCAGAATGCCCTTCTCCTCCCGCACTGCTGCCACAGGCCACCCCTGGGCTGTCACTTGTGCCTCACACATATGTTTTAGCAAATGTGTTGGTGTAAGTTGGTAAAGAGAGGTAAAGAACAGCTGCACAGAGGCAGCCTTCAGTGGTGCTATGCATGATTGAGGAATATTCACTCAGTATTAAAGGGTACCACATGAAAACATAAGGGAGGTCTGCAGTAAGGATCAGGTAAGCCTGATTATGAAAAAGGAAGTACATTCGGAGTTCTGGGTAACTGGATAATTAGAGCATATTTTATTAAAAGATTGGTGTACCAGTGGAAATATCTGTGATTTGTCTTAAGCTGATAATGAATACATTGTATATTACTTTTATTTAGAAGGTATTGAAGTCTTAGGCTTTAGTAATTGATTTATCAGTATGGAGTGCTTTTTGTTATTGCATTAATTTGCCCTGTTGTGATTTTGGCTTTGCTCAGTCATTCATTTAGAAACTTGTCATAAAAAAAATCAGAGGCTCAAATGCATAATTAAATAAATTTTCAAACACAAGCAAATGACAAATGCATACACAATCCTGTATGCCAAAAGTCTGCTTTAGTAAATTGGTATGCAATAGGCTACCTGTAGTTAATCCAGAGTTTCTGTAGTGCAGGCAGTGGATTCCTGGTATCTGCCACTGGCCAGAGTTTTTGGGCAAGTGGCAATTCATGCCTGAGAAGAGCTGCCTGTTGTTTATAGGATCAGGCTTGGGTGTGAACAACTACTAAAATATTTTTCTTTAAGCAGGGGGTTTTCTAAAGCTTCCTGCTACATTTGCCACAACTCAGATATTGCAAGCTGTGAACCAGATTGTGTCACTCTTATGTAGGTCAAGTAGTACCTTGCCTACACAGCGGGGTTGTCTCTCAGAGGGGAGCTCAAGGTAAGTATAAAATGAGCTGTCTCGTCTGCACAGTGCAGGGTAAGGACACATCAAATGCCCTCTCTGGCCCGTGACCCAAACATACCTGAAAAGTCCTGCTAACTCTGTTTCTCAGTGTAGGAATCTTACAGTGCTCTGTGCTCACAGCCTGGATTATTCAGGTTCTTTTCCCATGTTTTTTTCTTTCTTTTGCATAGGATGCCTATGAATGCACATGGAAAAAAAAAAAGTAAAAATTCCTGTTTGTGAAATGCTGCTTTTTGTCCAATTCAGCAAGGAATTCATCCTCTTGTCATAAAAATTGCTGTTTTTCTATCTAGGCCATTTTTATTACTTTTCATAGTTTAACTGAGTTCTGTAGTTATAATTGTACAGTGGGAGGAAACTACATTTCTTAAGCCAAGCATAATTATCTGCTCTTCTGGTGCTTTAAGAAAGACCTTATTGGCAAGGAAGTCAAACAGTAGTCTTTGACAGTTGCTCTACACAGTAAGTGGCATGGGAAAAACCAGGAAAACCACCTCCCATATTTTTCATTCTTTGATTAGAGTATGCACAGTAGTTCTTAACATAGAGGAGAAGAAACCTGCACAAGAGAGGACACAAGATTATCTGTGCAGATAACCATTCCTTTCCCCAGTCCCTGGCACGTGCCTTGGAAATGTCACTCCCAAGCAACTGTACAACTTTACCCTACAAAAACTTTTGTTCCATTTTGAGGTAACAGTTTGTGACTCCATATTTTCATTTCACATTTATCTTCCTTAGTTTCATTAAGCTTTTAAATTTTTTGAGATCGTCTTCACTTTAATTTTTAGTGACATTTTCATTACTGTATTAATTGCTCTTAAAATGCAGGATGAAGAAATACTTTTCTTGCCTTAAGAGTTCCTGCCCTGAAGGGTTTTACCTTAACAGATACCTTAAATGATGCTTAGCTGAAGGTTTCCATGATGACAAGTCAAGGAGCAACACTCAGATTTTGATTCTTACAATATAAATGTTTTTTTTCTGCTTCTTCTCTGAGACTACTAAAGAAAAAAGTCTGTAATGACAGCAGCTCTCAAACAGAAGAGAAATTATTTTATCTAGATGTCATGCCCCTTCATATTAAATCTTTTACTACCAGATTCCTGCTGCCCCCTATGCATCCAGGATTATAAGGCTTCATGATTAATAGGAAGAAGAGCAGTTTCTCCTCACCTCAGAGTTAAACTATGCTCACTGTAAAAGATGTTTCTGAAACAGGTTTTTTTGTCTCCAAACCAACTGGGGCTGTTACACAAGAAAAGAGACAGATGGGGTTTTACTATGTACATGTATTGTTTGTGTTTCAATTTCTTAAGAAAATTCGGTTTGCACAACAAGCATCAGAGTTTCTGTCTGCCCTTTTCCTATGGCTTTGAATCTACTGTTCAAGTTGAATTAAATTTGAACTTAAGTTTATAAAACTTAATGAAAACAGGCAGCAGAGGATATCCGTGTTTTCCCAGCAAGGGAGAGGAGCCCTGCCTCTATCATGTATTAGGGAGTCCCCGCGAGGAAAAGCTTCAGAAGCAAGAAAAACTTTGATCAGTGCTTAGGGAAGCCAACTGCAAGACGCAACACCTTGGGAAGGCAGCGTTCATTCCTGCGGTGTAAACACATGTCTGGGTGGCTTCAGTGCAGACCGTGGTTTGAGCCTGTTCCCTCTGGGGAGGGTCGGGTCCCTGCGCTCCCTGTGCGCCCCTGCTCGCGGGGAGAGGCTGCTGCTAAGGCGTGCCTGATGCTTCGTTTGGCACTCTGGCTGGGTGGTCATCTGTGAAAGTGGCATTTAACAAAACCCATTAGTACCCCTGGCTTCCTCCGTATCTCTACATGAGGAACCACTTAGGCAGAAGGGCAATCTCTTAATTCAAGGGGAGGGGACACGCTGCAGGCACTCCTGTTGCAAGGAGAGTTGCTCATGCAGACGCAATCCTGGCAGCTTCTGGTGTGCAGTGAGGACCCTTTCATCTTTACTTTTAATAGAATGGATAAAGTGGAATGCTAATAATGGGACTGATAAATGAAAGGAAAACTGTAACCGCATAATTATGTCAGAATCAACTAACAGCCATGAAAAGCCGATTAAACTACATTATGCAGATAGATGTAACAGAGTACTATTAGCAAGTCCTCTGCAATGGCATGCCTGGCAATTAAGAGAGCTGTATTGGCAGCACACAGTGAAAACAGTGCTAATGTATAGTTAAAAATATTTTGAGACAAATAGTGCCCAGACTATGAGGACAGCCTAGAGATGAATACAGAAGCATCCTCAAAGATACCAGCACCCAGGGGAAAAATTAAAGATGTTATTCCAAATAGATTCTTCAGCTAGGATGTTGGTCATATTTATATTTAGCATCAAAATGAATTTACTGGCTTATCCAGAAATGAAAGGCTGCAGTGCAGTATGTCTTGTTTTTCCAACTCTCTGCAAATTTCAGGTTGTGCAGGCTAACAGATTAAAGAAGCTTGCAGAAATATTCTGATTTAGGCAGCAATAGTATTAGGTCTTGTTCCTATGGTTACAACTGTTTGGCAAATATTTAGGAATGAGATAGCTCAGTGTTGTGTATTCTTAGGGATGTGGTATTTCCAGGTTGGGGACATAAAGAATGTGTCACCCATAGAATTTCCTTCTCACTGGAGTACTGTGCTCACCCACTACAGAAGGAGTCGAGGTTCCAGTTCTATCCCTCACTTTCCCTCTGCCCACTCCTGCAGAGTGGTTCTCATCTGCAGTCAGGGAATTGCACTGGAACAAGCTCTGAGATATCATCAGTGTGGGGTTCAGAGTTCTCCCAGGCTTTACAGAAAAATACTCTTTTACCAGAAACTAGTCCATGTAACTGTGGAGATCTCATCTAAGGGAATAACATCAGTGGGAAGGAATATATTGGAGTGAAAGGGTAAGCATTCTGGAGAGTTCATATTACTCTTATTTTCATGATGCTAGGCAGACTTCGCAGGCATGCTACCGAGAGAGTTTGCCTGCTGAAACCCAGCATGGATCCTTTAAATATTTATCCTACATATATTTTTCCAACAGATACATGCAGATTTTCTTCTTGCTTTGTTTAAGAAGATGGCTGAAATATTATTAAATACAGGTAATGAGAGGTCAATAGCATCCAGGCCCACACAAGTCCTTTCTTGAGCTATTCTAAAGCAAAGGAACGGAAGAGAGTGAGTGGTTATACTTTGATTACAAAAGCCAGACAATGTATTCAGCATGAAATTCTGTCAACAACTTAGGTACTAGAGGTGTACAATTAATGAAATCTCTGCCAAAAAAATATTTACAATGATCAGGAGACATGCCTTTACCTAAATGAGAAGTGGGATTGTGCCTGTTGAAGGTTAAAGAATTTAATTGTACTCTGTTGTCTGTATTTACTTGGAGTACTTTTCCTCATAATTTATATGTGAGAATATAAATTATGTTGATGCTTACAGAGTACTTTCTGTGAGAGAAAAGTATCATTATCTCCATTTTAACATGTGAAGAAACTGACACCCAGAAAACTGGGTTACCCAAGGTGAGGTTTTTGTGTTCTAGCTGCATACTTCCACAGATCCACCAGCAAAAATATCACTAATGATCCAATTTTTAATTTCACAGATGAAGGAACTTGGTGTCATCGTCTACAACTGTAGCTGCCTGGTCCTGGATTTACAAAGGATATTTGCCCTGTATAGCTCACTAAGGTATAAGAATAAAATTCCTCCGAGTTGGTCTAAGAGACTCTATGGAGTGTACGATACTCAAAATAAACTGATGCTGCAGCTGAACGAGACAAAATCAGAAGCTTTTGTGTCGGTAAGTTCTGAAATGAGTTCCCGGAGTGGGGGGTGAAGGGAAGAAATGTACTTAACCTGCAAGATCTTTGAAAGACATGGAAATTTGAAAAATCCCAATTTTTATTTTTTTTTAATTCTGGTTTCTATGACATGCAGTTTGCCAGGGCTTTAGATACTGCAGGATTTCATTTGAGCAGTATTCAGTTTCCCTTTCTCTGCAATGTTCAACACTTTTCCAGTCATGTCCAGAAAACAATATAGAGACCCTTCAAATTAAATTCTTTTATTTATACTGATAGGTAGAATGTGAATGACTTGGGAGTAAATGAACCATTAATCAGACATAGAAAATTATACAGAACAAGCAGAGCTTGCATTTTTATCAGTGTAATTTATAAGGATTCACCCTATTGCAAAGCATTCATACTTCTGTACAAGATCATCTACTTCAGCTTTATTTTTAAATATATTAAAATTTCAAGACTTCTAAAATCCAAGCAGTGATCCCCATGAACTGTCTGTGCATGTGTTTTTAATGGAAAGAAACTGAGTCCTCCATCTCATCAGTGATGTAGCAAAACAGGAAATGTACCCAGTGAGATAGAGATGATGGAAGATGTGGAGTGTCATTCATTTTGGGTGTAATTACGTGAGGGTAAACCACCCCTTGAAAATCAGGAATATAAAAAAATGTTGCTGAGAGTAATTTTCTAATCTCTATAAAACAAGGGCAAAACTACCATTGCTTTATAGCCATGTTATGTCTAAAACAACATAACACACGTAGCCCACTGTTAAGTTGTACAGACACTGGCATCAGACAGTGCAGATGAGTGGTCACACAGGGCAGGGTTCCCCTTTACCTGCTGGGCACCAGACAATGTTCTGCTGTCCAGGATTTTTCCTACTCCTACAATCAGTGGACAGAGAACTACTTTGGAGTGGAAGTGTGGAAGTGCCTAAGACAGCCAGAATAAATCGCAGTTTGATATAATGGACATTTATTCTTGAGAATCTTAAGGACTAGCTTAAATGAGAGATGGTTTGCTAAGGCACTGTGAAGTTAAATCCTACTCCTTTCTAAGAAATCTGTAAAAAGTGGAGAAATCCCGCAGAAAGTTGATCCTGGAGGGGAACACAGAATAGAAAGCTGGTTAAGGCCCAGTTTAAGGAATCTGGGGAGGAAGCTACCCTTTTTTTTTCAGTTTGCAGAGTGTTTCCTTCCTCTCTGATTTTTTTCTTTCCTGTGGGCAAGGAAGCCTCTTCTCTTGGTATTTCACTTCAGAAAACAAAAGGAAGAACACAGTGATAGACAGAAGCTTGGATCACTGAAGTCCAACTCCAAGAGCTACCTGAATTTCTATCCTCAGCCACTTGGGCTGGTTCTTCCTTCTGAAAACAGGCTCTTCAATAAATTTCTCGCCCACTAGAAAATTCTCAGTGTTTGCCAGCGGGCCCCTCTGAAGTGCAGTCCTGGAGCTGCTTGGGACTGACTTGGTGGCCAGAGTGTTAATGCTGCTGTGTGTTCCTGAGCTAATGATCAGAAGGAAGTTCCCCGGAGCCGGGCAGTTCCTTTGCTGCCGTGGCAGTCCTGCCTGGGGCAGAGACAGGCTGCTGCCTCCCTGTGGGTTTGGGATAGCACACCCCCGAGCGGGGACATGGAAAGCTGCTGTTCCCAGCCAGAATAAAGGCCTGTTCTGGTAGGTGAAGAGGAGGAGTAAGTGGGTGCTTGATCAGAACAGCAAGTGCTACACAACATGGAGACAAGTCCTAAGCCACTCCGTGGCTGCAGGGCAGGCGTCAGCTGTGCCACAGAGTAACTAGTGGAATGCCGAAGCACAGTGCACAGTGAGAATTTTTACTGAGATTATTCTCCTAATTATCTTCAGGAAGTCTTTCACTTCCAGATATTTGTATTGGAACACATCTGAAGAAGACAAGTGCATGACAATTTCTTTCTTCAGCTGTTCTGTAACTTTGAAATTCAAGAAAATAATACAAGTGTTAAGAGTAACACCTCAGAGCAATAACCTCCAAAAAGTTTCAGATAATAGAAATAAGTTATGCTTATTTTAACGGTATTTAAATCATTTTACACTTTTTTCTTGAGTTGAAATTATTTTTTTGAAAACTTATTTCAATGTTTGTGCTATATAAAACAAGCAAAATACAGAGTTATTGAATTTTTTTGTTATACTTGGGAATCATATCTTAGTGTTACTTAGCAACAAACTCATCTTCCAGCCTGGATAAAATGTAAGAGGTTTTGGTTTTAGGATTCAGGAATGTATCTAGAATATTGGTATTGAAATCTTGCTATGGTTAATTTTCTAGCATTTTCTGTACTTAGTTGAAATAAATCCTTAAGAACACCACCTAGTAATAAGAAACCACTGTGACAGACAGTATACTGAAATTAAGGAAGACTAATAAAACCCCTGGGATCTTTCCCTAAAGTTGCCCATCTGGATGTCAGCTGCAACCCAAGCAAGTAATGAAGGTGAGAAGGTGATACAGTGGCAGGAAAACACCTGTTCCAGCTGGGTTAAAGTGCCTTCGACACCCTCTGTCCCAGGAATGAAGTTGTTGCCTGCAAGCAACTTGGAAGGGGAGGGTTTGCTTTTCTCTCCCTGCTTGTGCAACAGAGTAGAAAGTCCTGGGCACATCTGCCACAGATGAGAAATTTCCACTGGCTTCACCTGGCCTTTGACAGCCCCAGAGAGAAGGCAGAAAAGCTGCAATCTGGGCTGGTACCAGCTCTGTACTGGGAAATTCATACCTGAAGCTTTATTTTAAAGATAAGTTCCTTGCAAAACTGCAGCGTCTCCCTGCAACTGACATGAAACACTTCCTGCTCACAAGTGAAGCATCAGACTCGTGGCAAGAACATATGAACACTCCGTGCAATGGAAAGCAGTCCTGGGGCTCTTTGGAACAAAATTCTCTGAAATGTAACTTCAACTACAGCTTCTTTCATGACAGTGGATGTTTTGAAGTCTGTGTCTTTTGCATTTTACCCACAGTTACACCTAAATGGTGAGGGTTTTGAGGGTCAAATAAACCAGTAACTTGCCTTCATAGCTTTGAGTATTCTAGCAGGACAGCTGAAGGTATTAGTTAATAATCTCTGCTAAAATAATGGATACTGCTTCTCATCTCAAGAAGACTGAGGATGGGAGAAAATAAATGGGTTTTAATGCCATATTTCAACTCTTCTTTCCACAGAACTCACCTAAACTCTTCTGCCCCAAGGACAGAGTCCTGGATATTGAAGCTATCTACAGTGTTATTGATGATGCCAAACAGTTTGTGTACATTGCTGTCATGGACTACTTGCCCATTGTCATCGACACCAATGCTAAACGGTGAGTGTCCAGGCCCAGCTGGTTACCATAATGCCAGTAGGGTGTGCTGGAGAAAATGAACCCACAGGAGGTTACTTACTACTGTGCACTGATTTCTTGGGGCCCAATTCTGCTCTTATTGAAATCAGTGAGAGTCCTGCTATTGACTTAAATGGGAGCAGAATTGGGACCTAAGAGGACATATCCAGTTCTGGGTCCTAAGCTTTGGATCTGCCTGTTGAAGGAGATCAGAAATTGTCTAGTCTGACCATCTGCACGTGACTAGGACCCAGGAATATAACAGTATGCTTATATATAAGTCCTGTTTCTTACACTATTATATTGACTATTGTGAGACTGCAACTACTGGCATATTATGAATATCATGCAGATATTCAACATGACAGAGTGTGTGGGTGTGTTAAGAGAGAATTAATGTGTTGTGACTTGTATATAGTGTAGGAAATATCATTCTCTTACTGGCATACACATATAAATGAAAATTCCCAGTTCAGAATAGATTATATTTGAATAAATATCACAATTCAGTTAACTGAGAGGTGCTAAAACCAAATGAAACCACATAATATTTGAACAGCCCATTTGTATGGACCATTAAAAACCACTTATGGGCCCAACACTGGAGCCAGGGTTTATCAAAACCATACAGCTCAGGAGGCAAGTATACACTGGGCCCTCTTACTCTTGATAATGTTAACAATGAATTTAGAATCTAGCAAAGCTAGATTCTGTTCCATCTATGCATTTTATTTGAACACAATTAAGCCAAATTAAGCATGTAGTCTTTTCTACTTAGAGCTGTTCTGTTCAAATTTTTCAAAAAATAATTATCATATCACTGATGTCAGTCATAAATTCTTTTAAGTCTATGAGAGAATTTTTCCAATAAACTCCTAATGTACAGCCTCCATCACAGGGAAAGAATCATGGGCAGTGCTGTAGGAACCTCAGTTTCATGATATATATATATCACTCCTTTTTCTCCTTTATGTTGGAAAGCAGCTTAGCACTACAGTGTTGTATGTTACCTCCTATACTCCTCCTTACTTTATTCTCTTGGTGGAAGAATTCAGCAATCTACTGGATTAGGGAGATGCAGGGAAGCCACCTGTGTGAATTCTTCAACGTTTTTCCGTCATCGTGGCTTTGTGTTTGAGGCACTGCCCCACCTTCTCTACTTTGCCAGCTCCTAGTACATGCTTCTAAGTTATTTTCTGGCATGGTAGAGCTCAGATTTCATTAGTCCAGATGTTTTGATGCTGCTGGAATGTAGAAAACATGTCTGTTTTTTTGTTTAATTCTCCCTGCCCCGACCTGCTCCCACCAAATGTCAGGAATACAAAGCTAACTGTCAATTGTGAGACTAGCACCATGGAAGCCACCATCCCATTCCTGGCAGAATTTCTGCAATCCTCATCACATAGCATCCTCTGTAAGCAACCTATCTCATCTGCTGCTCCTGAAGGATGCAGGCACCCTGCACAGCATCTCTGTTTCCCAAGGAGAAATTAAAGAAGGCATTCCAGTCCCCAGCCTGCGGAGTCCCAGTGCATGGGGGTTAAAGCAGGGATGTCAGCCAGGGAGGACGCGGCGTCCCGGCTCCCTGACCTCTGCCGCCTGGGAAAGCCTGGGTGGCCGTGGCTGGGCTGGCCAGCAGCGCCCTCTGCTGCGGCTCTCAGGCACGGGACCGGCTCTCCCAAATTCTTTAAAGTTTTCTGCAAATGTTATCTTATTTCTCCACAGGTACTGGCCATATTTAGATGGGAAGATCAGAGAAGCATTAGTTTTACGAAGTATTAAAGTACGACTTCTTATAAGTTTCTCAAGAGACACAGATCCCCTTACTTTTAACTTTGTTTCATCTCTGAAAGCTATTTGCACTGAAGTTCCAAGCTGTAGTTTGAAAGTTGTAAGTATAATCCATATTGCTTTAAAATACAAGATATTCCCCAACCCCTCCCCCCCAAAAAAATCAAGAAAATAAAACAACTGTTCTATTATAACAACAACAGAGATTTTTTTCTGTCATTATCAAAGTCTTTAAATTCAATTAAATATCAGGAAATGTAAAATATTGAACATAATTTACTCCTAGTAGCAACAGAATTTGAAATTAAGATAGAAAAATATCTTGGTGCCAAGAGGCAGCCAGTGTGGTGGACAGCCTGTGCAAGACACCAGATGTGGTCTTCCACAGCAAAACCAACAGAATGAACTGTAGCCATTGGTCGTGTTTATACTGTGAGGTAAGAGTCAACCTGACAGCACAAAAATATTATTTAGTCTGCATTCTTGTAACCTTACTGTTAAGATGTGTAAGCACCTACTTTTTCTTCAATCAAGTGAAAAGTACAAGAAAAAAAATGAAGATTTTGCATTAAATTCAGACTACAAATGCAAAATTGTGAAGACCAGAAATGCCACTCTGGGGCCACATTAGACATGCAGTACAGGAAAATGAAAAATAACATACAAATGTATTAGAGAACGGAATGTATGGTAAGTGCTACTTCCAGTGTGACACACTTCACTTTTATGAAGTTGAGGCACACTGGAAATCAGTCACCTTGGATCTTGATGGGGATGGGGGGGAAGGGGGGTTTATTTGGTTTGGTTTTGTTTTTTTCAGGTAACAGTTCCGAATAATCTGCTGAATTATTTTGATTTCCTAAATTGATAATCCTGTAAATCCTTCTGGCTTTTTGAAAATTGACAACAATTCTTAAAAAGAAGTACTATTTCTTATACACGAAATAAGTGCTATTATGCCTCTCTAGAAATAGGGCCTTCTGTTATAAGGTATGTTATTATAAGTTACATCAGTAAAAAGGCAGCATAAATTGGGGTTTTAAGTCCAAAAACCCCATACATAGCTGACTCTGTTTAAACCACCTCAATTTAAAGTAACTTCTAGCTTGTTCCATATTTATCATCAAAATTCTATTTACGTAATCAACATTTTTTGCAAGTGGTACCTAATACTTATATCCATTGCCTTCTATTTAGAGTGGGTAAAATCTTTTGTACAGAATTTATCTTGTCAAGAACTAAATGATAAAAGATAAAAAACCTACTCCTAAACATCTGTTCTAGGTAAATAGTCTGGCTAGAGTCTCTGCAGATAGAAAATACAAAAACAATTTTCAGTAAAAAAATCAGCTGTAGAGAATTGTAAAGGTACAACACTAAATCAGTCACCTCTGTGCTGTGCATCACGTATCCCAGTCTGGGTGAACCATTGCCTTTAATAAGCCTTGGTATGAGAAATCGCCCAAGGGTCAGAGTTTGCTGGTATCAATTTGATTTTGGCTAAAAACTGTGCCATAGGCTCCATCTGAATACTCTTTTAATTGAAAAAGCATGGCAGATGAGCAGCTGCTTTTTAAAGCTGCATTTCTTCTGTATTCATCTGTTATAGCCAGGATCAAAGTGAAACAAAACTATGTGTGTATATGGAGGAGAAAGAACAGGTTAAAAAAAGTAAAAAACTAAATTACCTTTTGAACTATTGAAAGCACTCCTTTTCCCTCTTGGTTCTGCTTTGGCTATGAAAAAACATAAACTAACCTCTGTACAAAAAATACTGTTTTGCAGGCATGTATTGTGTGTGTTTATATGCAAAACCACTGAAATTTTAAGATAAACCTGTTACAAATTCTGATTGAAATTACACTTAAAATTGCTAGGCTGCTGCAATACCTCCATCTGGTTCTGACCAAAATGCCACACACAACTGCACTACATGGCCTCCTATCCCCATGTTGTTCTGTTCTTTTGAGGATAATATATCCTATGAAGCATACTCAGTAAAGTCTTATTTTCCATTTAGCTTTTGATCCTTGTGATATGCCTTGCCTTGATTGTGTTCTTTTTTTTTTCTTTTCCTTATCCTGATTGGAAAGACCAGTTTGGCTTGAAAATTTCCAGTGAGTGGCAATGGCTGGCTGTAGCTGCAAGGTGCACTGGTTTGCCAATGGTCATCTTGGAGAATGAGATGCAGATGTAATTTCTCTGTTGGATGGGAATCTCCAGGTCTCTGACCAGGCTAATGCAAGTTTTGGTATTGCCTTACTGCAACTATAGAGTTAGGGCACTGCAACCCTGTTACACCTGGCATTTTCAGCAACTCACAGTCCCATTCACAGAAACATTAATAATTACTGGTTTCAACTGAAACTGTTTTGAGAATGCAAACTCAATATAAGTACTCTGAAGAAAATGATCACTGGAAGAACTTGCACCTAGAAAGCTTTGTTGGAGACTAACTAAATGCTATAAGCACACAGCCAAAGGGCAAGGAGTAGCCTGCATATCAAACTCCTGCTGAAGTGGGGAGTTCTGTCCTGTGCACATGTGGTCATGAAATTAAAGCTTGAATCAGAAAGGGCAGACTCAAGGTGAAGAGCTCACCATTGTGCTTCTTGGAACCTTAATTCCTATATTCCTTAAGTTTTGTGTTCTTGGCCCTGAAAATCCATCCTGTGTGTGTGAATGCCTGCTCTAAATTCTCAAAGGAGCAGCAGGAAGGAGCCAGCTCTGTTGGGTACAGTGCTGAACAGAGAAAGGTGTGTGCTTTGAAAGAGCCCACAGAAGTTATGACCTAGAACAAAATTGTCTGTAGACAACTGGAAGACACAAAGGAGTGGCAAGGAATATCTGTCTACAGCCAAGTTATTCTTGAGTGTCCATATTAATCTATATTTGAGTTATGCAGGTGTATTCTTGCTCATTTTTGTTTGTTACTGATCAGACGAGGAGTGCATATAGCTCTAAAATAATAAATAAACAAATATTGCTCATACTTCACTCTTTGGGTAAAACATTTTCCTCTTGTTGCGTGGAAAATTTGATCTCTTTATACCAAATTTAATCTTGAGAAGTTTCTAAGTTTCTGAAATGGCAAGTTTCCTGTTGGAAACTATGCAATGTGTGATTGCAGAGGTATTAATTCAGCTGTTGCTGTGTCTGCCAATCCCCAATGCTGAAGCAGACTTCAAACCCCAGTGTCCCTTGAAAAATGAGGAAATGAGTTAAAGGAAAGTTTCCGGCTCTTGCCATGGAGAACAGAAACATGGGATTTTTCTTTTTCATTTTACAGCCTTTACTACCTGGCACTCTATTGCTTTTAGCATGCAGTAGCCATATACTTTGTATAGTTCAGAATGCCAAGGCAGGAGTATCGCAAACTATGCGAATTTAATTAGAAATACAATGTGCAACATTTTATTGAAGTTAATGCTTGGCAATAAGCTGTTTTGTAGTACCAACTAATTTTCAATAAAGATTTGAGAACAGACTGTATTTTTTCTGTCTCTCACAGAGCAATTCTCATTAACCTGTGCCTCCTTCTATTTTATGGCAGAAATTCTTTGACCTTGAGGAAGAGAGTGCCTGCTTTCTTAAAGAACAGAAGAACACTTCCCTTCCCAAGATGAATCGTAACAAATACATGGTGACTGATGGAGCTGCGTATATTGGTAAGTAACCGCATCTCAAGACGTTCTAGTTTGTATCCAAAAGCCTGAAATAACCTTTTGTAGATGAGCAATCTACAGCTGATATGTTCTTTAAGTGAAGATAATAGTTCATTTCTTTGGGAACCTGGATGATGACTGAACTTTGACACTTTTCTCATTCAAAACCTTTTCTTCCCTTCTGAATCAGTTTCTCAAGACCAACATTCTGCTTTCAGTATCCTAAAACAGACTGAAAGCACAAATATAACACAATTTATGAAGCAGGTATAATTATTAGCATATTCTCTTGTTTTGCAATCCCATGCAGATGGAGTGTTCTCCTTTCCCCATGTTATTACTAAAGCTGTAGTCAATCCTGGCAAATACTGTACAGATGCTGTTCATCCTCATCATCCAAAACCTTACTCCATTTACCATAATGACATTTCAGACACCCTCCTAAGATTAGGTACATATCAAACTGGTATTTTGGGTTAAAAGTGTATTTAAGTAAAATTGCTGTGTGGCACCTCACAAAAGTTTTTCGTTTTTTACTTTTACTTGAAAGCATAGGAAAAATTGTCCCTTGTGATGAGGTTTCAATTTACCATCCTTGGTAACTTTAGAATTCTTAACATTTCCTGCTGAAGTAACAGCCTTGTTTGACCAAAATACTGCACGTATTTTAAGTGAATAATTTAAAATACTTACAGTTTTAATGGAATTAAAAAAGAGGTAGCTGAAGCACCTGATTTACCTGTTTTCCATTAGTCCAATTAACCTTTTTGCCCTGCTATCCCCAGAATTCAAAGTGCTTATTTGTTACCATAGATTTCCACAAAGATTGTAATAACTGGCATAAACCAGTAAAATGTATTTTTCTTTCCTCAAATATTATCTGTCAGCAGGTAAGTTATAAAACATCTACTGGTTTGGAACTCTGAATTGTTTATACAGCAAAACAAAAAAAAAACTATTCATAGCACTGAAAATGCCAGTGAGGAAAGTAAATTGAGTAACAATGTAATAGATGTAAAAGGAAGAACAAATTAGTTTTGAAGAAATAGAAGAACCTGTTTTCACTTCTGAAGACTTAGAGATGTTAAAACTTCCAGAAACAATCTTCACTACACATGGTATGTATTGGAACTTTTTTTTCCTGCTGTTATTTAAAAAAAACAACTTATTTCCATCTCTGCACTGGGGAAAATGGTAGTGTTTCATTCTGGATTGCCTTTAGGGAGATAGGTTTTTTATTGGTTCTTTTGTTAATGTTAGAAACTCACTGTTTATTCTGGCCTTTGCTTGCAGGTAATTTTGATTGGGTAGGAAATGCTTTTACGCAGAATGCTGGAGCTGGCCTTGTTATCAACCAAGCAGACGCGGGGAACAGCACAAGCATCATTAAGCAACTCAAGGCTGTTTTTGAAAGGGACTGGTATTCACATTATGCCAAAAGTTTACAACCAACAAAAATCCCAAACTGCTTTAACCACAAACTCAATAAAGGAACTTCAAATAAGACTTCCATGAGCAATGTGAATTAGAAAGACTATTTTACCATTTAGTATGGCAATGAAGAGTTATGTTGGGGTGTAGCATTCTTTCATATTTACAGACAAAAGACTTAAAGAAAAAGCAAAAAAAAAAAAGTTTGGTTTGGGGAGTGTTTTTAGGAAAAAAGCACACTTATATTAAATCTGTCTAACCTATATTCTCTATATGAATTATTTAAGACTTTCAAATTTGTTACTTCTGACACTGAATGTCATTTCCACTTCAATGTAAATTTTAATGTTCCACTTTTGAATTTATCAGCATGTGTCAGTGTTTCTGTTTTAGGACTTTGCCTAATTGCCAACCTGGATAGAGCAAACCTTGAGGCAAAATGAAGATTCAAGCTATGAAATGGCATTCTAAGATCACTTTTTGACATACTGATAGATGGTAGGTTTACTATAGAAGAAAATGTAAACAAATAAGCAAAGTTTCACCTATATATGTAATTTCCGTTGAATAACTACCCTGTCATAAAAATACTTACTGGTTTTGAGTATTTACTTTGAGTATCACTATTCCATGTCTTCTAAGTAGCCTTAAAATACATTGGAGTTACAGGACTGGTAGTTCTTTCATCTCCTAACAGTATGAGAATTTTTTGAGGGGCTGGAGTTGGCCTCATCAAGTTTGTCATATTCCCTAAAGCCTCTCAAATTTTTTATCAAAGTACTGTGTATTCCTTTCAACAGAATAGTTATTTCCAATTACATGCATTTTATCTAACAGCAAAAATCTCTGGGTTAATAGCTAAAACCTAGAACTGATTTTTTTATGTTTCTGTAATCTGAAGAAAATTTCTTGCCCAAGTTAAATATTTAGCACGTGCAAATCAGCAGATATGTGATGACTCATTACTAAACCAATGCACATCTCAAAATCAAATACTGCTTTTTAGAAAGGCCAAGGGTTATGCATAATCATGCAATAATCGTTGTTAAATGATCATACAGTAATGTTGTTGATTTTTACACCTGAAGAATTTGCTTTCCTAACTTCTACTTTAAAAAGAAATAAAAATTGTGAAGTGACATTTTTTTGTTAAAATGTCATCCATATAGGTAAATACACCTGCATGGACAGAAAGTGATGCCTTCATTTAGACCATAGTTTTGGTTGGTGTCAAAAGTGTGCCTCTACAATCACAACTAAGTTGCACCAAGAAGCAACTGTTCTATAGAAGTATGAATTTACTCTTTGAAGAAATACACACAAATGTTTGACGACTGATTTTTCTCCAGTCAGAGATGTAATAGCATAGTTTTATAATAAAAATGTTTCATTACTATGCCTCTGCTTCCATTGAAGAAACACAGCCATGAAAGCAAACCGCATTTTGCATTTTGTTAAATATTCACAGAACCTTCTCCAAAATGATGACTTTTCTTCTCATCTTCTGAAGGCGCACTTCAAAAGCAGAGGGCTAAAAAGAGAAAGACACCCAACTACATTCCAATGTATTAGTTTAATTTTAAGAAGAAGTTAAAAATCCACCTTGACTTTCAAAACGTATCTTTTACTTATAGGGTAAAAACATTCAAACTTATTTCACAGTGAGCACAGTTTAGGAAATTTTAATAAATTAGCATATGTACAACTTCAAATTGTCAGCTTAGAGGTACCACACAAGACTAATTATGACCCCAGACGGCACACTTTTGACAAAGAATTTTCATTTATTTTGCAATTGCAAATATTTACATCCTCTTACTGAAAATAATGATTAATCCAAAAAACTTTTAAGATTGTCAGCTTCTAGAGAAAATATTTTGCACAGCTCCAATAGTCAGTAACATTTTCTGGTATTCAAATAAACACATGCCATGTATTAGTCTCACACACACATAGAAAAGCATATACTCTGACATACTGATAAGAAACAAGTATTTTAAAAGCAAAAGTTTTCCTGTGTTGCTATAAAGAAAGATCTTTGTGAGGAGAAATTTCTGGATTTTCTTCTGTATTTGAGTATGTACAGCATAGCATGTATGGGAGAGAGATTCCCAGCACTTAACTTACTTGCTGTGAATTTTTTGTTTTGCTAAAGAAATGAATATTAGTCCAGATTAATTACTGGTGAAAATTTCAGCTGAGTTATACCACCAATAACTTTAGTTTTGTGAGCCAAAAACCCGCAAAATGAACAAACAAAAAGCCCATCACATTTTTAAAAGCTGGTTGAGATGCTTTTACAGTTTCTGAGGTCCCTATGGATAGGTGATCTTAAAGTTTGAGATAAACTTAATACCACATGACCTTACATAAAACACAAAATAATTTATGCAAACAAAAAACCCCACTGCCTGGAGTTGTTAATTGGAGCACTTAATGGCAATAATATACAGTAATCAATCAATGCAGGGTTTTTTTTTTTTCCCTCTTGCATTATGGATACTGCAAATGTGTTAAGTTTTTTAAAAGACATCTTACATAAAGAACGGAGGATCTGAGTGGAACATAAGTGATAAAGCTAAGTTGTTTACAAAGCAGGATTTAGTGATTAAATGAGACTAGCCATTGACTGATTTAGTATAACAAATGAATGGAAAATAGTTTTTTTGGACAGATCCTAGGAAAATGCAGATCATTAATACTAAAAAGATCTGTTAGTTTGCAAATATTTTCTTACTGGCTAGATAAGCAGATTCTTGGTGCTTCAATTATCCCCCCCTCAAAGAGCAGATACTTTAATGTATTTTTTAAAAGTAGCAGTATGTTTTGGTTTTATGAATGGAAGAACTTGGGTGGTTTTGAATAACTTTCAACACGAAATACTGGCCAGCCATCCTATAAATGGAATGGCAGACTCAAATTTCATTTGGTGTAAAGTACGGATCAATGCTGTAATAACTGTTTAGAATGGCGGCAGGTCCAAAGTAGCACATAAGTACTTGACCTATTACATTAGCCAAAAGACAAAATGCATCCTTGAACTTCAGCAAATAGGAAATTTAAAATACCAGGTTATTTTTTGAAACTGTCTAAGGGGGTTAACGCCAATTCTTTGGCCTAGGCCAGCGCTGTTGCTGTTTAACTAGATTTGCTAAAACAGCCTCAGTTTTGGCTTCAGATCCTTCTACCACTGTAATAGATCAGAAGTAAATCCATAGCTAATTTTACACTAGTTTAGCAGGGATCGGAATCTAAACTAGTTTCCTCTTGCTTCCAATCTCCTGAGTATCACTACTGCACAGGCTATTTCCTAATTTAACAGGGATTTGCATTCAGGGGTTTCTCACAGACCTCCCAGGCATAACCCAAAAGATGCACTTTCTCTAGGCCCTTCTAACTGGCATTGATAATTCTGTCATATTAAAGGCAATTTTCTAAACAGTCCGGTTTTATTCTTAAAGAATATAGACTATACTTGTTATTTGCTGCAAACATTTACTAGTGCCTTATTTGTACAAGTTTTTGTTTAACTGTTCCTCAGATTAAGTCCTGCTAAAAATCTTGTATCTAGTACAGAGGCATAGAGCAAACTTCCTAAGTAAGAAGACATTGTGATGTTTACAGTTTAGTACCTAAAACTAGAGTCACAAGAAGACAAAAACTACTGCAAGATGTTGGTCTAAACCACAAACACATCTAAAACGGTGCATTTTTAGCCAATCCCAGTTCAAGAACTAAATTTCACAATTTACTCCTGGCTTCATTATCAAATAATCTACAACACAGTTGAATTATTCTGTCCTGCCAAGGTATAAAATATGAATTCCCCCAACATCTGGCTCCTATCAAAACCATAATCACAGAAATTCCTGTAGCACAGGTTGAAGTCCAAATATCATGCAGTGGCTACTTTCCAGATCTTGCATGTTAAGTCTCAAGTTGTTTCGGGCCAGCTGCTTTTTCTGCCTGAAGCATGAACTAGTATCCACAGCTTCTCTTGCCTCTTGTTTGAAGACCAGAAAGGTATGGATTATGTGCTACAGCACAATGGCTATAGCTGTTCCCTAACAGGAACAGATTTAGATTTTACCCAATGTAGGGCCATGTATTCCTTCCAATTAATCCAGGCTGTGCTGGTGGTTCAGAAGAGAGCTTGAGAAACAAGTAGAAAAGCCTCCAAATTCTATTTTTAAGACCTACATATTATTTGCTATACTACCAGCTACCTAAATTCTACTACATTTTTGAGATTTGTACAAATAAAAACTGAACAAATAAGTTCTGTTACCTGCCAGTTAACCCTGATCTAAGAAAAAATCCAGACAATTTATAGGGGTTTTTTTTGTGACTTTAGCAGGTACTTACTGGAAGGAGTGTATGCACTCTCATCAAGATGGTAAAGATATCAGCTGGCTCTTCCAGTTCTTTAGTCTGAAGTTGTAAATATTCCTGTCTCAGATGATTATACACTTGACTTCTGAGAATGGCCTTATAGAGAGCACTAAGTTATCTTCAAATCTTTCCAGTCTTCAAAATTAACTCTTCATTTTAATACAAATATACTGACTAAATGTTTAGTATGTTTCCAGATGGTAATTTCTGGTGCTGTGTTTTTCTTCCACTCTTACCCTTTATCTACATCTATCATATATTCATGGGTTTTCAGTCATTCAGTGTTTAAAATTCACAATGATGCCTCCCGAGTTGAAGGTACGACTTCTAACACTGCTCCACTTCTAACACTGCAAGGTATAGCAGCTCAACTGATACTGTAGGAGATCAATTTTCTTAGCTGTAGTTTTTCACTTTAATTACTGCTGGATGTTATTTATGAATTTCTCAGTATTGAATCAGGTTGCTCTTGGATCATCACTTTGCACAAATGCCTTAGAAGCTTGCCAAACTAGCATGTAAAAGAGACCTCATTCAAAATAGTTTAGACAAAAAAAGAACTCATCTGCTTTACACTCTGAAGAGTGCTGAAGTCAATGGATAAACTCCAGTCCTATAATAAAGTGGAGCTTTCTATTGTACCTCCTGTTTAGATTAATCCTGCATGGGCTTCCAAAAGTCTGTGAGAATTGTTTGTTGTGATTACCTTGTGATCAGGAATCTACAGAGAATCTGAAAATAATCCAGCTGTATTGAGTGGTTCAACACAGTGACTTAAAATGGGTTTTCATGAAAACACATTCATATTACATATCCATGTGATACAACTGCATTAACTTGCTAATGTCAGGTTTTCCCTACAGTTCAAAAACATGTAGGACAAAAATGAAGCTACTGCAGCCTATTTCTGAAAACATTGTTAAAAATAGATTTTAAGAACATACTTCAATTCTGGCTGCAAATTATTCTGCTATAGTAATGTAGTCAGCTCTATTTTGTTCACAACAAATTCTACACTGTGATTTTATAGGAAGACTCAATAACTTTTTAACCCTATAAAATAATTGTGATCATTCTCCTTTTAAGAACAGAAAGAAGGTTGATGGCCAATTCAGGCTACAGAATGTAACGAAATATAATAAAATGGCTGGCAACTGCAGCATTCCAGAGGATTATTTTAGGTTATTTTATGTTGCATGGCCACAAACATGAATGGTATGAACTACATGTATCACAATGGTGTTGCATGAACATATGGTGGACAATTGAATCTCATACAGTAAAATCCATCCCTCTTGTAACAGCATAAAATGTAGTAAGGATAGAGAGGATGGGGCAAAAAGAGCCAGAGGCAAACTTGGATCAGCTTGAGTTAATGGACTGGATGCTGACATAAAAGCTCTGGACTGCATTTTTATTTTGTTCCTCTCTCTGCAAAATCCTGTGTTTTCTATGCATCCTCCTTGCTCATCTTTATGAGTGAACTCCCATGATTGTTTTTAGAATGAGGAAGGAACCTTTAACAACTACAAACTTATGCTTAACAGAAAGAAATTAGCATGAACAAAAGTCCATTGATTTCTGTTTAACAGGTACCAAGTAGTAAAGCTCTATTTGAAATGGGACTTCTTGGACATTAGAAGTTTCTAGTGTAATATAAGCAAAAATGGACAACATAGCAAGATGCCTGCAAATTTCCCATCACACACAGCATTTGCTTGTGATTTGTTTGTTCTCTCAATGTATAGATACAGTCATCAGACAGATACCATTCTGAACTACTGATAAACTGGTGAAAACTAAGCACAAGTATCAGGCAATCCAGCTTGACACACTCAAATGAGGAAAAGGAATCCTCCCAGAAGACCTAACTGTATAAAGTTTATAAGTCACACAGAAGCTAGAATTATTTTCCAATGTAACTTTGAGGGACCTTTCTATTAAAGATTAAAGGCATGCACTGTTACATGCAGTGTCTAAGCAAAACAGCTTATAAAACGTAAAAGGAGAAGCTCTTCAAATGGAATTATGTAGACCAACGTTTTGTTGACTGACCTGATAACAAATATTTGCTAGTAGATTTGCTCAATGTTCAATTACTTCACAATAATCTCTTAAATTACTCTGCAAGTATTCCTTATTTGTATTTCTTCAAGTGACACTGTACATGTATTCAGTGTTTTACTTGGAAATTGACAAAAAAAGCAAGATGCCTTTGGAAGTGATAGCTGTTTCTTTCTAAAGGTCAGAGGACTTCTCATCTAACTTGTTCTCTTATCGTCTCCTACTTCTTCAGCAGCCCAGTCCATGCTTCCACTTGTCTGAGTAGCAAAGAAAATGAAATATTTTTAGTCACCTGCTGTTTTTGAAAACTGCTGGCTGCTCAACGTGTTCTTGCCCTTTGAGAGATCCCTCATCTAATGAGATACTAAAGGTATAATAGAAGACAAGCACATAATTCCAGGTGCCTCACATAATTATTGACCTGGAAAGACACATATGCAAAATCTGGAAAAAGAGATGGGGGACAGGGGTGGGGAGAATGCTTGGCAAGCTTTAAATGAGGTAGAAGTCCTTCTGATGATATAAATACCTCTTCCAGTGACCTTACTTTATTCTAGAATAAACTATTCTTTACCACACAGCCAGATTTGCAATGATAGAAATGTGTGGCTAACTTCAGCATGAAAAGTTGAGAGGTTAAATGGCCCTCATCTTTGTGAATTGAACTAATTTCCTCACTATGTAAGAGAGGTGGAAGAAGTAGGTAACATTCCCTCTTCTGAGGCAACAGGCCAGGGTGCTACTAGAAATAGAGCTGATAAGGTTTCTAAAAGCAATGATCTTACTCATCTGACTTCTATTAATTCTCACAAGATGGTGCATCTCAGTGGGAGCTTGGGGCTCACAGCTTTTTTACCAATTTCTTTGTGGCAAACTGTCAGACTTCTCAGGAGAGCTCCTTTTCCTCCTTCTCACAATGCTCAAGACAGTTGTGACATCTGCTTTTAATAATCTCCAGATTCTTCAAAGACATTTCTAAACTAGGCTGCAAGAATTTTCCCTGTGAAAAGGAAAAATGAAGGGCGGGTTCAGTGAAAAATCCAAAGAACCTGGTACAAATACTAAAATACATAACAAATTAGGATCAAAACCACAAGACATTCTCATTTTTGCCAACTAATGACAATTGGGAAGGTAAATGAAAGGCTAATGTTGTACCTCAAATTAATGGGACTGGAATTTATAAACCAATACTCTTACTTTTATGGACAGTTCAGAGAGCATCTGAACTAGTGCTCTCAGTATGCAGAGATGGAGTGAAGAATAAGAGAACTGCTTTGATGTGCTGTACAAAGGTTTCAGCATTCAAAGTCTTATATCCATTTCTCAATGTATACAGCTTAAAAGGCTAAAAAATGGGATTCTGTGTATATTTATACAGATTTTACTGCCAAATAATCATTGAAAACTAGTCACTTCTCACAGCAGTTTTGTCTTCACATGTTATCACAGAGATCTTATTGAATATGTCTGGAGAAAGGCAGAAAAGCAACATCTGTGGCAGCAAGTAAGCCAACCAAAAAAAGCTGCAAGCCCATTTTCCAAATTCTAGTTGATAAAATAAAAGCATTCAGGTGCCCCATCCAGCTCAGATTCCAAATATCCTTGTATCAGATTCCAAATACAGATTTGAGGCTCCTCACACACATACACTCAGAGACATGTCCTCAAAGGAAAAATTAGTATCTTTGCTAGAAGAACTTAGAACAGCTCTAGCATTCCACTTGTTCCACTGCTGTCCTACTCTTAAATAAGGCTGACAGGAAATAGTACAGCTTTCTGGAAAGGGCCACATATCCTTTACTAGAAATTGCAAATATGAACACAAAGAGACTCAAAAGAATAAGTTACCGAAGTGGACTCCTGGCTGCAGCAAAGAGGAACATCAGTGTCACCATTTCTGATAGCACACACCAATGCCATGTACTCATCTTGTAATTTCCTCACTGCATATGGGACAAAGCTCACTTAAAAAAAAAAAAAAAAAAAAAGGCAGTGTTTATCTCTGAATGAAATATTCCAGAGAGGATTATACCTTTTTTTTCCTTAATAGATAGAACAGCAGTCACTGCCCCACTTTTCTTCACTTTTCATACTCCACTTTGCAATTCAGCAAATGTTTCCACCATCTCTGCCTCTGTCTTTTTTTGTTTTCAAACTATTTCCTGAATGCTGTTTCTGAATCCCTTGCTGCTGCTTTGTATACAAGGATGAATCCCTGCAACTTGCATTGTTGGTGCTATAACATCCTACAAGGTTACTTCCACTAGCTTTACCTGAAGTGCTCAGGAGAAGGAAGTGCATGCACACACTGTTTAAAGACACACAAATTACTGTGTATGAAGACAAGGGAAGTCAGGGCAAAAGCAGCATGCAGGCACTACTGGAAAAATACCTGGACAGGAAAAGGGTTTAAAATCATACTCCTCAGTCTGATTTCACCTTGGCACACCCAAAATCTGTATCAGGATCTAGACCTCAATTTTGCAAACCTTTCACAACTAACACAAGCCTTGCCTCCAGGTATTCTGTTTGCTGTTGGCCTGAAGTCACACTCCAGGTTAACCTGCCAAGCTAGGCAATAACAAGTGAGTCAAAACTACAGACAGCTTCAAGCCACATGACCTCAACTTTATCCTGCAGATGGCATTTGCCCACAGAGGGGGTCTAACCTGGGTACTTATCACCTTGTGACAGTTAAGATGGTCCAAGCTCACTATCATATATAACAGCACCACCTTAAAAAGAGCAAATGAAGAAAGATCATCTCTCTGCAAATGTATTTTAAATATCTGAGTGTGACTTTGGCACTGCATTGTATTTCCCAACACAGTCTAAATGTATCAGGAATCCTGTATAGAGTTTGCAGAGCAAAAGGGTATGTACTCTATGTTTCCTACTATACCTCTTCTGATGGAATAAATATCAAATATAAAAATCTGTCTAAACTTATTTTGAAAACTGCATGGCCAGCTTATGCAGTAGCTAGATACATGGCAAGGTTATAGTATTACTCTCTAAGGAGAATACAATTAATATGCTTATATATTTTGTTCAATTCAAGCACTGTGTAGTCTCCAAGTTCTGCTATGAGAAGTATGAATCACTTCTCATTATCCTTCCTATTCCAAAACACAGTATTTATCACAGATGTGTACAATACAGCAGCATAGCTTAGGCCTGTTATATAGGTCAGTTTCTGCAATGCACATGAGAACATAGTTTGCCACTGCAAAGGAGAGTGGCTGCAAAATCTATTTTGGATAATCCAATTTATATTTGAAGAAATCAATGTGTGGTCATTTCTAGAACTGTGAATATAAGGCAACTTCTGCATGCTTGTATATTTGATAAGTTTTATTATACTATATCCTTATATGAATGCCTATGCAGTGTAAATGCTTTAATATAAGATACTGAATGTTTTTTTACACATTATTTTCTAAACAATGCTACATTTTACTGCATGTTTTTTCATCTTTTTGTGTTGGTACAAAGTGCAAACTGAAAGACACGTGCTTTTAATAACTTGCACAGCAGCTATTCAAATCCATTATAAAAACATGTTCTTATGTAAAGACTTAATTTGGCAAGAAATGTGCTTCCTTTAGACAATGGGCTTGGTTCACAGCAATACCTGTGTACTTAATGTTTATTTATTAAAAAAAAAACCAAAAAAACAAAAAAACCCAACATTATCCCTGAATCTGTAAATGGGGCCATTGAGTCTGCTGCAAACCACTGTGTTGGTATGCTTTGTACCTTTGAAAATGTAAATCTGCATTTACTAGGAAAACAGATGACCTGCCCTGATGCAAGCTGTAATTGAAAAAATCCAATCCTGAGCAGCCGCTGTCTCTGGTGCTGCAGCATGACAATGTAGCAATCTTTGTTTTCCTTTAAACAATACTTAAAGTTCATACGCGTGACTTCAATACAATGAGTTCGTTACTTGATTGTGAACTGGGCCCACTGTTTACTGTATTGCATTCATAACCAAAGTTCAATGCAATTAACAAAATTGATCAAATTCATTTGTTTGGAGGAAAAAAGAAAAGAGACTGATTTTGCTGATGTTTTGGAGAGCTGGCTTGGTACAGAGTGTTGCTTCTGTACCAATACAAATAGTACAATGTAAGGAAATTTTTTTTAAATGCAAGGAAATCACTGAAAGACTGATGGCTAAGACAGCATTGCCAGTGGTAATATACTGATGGAAACTAAGTTGCCAATGATATAACATAAATCAAGGTAGTAATTCATTATTTTAAAGATATGTAAATATTGATTTTAATGCTGCAACATCATAGAGATCATTTTTCACTGCTTTGATATCCAAGGATTCCTAGTACTACACAAACGTATTTTATCTGCTCCAGTTTTTAGGTTCGGTACTTTCATTCAAAGCAAAGTAACTCCCATTTCTTTGTACTGCACTGAAATAAAGAATCTTGTTTCAGTACATAATGATTTTCTGTTTCTCTCTGGTCTGTTTGTTTCTATGAGCACAAAATCCCAGATATTAGCCCCTACTCTCCAGCTCCCAGTCCTCTGTACATAGCCACCCCAAAGGCAGACCAAATAACACTGACAGACCACCTGGTGCCTCCATGCAGGGCTCTGCAGAGCCTGAGCAGCACTGCCACTGGTGCCAGACCACTGGGACTTCTTTCCAGGCCATGGGATCCTCTTTCCTAGTAGATTTGTATGAAAGTTCTAGTTGGAATCTGGGAAAGCAGTCACTACCCCAGATTTCTCATTTCTCAGTAGACTCAGAGAATCATTGCAATTTTCTGTTGCCAGGACTGCTGTCACATTCTGTTAAAACTACAGGAGTCCTAACCAAATGAGTCCTAACCACATATTCCCCTCTGATTTGTATTTAAAAAGCTGCTACCAGGTTTAGAATTTACCAAATTCTAAATAATTTTCTCCATGGAGACTCATGTTCCAAGTAGTTTGGAAATGAGAACACTCAGCAGCAGATAATATTCAAACAAAAATGTGAAGACTGACAGGGGATGGGAGGAAGCCGAATTTACAAAATAAACACCAGCCTCCGTAGCTTGTGCTTTTTTAAGAGCTGTTTTATGTTGCACCAGGAAGGCAGCTTTTGACTGCACAGTTCCCAGTGGTGTGAGCAATAGCTGCTGCCCTGTGACCCACAGAGTTTCAAATACAATGCCTGAACAGATTTCAGGTACACTAGGAGTGATGAGGGCAGAACAAGGAGAGAAATCAATTCCCATAAAGAGAAGCTTTACCTTAATTCCCAAATTATTTATGTCCCTGTTTTGGGGTATTTTTTTTGACAATATCAGAGCACCTCACTTTCACATTTTGCATGCTTTTTGCAAGACAATTATTCTACTTTTTCTTTTAGTGCCCATTTTCATGAAAAATGAAGTAGACACTTAACAAAAATATACATTTAGGAACTCAATATTCTTTTCATGTATTCAGCTTCACAACAATCATATGAAGAAGAAAACAAAATAATAGTCCTGTTTACAGGCAATTAGCAACTATAATTGCTTACTGGGCACTGCATCACTACAATTAGTCTGCAAAATACACAAAATTTAAATTCAGCTGCTGACATGTATTTTCATGTTAGATTTCCTTTCCAAATATGCATTTTCTCTAGAAATATGCTTGGAAATGTTCAGATTCATTCCATAAGAAGACAAAAAAAAAATCTGAATCCCAGTAGCTGAAAAGAAATCAGCTGCAACATCACAGCTACAGTGCAGTCCATTGCCACTGGACTGATTCACAGAGAAGGAAGGGATTTTATTCTATTCCCTGCCTTTGATCACAAAAGATTTGTGCTCCTGTGGAATTAGATGATCATGATGAAATGGGTGGATCCCCTCTCCATTCAGAATCACATGCACTAGAAAGGCCATCTTTCAAGTAAAGCAGACAATGCTTCCTTACAATACTATAATGTTTTTCATAGGATACATCCTTTTCAGACTTGATATCCACCTCCAAGGTGGCACATACATTTTATTAATTAATAAGTAGGGCATTGATCCCAAAGATATTGACATCTCCAAGAACTTTACAGTTTCCTACAAAAAAAAAAGAAGCTGTCCCCTACCCCTTGATTTTTTTTTTTTTTGTTTACCAATACTCATTTCTGGTGGGGTGCCACATGCAATGCTGCACTGAAAGAACACAGCAAGTGACAGCACCTGTACCCAGTAGGAGCATCACCAAATCAGCTGTGCTGTGCTCTTGGACTTTGCTAACCCTTTTGGTGCCAAGTAACAAGAAGTAGAAAAGCCATTTTCTTTCGCATATAGGTTTCTTAACAGTACTGCCATGATTTAACCCCAGCCAGGAGCCAGGTCCCACCCAGCCACTCACTTACTCCCCCACCAGCAGGGTCATGGAAAGAATGGGAAGGGTAAAAGCTGGAGAACTTGTGGATTGAAATAAAGAGAGTTTAAAAGGGAAAGCAAAAGACACACAGGAAAAGCAAAACAGGGAATTAATTCACCAGTTGCTATGGGCAGGCAGGTGTTCAGTCATCCCCAGAAGAGCAGGGTCCCATCACAGATAACAGTGACTTGGGAAGACAAATGCCTTCACTGCAAATGTCTCCCTGCTTTCCTCCTCCTTCCCCCCACTTTATATCCTTAGGAGGATGTCATACGGGCTGGAATATTCCTTTGGTCAGCTGGGGTCACCAGTCCCAGCTGTGTCTCCTCCCAGCATCCCATGCACACCCAAATTCCTTGCCAGCCATGGCAGCATGGAAAGCACAAAAGGCCTCAGCAAGCCCTGCTCAACAATAACAAAAACATCCCTATGTTATCAGCTCTGTGTTCAGCACAATCCAAAACATAGCTTCTGGGAAGAAAATGAACCCTACCCTGGCCAGCACAAGCATGCTCTTTAAAGTTGCTGAAGTGCATAACACACTCGCTGGTGGTGTGCTCAGACAGACTGTCCCTGGTTAAATAACTCCTGAACAGCCTATACTTGTTGTCCCAGCACAAAACTCCAGTCCACTTAGAGAATTCTGCTAAATGTAATCCAGGTTTTGGATTACACACTTACTATGTATTATAGACAAAAGAAAAATATTCAGAACAGTGGTTTGGCTCACCACAAGAAATCTTCCAAATCACTTCATTCCTGCTGCTCCACAACCAATGGTGAAATAGTGTCATCAAAATGATGCACAGGAAGTCTGAAATCAGAGGGCAGAAAGATTGTTGAACAGCAATAACCCACTTTTCAGGCTCCCATGTCTCAATTTTTTCCTCTGAACCAAGTCCTATTCTGAGACAGAGAAGAGATGTCTTTCTTCAAGCCTTGCACAGCCTTCCACAGCCTGTAGTTTAAAACTCATTCATGATGCGAGAGAACACAAAGATGAAAGCACAAATCATGGCTCAGTACCAAAGAGTCATGTTCCAGTCCCTACCATGTATCCTTTTTATGGATATAGCCACTAATGAATCAATATGGCAGTAAGCCTTAGGTAGATTTTACTGCTGGTGTAACTTAATATTCCCAAAGACTATGTTCAGCCTGCCAACAGCATGCCAACACATCCCCAGGCTCACAGAAAGGTCATGTCTTCTATAGCAGAACCATCTCAGTGAGCTCTGTTTTAAAGCTTATTTAAAATCAAAGGATCAGCACATTTATTTCTGTTCATATTTATACAGAATTTAGAGAGTTGCAAATACTGAAAACCTCAGGGACGGCCCTTTCAAAATGGACCCTGGTTGTATTAGAACCACAGCAAATACTTTACAGGTAACCAAAGCAGTAAAGTCTACATCCAGCAATTTTCAGACCAAGGATACTCCCCTGAACCCCTTCAATTAAAAAAAAAAAAAAAAAGAAAAAAAAAAAGAAAATTCTCATCTACAAGCAGAGGAAAGAGATGAGTAAGGCTGTGTCATCAGCTTAATAAAAAAAAAGCAAACTTAGGCCTTTTTCATATAGGCAATGAAAATAGCATCCCAAGCTATGGCTACCATCCTGGAAAGCCTGGTCCCCAGCTTTCAGTACCAAACTCTCAGCAGAATAATCTTTCAAAAATACCATGTTTTCAATCAGCTGACTTGGAGAAAAAAGTTATTCTAACTCAGTACAGTGGATTCACCCATATCATGGGACACCCAGAATAGACAGAGTGCTGCTGCCTTCTTTAGCTCCATACATCAGTGCTTGCAAGCAATGGTGCAGGAGTCAAAGCCTGTACCTGGTCACTGATCCATACTCTAAGTGTACAGCAAAAGTCAGTTTTCACACTGAAGGGTGAAATTTATCTCAAGGCCTCACATTTTTTGCTGTTACAATGCCCTGTCAGAATTAAAGCCTGCACAATGGTTATGGTATATGTATGATGGAGGGAGCTACTTTAGATGCAGCCTTCTTTCTGGTGACTTGATAAAAGTCACTCACACAAGTAAAAATCCTTCAGATTACAGGGCAAGAAACGTTACACTCCAGTGAGTGAGTAATCCAAGAAAATAAGCTGAATTCTACACTGCACCATAGGTGCAAGGGAAATAGCAGGATAACAAATAGGAAAGTGGAAAAAATAACAAAATCTGAGGAAAAAGTTGAAAAGCACTTCTAGGTATTCACTATGACATGAGGTTTCAGTCCCAACATGCTTGGAACTCTAAGCCTTCTCCAAGTCTGAAAGCTCCTTAACTAAAACATTTTATGGAATGAGCCAAGTAAGAAACAGGGAACAATAGAAAACTACTTTTTGAGTATAACCTTACATGCAATACAACAAAAGATAAAGTAGAGACTTAAAATTTTGATAAAGATGGAACCCTTTGAAGATTTTGGCTTATCTACCTTTAAGCAGGCAAATGAAAAGTTCAGAACAGTTGCTAAATAGTATGCTTTACAGGAAAATGTTTTCAAATTATCTGCTTTTCCTGTGAACTTTAGGTAAAAATACATTAGAATAGTCTAAAAATAAAAGAACAAAGAACAAAATGATAAGATTATGATCTTTGTTACTTAAAGTCTGTATTGTGGAATTCACATTACTGCCTTTGGCACACTGTGGCCAGATACAGCACATTAATAATAAATGCCAGGACTAGAAGCTCAAACAAATTGGAACTTGTTCCACTGCCATTTCTATAAGGAGGAAACGGAGAAGTCAGTTGTCACAAATTTTATTCATATATCCTACAGGACTGCTTATTTGCAATTCCACTGAGTTTTGTTAGACTGTTTTGCATTTCACTAGGTTAATGACGTGGGAGAGGGGTTTACTATCATTAGAGCTTCTGGAATGTGTACAGAAATTTAACATGAGTTACATTAATAGCAAAGAAATTAATGAGAGAATCAGGAGCTCCAATCTGGAAGTGAAAAGCATTAATTTAAGCTACTACCCAAGTGATCTCTCTTGGTCTTCTGCCCACCTGATTCTCTGCACCTGCTGTACACAGGAGTCTCCTTTAGAATGAAGCAGATTCTGTAGCAAAACCAGGACTTGACAAAGGAAGTGCACAGATTCATCCTGACATAAGTTAGCATTCCCACAGGACCCATATAAGTTTATAAGCAATGCAGGAAATTCTCTGCAGGGACCAGAAAGGTTTCACTTGCCAGAATCAGGTATCACAGTTCAGTTTTGGATGAGTGCTCAAGAGTCCCCAGGTATGGTGGCAAAGGGCCCCAGGGGATGTGATTGCAGCCCAGCCAGTGGCCATTAGCCCGTGTTTAAATGCTCAGAGCACCATCAGACACATTCCTTTACAGGCAGAGGCCAGAAAATGCAGTCAGTAATGGCCTTTTCCAGAGGCAGAACCTCGTTGTCCCTCAGCAAAGTTGTCTGGTAACAATTTGAAACAATTTATATACTCCACATTAACTTAATTTCCCTCTCTTTGTCTCAATTAGTGATATTTTTCCTCAAAACTGCATACAGGCTTCCTGACTTCACAGGCAATGAGCCCATAATTAGGCCCATCTGATTTCATAGCTAGAAATTTGTAGCAAAATAAACTGTTTTAACATTTTAGCCCTACTCTGAGGGTAAGACAAAGATCTTTGACACCTGTTGATCAAACTATAGTCCCAGTTGCCCAATGACCTAAACAATGTGCACAATACCTGCAAGCCCCAGTGAGACTGTATCATCCTACTGGATTAGTAATTCTTTGCTTTTAAGAGTAACACTTCAGAGATTACCAAAGATCAGTTCTGCCACAGCTCAAAGGAACAGCATCTTACATTAGGAATTTGTATGTTGGTCTGCCATCAATAGAGTACTCAGTGACAAAAGTCTGAATAAATTCACTGCACATCCTTTAATTTATTTATCTGGGCTACAGTAGGTCATAAAAAGCATGAGATCAGATCCCAGACAAAAAAATTTTAGAGACGTCATAGAGTACCAGTCATTAAAGCTGACTGTAATTAGATAGAGGGAAACAGAGAGCAGGTTTTTACTGCTTATTTAGTCTCTCTCAAGAAGACTTCAATAAACTGTTTCTTCTTTGAAATAACAAAAAGAAATGATTGTACACTGTGAAAGGGGAATTACAAAATGATATAATCAGAAAAATAAACAACTTTTGTTATAGCAACAGTGTGTGTAAAGAATTTCCAAGATGTCATGGCTGATACTAACAGCTTTCTCTGGCATGCTGAAGTATTCAGATACTCCCAGACAGCACAAAGATATTTTTACACACTTTTCTTTGCCCTGGAACTAGATAAAGTGTTTAATCTCATTTCAACCTCTCCTCAGCTTGCCTTAGCAGGGGATACCAATTTTCTGCCAGGTGTCCTAGACTCATACACAGCTGGTAAAGTTATTTTCCTCAAATTTGCTGGTATTCCCATATGAGCAAACTTACAGGTAACCAGAATTACTTTGTACTTACAGCATCATGGGTGATGAGCAGCTGATGAAAGTGCAAAGCCAATAAAGCTATGAAGTATAAATGACCTAATGTACCATGAAGTTCCTTACAGGTCTTTTTCTTGGTTCCGTGGCAGAGAACTACGTCACTTGTCACCAGAGCTTCAGTTCAAATCCCACAAGATCTGCTAAGGTGCTTTCAGTTTCCAACACACATTGTCCTGCTCCAATGCTTCCCCTGCCTGAAACAGCAATGGAAAATTATGGGGAATTTGACAAAAATAAACCTGCCAATTTGAGAAGGATTACCTCACAATTAAGCTGGCACCACATATTTTAATATTGATTTGCTTTACACAAGGTCTAAGCTTAAGCAAAGAAAAACATCTATTTGTCAACATTGTATGGTACTTTTCAGCTCACATCCCAGCACACCTCCACTGGCCTGCCTTGGGGGCTGGGGCCAGCATCACAATGAACCATGTTAGTAAGCGGTCTTCCTCAACATTTTAAAACTCTTAGCTCCTGAGACAAGGAGAAGCAGCAATAAAGAAACAAAGGCGTGCTCTGACTCAAGATCTTTTCTGGTTGCCACATAAGGGTACCAGGCAGGATGTGCCTACAAGCTAAAAAAGTCTGGAAGTCAGTAGCATCACTCTCCTGAGCCTTTGTGTGTCTCCATGAAAGGAGGGTGTTACATTTCATTTGATTTCAAACCCATTTAAAAACAAAATAAATCTTTAAGGAGGGCTCTCACACGAAAAGTCACAGCCCATGCTGGTGTCCCACTGTTGTAGATGCAGGCGAACCCAGTGGGAAGAAGTGATGATGTTTGACTCAATTCAGAAGGCTGAATTATTTATTTATTATAATTATGATAAAATACATTAATATACTATATAAAAGGAAGATACTAAAAACTACATACTACTTTCTCCTACCCTATCTCTAATCTAACTCGTGACCCTGCTTGCGAGAGTCCAGACACAGGTGGATTGGATTGGCCATCAGGCTCAAACAATCCTCACCGGAATCCAATCAAGCACTCACTCCAGGTAAACAATTCTCCAAACACATTCCACATAGGAAATACAAGGAGCAGAAATAGAAATTGTTTTCTCTTCCATTTCTCTCTGTGCACCTCTATGAAAAATCCTGAGAGTGAGAGAAATGTGCTTGCCACATCCCACCAAGTGCGGGTTCTGAAAATGGGGCAGGTGAATCTAGCAAATTCTCAGGTATTTCCTGTCAAAAAATGCAGGTATTCTAAGAAGTGGTTCTCAAGCCAAATAAAAAAGTAGCCAGGTGCCACCCTTCTGCCAAGATGCTGAAAAATGGCCTTCATGGCAGAAGCACTGTGTGGGAAAAGAACAATTCTCCCAGCAGAGTTATTTGCTGGGCAGAAGAGCAGCCTGTGCAGTCCACTGGCCTGGGCACACATCACTGTAACAACAAAACACTGTCATTTCTTTGTGGGATTGGTCCCTTTATTTCTGGCAAAGATATATTAGTATTTCATTTCTCTCGGAATGAACAAAGAGAGTTTATCTGCAGGGTTTTAATTTTAGATCTTTTCAGTCCCCAGACTTGCCCAGGCTATTGCTCTGGGCAACAAGCTAGTCTATTGAAAAGAGTGCAATGAAAAGTTGGCATTGGTGAAGTCTGTTACAATAAGCAGGAGGCTCTGGAAGAATTCAGCAAACATGAACAAAGCACATAAGAAACACTGAAGGGAAAAAATCCTTTGCTGGCCAAGCTGACACCATATGTCATTTGCTCTTAAAAACCTATGGCCTGTACAGACCTGAAGTCACAGGGGATAACATCATAGTAAGCCTGGAAGGTGATTTAATAGGTTATCAAGGGCATTCTTCTTCTCCTTTCTAGGATTAAAAGTCTCTTTAATTCACATGTGCCTCACTCACTACCCCTTCTTTTGCCACCACAATGACCAAATTAATCTCTGCTTATTCACACCCCTCAGTCTTGATTGAGACAATCTGAAAGATTTAACAGACACTGGAATGAATTAGTTTCATTAAGTAATTGCAGAAAGTTCAAACCGAGTTTGCAAATCTTTTTAATGATGCTAACCACCTTCTTATTTCTGTGTTTACTTGTTTTGCTTATCATTTAAATACACAGAGTGCCTTGCCTCTAGGCGAAGTTCAAGCCTTCACAGAGCATGCCTTAAACCAAAGAAAGAGACTGCAAAAATGATAAATGCTCACACATTGCTATTAATTAAATGCAACCTTTCTGTACATTCACTGCAGCTCTCTGGGGACAGTTCTGCTCTATGCAAGAATCTCCATGAAGCTAGATGCCCTTTTTGCTATCCAAAGAAGGAAATCCAGAAGCCCTGAATGTTTTCCTTTCATGTATATGCCTTGAACATAGCTAAGTGTTAAGGTATTTGCAGAACTAACTTCAGATTGTGCCATTTTTAAATTTATCAACATTGCAAAGATCACTCCAACTGACTGAGCCCATTTATATTTCATCCTCCTCAAGCATCTGAAATGGCTTTTCTATCTGCAATGTATGCATGTCCTACAAAGGGCAAAACAAAGGCTCCTACTATTACACAGTTTTGCATTGGAGTTAATGCATTAAAAAGAAGAAAGCTGTTCATGAGATTTAAGAGTCTTCCCTTGGCAGTAGATCTTTTCACTTAACCTTTTCTGCTTTTATGCAGTGCTTCTGTTCACACAGATGGTCACAGTGCTGCTGCGATACAGACCATAGCCAGCAGAAAAATTAGCTCTCAGAGAGTGTTCACTGCAAACCTGTGCTGTGTTATGTGTAACTCTCTGCAAATGACCCTTAATAGTCATGGAAATTAGTTCAATTTGGCAAGAATCACAGAAGCTGCCAAGTGAGGCCCTCTAAAATGGGAGGCTGTTCTTCTCCTGTTAGGAAATAGAAATACTGAGCTGTTGTACTTTATTTTTTAGCATTTATAAAGTGGTACAGCTGCTGTTTAACAGTTAACTACAGGAAATAAATGCCAAAAGTCATAGATACTGCAGCTAAGGAAGGCTACCTGCCTTGTATCTGAGCAATTGGCATATCAGATCTGAACCACAATCAAAGGTTGGTATTTTTTGTAAACTATGTCTTAGTGACAGGTCTCAGGTACGGCCCTTACTAAGAAGGTAGAAAATGCATCACATTAAAATCCCCAAAAGTTGTCATAGAGAATTTCCAGCCAGGCACAGTTGTACTAAGGAAGCATGTTGCATGCCGTTTCAGATCCAATATAACCACCATGGCTGGAACCTCTGGAGTGAGAGCCCTTAAAGCATATGTGACATGCAGCTCATAATCCCTTACCACACATCCCATGGCCACAGGAAGCTTCTGCTGCAGGTGGATAAACACTGCACCTTACTGCTTTCATTGAAAGTCAGCTCTGTGTGCTACTGGGGATTGCCTCCCTTACCTCCTTGGCAAATAATGAACAGAAAGCTGATTTATCATATATCAGCTCAGAAGTCCTGCTACAGCTGAGAGGCAGGAGATGTGATTTAAATCCTTGTGGGCAAGGGCAAGAACGAGAGCCAGATCTCAGCTGCTTATGCCCTGAACATCAGGGTCCTGGATTCCAGTGTGAGCGGAGAGGCAGCATTAACCTCCCTGCAGCTGTTAACAGAAGCAGCAGGAGCACTGTTCCATGGGAAGCCATGTGCACATGGTGTGATCTGAACATCCTTTCTAGATCAAACCTCTGAGGAGGAAAAGCACCGAATTTGAGATGTTTGTTGGTGTGCAGTAATGACTAAGCTACTCCTCCCTAACAGACTCAGGCAGCTGAGGCAACAGGTTGCCTAAAACCATGCCTCCTCAGTTAAAAAAAAAAAAAAAAAAAAAGAAAATTACAACAACATCTGCACTCAGGGGAATTTCTTCCAAGTGTGTTGTCATCAAACAAAATATATATGAAGAAACCTCTCATGGGAACAGCTTGGGAAAGTTTCCAGTACCTCATGTTACATTGCAGTTTTGTGTTAGGATAGGATTTAAACTCAGAGAAATCTAGCACTAGCATCTTACACTTCTAATCATATAAGTGATCTCAACTCAAACAGCAAATACGTATCATAAGCCAACATGCTTCCAGGATCATACCTTTGAGAACTGTGGCGAGTAGGAAATCCTACTTGCTAGTCAGAACATCAATTTCATGGACAAGTCTATCCTATGACTATCTATCCACTGCAGGAATGACACAGGAGTGACAAATGCACTGTTTAATGTACCCAGGACTTAAAAGTGACACAGCAGTGAAACCAGAAAATCTCAATTGCTCTTTAATGATACCATATCTTTGGTTTTCAGCCCAGAGGGAAAAGCTTACAGCAGTAATAGCCAGTCTGAATGTAGCACAGCATGTATATACACTATCATACCCCATGGTAATAAGGAATGAAAAATCTCTAAAACGTGCTTCTATTAAACCATACATGGTAACTAAAGGCAAATGTAATCTCATTCAGTCTGTGCTGACATGGCTGAGAGGCAGCAGGTGTTTTCTAGCTCTGTTGGACTTGCATCCCAAGCTCATTTGCACTGCCTCCTCTGCCAGAGCAAGGCCCAGAAGATGGCATTATGTTACAAGGAAACATTACCTTGGTGCCAGTTGCCTTCCCCTCTGCTCTACAAGTTCAGAGGGGAAATCTCTTTGCATGGGCATATCCCTAGCTGCTCCTTGCTCCCATTGTTTTGCTTAGCCTAGCATCAAGATGTGACATTTCAGCTGGGTGTAAATATAGAGGAACAAAGACAGAAAGAGATAGGAAAGTTTTATGTGACTTTCACCTTAATTCTTTTAGCTCTGTTTCAAAATTGCTCATGTCCTTGTGCTATTTGAGTCCAGAATAATCTTCATGTCAGCCCCTGTATGGTATACAACAGGCTGATAGTAACTGTTGTCTCTCTTGATATTCTGAAATGCCTCTGAATTCAGCCGCCATTGAGATATAAAAGGTTTAATCACAGGCAGGTACAGCAACCCCTCAGAACTGTTGAAACTGCTAGCACTGATACTTGGTTCATCATCATCTACCCTTCCCTCCATTTTACCAACTTCCTGCTGATCCAGCTCTTCCTTGTCTTCAGGACTTCTGCAAGGCTAGCTTTGCTCCTAAGTTTAGAAACCATATCATGCAGATGGAGCAAAATGCTGCAGTGATTCAAGCTACAGAGGTTACATCAGCAGTCCTTAGCTCAGTCCATGCTCCTGCCTGCTACTGAGTCACACTGATGTGTTGTGCCCAAGCACAAGAAGCTGCACTTACCATTATCAAAACCTGGTGGTAACTCCTGTGACCCAGCAGTTGTTCAGGACCATACAAAGACACAAGGGTCTGCCACTGTGAGATATAATTCCCTCATCTTTATTACACAGTAGTGACCATGAAGGATCAAGCTCCTTAAGGACTGTAAAATCAGTGAGTAGAATGCATCAGCAAATGACTAGAATAAACAGAATAATTTTAAAAGGAGATATTTCAGTGTAATCAATCTGCTTAGCTGTGAAGACACATGGAAGCAATGAGATCAGGTTAATGTTGGCTCACTAGATAGAGGTTCCTCAGGATCCACTTTGCTTAGTACCCTTCTAGGCTGTTTTAAGGCCCCCAAAAACTTGCTCAATGAGGCTCTTAAAAGGGTTTACATTTTAGTATGTACTCTGAGTTAGATGCAGAGGAGAAATAAAGGTCTTCTCAAGAAGTCAAAATAGCAAAAAACTTTATTGTTAACTTCAGAAAATCAGAGAACTTCAGCAAAAGGTTTAAAGCAGCATTCAATCTACATAAAACATTTCACAAATCATTAACTTAGTCCATCCAACTTAGTAAAGTACAAGCCTGTCTGATTTTAAATTATTGAAAAGTCTAAGAAGAAGGAACTGAAAAAAGAAAGAGAAAGACAGAAACACTATGGAAAAGAACAAGTATAAGTTACCTCTCCTATTTCCAGAAGTGCTCAGCTCAGAGAAGTTCCAAGAGAAGGTAGGGCCAAGACTGGTGCTTACCTCATGCCTCAGTTTAAGTGTCCTTTGGCTTTCCTGGGCCATTCCCTCAGGTGGGGCTTGCTGTCATCTGGCCATTCTGGGGCTAGGTGGGAACTCCAGAGGCAGGTGTGGAGCATTGCTGGAGTGTGCCAGGGATTGGCAGCCACCAGAGCAAGACCCCACCTGCCCCTTTCCCTCACACCCACCCACCTGAGATGTTTTGAGCAATCTCCTCCAGCTGTATGTCCAGCTGAATTAATGCCTCAAATTCAGATGCTTATCTGATACATAATAAAAACTTCTAAGCACCAGTAATTGTAAAATTCTAAACAATATAAGAACATAGTTGAATTTACAGTAGAAGGAAACATGAATTTTAAATTTCAATCATTAATTAACAAATTAACTTTGAATTAACTGCTGCTTTTCCAATGTTTATATTCTCCTAGGAACAACTCATTTATCTTAGCACTACAGACTTGATTTTGTAGAAAGAAAACATACACACTCACATTACTTGCATGTCCATCACACAAATCTACTGTGCTTTTTAGCCTTCCTAAATATTAAAGAATACATTGATTTTTGCTTCCATAACTGAAGTTCTACTACTTAACTTACAAAAAGAAATGTAATAAAGATGAGTTTAGTGAGCCTCTGTTTAGGGTCATGAAAATTAAAGTTTCTGAGTCCTTTTATCTAGTAAAAATAAATATATTGAAAAATAAAATTATACTTCCTCCTCATCTAGGATATAACTTCTGCATTTTTTATGCATACATCAAGATGTAATCATGTAATTCAAGGACTTCAATCAAGAATAATTAGAAATATTTATATAAATTGTCAACAAGTTATTTGAATAATTGATTGCATATATAGGAGTGAGGCCTTCTGTAGAAGCAAATTGTAAATCAAGCTTTTGCTTTATCTGATGAGTGGGGTTTTTTTTCACTTTTAGTTTTTTGCTACAGCTGGCATTGTGATATGATAAATCTAGGACTGATCTTCTGACCCAGAAATTTTCTCAGTATCTTATAAAACAGAAAGTCTCAGAAACCCAAAGACACAGAAATGAAACTGAAATTTTTTTTTTAAAAAGTAAGAAAAAAATGTTTATTGCTTTGAGATAGAGATGGCTTTTTCTGCAAGGTCTTTAACTGGGGTTATTTGGGTACATTTTTCATCTTCAGTGTCTGTGACATGCTGTGTCACTGAAGTATTTCCTAACAGATTAGCAAGTTCCCAAATCAATGAGAAAAAGACAGAGTGTTGATATTAAAACCTTCTCTCCCTTCTCCAGGCTGTAACCAGGTAAGAAAGACAACCTTCCAATTTGCAGCCTCCTTACCAGAAGGACAGTCACAATAACTGAATAGAGAAAACCCTGATATTTCTTTCCTCTCCCTTCTCCTCAAAGCAATTTTTTGGCTAAGTCATAAGGTCATGAGTGATTACAAGGGGACAGGTACCACATGCTGCAGGTGAGGAGAGTTGCACCAAGCTTATAAGGGTTGTAAAAATGTGGTTTCCAAAAATCTTCAACAATTCCCTCACATGTCTCCCTTTCTGATATATGACAGATTGAACTGAGCTTTGAGTCACACCAAAAGACAAAATTCAGTGTTTCAGGATGTAAGAAGAGGCAATGCTACAGGAAGGGTATTACTTAAAAGGAATATGCAGCAGCTGAGAGGTAACAGAAGTTCTGGTATGGTGGAGGGACAATCTACTCTTTCTTTGAGAAGGAATTATGTACAGATAATTTTGCCCCACAATACATTCCTCCCTCCTACATACACACACACTTGTACATGATTTGAACACCTGACACCCAGCCAAGGCCAAACCACTACAATTCTTTTTGGCTGTAAAACTTGGAGCAGTGTGTGATTATTATGTGGTGGTGCCATGTATTGCAAGACCACAGGTGATGCTCTTCTGAGTCCCAGCCATTCCTCCTCAGCTGCCAGACCCTGGCCAGGAGTCCATGGCTACAACAAAGACAGCCAAGCACGGAGGAGCCTCCCCAGAGGGCTGGCCAGGCATCCCCATGGGGGCAACTCCACAACAGAGTGAGGCTGCGAGGGGTGGCAGAGCACTGGAACAGGCTGCCAAGGGACATCGTTCAAGGGGGTCTCCCTCTTTGGACATGTTTAGAACCCACATGGATGATTCTGGAATCCTACCACTTTCCCTGCCTTGCCTTGTGGGGCCAGCACAGGTGTGCCCAAGGTTTACTACTCACCTCTGCCACAGGGCTTGGTTTTGCTCTCACTCCTGACCAATTGCTGCTGCAGTCAAGGGCTGTGCTTCCAGCTTGGCACCTGCGCTCTGTCTCCTATGGCAACTAAACCTCACTGCTTTGTTGCATTCCCCCAGCCCACACCAGCCGGGGAGGCTGGGGTTTGACCCCAAACCATGGACCTGAGGAGGGGTTCTGGCCCTACATGGCCCCAAGGGCAGTGCTGAGGGGTGGAAGCTGCCAGGGAAGCAGGGGATGTTGCACAGCAGGGCCTGGTGCCAGAAGGAAATCCACCAAGAAATCCTTGCTGGCTTGGGAGGGCCCTGTGCTTTCCACTGTTGGAGATTGGAGATATCCAGAAAATTGCACCACGGGCATGGCCTCTTCTCAAATTATTCTTGAGCTTCCCCTTCTGGCCACTGACAGGGAAAGGGACTAGGCTAGAAGGACCCATTTCATGTGTGTGATACATTTGCATCCAAAATAAGGAAACTTGAAACATTAACTTCAGTAATTTTGGTGGGTTCTCTTAGGACACTTTGCTGTCTCCATCTATGGAGAAGATAGGGCAATGGTAAGCCTTAGTCATAAAAATTAAATTGTGAGACTGCTTCAGATGGAAAAGATTTCTATCCATGAACTCTAAGTAATAGGGGAATCTGTGCTGCCTAATTCCTAAGTATGAGGTTCTGCTTTCCAGTCAGTGAGTTTTAAGGTGGAAGAAGAAAAAGGGATTTCTTACATGGTTTTGGATTTTTTTTAAGTGTGTAAACAAGGACATTTTAAGGCATGTGAATATAGTCATTCTTTTTTGAAGTTGAATTGGGGACCTTGAGATCCATGACACAAGTGGTTGTCTCTCAAACTCGAGGACTGCCAAAATTACACAACCAAGGCCACTACTGTACATGAAGATGTGCATTGTAAGGTAAATACATTTATCATCACTGTGGCTTGCTGCTATTTACCATCCATAAAATCCTGGAATTGAGACTCTTGGGTTGCTCCAGTGTTAGTAAATAAGCTCAGTCTACTGGGGGTTGTGCATGATAAAGAGTTAGGACTGAAGATACTATTCATTTTCAACCACATGATGATAAAGCTAAAAATACAATATATTGGAAAAAATAAGTAGTTTAAGATTGTGAAGTAATTTTTAAAGGTTTAAAATATTGTGCTGATTAACCTGTCCCCAATATTCTGAGATAAACTGTAGCCAGGGAAATGGAATTGTTGCAATGTCTTTGCTGAGCTTCACTCCAGAAATAGCTACCTTTTACTGCAGAGGACATGATTCCTATCAGTGTGCAATGCTTGAAGTGGAGTCCCATCACCAGTGAGCTCTGTGGTGATTAGGTCTTGCACTGCTGTGAATTCATATGCAGCCACTGTGCCATCAAAAAGAGCCATCAGCATGATGGTTGAAGTTCATCTCATTGAAGTTCAACTGGTTGAAGTTCAATTTACTGCTACACCATAGCTATTTTTGATCATGGCTACTCTTCAGATTACTTAGCTTTAACACTGTATTTCCCAAAGAAAATTCATCTCTCTTGAGGTTTCTTGCAAGATGGTATCCCTGACTGCAGAGGTATTATAGTTAGAAGTCTAGAGAATTAGCAACTAGAGGAAAGAATTACAGCCCATGTGGAAGGTAGCTGAAGAACCTGCAAGGTGCCAAGGTACAAGAGGCTCTGATGTTTCCAGGAGGCCACAGCAAAATTCTAATTCTTACTCAGCACTAGGAAAAAACATAAAGTCTGGGGGAAGAAGGTCTGGCTTAAACATCTTAGAGTGAAATTATCGATACAAGGAATGTGTGAAAAGAACCAAAAGAGCTAGTTCATGCTGCAGAGAAAAGATACAGGTGGCTGCTTTCTCTCTAAAAGATTTTGAGAATCAAAAGACCTTTTACTTGAGATTTAAGGGATCACACTAAGGCCATTAAAGCCCTGGAGCTACAAGGCAATAAACTGCCACTGATATATCTGACATAGCTGAGATGTCAGGATCCGTCTACATACATGCAAGGAATGTGCAGGAATTTTGTGGGAGCTCTGGTGGACAAGATCAAAGGGTCCCAAAAAAATTTCTGTTGTGGGATGCTGCAGCAGATTGTCTGGTGAAAAACAATATTTTTTTCCCTCTCTCTTACAACCTCTAGCGGCCAAAATGCAGAAATCCAGGCAGAAAGTACTTGCTGGAGTCAGCAAGGCTGCCTTCCACTGAGTTTGACGCATGTGCTATAAGTGGAAAGGGGAATCCCACAGGAAAGGATCTCCACAAATGTCTCAGAGCATCTCCCTGTACTGGAGTGGGACCCCTTAGCGAAATATGTTTCAGCAAATGTGTTTTTAAAAAGCCTCCTTGGAGCACTATTGGAAAGTTTTCTGCCTCTGTCACACTACAGTAATTTTGCTGGTGTAGCTGCTCTTCTGGCACTGGAAGACCCCAACAACAAAAAGAACAAAATAATCAGGAAAGAGAATAATATTTTATATACTGTATCTCACGATTGCATCTCCATCTAAACTTTCAGTTGTTGCCATCCTGTAGTCTCTTTCCAACTGGTATAATTTTATAACAGGATTTAATTTGTTTCCACTGCACAAACTACGTACTAACAGAGAGCTTGTTTCCTGATTTGTCTCGCTCTTGTCACTGATCTGCAGGATCACCCCTGCAGCAATGACAAAAAATGCACACATGGAACTGCATAAAGTATTTTTGCAGCTGGTTTAGCAGCTAGATATGAGCAGGAGGAGCCAAGCACAACATCATCTGCCAGCTCTCCCAGGACCATTCACTGCTGCTGGAAAAAGCACTCAAAGGCCAAGCAGGAGTTCTGCAAAATGCTGGGTGCTCACTAGTGGGAGAGAGGAGCTTGCAGTATGCATAATTCCTTTTTTTTTTTTTTTTTGTTGTTACTTTTCTTCTTCCTCATTTCCAGTTGCATATAATCATAATCCATAAAGCTCCATAAATACTATTAATACCAAAACCTGAGACAAAAGAAGGAAAGCTGGTGGTTTCTGGTTATGAAATGAGCTCAAAAAACATGGGTAAAAGTGAAGCACAAAAGCTTCAACCACAGATATTTTATAACCTGAGATGCTGTTGCAACTCAGAAATAATTATTTTGACCTTTGAAATCATTGAAATGCCCTCAGTGGGTGTTATAGCCCTGGCTGTAATGTGCTGGTCTTCATCTTACAGCTCAAATGCTTTGCTGCATAATTTTATTTTTTATGCATAAAGGTCCACATTCTTAAGAATATAAGTACAGAGCAGATGGTGCTCAGTGAGTGGCCACTACCAGTGAGCTGCTGGCCAGTGACATTGCAGAGCAATGAAAAAGTTAAGATCTCCCCTCTGTTCCTTCAAGCTTCTGCAACCCTGCTTGCCTCACAATTTCACTTTGTCTTTGAACTTCACCTTCTTTCTTTGCTTTTAAGAAAGGTCCTTAAAGCTGAAAAGGCTTTCCTTTGCTTCGCTGGATATTTGTTCCCACAGTCCACAGACAGCAGATGATGCATTTCTCTGCATAACATCTGAAGGGGAATGGTCCCCCAAGGTCCAATGGGTCCAAGCTGGGACTGTCCATACTCCCACAGAACTCTTCTCAATTGGTATTGTATGAAAAAAGCCCTGCCCAGAAATGGAACTGCATGGGAAAAAAACAGAGGGTTTACCACATGTTGCTGTGTCCTGGGGATTAAGGAATAGCCCCAGGCACATAAATGGACGAGAAAAGTGTTCCCCCTCCTTGTAAGGTCACAGAACATTCAGCTGGTTCGTGGGAGACTTGTTTTGCACCAAAGCCTACTCCAGTGCTGAATGGCAGGCTCTGTCCTCAGCCTCAGTGATCACATCCTCAGAGGAAACACCGAGCTCCTAAGCAGTTCCAAGCTGATAATTCCTGAATCTTATTAACAGGAGCCAGCTCAAACATCTGAGAGCAGATCGTAGCAATGCCTCGCTCCCGTCTCCACCGGCAGCTAGCCCACGAGGCCTCTGTGGTTCTGCACGGTGCTTTACATAAAACTCAGGCTGCAGGAGCAATGGACAACTAGGATAATCTAATTCCCTCCTCCTCCTTCACAAATGCATTTCTCTTGCCTAGAAAGCCTCATAATTTCTACAGGTACCTTCCCTCCAAGTTTCTCTTTCCTCCTCTGTTCTGCGCTGCAAGTTGAATAAAAGTTATGTTTTCCCAGCTGGAAAAGGCCCCTTCTCTGCCTCCCTTATTGTCACGAGACCTCACAAATGTTTCACTGCTACCTCCAGGACTGGCCCCTTCTGTTGCTAATTAGGGAGCGAAGAGGTTCCCCCAGGCACTTCCCAGTGAAACTGAGCCCACTAAATGAATGGCAGGCAACATCTCTGGGGGTGGGGAGCTGAGTTACACAACAGCTGTTTGGAAACAGGCGGTTTGTTACGTGTGCTGGATTTAGAGACGTGGCATCATTAAAAACAAAGGCAACTTTCAAGTCCAAACCAGTGTATTTAGGTCAGTGATACCCCAGGGATAATCTCAGGGGTATTGGTGATGGGAGGCAGGCAGAAGGCACCGGGAGCTCGGGCTCAGAGCCTGAGTGTGCAAAACGTGATGGTTCCAGCGTGTGCTCGCAGCCGTGCACTGAAAGCCGGCTGTGCAGGTCTTTTCTGTGCTCCAGGACACGGGTCCTGCTATTCTGCACACAAAGAGTGCTAATCCTGGAGCATAATGGGACACATTGCTGGAATTTTGGGAAGTGTGGTGGAGCCTTGAGAGCTTGTCCACTAGCTAACTCAGGTGCACAGCAGCCTGGACACGAGGAATTGCTTATATACTCCATCCAATCAGTAGAGAAACAAATTTAAACCCTGGTCAGTTTTGCCATTTTCATTGTCTTACTGTCTTAGCAGGGCACTATGCATCCCCTGCAACCATTGCTCCAAGCTATCTAAAAGTACCATCTTGCAAAGAATGCAAAAATCCTTCAAAACACAAAATGCAACTGGTCAAATGCACTTGAGGGAAGGACTAATCCTAAGATCTGTGTAACAGTATAGCTATAAATTTTTTCATGGAAATTAATATCCTGGGTGATTTTTTTCTTTTTTTCTTCATTATTGTAGTGACAGAAACAAAGGCTGTGTCTTCAACAAAGGGTTGCTCATAAATCAGTATGTATAGGGGAGATCTATACTAAATAATTTATATAATTTACAAAATAAAGTCTAAAAAAGCAGTTATCATATTTGGCTGAGTCAAAAAGAAGTAGCAGAGAATGATTGCCATCCTTCTCAAAGGGAATTACTGCTGCTGATGATTCTTTAATAGTAACTGGCCAGATCCCAAGTTCCATTTCTCCATCGTGATCTTGGCAAACTCCAGGTGTGGTTTTGGTGAGCATCAGTGGGATCTGTGGGATGTGAGGGACAGGTGCATTGCAGGGGAGACGCAGGTTCTCTGTCCTGTTGCTGTGCCACAGCTCTGTATAGGCAGCTCCCCAAAACTAGCCCTTACAAAGAATGGCTTCAGAGGGGAAAGGAGAAGCCCAGATTTAAGCACGGTTTTGCAGAGATATCAGCCGAGCATAAAGAACCCACAGAGCTCCCACAACTGGTTTGGGAGGCAGCCAAGGGGCTGCTGGAGCGTGAGCTCCCTTTGCAGCCCTGAGAAAATGCACAAGAGAAGTTGGTCTTGTGATCTTTTCATTTCAATGGAAATTTTGGAGACTTTTCTGCTCCAATTCTGTACATTATTTCCTCCCCTTTTGGGAACTGCACTAGCTATCTGGAAATGCTTCTGTGGTGTCCTTTCTGAGTAATTATTTATTCTCTCTGTGGTAGCCGTGCTGTCCATTATTAGTTGTTATGCCTATATTGTGTAACAAAAACAACAACAGTAATCTGAAGAAATTCTTCAGGTCCAGAGGCAATAAGAAAATGAATCAGCTGAACTTCTAACATAAGGATATGATTTTCCATTTTCATTAAAAACAGCTATTCTGGAAAACTAGGCATATTTGAGTATAATGTAATAACAGCACTGCAGACATCTCGCCTAAAGAAAATATGATTATGGACCCTGAGGCCTATATGAGGACCCAAAATACAGCTGGGAAAAATAGTTAGGGATTGTTTTTTAACATATCTGTCTGAATATGGTAAACAAGACACTATCAACAAGTCTGTAAGCATATTTTTTCCACTTCATCTTTTCAGCATTCTTGCAAAGATTTAGCTAAGTCAAATCCCAGCATAAATAACTGACTGGCCCTTCCAAAAAGGTACAAGGATAAAGCCCTTTGCAAGTGACTCTTAAGAAAACTTGGCAACAACAGCTTGCAGGATGAATCCTTGCCAAAGATTAATAATCAGTTCCACAAGGAGAGGAACTAATGAAGCCTCATTTTCTACATGTATTTGCAAAATGCAGCTACTATTTGCAAACACAAAGACTTTGTATTTTGCAAGTACAAAGACAAAATCTTTTTAACAGAGTTGTTCTAAGACTTTGCTCTCTCTAGGTGTGTTTATACAGTTCTCCCTGCACCTCCCAAAACCATCAGTTTTCATGAAATATGTAGAAACACCTTTCAGAACTGTTTTTGAAATCTCTGCTTGCTGAAGTTGTTGAAATTGGCAAAAAGATCAAGATATTACTAGGACACACCTATAGACACATCAAGTCACTGTACAAGCATTGGTTCTGTGGGAAGTAAGGAACTAAAGTGAGGTTGTGAAAGAAACTACAGAAGAAAGCATCCATTTCTTAGTACTTAGAGATTGATGGGATTTTCAAGGCAAATGATCAAGGCTGAGACAGTAGCCAAGAGTGGTCCAGTTCCTTTGACTTCAATGGCAAAATCTTCAGTGCCATTAGGGAGATTAGAGCTTACTTTTGTATCATATCCAAAGTCTGAAGTGTTCATTGAGGTGACCAAATCTATATAAGATAAGAATGATTGGTAAAACCTTCCATAGGCCCTAGTAAATGCCACTCCTTTTAAACTGAGAGTTTTGTCATTTGCATTCAGTGCAAAAGTTAGATAAGGGGGACAAAGTGATGGCAGATGGAGCTCTTTGTGTGCCAGTATAAGTTAAGGGAAGCTGGAAAAATGTATTTCAGTTACCTAATACTGAAATGAAAAAAAGTGGGGTTAGAGCTGATGTGCAGGAAAAGCTTTGGGCACCTCTGTGGAGAATAGTGCAGTATGGAGAGATAATGCTCAGTGCAGAGCAAAATAAAACCTGAACAGATTGTCATCTACTAAACGTGTCATATACTACCATAAGAATCTCTAAACAAATCAGCTCTGTATCTCTATGTTGAAATCAGTGATAGGCATGATCACTTCCCTAACAAAGGGGCAGAGGGGAATAGAAAAGGCTGGGGAAAAAAATAGCATCAATAATCAATGAGACAGTGGAGGCTGTGATGGAAGAAGGGAATGAGTGAGAATTATGGTTTAGCTTTGTGAAGAACTGAGTCAGGGAAGAGACAGCATGATTAACTTCTAATTAGACCTTTAGCAACGTCTCTTGTCACCTTCTGGCGCCTTCCATGATTTTATATGAATTGTAATCTAGGAATTACACAACTCCTGGTGTAATAAAGAAAGGAAATCTGATTTTATGATGCACAGAATTTTGAGACAAAAATAATTACTGAAAAGTCTCACCAAGACAAGAAGCCATAGTGATAAAATTAGTATTAACAAAGCTGTTGATGGTGAAAGTCTCTCAATTCTTGTACCTCTTGTCTTAGGATTCCCTTTCAGCTTTTTGTAGCTCACCAAAGCTGAGCTTCTTCCTGATGCTCTTTAAGCACAGCAACATCCACATTAGGAAATACATTTAAAATGCAGAGACCTGAATGAGGAGCAGAAAAAGCCAGTGTAGTCCTGGTTTCTGTTGCAAATGCACCACTTCAGAGCACGGAGCTACCCTTTCCACAGATCCTGTGCTGTTACAAATCTGCCCGGAAATAGCAAAGGTTTTTCTTTAGGCTGCATTTTCTCTCTGGAGTAACCACCTGAGGGCAACATCACACACACAATGGGACATACAGGTTTCCTATGTCTGGAATATTGCACTCCTTGGGATACTGCTCTCATTTTGAGGAATCCCATTTACCAGAAAAACTATGACAAATGAGAAGCAGATCAAAGAACAGCAACAAAGATGATTAGGAGGCAGTAGATATTATGCAGAAAAACATTCCAAAATCAAAATCTAGTTTGCCTAAGTCTAGTTTGATTAGGAGCAGAATCCTGGCCTCCAGGTATTTGAAGAGTGATGAGAAATTATTCAGCATAATAAAGGAAGAGATAACTAAGTAATCGGTGGAAACAAAGCAAGGAAAAAATGTGTGGTTTTTCTCTTGTACTTTGCTATGTGAGATACCAGGCTGTGAATGGGAGGCATTCATATTCTGCTTCTCTAATGAAAGATCAAGCCTCTGTTAGAATAAGCACAGTATGGGCCAGGAACAGAAATTCTTGGTCCAGAAGAGCAGCTCATAGTGTCAGGAGGTGACTAGTGGGTAAAGCCAGCCTGTGACATTTTTCAGGGTGGTGGTCCTAGAACAACACTGATTTCACACAAAGGCTATTTTTCCACTTTCCAATGCCTGTGTTTGAGCCTTTGGTTGGAAGCAGTCCACAGGACACATCACCATTTGCTCTGATTCTGGAGAATTATTTTTCTGGCAAGGAGGGGAGCCGATTTCCCTTCATGGATTTGGTATTCATTATCTTAAAAGTGTAAAGGGTGATCTAAGGCCACTGGAGAGCCCTGGAAAACCTGTCCAGTGTACAGAATGCCACATTATACCAAGACTTTATGGAGGGATCCACAAGATGTTCTTTTTAAAACACAGCTGGAGAAGAATGGTGCACTGGCAGACTCATCTAACTTCAAGTAGTCAGGATGTCAACAGCAATCGAGCTGCAGCAGTGTGGTGCAACAAGCTTGCTCAAGCCCCTGACTGGACTTGACAGGCCTCCCTGGATGTCTGTCTTGCTGTTACTTCATCCCTGTTAGAGTTTATATGCAGTTGCTATGCTGCAATTAAACACTGATGCTGGAGTAGGCATGCCCTGTGTGTGACAGTGCCTGAAAATTTGGGAAGCAAAGCAAGCTTAAGTAACTAAATTGCCTCCAAACAAAAAGCAATAAAATACAGCAATGCCTCCTTCCCTTCTTAGATCCCATATTTAAGGAAGGAAATCCTAATTCTTCTAATAGTACCATTATGGGCCAGAACTATATCAATGATCCCAGGTCTTAAAAAAAAGAAAAATAGAGGGAAAATCTATTGTCTTCTCTCAGAGAGATTATTTGCCAACACAGCTAATCAGACACCTTTCCTACAGTCTGAAGCAATATTTTTTTCCCTGAGATTGAGAAGTCAACACTAAAATACATCAGCTGGTATCTCAGATCCTGGAGGCACTAATGCACCATCTCTAATACAGCATTATCCCCACAGTCCACTGTTTACAGGTTTCTGTTAAAGATTAATAATCAAAGAACAAACAGCTTTTGTTTTGACTCTCATACTGATTCAAGCCTTCTGTTTAAGCAAAAGCAAAGTAAGTGAAGGTTCACTTGTTCTAGGAATCACTGATTATCAGGAAAGGGGACAAATTTCTCTTTATGTCCTTTGGATAGCTGGTGTGGGCAGCTCTATGCCCAAAAGGCTTTCATGCCTCCATGGCACAGGAGCCAGGATCCAGAGCAAATAAGTCCATATTATGTGTCCCTAACCTGCAAAGTTAGAAGCAATTGTTAGGGGGGAAAAAAGGCAACTAACCCATGGCCTTTCTGGTAAGTTAAAGCCCCATCTGTTCTTTATCAGCATCCTCTGCAGGTTCCCAAACTGGCTATCTCTCAGTGGCAAATGAGAAGTGCGAAGGAACAACCAGTACTGAAGTGCTCATTGTTCTGTGTTTGTTTTTCCTACTCTTACATTATACTCTTGCAAAGCAACATACAAATGGTGTCTGGCACCCAAGTACCTGATCTGTGTCGTGACATGGAGTAGGAGATACAAGCTGTTCTGTTATGGAAGACATGGCAGAGGTTTCCCTTTCTGGAGGGGAAGTCACTGCTAAGAGACGTTTTTGTTTTTCCTGGCAGTTCCTTCCTGGCTTTGTAGGGTCCTTGTCCATGGGCTGTTTTCCTGGAAGGAGCAATCAGAGAAGTTCACTTGATGTCATTATATCCTGTTTTCACTGGCTTCTGGAAAATGAAGCTGTCATGAGCATGAAAGAAAAAACCAAAGGGTTGAGCCCTTGAATACCACACGTGGAACAGCAATAGCTTCCATAGCTATATGTGCTCCCCAGCCATCACAACTTTCCTGCTGCACAGACCCCAAGGGAGAAGGTGTGTGGAAGGCCAGCATCCTCCGCCCAGAGCAGAGATGGGGACAGGAAAAGGTGTCCAAATATCCACTGGTGCATCATCAACAGGTCACAGCCACTACAACTCCTGCCTCTTGGATGTGGGAGCAGGTGTCATGGTTCAGCTTCATGTGAGTGAGAAACCTTGTGGGTTAAGATAAAGGCAGTTTAATAGGGAAATAAATAGCCACACCCACAAACAAAGCAAAACAAGGAATTCATTCACTGTTTCCCATGGGCAGGCAGGTGCTCAGCCCTCCCCAGGAAAGCAGGGCTCCATCATGCATAATGGTACCTTGGGAAGGTAAAACACAGCAACTCCAAATGTCCCCACTTCCTCCTTCTTCCCCCCAGCTTTATATACTGAGCATGATGCTGTATGGTGTGGAATGTCCCTTTAGTCAGCTGTCCCGGCTGGGTCCCTTTCCAGCTTTGTGTACACCCCCAGCTCCATTGCTGGTGGCAGGGGGCTGAGGATCAGGAAAGACCTTGATGCTGTGCAAGCCCTCAGCAATAAAGAAAATATCCCAGTGAAACATCACAAATCCAAAACATAGCCCCATACTAGTTACTGTGAAGAAAATTTACTCTATCCCTGCCAAAACAAGCACAGCAGGACAAGCAGTCAGCTTTCCAGGTCTTTTCTTGATTCATTCCCCCTTCTAATTTCAAGAGGAGAACACATCCACCCAAGCAAACATGCTGGGCTGAGTGACGTTGATTTGGAAAATTTGGATGCCAGCAGCTCCTTCTGCTTAGGGTCTCATGCTTTATTCATTGTCCCTTACTCTGAGTTTTAGGACTATAGATCCAGCCAGCTTTGTCTTAGAGCTGGACATGGAGAAGGGTCATGTCACAATCCTTTGGAGCTGCTCTAGGTTCACTACCCTCCAATATCTGCCCCACTGTGTATTTCTGACATCCCCTTACCATCTGAACTGCTCTTCCAAGTGCGATACTGCCATCACTTCTACTCCTGACTACAGTGTACAGTCATGCAGAAGCTGGTGCCTCACTACTTCAGCTAAATTCAGTGCTCTGTATGTTCCTCTTGCTGGTGACTTCCTGGATGACAAACATTTGTAAGGATCCCTCACGTTTCAAAAGGCTCAGAAGTGGAAGGCGATTAATATTATCCTTATGTGCTTCCCAAACTAGAGGAGTTGTGGGCACACCACCAAACACCAAGGCAGAAGGAAATTATCTGGAATTTCATACAATGTTTGGAGGGAAAAGAGCCTCCCCTCCTAAAATCTGCCTAAACCCTTTGTTTCACAAGGAGCCATCACCTTCTAGGCTGCTGCCCTGAATGCTGCTTTGTGAGTTCCTTCAGGAGGGGGCTAAATGGAGAAATACGCCAGAGTATCTGTGACCACATTTTCTCACCTGAAGCCATGGTGGAAGCTGAGAAAGCTTCCACAAGGCATTTGTGGAAGATTAAAATGTACTGTTAGGACATTGTTCCCCTTTCCATTTCTCCTAAAGCAGCTGAGTGTGTTCAGTGGCATCTGCATGAGGTGAAAAGCATCAGTGGCTCTAGGTGAGCAGACCTTGAAGGCGCAGGCACTCTCCGTGCAGACACTGCGTAACAGGGTGTGCATGAAAGCAAGCCCTGCACACTGTCCTGATTTGCACCCCTTGTAATCAAAACAACTGGAAACAGTGACATGAAGGGAACCAACTTTCATGGTTCAGCCTCTTCCAGATGGGGTCTGGTGAGCCCTGGGAATCCTGACAAGTCCAGTGGGGCAGGAGAAGCTTGGCCATCAGAAACACACTGGAGTCTGTAGCTTGCACCAGCTCCTAACACATCCCAGCCTCCAAGTGCAGGCAGCATTGCCTGCCTGAGGAGCCACCATCCAGGACAGTGGCTGGGGATGTGCCAGAGCATGCAACTTATTATGCACAAAAGAATGAAACCAAAAGGAACAAAAAAAAAGGAACAAGAGATTAAAGGGGAACAGATGTTGGCTGATCTTGTCCACCCTGCTCCTGGGAGGCAGCCCAGTGCAGCTGCTGGCTGCCCCAGGCTCTGCTAGATCAGGGTAGCAGGGCTGGGATCCTTGCAGACTTGCACTGCTCCTTGAATGACAGTACTGAGTGTAGCTCTGCTGGTACCCTTTTCTGATGTGGCAGCTTGTTTAATATCCTTTTTATGAAAATTAATTTAAGTGATCCCTCACAATCACTGTGGGATGCTGTGCCCCACTGAGGTGAAATGTCAAGTCCATAATGGCAAAGGAAATCTGAACCTCTGGGTCACTAGTCCCACACCATGTTAAACCACCCATGATGCAAAGCAGGTATTAGAAAAACCAGAAAATGCTACTGACACTGCTTGTCTGTATACAAAGTTCTGCTGCCACAACTCCTATTTCTCACTTAATGCATAAACTATTATTCCCCATTTTTGTATCGTTTTTTCCTATCTTACTCTCATGCTTTATAGCTTTTTTTTTCAATACTTGATCTATCGCTGCCTCCCTTATCCTGCATTCTGCTGTTTCCATTCAGTGGTGAACTTGGCAATGATGGGTTAACAGTTGGTCTCAGTAATCTTAGAGGTCTTTTCCAACATAAAAGATTCTATGATTCTATATAATGTTTTGACTCCCTGTCCTCATATCCCCCTTGCTGACCCTCTCATTTCCTAAATCCTCAGGGAAATGCTGCCACTAACACTGACCTCTCTGAAGGATTTTTGACGGTGTATCAGCCAAATCTGGATAACCTATTGTGTCATCCTGTCACTTAAACTGCACAAAAAGGCACAGTTTTCAGTCATTTAAATTTCTTTCCCTATGGTCCTGATGGAGAAGGATGAAAAAAACCTAACCTAGAAGAATCCCAAACTGCACAGTTTATCCTTTTCAGAATATTCCCCCTCAATGTCTCTAAGCCGTTTCTGCTGTTAGTAATCCCTCCCTTCTGCCAGTCCCCACCACTGGGAGCTATTGTCCACCTAATGCAGAGCAGAACATGCCAGTAAGCTCCAGCCAAATTCAAACCATTAATTGTAATGTGTCTACCACTAAAGTATCCGCAAACAGCTATGAAATCCCAGAGAATTAAGCTTGAACACTAAACACTGGCCTCTTGATTTTTATTTGCATACAATAGTTCACTCAAACACATCTGATAACTAAGGAACTGCAGCTGTAACTGGGCAGCAGAGCTCAGCACCTTCCAGCCCTTGAAAGCATCTTCCCCACAAGTGTGTCCTACCTTCCCTATCAGAAACAGGAAAGGGGGTCAACCTTGCTGGTGCGTCTCTTGGACTATCATTTTCCCCTCAATATTGCACTCACAGGGCTCTGTTGAAATCCCAGTGACACAGCTACAGCTCTGAGGTGGCACTGTGCCTTCTCCATGAGAGCACCTTAACAGCTCACTGTGTACCCCTGCTCACAGCTGGGCCTTCCCCAGCACCCAACACCTTCTTTCCTATGTCTCTCCTGATACACCATCAGAAGCTATCTGATCCTTGAAAAAAAGAACATCTTTCTCAGCAGGTGTCCTGAGCCCCCCAGGAAGTGTTTGCTGTTCTCTGTTTGCAGATCTCTTCCCATTTATCAGGCCAGACTGGTCACTCATCACCTCCTGATGTTAATGCTGGAAGATAGGGCCACTGAGTGCAAGAGTGGCAAAACTGTCATGCTCCAGCTGGACAGAAGTGGAGCCTCACTCAGTAAATATTGACATGTCTGCAAGCAAACAGAAAGCAGCTTTCAGCAAGCAGCTCTCAGGCTCCCTGAGCTGATGCTGGACCAGAGACACCTGATGCTTTGTGGTTATGAGCTGCTGTTTACAGAGGGCAGGATACAGGAATGGATCTCCAGCAGCTGTGATGACAGTAGCAAATTGATGGACTCACAGGAGCCACCAGCTGCATGCCCACTGCCCACCTGCAACACAACAAGTGGCTGCAACCACTTCAGCTTCTGGAAAAACAAGCTGTCTTTTCCATCCCTCAGCAACTTCCCGACAAACTTTCTTCATGAGGATGTTCAAGACAGTCTTCATTAAAAAACAGGTAGCTCAAACCAGATTTTTGTTCCAAGTCTTTAATTCCCCCACTTTTCTGTCCTAAAACACTGCTCTTGGTATTTAGGCAATTGCACATTCTGTAAATTGTCAGATTTAGGCAAGTCACAGGTATGAGTGAATATAATCTGAGTCCTTCTCATAGATCTATGGAATTGAGTAGCCAGTCATTAGTAGCATAAGTTCTTACCCCTTACCAAAACTACAATTTAACCTAATCCTAAATTGGGAGTTTTACACTCCCATTCAGACTATTGCCTGGTAGCTATATGACCACATTCCCTGCATAGATGGAGCAGAGTCCTTATTTAAAGAAGAGATGGGATTGCAAGCAAAGGCTAGTGATGGATTGGGTTCATTTCTTCACCCACCCTTCTCTATGACTTTGAGCAAGTTAATTGATCTCTTAATCCTCTAGTTCCCATACATGAAAAGGAAGTGATAATGCTTTCTTCTCTCCAGGTCTTTTTTAAAAATCTTCTTAGACTGAAAGAAATTTTGCTTTTTTTTTTTTTTTCTCTGCTTCTGTGTTTTCTGTTTGTTTGTATTCCTACAACAATTAGATTCTGAAACACAGCACAAGTTTCCTAGTCCGGCAATAAATGCAAATAATTATCTGCTCTCATTTGGAGTCTGCGGGCACCATGAACAGCCAACAAACAAATGGATGATGCAGATCCCTAACTGATGCTGTATGGATCTTAGACAGAGGACTAAGGAGTGGAACAGTAAGTTCACAAGTAAATTCCAGGAGTTATCATGCATTTAACTCCTTTCAGCATTTATGAATTAATTCTTTACACTCCTTTTCCATTCCCTGGTTTGTTACTACTACCTGCTGCTTGCCTGCAGAGTAAAGGCAACAGCTAATCCCCAGCTCCTTTGCCCTGCATGAAATAAACACTCCAGATAGTGCTGAGGAGAGGACAGGTCTCTGCCATGGAGAACATCTCTTCTCTTCTTCCTTCCATTTTTCACTTCTAAATCAAGCTGCCAATTTCTTGGAGTGGGGATGTTGTCTGTGTGAGGCATCAAGCACAATGTATCTATAGCACTGCCATATGCTTGACAGGCCGTTAGTGTGGACTGCACTAGGCAGAGTTTCTTGTTTATTAATTACCTTGACTAAGTCGGTAACAAAAAGTTTTCTGCCAGATAGCTCCTTTGCTGAACCAGGTGTTGGGTGACAACAAGTACCAAAAGCATGGAAGAGGTGGGTGGAAACCACAGCCTAGGCACAGTGGAAGGGAGACCAAGGCTTTGGATGGTGCAGGACTGAATGTCTCTGCTACAACACCTGCAGCCAGAGGGCACCTAAGCTCTGCTTTGTTAGCACTGCTCTTCTGCTCCAAACCTCAGCTTGGACAAATACCCTGTTTGATAGCAAATCGTTTCAGCTGACCCTCTCCTTTAGTAACCCTGCTCTGTAGGGCCTTTGCAGAGCCCTATAAGGAAACCCACATCTCCAGGCTGGGGTCAGTTCTTTCACCAAGATCACTGAAGATCAGATCAAAGTCAGTGCCAAAACTTCTGTGTACCTCCAGGCCTGGCAAGCCCGCCAGTACAAATGAATTGCAGGGAACAAAAATACAAAGCACGTTTCTGGAGAACCATGGGAAGGACAGAGAGAGAAGAGAGAAACACAGCAAAGAATGAACAGAAAAAGAAAGGGATATAGCAGATACAAAATGGAGCTATGGGTTAACAGAAGCACAAGCTGATGATACCTTATGTCAAATATTCATTGAAAGATGGTTTGCACAATTACAGCCAGAGGCAACATTAACAGCAGGCACTGAAACACTGCTGGCAAGCTGCATTCTTCTTCTAAAAGCCACTCATCCCTACCACTGCAAAAGTATCAGTAAAGCTGTCAGTATATACAATGCAGAAAATTATTCCAGGCAAGTTTTTCCTACAAACTGCTTCCATTATGCATAGGTAGAGAAAGTACACTGTATGCCACCTATGCATTGAAGACAAAATGCACAATCTTGTTATTTGGTCGCTGGTCCCTCTCCCCCCAGCACTGTAAAAAGTGGGCCTGGATTGCACGTTTGCCTTCAGAAGATGAGCAGTAAATAATTTATTTGGAGGCTTTTTCTGGCACAAACAGATGTGTATAGACAGAGAAGGGAAACACTCGTTGAAAGGTCAGCAGATACTGATTATGAGCAGGGGAATGTTCTCACAGAACACACTGAAGACTGTGCAGAAGTAAACATACCTCCAGTGTGGACGGCGTGGCGTGGTGATCCAGCTGAGTCCCCCTCTGGGGGCTAGCTTCCCAAGGATGATGCACAAGGCCCTTGGGGTATTTACACAGCCTGTTTTCTAAAGACCAACTGCCACTCAGCACAGTTTATCTTCTTTTCCTGATTATTCAGTCTGTGTTTTCTTTGCTCATTCTGGCTGCCTCTTCCTCCAGTTCCTGGAACTGTGAGCAGCTGAGGCCTCAGCAGCACCTGTGTGTGCTCCAGGCACAGCAGCTGCTGCATCCACGGATGCTGAGTGCAGTCTGTCCACCACATGCATTCCCACACCACTGGGCAACAGGCTACTTTCAGATTCTTCCCATGCAGGTTTGTTTCTAACTCAGAAACTTTGTGTTTTCCTGGAGTGTGAAAACTCTTAGCTTCTGCTATGTCTGCATTTTGTGTTTTTTTTTTCAGTGGGGAAGGCTCTCTGAAAAGACCCATCCTCTTGTTGCTACCAAAATTAGGAGAGGAGAGAGATTTCCAACCTGTGACAAGCCTGGTTGAACTCTAACAGAGGCAGAGAATGTAACAAGTGAGGATCTCACTGGATCCTTGCATTTGGGTCCCTCAAATTCTCCAAACCCAAAGAGCCTTTCAATAGGAAGAGCATTTGAAGCAAACACAGTTCTGGTGCTCCTACAGAGGGTCAAAGCCCCTCTTCTGCTGGCAAAGGTCTGTGTGTCCATGTCTGATAGATGACCCTGCAGGGACACAAATATCTACACTCAGATATTTGTTGCAGTCTCCACTTTGGCCTGGAGGAGCCCTGACTTGCACAGCATTTCCAAACACACAAAGATTAAGGAGGAGGCCAAGTTGAACAGCTGGCTTCCCTTCAAAATACTTCTTAGCTAGAATTTTGCTTATTTCTTGCTACAAGGTTCAGAGGGATGCACTCTTCTCTGTGGAACAAAGAGGGCACTGTGTACCAAGCTTTTGCTGTACAAAATCCATCCAGTGAAATTCCCATTTGCTGTTTGCCTGCTCCTAAGCTGCTCAAAAGGCCTGCTGTCTTCACTACCTCCACTATTTTTTTGATCCAACAACTGTAACAATAAAAGACGTCAACGAGTTACCCACAGAGCATAATTCACATCTGTTTCTGAGCACAGTACCTGAGAGAGAGATAATTTTGCATCCACTCCAGGTCTTTTCTAGCCATAAACTTGCAAAGAAAAAATCCTTATAAAATATGATTTTAATAGGAACTTTAAAAAGGACTTACTAAACAAACAAGCAAAAGCTTCCCTTGCTACCTTCAGGTTGTATTAGCATTAAATTTTCTGCTTAAAAACAGTGGAGGGAAATAGAAATAATAATGCTACTTACTATTCATGATTGTTCAGAGTACCCAAGGAGGTGTTGTTTAATCTAAACAAAAAGATATTTCTTTCATTCTGCCTTCTCCCAAACCACTTCCTATAGGGTAGGAATGACTAATTGAAGTTCCTACTACTGAGGGAGAAGGGGGCTTCTCTGGTGGGTGCAAAGCCTGTGACTACTTACCAGGTAGAACTTGTACAAAATACAAGGGAGCTCATCATCAGCTAAGGTTACTTCTGGCTTAAGCAATCAGTTCAATGGACTTTAGTATTGTTATATAATTGTAACCAGAAGTCCTCTGGGAGTTTGAACCATGCTGTTGTGCTCTCACAAGTAATTTGTGAGGAATCTCTCCCCTTAGGAGTCTGCTTTAATCAGTAATGTGAGACAGCTGTGAGTTTTCTTTGGGAGAGAGGATCTCCCCATGGCCAGAGCCCAGGCCATGCTCTAATCATCTCCCATGATGTTATCTTACAGCTTCTCTTCAGAACAAGTAGACACCTCAAAGTCACTTTTAAATTTTTCATCAAGTTCATACTGTAGGTTTGTAATTTTGTTTCTCTATATGAAACACTGACCACAGTTGCATTACTGCTCTTTCTGCAACTGCAGTTCCACTGACTCTGAATTTGCACTTTCAGATGAGATCCTGATCCAGCAAAATCAATGAAAGCTTTGACACTGACTTCTGCTGGACCTAGGCTTCAACCAATAGCCTCTGGCTGGTATTGTAACCTATTCCTGATTTCAGAGTTTTTTTCACAACACTATTCTTCCAACCACCCAGCAATGCACATGTCAAACAGCATACCTGAGTTCCTACTTCTCTTTACATCAAGTAGATGATGTTTAGAAAATGGCTGCAGCATTCACCTTCCCTCAGTCAACTCCATACAGCTGTGGCCCATAATTTCTAAACCAGATGATCTCAAGCTGAAAGGATGTGATTCTGGGTAAATAGGGGCAAAAATAAAGCTGTGGTTAAATGAAAAGGAAACTTCAGGTGGGTTTGTATTTTAAAATTGATTAAGCATTTGCACACAGAGACCTACTGAAATCCTAGAACTAGGCAGATTTGTCAGTATTGACCCTAACAGCCCTCTCCCAAAACAATTATACTTTAGCTCATCCGTAATGGTAGCTGTAAAACAAAGAATGCTTGAGGACATCTCATGGTGGTTCTCTGGGAAAGGAAATTTGGTTCAAAAGCACTACCACAGTCCCAGTCTGCAGGTCTTAGGTGCTCAGAAGCTAGCAACAGCCTGTCCCACAGTGATTCTACTGTGCCAGGTCAAGCTTTGCAATGTGTTGTTAATAGTCTGAGGTGAACTGTGTGAAATTCTGAGGCAGTCTAAACTAGGAGTCCACTGCACCACCCACCCTCCTGCTCTCAATCCATTGCTTTGGTTTTTTTTTTTCCAATGGAAAGCTGGAATCATGGTAGGGAGAAGAGAGAAGAGAGGGCAGACAATTACACACCCCGGCTGCATCCTGACAAACAAGCAGCAGTGCACATCTGGGCCTCCAAGCTGGAAAACAGCCCCAGGCCTCACAGTTCAGATGCACCTCTACACCTCACAAGTTGTTTGAAGCAGGAAATCACCCTGTGGCTGGCTGTGAAGCCCAAGTAACTAGCTGTGAGACACCCACACCATCTTTCATGGGCATGCTGCTGTGCTGCTGCAGTGACAAACTCACAGTGGGGACTTGGGCATGTGGTTTCTCTTACTGTCATAGGGAAACTTCCTTGGCTCAGATCTGCAATGACCTCCAGACCTTGCTGGACAAGGTCATTCTGCTGCAGGAAATTCTGAGGTAGAGGCTGGTAGAAGCAAAGGCAAATGTAACAGTTTCTGCAGGAAAGCAAGCTGGTACTTATTATTGTGACACCACTTGTAATCCCATAAAAACTAAAGGCCAGACTGGGAGCAGGATTCATTCTGCAAGGTACTGAACAAACCAGAGTGACCTTCACCCTTGCAGTTGTAAGCTGGCTCAGGTAAAGGAAAACCTCCAAAGCTGCAGCATTTACTTGTTCACTTCTTTTTGCTATGATTTTTTTAAAGAAATGAATTGTTTAAAGATCTGGAAAACAGATGAAGCCAAGAAAGGCAGGAGTCTGAAGAGAATGTGGCTCAGGCCTACAGATGATGATTTTATAGAGTAGATCAGATCTGGGGACTGATGCAGACAATGACAAACAACTCTAGACAAGAAGAAGAGAGGTAGGAAATAAATTTTAGGGGATTAGGGCTCTGGAACAGATTATTAAAAAGAGTCTTCATGCATATGCATAACACCAAAGATTGCATTCTCTCTTTAAATCAAATAGAAGCCTCTATGCAGACAAGAAGGAAAAATTACTCCTACCAGAGCTCCGTAAATAATGTCAATAAAATTCAGTTGTTATAACAATTTCCTAATGCAGAGGACAAAATACTTTTTACAGAGTTGTCTACTACTTCTTTCAATTACAACCCTATCCTCTCAGTTACACATTACTTAGCTTTTCAATAATAGCTATGTTTGAGGCATATGTCCATTTAACATTTGGAATTTTTCACATATAATTCCCTTATGAATGGGAAATGTGTATTTAAGCTTACTAAGTAAATAAAGACAAATTCTGTCCTTTGAAAATTTGATGTAAAGTATCTGCCCTAATACAGATTTATGCTTGCAGTTACATCAGAGTAAATGAGAATAAACTTTGGCCTCATGATATTCAGCACACTGGTAGGAATGTAACACAAGAAAGGGTTACTTTCTAACTGCTTGCAGGATTTAAGGCAGATAAATAAATAATAATAAGCCTCTGTTTCTGAAAGGAGATATTCAGTCTACCCAAAGCACCATCCAAGTCATTAAAGGATTCCCAGGTGCCAGCATTTGGAAAGGGTATCTATTCAAACAGTTCAGGCAGAGGTCTCTGCTGCTCTCTCTCCTGGTTCATCTCAGATTTCCTCAATCTCTGCCCAGAGCTGAGTTGAGGCAGGAAAGAAAAGCTGAAAATTTCAGACTAACATTTTCTCCCGAATTAGACAGAACATATTTTTCAGTCTTGCAGTAAAAATGAGGAAACCCCTCCTTTGTCAGCAGTTACAAGGCTGCCTGGGTGAGGACCACACACTGCATGTGGAGGAACAGCCTCTGCAGCAGATGCTGTGCAAAGAACCCTCTTTTCCTCCCCTTTTTTGATATAATTTACCTGGCTCATCTCTATTATTGAGAATAGAAACCAGATATAAATGTCAGCACAATGCAGCTAGGTTTTTAAAACAAAGTAATTAAGCAGCAGGTGGAAGAGTGAATCCACACAAAGGTAAAAGGCTTGCTGAGGAGATGGCTAAGCTTTGCTGGCAAGAGTCAGTGCCCCAGAGATGGGGATACAAACACCTCTCTGGTTGTTTGATGCTTGGAGGACACAGACAGTTACCTGAATATACACACCCTACCTGAGCTGGTCTTGGGCTCCTATACATTTTTAAAGGTAAAAATACATAAGCAGGTGCCTTAGACTGAGTAGACATTTCATACTGGGAGGTATTTTCTGAGGGAAAAAAAATCCTGTTGAAAATGGCAATCACTATAGAAAGTGAAACTGAGAAAAGGCCAGTGATCTCTGACTATCTGGCAAAGAGAGACATGCAGATGTCTCCAACAGGAATAAGCTCTGCCTGGATAAAAAACCAAGACTACTACAAGAAGAATATTTTCTGGAAACCTTATCTTTAGTTAATGAGCTCTGCCTCGTCAATTGTTCTGATTCCAGAACTCCCCTGCATGCACTTCCTTATTTCTGCTCTGGGCTCTCAGGTTCTGGGCCAGAAACACCCATCCCATCAGCAGCTTGCCACACGCATCAGGCATCACCCCAGTCTTCATTGCTTTTTTGTTTAAACAGTTTAGAGAGATTCTGCCTGGAGCCACCTGAAAGCTTCAGACTTGTTGAGCTCTCTTCCAAGGACAAGTTGATTAAACCTTGTTACACCAAGACTGTGATTACAGCTGGTTGCTGATTTGTTCCACTCTGTGATGTGTAATTTTGGTCACAAGCCCTGAAAAGCCTAAATCAGTCAGGTCCCTGCATTATAAGGCACGCTCTTCTACGATTTTGCTGTAGCAACTGCAGCTTGTAGAGTTGAGTGTCAGTCCTAAAAAACAAACTTATAAAGACCAGGGAATGTCATCAGCACGTTGCATCCAGGGAATCACCAAAACAATTTAGCAATCTTCTATGCACTGCCCAACCTTGTAGGATGTCTGAAAAATCTTGTATTAGTTATTTGTAAATATATTAAATCGTAGTGCCAAGACACAAAAATGATGGGCTGGATAATACCCACACCAATATGGATAACACCTATACCAATGCATTAAATTCTCCTGAAGCCTAACCACAGTCAGAACTACACTGACACAGCAATTTCTCCCTGTGCTATTCTGTCTTTCCCAGGATTCCTCAACAGCACCTTCCTGCTCAGGCTGTCAGCAGTCCAACTGGCAGCATGGTATGTGCAAAGTCACAGTGCTACATCTTACCCCTCTGGGTACCTGAAAATCAACCAAGAGAGACATGTGTGCTCAGCTGTCAGCTAGAAGCATCACAGCAACTCAAGTGATGCCCAGGCAGGATGATGTAATCAGCACATTGGTATTTCTTACCCCAGTAAACTCAACCTGTCCCCTGTGCCAAGAGCAGTCAGTTTGATAGATACTATTACGGGAGTGATGAAAAGCATGAAACAAACCTTAAACACATAGAAAATGTGATGTCACAAAATGACAAAGCTCTTTGGCTCTCGTGCTTGTCTTTTCCTGTGTAAGGCAGGATAACCACTTTTTTTGGGTATATTGCCTGCCCAGGATTATGCCAAAGACAATCTCCAGGGAAGGCTTGTGACAGTCCTCCTGCAGATTTTCTCTGTATCTCAGCACAGCTGCCCCCATCCTGACCTACTAGCCAAATTTCTTGCTGAGTTGTTACCAAGAGTGCTACTGCAGGCATTCCAGAAGTGGAGGAGTCCAGCTCATGGCACACACTGCACTTTCACCCCTTCCTCTCTGTGTCTCCCCATGACTGCACACAGCTAGCTCAGGTGCCACTAATGGAGAAAACAGCATTGGTCCTGGATGAGACAAAAGACCCACATCATTTTCCTTTGAACAATGTGCAGTCAAGGTATTCCCAGCATTTTTCCATGTTTAGAACAATCTCCAAGACAGAGGAAGTGTCTGTATTATATCAGGGAGGGACACTCCTGATCCCTTCTCTTGCTGTTAAAACACCACTTGGCTCTAGTTCCTTACTTTTTATGCTCAGCATAGCTCAAGGCTTCATTTTGCAGTTCTTGAAGTTTGTTCAGCTGTTTGTCATCCACAGTCTCTTCCCCTTCTGACAAGCAGCCATCTATCTTTCCTCCCTTATTGAGAAAAACCCTGTACTTTCCTCTCTTCCTATCTTTTACTATCCTTAGCAGTAATGACTTACAAGCAGAAAAATTATTCAAAACTACAATGTTTATGAAGTCAGAGACAATCTGAAATTTTGAGATTATTTGAAGGAAGGTTAGATTTCATATTCAACATACCTGGGAGGAATAACCATTATCCATTTTTTGCTGCATCAGAACCAAATGCAGATTTGTCCCCACCACACAAAAAGAAAGCCAAAAAACAGGTAATGGATGGCACTATGATGATCAGTGTCAGCCTGATGGATGCCCAGGACAGTGCAATAGTTTTTCTGCAAGGGGATTTTGAGGACAGCCTTATTAATTTGTACCAGCAGAAATGGAAATGACATAGCTAATTTTCTTTCTTTGGAGATGAGGTATACTAAAGAACATGTATGAAGATGAGTTCACTTCACTACATCACTAAAAGTGTTTTCAAATGTTTTGTGAAAGGTGTGGAAGCATCCAAGGGACACTGTGCACACAGCAGCAACTCACATGTATTTCAAGATGTTCAGCAAGCTTTGCTACCTTGCCTGTGATGAGTGGAAGGGAGCCTGAGACTCCCTTCTCGCCCAGAAGGATGCCAGCTCTAAAGGGTGGAGCTGGGAGAAGTGGAAGCCATTTGGCACACAGGAATGTGCATGTTCTGTGCAAAGGCAGGAGAACTCAGTCCTCTGATGGAAGCTGCTGACTGTGGACCTTCCCTTGTTGAAACAGGTGTCTCAGAAATGCCACCTAGCCAGATGACAGCTGAATAATGCCTGGTGCCTCTCTTCCCTCCCATCTGCCCACTGCTGAGCAGCTCCTTGTTTCAGCCTGGGATGGCAAGGAATGGGAGAAACTGCTTTTGAACTGTTTAATAACAGTGATGGTAACCTTTGACCTTACTGAATAGCAGCACTTTTGACCTTTCATTTGTTAAATAATGCAACCACTTACTTCCCAATTCTTATCAGTGTTTAATAATTGGGGTCAAGAAAAAGGGGAGCAGAATTACCCACCAGACGTTACTGAACCAGGAAGAATTTCCTTAAGTTATAGATATTCTTTTTGATAATCTTCAGTCAGGGCAGGCAAAGACTAGAGACTAGGTGGCTTGGAAGATCCATAACAGGCTAAAGAGCCTCTCGGCTGTTAGCATCTGGTTTGAATCCAGCTATGGTTGACAGTGGCAGAAATTCACTATGATTTGGGGTTGCCTCTCTGACTCATGTGAAATGAGTCTGGCTTGCAGTTCCACTGCTCACTGGACAATCGCAGCCCTAACATAAAATACGATACACACACTTCTAGAGAAATCAGCGATTAAATGATTCTACAAAGCCTGAAAATTCCTATTGCATTGAGCAAATCAGGCACAGGTAGGTGGCAGCATGGAAAAAAGTCTGCAGTCACTCCTGTGTGTTCTGCCTGATTCCCCAAAGAGAAAGTGGTTAATCTTCAGGAATCTGAGTTACCTTTTGTACAGGGTAAGTAAAGCTAATGGGTCAGCTTTTGTGCTGTACAGCCCATTAAACATCTCACTTGACAAAAAATCAGGTGACAACTGTTACAGGCAGTGGTCCCAGGATCAGTGTTTTCCTTAGAAGTGAACAGGAAACAGATGAAAAAGAAAGAATTTATGACTTTACAATGGATTTAAATGTAAGTGCATGCACATATTTATTTATATAACACACATATATAAAAGCTTAAATTTCCTGAAGACGTCAAGCAGAAATTTTATTTGTCTAAGCAGCTGCACAATCTCATTACTTATTTATTGTATTTTGTGTTAAGCCAGATGGCAAGAGTTTTAGGGCAGGAGCTGTTTCCTGGATGTCTGTGATTCAGCAAAATAAGCTGCCAAAGAGCAATCCAAATGCTGTAATTTATAAATAAGCCATTTATTTATAGAGGTACATGAGCTAGATAAGATCACAGAACCATGGAATGTTAAGGGATTGGAACGGACCTTAAAGGTCATCTAGTCCCAACACCCTCTGCTATGGGCAGGGACACCTCCCACTAGATCAGGGTTGCTCAAGGCCTTGCCCAACCTGGCTTTGGACACTGTCAGGAGTGGGGGATCCACAGCCTCCCAGGGCAACCTGTTCCAGTGTCTCACCACGCTCATAGTAAAGAATTTCTTCCTAATATCTAACCTAAATTTCCTCTCTTTCAGTTTGTACCTGACACTCCTTATCCTATCACTATGGCTCCAGATGAAGAGTCCCTCTCTGGCTTCCCTGTTAGTAGAAGGTTAGTGGAAGGCTGCTATGAAGTCTCCATAAAACCTTCTCCTGAAAGCTGAAGAGTCCCGACTTTCTCAGCCTGTCTTCATCGGGGAGGTGCTTCAGCCCTCATCAATTTTATGTCCCTCCTCAGGATCTGCAAGAGTGGCATTGTAAGCAGTGAGCTTCAGAAGAGCTTTTTTCCCTGTTGTCCATGTAAGAAACAAAGCGAACGGAGCCCTCTGTGGTATCCCGATGAAGACGCAATGCAATTGTACGCCCGCCTGCGTTTTGAACTTGGCTTTGGATTTAGGCCTCTCGAACCGGAGAAGCACAGCGCAGGCAGACGCCCAGAAGCGCATCCTTACTGGGCTGCTGCCGGCCGGGACGAGGCGGGCCGAGCGCGGCCCGTCCGGCGCCGCCCGCTGGCCCGCGGCCGCAGCGGCGGAAGCGCGCGGGGCGCGGGCGGTCTCCCGGCAACGGCCGGCGGCGCGATGGA